>JBCNJP010000007.1:61000092-61185156 GCA_039602395.1 Deinandra increscens subsp. villosa | reverse complement strand
GACCTACAAGTACGTCTTGACAGACGTCCCGTCTCGCGAGACTACGAGATCAATCAGATTCAGATCTGATTGCAACCGGAGACGGCGCACGACGAAAAGCGTCGGACTCACGTCGACGGGCGACGGTGACGCGACGGCGTGCGATCCGCGGTGGTGGCGGCGGGTGACGATGATGACGATGGCGAACGGTGGCAGCGGCGGCGTCGGCGGCGGCGAGTTCCACGGCGGTGATCGGCGGGTTTTGCGGCGGCGATTGGCGGCGAACCGAGCAGCGGATCTGGGCGTACGAGGCGGCGATCTCTAGACCGTAAGGCGGTCTACGGGCGTTGACTGACGGAACACCCTAACTAGCAACCATCACCAAGTTATGGTGGTGCGAAGATGGCCACTGGAGCATGTCGGGGTGGAGATCGGCGGCAAAAACCGGCGGCTGCGGTTTTCTTTTTGCTTCGTCGAGAGGAGAAAAACGAAAAAGGAGAGTTTTCTCCTTTTTTCTTTTCTTTCTTCCGTCGACTAATTCGAGAGGGGGTTATTAGGGTTAATCCCTAATCATCTAATATTTATTAGATGTCCGGCCCGTCTCGAATATAAAGCCCATTTTCGTACGCGAGCCCACAAGCTAACGTTAAAAAAATATTTCAATAACGAATAGCTCGACCGTGAATTTAAATAAACCACTTTATTTAAATATCTTTCACCCATTATTATTAAGCCGGTTAATAATAATATTATTGATTATTAATTATTTATAACTATTATAAATAATATATATAATCAAACGTTTCCGTTTCTTTTACCGGTTAACTCTTAAGCGGGTTTAGAGTTCGTTGCACCCGGTGTAACTCTTACGGGTCGTAACCGGGTCGGGTTCAAGATTTGTCGGGTCAGGACACATAATATCCAACATCTTAATCCTAATAAAGCAATAAAATTGTTTCCACATGTCTTCTTTTTAAGGAGTCCACATCAGTACTGCCACATGTCAAAACTAGATTCAATTATCAATTTAGTAAATTACCAATTAAGACTAATTACCAATTTTACCTAAATTAAATTTTCATTTTAAAAAAATTGGCAAACATAATGTATATTTGATAAATTACTCAATAATTTAAGTATTTTTAAGGAAACAAATCAAGAATTTGTCATATTTTTTATTTTAATGAATTAAATTATCAATTAATATTTTATAATGAATTATGTCATTTATAATTTTCAATTTTTTTAATCATTTTTTTATATTTAGTTAATATTATGAACCTAAATTCAACCCGTGTAGTACACGGGGCTTTTTTTTTTTTTTTGAACAGCTGTAGTGGGTTAGTAACCTAGTATGTTAATAAAATGTAAAAAAGAATATATAAACTAAGAATGATATAATAATTTAAACCCAAGCTCATCAGATCGAATAGCACCAGATTGAACAATCCCTTTTCTTCATCATCTACAGAGATCGTTTTCGCCATTAAACCCCACCCCATTAATTATAATTAATCTGGTGTGTTCTATCTAGTCGGGATCATGGAGAAGCAATCGATGAGTGCAAATCAAGATGATACCGGCGACATTGAACCCGCTGAGCTCGTTCTCTTCCAAGTCTCCGAATGTTATGTTTATTTGGTAATATCTCCTTCTCTTGATCTATCTATTTCCACAAATTGATTGAATCATGAATAATTTCGAATTGGGAATTAGTTCCGCTTCTTGCTTATTGAATTGGGAAAATTTGTTCATTATTCATTAATCGTATTGATTTGATCTTCAATTTTGACTTGTTTGGAGATACATCCAACTTTTTGTGGTGAAAGAGAGTAGGTTGTGCTATGCGTACACATGTAGTTTAATTGCAAGGGAGTTTCAGAGTTGGCTTATGCAATCCTCAAGCTTCATCATCATCATATGATTGGAATCTGTTTTTTTTCTTTTCTCGAATGAATGAAGTTGACTTTTGGTTTATTCAGTTTTTACATCCTTGTGGATGGAACCACATGAATGGCGTCTCTTATATGAATCATCTCAATGACTTCGTCTATCACTAAGTTTGGCTTTGATGTTTGTGAACTGTGTAAGTGGGAAGATGGCAATGATAAGTTTGTGTTTACGTAAATAGTCTTGCAATTCTCATTTTCAAGTTTTAGACATCTAGCACAACATTTAGATGGCGTTTGGGACTGTATTTCAAAGTGATCTGGAATCTACTTTCTGAACTGATTATCTGCTATTTGAAAAGGTAATAATCAGTTTACAAACACAATTCGAAACACCCCCTTAGATTACAAACTTTTACAGTGCTGTACAAATAGACAGATCAACTAAACCCAACATGTCACAGGATGGATGTAGGGTGTTTTTTATTTTATAACCTGTAAGGGCTATACATATATCTGAAGTTCCAGAGATGAGAAAACCTGCATGACGTTCTGAAAAACATTGATTTTAGTAGATAAAGATTTGTTTATCAATAACTTTTACCAGGAACAGGTGCTGCTTTTAGTAGATAAAGATTTATTTTCATATAATTTTTTTTTGTGCAGATACCTCCGAGGAAAACTGCTGCTTCCTACAGGTTTTATCTGAATTTCTGAAATTCTGTTTTTCCTTTTATAATAACTAGAGGTTTACTCGGCACGCGCTGCGATGCGAGGTGACCTTGTTAGTTCATTAGATGGTATCAAAAGTAGTTACACAAGATTTAGAGTATAATGTTTTAGATGTCTTGCATGGCTGCATATGTTAAGCTTTACAAAAGATTTGAAGTAAACATCATGATCCTGCTACTTCATATACAATAGTGTGCCACATTCCATTCTCCATCTCTATCTCTATATTATATTTTGTATTTTTTCTCTTTATTAATTCTTAAAGTACAAACCAAAATGCTTGAAATACAAACCATAAATGCTTTATATAATAGAGATGGGGTTGGAGATGTTAATATGCTTCTCCATATATAGAGTTTCATTAAAGTAAAACATCTATATTTTGGAGATAGAGATAAAGATGGAGATTAAGATCGAGAAGAAATATAAAAGAAATCTATAATATTTAGAGATGAAGAAGTAAATGGAGAATGGGTTGTGAATGCTCTTAGCTGTCTATCTCTATCACAATAGATAAGAAAATTGTACAATAGATAAGAAAATTGTGGCCATAAAAATGCCATGTATACATCAAACCTTTCAATTAAATATAAAACATAAAAAAGTTAAAAAAAGATGAATAGTACTTTATTCATCAACTAATTATATATATATATATATATATATATATATATATATATATATATAGATAGATAGATATATATAGGGTTAGGTTCAAATGGGAACCTTTTTCTTTGAGAACTTTTAATAACCATTCTGAGCCACTAATTTTCAAAGGGGGAAGCATTCAAATGCATGGGGGGGGGGGGGGGGGATTTCCTTATATATAACTTGTGGCTCAGAATGGTTCTTAAAAGTTCTCAAACCCAATTGGTTCTCAAATGATCCTCTCCCTATATATATATATATAGGGAGAGGATCATTTGAGAACCAATTGGGTTTGAGAACTTTTAAGAACCATTCTGAGCCACAAGTTATATATATATATATAGGGAGAGGATCATTTGAGAACCAATTGGGTTTGAGAACTTTTAAGAACCATTCTGAGCCACAAGTTATATATAAGGAAATCCCCCCCCCCCCCCCCCCATGCATTTGAATGCTTCCCCCTTTGAAAATTAGTGGCTCAGAATGGTTATTAAAAGTTCTCAAAGAAAAAGGTTCCCATTTGAACCTAACCCTATATATATCTATATATATATATATATATATATATATATATATATATATAGGGTTAAGTTCAATGGAAAACTAAGTTTTAGTTGGAAAACTGGAAAACCAAAGGAAAAATATATTAAATGAAGGCTATTTAGGTCATTTTGGTGCTCCTTTTTTTTTCTTTTATAAATTTCCGTGTCTATCCAACTAATTTCCACCTTACGACCTTAAAAAAAACTAAAAAAAAACTAAAAAAAACTAAAAAAAAAACGTTCTTTTTTTATGGGTTCGTCCGACTATGTTGCATATATGCAATATTGTATGTTTTTTATATTGCATATATGCAACATATGAAACATACAATGTTGCATATATGCAACATACTATTTTGCATATATGCAACATGTGAAACATACAATGTTGCATATATGCAACATACTATTTTGCATATATGCAACGTATGCAACATACTATGTTGCATATATGCAACATAGTCGGATGGACAAGATGAACAAAAAAAAACTTTTTTTTTCTCTTTTTTTGTTTTTTTGTCTTTTTCTTTTTTTGTTTTTTTGTCTTTTTTTTTCTTTTTTTGTTTGTTTTTTAAAAAGTTATCATGTGGATATATGTGAAACCAAAAAAAAAAAAGAAAAAAAATTGTCAAATTACCCAAATAGCCTTCATTTAATATAACTTTCCTTTGGTTTTCCAGTTTTCCAAGTAGTTTTCCAAGGAACCTTACCCTATATATATATATATATATATATATATATATATATATATATATAAAATTCCTATTGGCTTTAATATTTTTCTTTGTTGTGTGCTCTTGATATACGTCTCCATTAACTTCTCTGCTTAAATAAGGTGTCATCTATCTTGTGATTTGCAGTTGAGGTGTTCCATAAAGTGTCAACTTATATTAGCTTAATGTAAACTAAACAACAATTGTTGAATGCTCTTCAATTGATGCCTTTTTAATTTACTTTAGCACACATGTGTCATTTTCAACCATTTACATAAGAGCGAGTTGATTTGGGTTATGTAATGTTTCTAACGGGTGAAGGGGGTAAAAAGTAGCTTAAAAGGAAACATGTCAAAAGGGTGAAACGGAAACATGCCAAAAGGGTGAAACGGGTCATTTTGTTAGATTGTTTAAATTATTAGTGATATAGTATAATCTGTGTACTTAATTTCTACCTACTAATTATTTATTAACTTTGAAGGTATTAGGGTATCTATTGAGTGTGTAAAACGGAGGTTGTAATGTGCATGTCCATGTCCATGTTGTCAAAGGCGCACTAAGCGCTCAGGCGAGGCACAACGCAGGAAAAACGATTCCCGGTGACTTTTCCGGCCATTTTCCGGTCAGATTCCGGTGAACTTTTGCTGAATTCCGTCTAGACAACCTGTAGTTGCATGCCTTGTTTCGATAGAGAAAAAGATGAAAAACACGATCAGGTATTAGTTTTAGAAGTAGGTCTAACATTGTAGAAAAGATGTCTACCACGTACTTCTTTTTTCTTTCCTGTTCATATGCATCTTCTTTTTTCTTTCTTGCTCATATACATCTTCTTTTTTCTTCCATCGCCGTGGAGGGGCGTAGAGGGAGAGGCAGATGAAAACTAACGTGTGGTGAGTGCATGAGGCAAGATTTGTTAGACTTGCACATCTCTGAAGATATGGCCAATGATAGGTTGTCATGGAGGCGTATGATTAGGACTCAAGGGTCCTATAGGAGGTTGTTGGGTAGTGAGTGAGTGTGTGTGTGGGTGGTGGTGGTGGTGGTGGGGGGGGGGGGGGGTAGGATCTCGCTTGGGTGTTAGGTTTTTTTTTCCTGTTTTATTCTTTTATTTAGTTATAAAGTTATTTATTTTACTTTATTTCTTTTTATTTATTCTATTATAGTTTTATTTATCTACGTATTAATTATTATATATTTATTTATTTATTATTATTATTATTGTTATTATTATTATTATTATTATTATTATTATTATTTCTACTATTATTTTTATTTACTTATTATTATTATTGTTTTTTTTATCTATTTTTCTTTTCGCTATAACGCCTTCATGTCTTGTGGTTTGAAGTTAAGGGTCTCCCTGGAATCAACCTCTCTATCAATTGCGATAGAGGTAAGGTTCTACATCGCACCCCTCCCAGACCCTACTAATTGCACTCTTTGTGCATTTGGTAGGACTTCACTGGGTATGGTTGGTTGGTTGTTTGTTAATGAAAAACCGAGGTGGTGATCAAATACCTTGGTTGCGGAAGCGGATCGAGTCTTTGTGTAACTCGTTTTTGTAGAAACAAATGAACACCCGCATATGAACAACGATGGTGTTTAAGATGTGATGATGCTGATGAGCAAAGGTAGTAAAACATGGATAGATGAAGAACAACATAGATAGATAAACAAGATGGAATGATAGATAAATAAAGTTAATCGAATGATTACATTTTACCTACCCCACGCATCCCGGATATCATGAACTTTCTAGGTGAGTTCATGAACCCTTACAAGCTTCAAAGAACCATGACTAACTCTCTCTACACTCATACATACATCAAGTCTTTCACAATGAAAGATTTACTATATATAATACAAGACTCACTAAGGGCATAATAGTAAAATACTAACTAGTGACAATATTTAAACAATAAATAATATTCACTAGAGCCTCTTCTTTGTTGAGTTGTGTTGTCTTGAGTTGTCATGTTCTTCACCGTGTTGTAGGGACGGTATATAATAAGTGGTCGTTGAATATTAATCACATGTATCCAAATCTTGTTGGCTCGGTATTTCAATTCCCAACAATCTCCCCTTATTTGGTAGATGGAATACTCAACACTTGTGACATTGATTCTTGTATTCTTGCAACTTGACTTCAAGATAATCTTCATGTAGTTTCAAGTCTTTCATTCTTCATTTCTCCTTTGTGAAGCTCCCCCTACAATTAATATTCTTCTAGCCCAAAACCAAAGGCTATAAATGTATAGGGTGTTTACAAAACACAACACAATGGCTAGCTAGAGGACTCAGTCATAACTCAAAAGTGCCAATCTTGTTGGAAGTAAACAAGATAAAAGATCTATGAAAAATTAGAAACTCAATCCCAAAATTCAACCATCTTGAAATACTTGGCCGAATACCAAATCAGTGTTTTGCACGTAGATAAACCACTTCCTTTGTGCTATTAATCTTGCCTCGATTTTTACCATAATGGCAATGTCGCAACTATTACGGCTTGAGGACTCTTCCAAGATTAAAAATCACGTTTGCTTTACTCATGGCTTGCAACAAGTCTCATCACATATCCTCCCCCTAGACTTTTGCAACCCGTAGCAAAAAAAATAAATAAGCATGTTTTTGTTGTAACAACAAAAATAATATAACAGTAGCCCAACTGTTATTATAGCCCAATCTGTCTTCATTTCTGGCCTAGTCTGTTCATTCTCCTAGTCTTTAAACATCCCAATAGCTAGATTGAGAGATGGACAGGCCCAATTCGGATATAGATAAGCAGGCCCAACCTATGTTTTGTGATTCAGCAGCCCATTTCTTGATAAAAGAGAGCAAACCCTACTAGCTGTAAACAGAAAAACATGTACCAGACCTTGTTCAGCCTCTCTTTTCTCTGTCGACGAGAAACAACAGCCGGCGTCTCCGATTAGCTTATTCCGACGAGTTGATCGTGAACAGGAGTGAGCATCCGGTGACCTGAAGGAATTCCCGGCGTGAGGAGAGCAGAAACGAGTATCCGATGAACACGGACTGTGGTTGAAAGGCGGAGAGCTCCGGCGGTCTGAGACATCGCCGACAACTTTGACGACTTGAGTTGAGAAGTTTTCCGGTTCAAGTGGGATTTCCGCTTCAAGTTGAAACGGAACACTAATCTCCGGTTGAACTAGTAACTTCCGGTCGAACTAGGGTTTTCCGCTTCAAGTTGAAACGGAAAATTGCATCTCCGGTTGAAGTTACTTTCCGGTTGATAGATGAACCGGAACAAACTCTTCCGGTTGAAGTTGGAACTCCGGCTGAATCCCATTTTCCGGTTCAAGTTCCGTTCGAAGTTGAGACGGAACCGGTGAAGACTTTTCCGGTTGAACATGACACCCCATTCGGAACTGAGTTGAGCTAAATGTGTCTTCAATATGGTAGATACCTGAATCTATATTCCTCACCGTCGTTTTCATCTTCCGACGTTGTTCTTTGCAACTGTGTCAGTCGAAAAACCCAGATCTCAAACCGATTTCATCTTCCTCAATGACTAAACGTGCTGGCTGCTGTCATCTTCACATTCATTCACCCGGAAACGGTCATCGTCGACATCACCGTGAACAAAAACCCTAATCACGAAACCAGAAACTTGAACCCAGATACGTTTCCGTCATCGTCAACTTCAAGAGCTCGTATCAAGAGTGCCTTCGTTCTTGCCAAACCCTTAATGTAGAACCAGTGATAACCATTGATATTATCATCGTGGTTTTTCCTCCGATGAAAACCCTAGCAAGCCCCAGAACTGTTAACAGAAACGAGTATACGAACGAGCTCGAGCTGCAGTCTCGTGTTCGTGTTTTTGAGTTCATCGTCTTCATTAATCAAAACCTATAACTCACTCAATATTTTTGTATTTTGTAATATTCTTCTAAATTTTTAAGAGAGAGAGTACTTTGGTTTACTTTGAAAAGAGGGGATGGGACATGGGAGGTGCATGTGACAGAAAGGTAGTTGGATAAAAGGATAAATCTTGACAAAAAGTACACTTTATTGTGGGACTCAAGAAAAGTAAAGTTAAATAAAGTAAGTTGAGTTTTACACACAATAGACAAAGTGTGATGTGAAAGGAATATTCACACTTTTCAAGAAAGTCTTGAGATTTACAATTCAAAAGAAATTACCCATGAATAAGAAAAACATACGTATGATATGCAGAAAAATTCATGTTTTGAGTTTGGATTTAGACTAAGCTTGGAAATATCATAAATCCATTTGTGTTTCCTTGATTAAAACACAAATACTCAAGAAAATTCCTTTTAATAACTCAAGAATATATGAACAAATAGATCTTGACTATTCTATAGAAGAAAAATTCAAAGACCTTTTTCAAAAACATTGAAAGACATGGAGGGGAGTTCAAGAATCTTTCAAAAATTTTAACATCTCCATTTGTTTACAAAAACAAGCATAAGAACACAAAGTTGAGATATCAACCAGGAGGTTGCATTATCTCGACCATGGCTCTGATACCAATTGAAAAACCGAGGTGGTGATCAAATACCTTGGTTGCGGAAGCGGATCGAGTCTTTGTGTAACTCGTTTTTGTAGAAACAAATGAACACCCGGATATGAACAACGATGGTGTTTGAGATGTGATGATGATGATGAACAAAGCTCGTTAAACATGGATAGATGAAGAACAACATGGATAGATGAAGAACAACATAGATAGATAAACAAGATGGAATTATAGATAAATAAAGATAATCGAATGATTACATTTTACCTACCCCACGCATCCCGGGTATCATGAACTTTCTAGGTGAGTTCATGAACCCTTACAAGCTTCAAAGAACCATGACTAACTCTCTCTACACTCATACATACATCAAGTCTATCACAATGAAAGACTTACTATATATAATACAAGACTCACTAAGGGCATAATAGTATAATACTAACTAGTGACAATATATAAACAATAAATAATATTCACTAGAGCCTCTTCTTTGTTGAGTCGTGTTGTCTTGAGTTGTCATGTTCTTCACCGTGTTGTAGGGACGGTATATAATAAGTGGTCGTTGAATATTAATCACATCTATCCAAATTTTGTTGTCTCGGTATCTCGATTCCCAACAGTTAAGAAAAAAGAATGACTTTAAATGGTGTTAAGTTTTTTTTAATTTTTTTTTAAATTTTTTTAATTTTTTTTTATTACATGGATTATTTTAATTGCCAAATACATTAGTTCTATAAATATATTTATAGTAATATTAATTTCATATACGTACTAAATATATTTCTTAATTTTTTTTTTATTAGTGAGCCTTTTTTTCTCAGGCATGTGCTTTTTTTGCTCCTTGCGCCTAGGCTCCGACAATGTTGTAAAAAGCGCTAGGCAGAGCTAGACGGTCGGGTAGAGCCTAGGGATTAATCGGTTTGTAATTTTTATATGTATTATATATATATATATATATATATATATATATATATATATATATATATAGGTGTTAAAGAAGAATAAAGCTTCTTCTAGAATGTCAAGTGGATAGTTAAATATACAAGTGGATAGGTAGGCATGATAGAGAACTAAATTACCACAGGTAGGCATGTAAAAGTTGTCATTTAGTCAGGACTCTCTTTGCTATATATATACTATGTAAATGTAATGAAAGAAGCATCAAGTAAATACACAAGAAAGCAATTCAGTTAAGATCACGTGTTCCTATATTCTAATTACCGAATTACATGGTATCAGAGCCTTGTTCCCAGCTCAGTTTCAGTCCCTGCAGCTCAGTTTCAGTCCCTGAAATCTGATCCCAGCTCCTGTTCGTTTCTCAAGTCCTGTTCCGGTCAGAAACTCCCTGCCCCCGTTAAAATCCTTCTTCGAGCCACCTGCGAACCTCACCTCCACCACCATTAATCTCGCCGCCCCATCAATTACAAAACCCATGAAGCTCGCCGCCGGAAACTGCTCCACGCGCCTCCCATCCTTCACACGCGCCTCCGCCACAGTCCCACGCGCCGACGCGTGAGGGAGCGTAGTCGGCCGGAATCTTGCCGGATTTTCGCAATCGTCGTCGTCTGACCTCCTGGTGCCTTCTGCAGCATCAATTTCAAGTTTTCACAGTAAACACATTCCTGTGCATTTTTGTACATTTCTTGACTCAAAATGACAGACCCAGAGGGTGATAACGTCAAGAATGTTAACACCACCACTAATGCCTTTGATGTTCTATCAATGGCACCAAGACTCACTGATAATAAGCTTAATGGCTCAAACTTCTTTGAGTGGAGCAAAACTATTCGGATTTACCTCCGAAGCATTGGAAAGGACTCTCACCTCGAATCTGATCCTCCCACTGATACAACTAAAACTCTATGGATGCAAACTGATGCAAAGCTTTTTCTACAAATCAGAAATGCCATTGATGTGTCTGTTCTGTCACTCATCAATCACTGTGAGTATGTAAAAGAATTAATGGGATATTTGGACTTTCTATATTCTGGACAAAGTAACATATCTAGAATATACACTGTTTGCAAAACCTTTCATCGGGGGGAGCAAGTTGACAGGTCCTTAACATCTTATGTTATGGAATTCAAAAAGACGTATGAAGAGTTAAACTCTCTTCTACCTCTTAGTGCTGATGTTAAGGTTATGCAAACTCAAAGGGAACAAATAGCTGTGATGAGTTTCTTAACAGGTTTACGACCTGAGTTTGACAACATCAGATCTCAGCTTCTGAATGAATCCAAGATTCCAACCCTTCAAGAAACGTTTGCTCGAATCCTACGTAATGAGAGTACTCCAGCTCATATCTCCACAGCATCGAACAGTGCACTGGTTAGTAGAAGAGGATTTCGAGGAAACTTTCGAGGGGGATCACGAGGTGGACATCGAGGTCGGATTCCAACTGGGAAGTTCCTCGCCGGAAATATCGTCGTCCTCGCCAGAATCATGGTCCGACTGTCCCCCCAAGCCGCCCCCTTACTCCCATCTCCTCCTTCCTCATTACTAACCTCCCAACCTCCTGTAGCAGCGCCACCCTTTGGAGAAAATACAGCCATCTGGGAAACATGTGGGATGCATACATTCCACCCCAGAAAGACTGCAGAGGCAACACCTATGGATTCATAAGATTCAAGGGTGTCAAAAATGATGAAGCAATGATAGAGAGACTGTCCAAGATCAAAATCGAGAACACCTCCATTACTGTCGTAAAAGCTAAACCCAAAACCACCACTCCCTCTGTTGAAGCCCCCAAACCTAGACAACATCCACAACCAAACTTCATCCTTCTTCAACGGCCCCCTATCCCTCCATTGCAGCCCTTTCCAGCCACATCGTTTCCACCACTTCAACCCCACCCAGCTACCCTACTCCAGCCGATACCTCGACACTACAAACAATCGAACCCCGCACCATCCGAATTTCAATGGATTCCAAAAACTGCACCCAAAATATACCACTCATCTCAATCGAACCCTGCACCCTCCTCTCCCCGCCTAAAAGAAGTCAGAATACCCTCCACCCCACCTCTGGTTCCTGAAAGATACCGCAAACGCACACTAATAGGTGAAGCCAAAAACATTCATGTCCTCTGTAATGCCACCACTATCCTAACCATGGAAGGTCATCATGATGTGGAGGTTCGTTATGTTGGTGGACTCCACCTTTTACTAGTTTTCAATATGTCGATTCGTGCCAAGCAGTTTCTGGAATCAAATAAAACCTCCTGGAACATCATCTTCTCCGACCTCACATTCTGGGAGGCCCAGATTATACCTAACAAAAGAATAGCAGAAATTCATATTCGTGGTGTCCCATTTAACTTGCGTGACAGTGATACCTTTAATGCTATTGGATCAAGCTTCGGTCATCTTCTACACTCAGAAGACTACAATCTCGATTCCTTTGACGTTACCTCTGGTAAATGCTACATTATTACCGAAAGTTTCGACAGAGTTGATGAAAAGGTGAAACTATTATGGGACACCCATTGTTATGACATATGGGTCAGTGAAGGTACCACACAATGGGTACCCCCAGTACCAGACATCGATTCATCGTCTAGACAATCCAGTGGTGATGATTTTGACATTCCATCACTGCATGGTATCTATAATGAGGAGCTCGAAGAAGGCGAGATACCGGAAATTCCTGAAATCGCAAAAAACTTTATGGAGATCTCCGGCTCCGATGATGCGACGGTCGCCGGAATAGATGAAGAGACGCCAGTCATGGCTACGGAAGATGAAAAGATTTGGGAGAATTTCGTTGCATCCTCGAACACTGGGAAGCCGCCAAACATCCCTGACACATCTTTGGAAAATTACACAATCATAATCTCCCCCCCTCCCTCCCCCTTACCTGGCCCACCTCCCACACATCCCTTTCCCAAGACTGGATCTTCTTCGGTTGTACTTGAATCCGACCCCCCGACTCCCGACCCATCTCTTAACCCGGACCATGAAAACACTTCCCCATCCATTTCTGCAAACCTACCCGGCCCAACATCGCCTCCTCAAGGCAGGCCCAATGTAACTGACCCACCCTTCATACCAAATTATCCAAATGACAAGACACATGCCGATGACCTTGTACCCAACATACAACCTGATTGCCCTGCTAAAACCTCACAAAACAACTCACAAAAAATCCACTCCTCTAATCCGCATCGTAGCCTGTCCCATCGTAAACCCATATCTTGCCTCCCCCTTCGTCTAAGCAACAACCTCAAAAGGCAGCCTTCTCTCCAAACATACAAACGACGCAGAGTGAGAAAGCCGAAGCCTTTGAATGGCCAAGGGCTGCATCCCAGTCCTCCCCACACTCTCAGATCCCTACACCAGGACTCACTTTCCGAGTCCCAGGCGGCTCTTGCGTCTCAACTTGAGGCCAAAAAGACCATCGAAGTCGGTACAGAAGTTGGTTTCCAGATGGACGGTCATGAGGACCTGGTTCAAAATGCCGTTGCCGGTTACGTGATCCCCATCAGTTCCCAATGAATATCCTGTCCATCAATCTTAATGGTGCCGGTAGCCTTGAGAAAGGTGACTGGATCCGTAGAATTAAGAGAGAAAACAAAGTAAGCTTTATTGCAATCCAGGAAACCCAAATCAAACTCCAATCCAACCTCAAACCTGACCTTTTCTGGGGACGTTCGGCCTGTGATTTTGAAGTTTCTGAGGCGTACGGCAGATCTGGCGGTCTACTTTGCCTATGGGATCCTGGTATGTTCTCTAAAACCAGTGTTTTTCGTCATAGAAATTATTTGCAAATTTCAGGTACCATCACAGGAAGCTCTGAAATCATTCACGTGACCAACATCTATGGTCCTCATGACATCTCTTCCAAAGCTGCTCTCTGGAATGACCTGGAAACAGTGATCGATCCCTCTGTCCCACACTTGATCATTGGCGACTTCAATGAGGTTCGTCACAGAGAAGATAGACTAAACTCAGTGTTTTGTCAATCCGATGCAAACCGTTTCAACAGCTTCATCAGGCGCTCGGGCTTAAAAGAATTCAACCTGGGTGGCAGGAAGTACACCTTCATGTCCAAGACGGGAGACAAGTTCAGTCGGATTGATCGAGCAATTGCCACTCCTGCTTTTCTGAGGCTATGGAGTGGAGCGTCCCTTGTTGCACTCCCCAGGGAACTTTCAGACCATTGTCCCCTGCTATTACGCTCTAACTCCCCTGACTTTGGTGCTATTCCTTTCAGATATTTTTCCTCTTGGTCAAAAAAACCAGGTTACTTGGAGATCGTCAATCAGGGTCTCTCGTATCAATCCTCGGAGGACAAACCAGACAAGGCTCTTGCTCTAAAACTGAAGAATGTGAAAAATCGGCTCAAGACTTGGATCAAATCGGAGAAAGATAAAGAAGAGTATGAGCTCAAACTCAACAGGGATCTTGTTGATGGGTTAGATCTTAAAGCCGAATCCATTGGTTTAACTCCTGCTGAGATTCAGTTGAAATGTGACGCATTGAAAAAGATTAAAGAGCTCAATTTGACAAAGAACGAGGAGCTGAAACAGAAAGCCAGGATTCAGTGGACGATTGATGGAGATGAAAACTCCAAATATTTTCATGGCCTAATCCGGTGTCGCACCACAAAAAATCGCATCCATGGGTTCAGATCTGAAGGACAGTGGATATCCGACCCTCCTAACATGAAATCAGCAACGCACAAGTTTTTTCAATCCAAATTCAAGGAACCCAACTCTGCCCGTCCGTCCTTCACATCTGATATGTTCAAGACGCTCTCTGATCAGGAATCTTCTTATCTCACATTGCCCTTCTCGGCTGTGGAAATAAAAACTGCGGTCTGGGATTGTGGCTCTGACAAGGCCCCCGGGCCTGATGGGTTCAATTTCCACTTCTTCAAACTCCATTGGAATGCATTGCAGGAAGACTTAACCAAAATCCTCAATGACTTCTACCACTCCGGTTGCATTAGTCATGGCTGCAATCCATCATTCATAACTCTGATCCCTAAATCCAAAAACCCGATGGAGCTCACAGATTTTAGACCTATTTGCCTCGTAGGCAGTATCTACAAAGTAATTTCTAAGATCCTTGCAAATAGATTGAAAACAGTTCTAGGGTCTGTTGTAAGCGAAGTCCAATCTGCCTACATTAAAGGCCGATTCATACTTGATGGGCCCCTAATGTTAAACGAATCCGTGGCTTGGCTTAAGAAATCGAAGCATAAATCCATGATTTTCAAGGTGGACTTCGCCAAAGCTTTCGATTGTCTCAACTGGGACTTCTTGGACTCTGTGCTACAACAAATGAACTTCCCTCCCAGATGGAGAACCTGGATTCGGGCTTGCCTATCTTCAGCTAGATCTTCTGTCCTGGTAAACGGCTCCCCGACATTGGAATTCCAAGTTGAAAGGGGAGTCAGACAAGGTGATCCTCTCTCCCCCTTCCTGTTCATCCTCGCCATGGAAGCACTTCACCTAGCAATACAAAGAGCCGTTTCCAACGATCTCTTCAAAGACATCAAATTGCCCGGGAACTCCGTTTCAATTTCACATCTGTTCTACGCAGATGATGCCATTTTCCTTGGTGAATGGTCGCGCTCAAATGTGGACACTCTAGCACGTATCCTCAGATGCTTTCACCTTGCTTCGGGACTCTCGTGCAATTTTGAGAAGTGTCGGCTGTTTGGAATTGGTGTTGACTCAGATTCGGTGACAAGAATGGCGGCGATCCTCAATTGCAAAGTGGGTGTTTTCCCGTTCACTTACCTTGGTGTTCCTATTGCTGCAAACATGAACCTTCGCAAAAGCTGGCTGCCAATTATTCATAAATTCGAAGCCCGCCTCTCTCTTTGGAAGGCAAATGTGCTATCGCTTGGTGGTAAACTAACCCTACTAAAAGCTGTCCTGGGTAGTCTCCCGCTATACTACCTCTCCCTTTTCAAAGCTCCGGGCTGTGTTTTAAGTGAATTGGAAAGCATTCGGCGAAAGTTCTTCTGGGGAGACACCCAATCTGCAAAGAAAATCTGCTGGGTAGCGTGGGATCGCATCCTTGCTCCTATAAACAAGGGCGGCCTTGGTGTTGGGAGTCTGAAAAATGCAAACTTAGCTCTCCTCTCCAAATGGCTTTGGAGACTCAATGCCGATCCATCCTCTCTGTGGGCAAAAACGATCACAGCTATTCATGCATCGAGAAGAAGGCCCAACCCCCTCCCTGCGAAAAAAACTATCCCTGGAACCTGGAAAAATATACCTGTTATCCATGAGACTTTACTCGAGCATAACATTGATATTGTCAACATGCCTAACGGGGCTGAGTTTGAAACCAAGGAAATCAGACTGGAAATTGAAGCTGCCACTTCTACAGATTTTACGTACAAGCACTCATGGTTGAGTTGGATACCAAAGAAGGTTGATCTTTTTGCTTGGAGAGCTGCGTTAAACCGGATTCCTTCAAAGTCGGAACTAGTCAAACGTGGAGTCCAGATGCCTTTTCCTTCCTGCCCATGGTGCTTTGCGAATGAGGAAACCCCTGCTCACATCTGCCTCTCCTGTCCTATGGCTTCGGATATTTGGAGGCAAATCAAACAATGGTGTGCCTTCGATTTCTCTATAGATGGTACCATCATTGACCTGCTACAACTGCAATCAGCCCCTCCTTCCCACTCAAAGTCTCACAAGATCCTTAGACTCATCGCTGTATGTTCATTGTGGCACATTTGGATCGCAAGAAACAACAAAATCTTCCAAAATCAAAACACTCATGCAAAATCAGTTGTTGATGAGATTAAATCCTCCTCATTTCTGTGGCTTCGCCACCGTGGAAAAATCGAGAACCTCGACTGGATCAAATGGAGCTCTAATGTTTCCTGTTTCTTGTAATCTGTTTTCAATGTTTCTCTAATTCCCATGATGTACACTTTGTGCTAGCCGCTTGCTAGTTAATAAAATTTCTTTTTGCCGTTCAAAAAAAAAAAAAAACTACAGAAATACTTCTGGATATCATTCCCCTGCTCAAAATGCTCCAACAACCGACCAAAGTAACATGGAATGTTACTACTGTCATGAACTTGGTCACACCAAGTACAACTGCAAGCAACCAGGAGCACGTTACTCAAAAGGATCCCATGCTCATGCTGCCACTACTTCAGGCAACAACACTCAGCCGACTGCTACACTTGTTGAAACAGGTACACCGGCCCAATGTCTTGTATCCTCAACCTCTAAATGGGTAATCGATTCTGGTGCATCTGAACACATGACGGGTAATTCTCAACTCTTATCGAATTTTTGTAATCAAGCACCTTCATCACATGTTACCATCGCTGATGGATCAACTCCAAAAGTAATGGGATCCGGCAGTGCCACCATTACCCCTTCGATTCATTTATCCTCTGTTTTAAACTTACCCAACTTCCCATTCAATCTGTTATCTGTTAGTAAACTTACACGTGGATTAAACTGTAGTGCCTTGTTTTATCCTAACTTCTGTGTTCTACAGGATGTGTCGACGAAGAAGATTATTGGTAGAGGAAAGGAATCTGATGGCCTATATATATACTCGAAGCTCAAACCCCTTACTCTCTAGCCTGCCCAAGTTCATCTCCGTTTGAAACCCACTGCCGATTAGGTCATCCATCCCTCCAAAGCCTAAAGAAACTCTGTCCAGAATTCTCTAGTCTGTCATCTTTACAATGTGAGTCTTGTCAGTTTGCAAAACACCAACGTGTCCACTTAAGTCCTCGAATAAATAAGCGGGCTACATCCCCCTTTGAGTTAATTCATTCTGATGTTTGGGGTCCATGTCCTGTTGTGTCCAAGTCTAGTTTCAAGTACTTTGTTTTGTTTGTTGATGACTACTCCCGTGTAACTTGGCTTTATTTAATGAAAAGTCGTTCTGAAGTATTCACTCACTTTTGCTCATTCTATAGTGAAATTAAGACACAATTTAATGTCTCCGTTAAAACATTGAGAAGCGACGATGCAAAAGAATATCTATCAGAATCTTTTCAAACTCATTTTTTGAAAAATGGCATACTTCATGAGTCATCGTGCGTGGATACACCAGCTCAAAATGGAGTTGCCGAACGTAAGAATAGGCATCTTCTTGAAGTAGCCCGAGCACTCTTATTTCAAACAAAAATGCCAAAGACATATTGGGCTGATGCGGTGCGGTATCCACTGCTTGTTTTCTAATAAATCGTATGCCATCCGTTATCCTAAACCATGACATCCCATACTCGGTTTTGTTTCCAACGAAACCTGTGTTTCCAATTACCCCTAAAATCTTCGGCAGCACCTGTTTCGTTAGAGACACTCGGCCTCAACTCTCAAAATTAGACCCCAAATCTCTCAAATGTGTATTTGTAGGGTATTGTCGACTCCAGAAAGGTTACCGATGTTATTCTCCTACCCTTCAAAAGTACATTGTCTCAAGGGATGTCACCTTCCATGAGAATGTTCCATTCTTCGAAACAGTTGTCACTCCCTAGCCAGACCCGTCTGAAGAGTACCTCCAATACTCGTTCGAAGAATACCTTCATCCACCTCCTGTACCTAACCCTTTACCTGAACCCATTCCACCACAAGTACCAGGTCCTGCAGCTCCGGATCAATCACCTGTCATTCGAGTATACGAGAGGCGAAATCGGCTTCCATCAGATTCTGCTCCTGAACCAATACTTACGTCGACAGATCAACCCAATAATCCTCCTGATTCCGACTCTGATTCTGATCTACCCATTGCCATGCGAAAAGGTAAACGTGCCTGTACACACCCGATTGCTTCCTTTGTTTCCTATGATAAATTAACTGCAGCCTCACGCTCGTTTGTTGCCAATCTGGATTCCATCACCATCCCCAAGACTTTGGGGGAGGCTCTCGCACACAACGGATGGCGTAAAGCCATGATTGAAGAAATGGAAGCACTTGATCAAAATAACACTTGGAACCTGGTAAATTTACCTATCAACAAGAAGGCAATCGGGTGTAAATGGGTGTTCACGGTTAAGGTCAATCCAGACGGTTCATTAGCTCGGTTAAAAGCTCGCCTAGTAGCCAAAGGTTATGCTCAGGTTTATGGCATGGATTACTCAGAAACCTTCTCTCCCGTGGCAAAGATGTCTTCGGTACGTCTCTTTATCTCCTTGGCTGCCACATATAACCGGGATTTGTATCAGCTCGACATCAAGAATGCCTTTCTACATGGCGATCTCCAGGAAGAAGTCTACATTGAGCAACCACCTGGGTTTGTTGCTCAGGGGGAGTCTGGGAAGGTATGTAGACTCAAGAAGTCCTTATATGGTCTCAAGCAATCTCCTCGTGCTTGGTTTGGGAAGTTCAACAAGGTCGTGACAGAGTTTGGGTTAAGAAGAAGCTCTTATGATCACTCGGTATTCTTTGCATCATCTGCTGCTGGTTGCATTTTACTTGTCGTGTACGTAGACGACATAGTAATAACTGGAAGTGATAGAGATGGAATTCAAAGGTTAAAATCATTTCTTGGAAACAAGTTTCAGACCAAGGACCTTGGCACCCTTAAATATTTTCTGGGAATCGAAGTCTCACGAAACAGAAAAGGTATCTATCTATCACAACGAAAGTATTGTCTGGATGTACTTAGAGACTCTAAAATGATTGAGGCAAAGAACTGTGACGCACCCATGATACCAAACGGAAGGTTAGGAGCACATGAAGGTGATCCCCTTGCAGATGCAGAGAAATATAGAAGAATCGTCGGTAAGTTGAATTACTTAACCATCACTCGACCAGATATTGCATTTCCAGTGAGTGTGGTAAGTCAGTTTATGTCATCTCCAAGAACCTCACATTGGGAAGCCGTATGTCACATCCTCAAGTATCTCAAAGGAGCTCCGGGTCGTGGAATCTTATACCAAAATAATGGTCATCACACGGTAGAAGGGTTCACAGATGCTGATTATAATGGGGATCCTACAAGTAGACGATCCACGACTAGGTACTGTATCCGCGTAGGTGGTAATCTGGTATCATGGAAGAGCAAGAAACAAAGTGTTGTCTCCCGTTCAAGTGCAGAGTCAGAATACAGGGCTATGGCACAAACCACGTGTGAACTAGTCTGGTTCGGAATCTCCTCGGCGAAATTGGGTTTAAACAAAACAAACCCATGAATCTATGGTGCGATAATGAGGCAGCTATTCATATCGCAAATAACCCGGTATTTCATGAAAGGACGAAACACATTGAAGTTGATTGTCATTTCAGTCGGGAGAAGCTGGAAGATGGAACAATTGCAACTCCTCATGTACGAAGTGGGGAACAACTAGCAGATGTGTTCACTAAAGCCTTACCTGGATCTAGAATCAGTTATATCTGTAACAAGCTGGGCATGATCAATATATACCCTCCCATGAATTGTAGTGGTTCCCCCCTGAAATGTGTGGTTGAGATTTAGTTCTCAAAAGTTCTCAAAACAAAAAGTTCTCATTTGAACCTAACCCTATATATATATATATAGGGAAGGGTTCCGTGTAGACCCCTTAAATTTTGTAGACCCCGTAGACCCCTATAAAACTCAATAAAAATAAAACTCAGTGTTGTAAATTTAGTTTTTTTTATTACGATAAGCTTTTAAGAACCAAAAAAATAAATAAATAAATTAAAAAAAAAAACAAAAAACATTAAAAATCGAACATTTTAAGACAATGAGTTTTAAAATAATGAGTTTTAAACGCAACACTGAGTTTTATTGAGTTTATTGAGTTTTAAACTCATTGATTTTTAAAACTCATTGTCTTAAAATGTTCAATTTTTAATGTTTTTTGTTTTTCTTTTTTTAATTGTCTTTTTTTTGTTCTTAAAAGCTTATCGCAAATAAAAAAAAACTAAATTAACAAAATTGAGTTTTATTTTTAGTGAGTTTTAATGAGTTTTATAAGGGGTCTACGGGGTCTACAAAAAATAAGGGGTCTACACGGATCTTTTACCTATATATATATATATATATATATATATACACACACACACACACAATTATATGAAAATAATACTTTGAAATTTAGATTAATACTTCATATTTTAATAGGATTCAAACTTTAATATAACAAAACAAATACTTATAAATCCAAAATAAAGTAGTCCAATTACTTCAAAGATCGAATTGTCAAGGTTAATCGTTATCTTGACCATATTGTTCCGAGATTTCAACACCATCAAATTTTCAAGATTAATCATCAAATTGCAGAGCAAAGATTAGGGCATGCGGCGGTGAGACAAATTTTGAGAGCGCTTAGGGGACGTCGACGTTATTTAGGGCTTGGATTGCTTATTTTGACCAAGTCTTGATGGGTAAAAATAACCCATGGATCGGGTTTGTGGTTCAATTTGAGTTAAATGGGTAAAACTAGACCCATCGCCTAGGACCGATTTTTTCCACCTAATCTAGCAACCGATTAGCTAAATATTCCTCCTTAATGGACCGCCTAGCGATTAATCGCTGCCTAGGCGCCGATTAATCCTGATTTTTACAACACCAGGCTCCGGGCGAGCTCTATGCGCCTTGAGTGCACTCCGACAACATACGCATGTATATAGACATGAACACGAAACCCTAAGAGCATTCCTAATGGAATCTCTATTCCGTTTCCCATACCCAAATTATAGGGGATATGTGAAGCTTTAGTTAGTTTCATTCTACATTGGAGTCCCCATACCCAAAATTATGTGGACAACTAAAGTCAAACCCCATATTTGGGGTTTAAACCCCATATTTGGGGTTTAACTATTCATCAAACCTCATAATTTTTATGAGTAGTTGTGTAAAAGAAAGAGAAAAAAAATAATAAAAAAAGTATTATATAATTGAATTTGGGATAGATATCGGGAAGGGGATATGGGAGCTTTTTAGAGCTTTGGAGATAATTTTAGAAAATTGTGATTTTTAGTTAAATTATAGGGATGAGGATGAGGAATCTATAGTGAATACTCTAAGAGCATTCACATCCCAACCATCTCTAAACAAAATCATCATTTTCTAAATTTATATCTATACTTTATTCAACCTACCACATCTTATTCTCCATCTCTATCTCTATATCTTTTTATTGTTTTTTTCTCTTTCTTTAATGCTTGAGGTATGTAGAATCAGACTATCTCGGGTAGTAGGATAGATCGGGACCTAGGAGGGACTACAGAGGCAGATCAAAACATGTGAGTT
This sequence comes from Deinandra increscens subsp. villosa, assembly GCA_039602395.1. Taxonomy (NCBI): domain Eukaryota; kingdom Viridiplantae; phylum Streptophyta; class Magnoliopsida; order Asterales; family Asteraceae; genus Deinandra; species Deinandra increscens. The sequence continues at coordinate 61,162,986 of JBCNJP010000007.1, read as the reverse complement.
AAGTTTGGATCGGGAGTTGGGTGAGATAGGCTTGGTGAACCCTTTAGAGTCTTGATTAGTGGACCTTCAAAACAAAAGCGTTGTTAGACTTGGGCAGAACATGTGGTTGTCCTGCGACCGAGCTCGGGCGTGAGAATAAGTATGCGTTTCGCGAAATTAAGTGTAATCAAGTTGAACTATAGCGCATTGAATGAGATTATACCTGTTGGTTGAGGAGTATTTATTACCCTCAACCTTTGTCTCGTAATGTCATTAATGTGATTTCCCAATTAGGCATGATGCAGGTCCGACCAAGTATCCAAACCAGAGTGCAGACCAAAGTGCAAGAGTACCTATGTGGGAGTAATTGCACTAACTCTGTGTTAGGTTTGGCATGGGAGCGCCGACCTGGTGTGTTTGAGCATTGGTCTGTAGTGTCTGTTCTAGTCTAAGCATGTTTAGTCGTGTCTGTCTTGAGCAGGTTAGTAGGCTGGACTGTTATGCTTGTTAAGGTTCGACCTAGTTATGCTTGATATCTGACTTAGTGGCTTAGGTCGGACCTGAAGGTCTTAGGTCGGTCTAGTCTTCTGATGTATGTTCCTTGGATTGTATGTGGTAATGCTTGCATGATTTCATCTGATCCGGACATACGTCATCAAGGTAGAGACCAAAATGCTTAAGATAGAAAAAATTAATGCTATATATTTTAGAGTTGAAGATGGAGATGTGAAAAAATTAATGCTATATATTACAGACCAAAATGCTTAAGAAACTGGAGCTCGTGATTTCGAATCAGGAATCGAATTCTGAGTTTGCATCCAATCACACACGAGCGTCTGAAATTTAATCGATTCCTCGCAATCCTTGATTGATCGTGAGGAATCGATTAAAGGTTAAGGATTTGTAGGATTGTGTGTTGTTTTGTCCCTGGTTAAGTGGCTTGTGTGGGTGTACTTATGTATTGGTGTTACCATGAAGCTAGACTTCCTTTCTTCAATGTTGGTTATTCATCATCAATTTTTTTAGGTGTTCATCCGTGTGTTCTTTCGAGTCGGGGGTTTCTCTGGGCGCAACCTCTTTATCCCCAGGGGTAAAGGTAAGGTCTGTCCTCTTCCCACCCTCCCCAGACCCTACCCTTTGGGTGGGATTTTACTGGGTATGTTGTTGTTGTTTTCTCACGATCCTTTTCCAACGATTTCAAAATGGATTTGATTTCAGCAACATTTGAGCGTAACTTCTGAATCTGGAATTCCTGAGTATCTAAGCGAGATGAAAAATTCATCATAACTGAATCGAAAGGGAATCTAAAATTGAAACTGATATGGAATAGGGAGTGAATCGAAAGTCAATTACCAAATCGGATTTGAGAAACGGACCAGAACGTGAACTCGAGATCAGAATTGAAATTAGAATTGAAATTGAATCGCTAATGAAGCAGGACGTGAATCGTATAATAGAGACGAGAAGCGGCAATTGAAATCAATCAGAAAATGATCCGGCAGAAGTGGAAGCGGATGAACAGAAAGCGATGGGAGAAATCCCTATTTTGATAGAGATCGGAATTGAACCTGAGATTGAATCGAAAATTCAACCAGGCAGTCAATCGGAAATTCTAGACCACTGATGTATGATCGGGGATGAAACTGAAACAGAAAAGAGAAGCGAGAATGATGGAGATCTGGAATTAGATCAGAAATGGAATTAAAAGAAAATGATGGAGGATGAAGGAAGAAATCTGATGGAACGATTTGAAATTTAATTGAAGCGAAAATTGATACTATGAGGAAATCATCGGAAATTAAAACAAGATCTCTATGTAGAAGTGGAATCGAGGAACGATGAAGAAATCAGAAATATGGAAGAGAGCAGAAATATGATGAAGATCGTGAAATAGAACTGAAGCATTGGTTGATAAATCGGGAATTAAAGCTGAAACAAAAGAGATGGAAGCAAGAGCAGACGAAGGAGGCAGGTCAGACCAATGATGATGGATCTGAATTGTTTGATTGCAGAAATAGTTAATTGTAAATGAAATTGAATAAATGAAATTGAAAATGAAATTGAAATTAGAACTTGTATTTGAAAAACCAAAATGGTAATGATCCAGAGGACCTACAACTGATAGAACATTACCCAAAGGTAACCCAGGGTAATACCCTCTCTTAATGCTAATAGCAAAGAGCCAAACACTTAACCTATTTTCTTCCCTACCTCACTAAGGAGCTATGCACCTTATTTATAGAAATAGAACTACATATTACCCTCCCAATCAAAGCAAAGCAAACCTGCCGAGACGTGCCATCACAAACAAGACGTGCTTTGTAGCTCTCTAAAGAACCATCGAATTTAGTTTTATGTTTAAATAACCAAAGACACTGGATAATGTTCATATTAGGTAGCCTAGGTACGAGCTTCCACGTATTAGTGTCGAACTTTCGATAAGAGCACTAATTCACCAGCCATAGCGCGGTAACAAATAGGGTTGGCTAAGGCCTCAGATGGGTACGGGGCAAAGGTTCAAAGGTAGTGGATGCATTAAGATTAAAAAGCTGTTTCGGTTTGGAAATACCCGACGTTCTTCGAGGTGGCGGTGGGGGAGTTAGAGGTGACGATGAGGCAGAGGCAGATGATGGAGAGGCTGAGTCCGACGGGTTGTGGTCAAAAGTTTGGGCCAAGGGAGAAGAATAGATAGGCGCTGGGGATTAGGCCGACATAGGAGTCTGGGCCGGAGATGTAGTGGGGGAGTTGGTAGTGTGGGCCAAAGATGTAGTGTCGGCTGGGCGGATTAGAAGTTTGGCTATGGGGTGGGTGAGGCGTGAGGAGAGGACGAGAGTAGTGGTGATGGATCGAATGTGGGGTTGAGAAATTCATAGGATGGTTGAGTGAGTTTGGGGTTGGCGAACGGAAACGTGTGTTCATCAAAAATAACATAACGAGAGATTATGACTTTGTGTGTGGCAAAGTCATAGCACTTGTACCCCCTATGATTGGAAGGGTACCCGAGAAAGACACAAGGAAATGAGCGATTTTGTAGTTTGTTAATTATGATAGACGGTAGAAGTGGGTAACAAAGACAACCAAAAACACGAAGATTATAGGACGGATGAGAGTGATAGAGAAGATGAGTGGGAGTGTAGTTGAGTTTGGTTTTAAAAGGGAGAATGTAGAGAATGTAGGTGGCCAGTTGGAGGGCATGATGCCAAAACAAGGGAGGATGCGAAGCATGTGTGAGGACGGTTCAGATTATGTTATTTATAAACCGAATTTTACATTAGGCTTTCCCATTTCGAGGGGACGTGTAGGGACAAGATAAGTGAAATTACATGCCATTACTTAAACAGAATTGATGAAAAAAGGACTTATTGTATTCAGTTCTATTGTCACATTGAAAACATTTGATATTCTTTTGGAATTGAGTTTGAATTAATTTGTGAAAATTTTGAAAGATAGAATTCTAATACTACTTCTGAAATTTCGGAAGAAAAAAGGGCCAGTGGTGGCGGTGCTATCAAGAGTGTCATCCTAAGCAACAGAGCTGGTGTGAATCGGAAAACTCGGACGATGGTTAACAGCGGTGGCAACCTCTGAAGGTGCATGATTTGTTGGACTTTGCATGAAAATTGATTCCAAATGGTCTAGAATGGGTGCTGATGCTTGTGTTCTGAGAATCGGGTGGTGATGACTTCTGAATAGATACCCAACAGGGGACGGCTGGCTGCCGAAATTGATACACATCACGGATAGTATTTTCTAATATCACGTGTAAAAAAGAGGTTACAATGTATGTACATGTATATGTGTCTGTAGTCTTTTCTAACATAAACAGTTCAACTGTTGGACAAAAAAGTGTATTGGGACACCGCAGCCTGCTAACTGCCACACCTATTTATATTTTTCGGTCTAAAATCTTAAATTACTTCTAACTTTGCATAACAAAAAACATATGCCAAAAAGCTTCAAACTCGATACAACTAAATCAATCTGACAAGGACTTGATATTGACCCTTGGAGCCCACTAATCCCATAGAACAAGAAATTATGTTAAGTTGTTTATGTCAGGTATTATATCATATAGACTACATTTGGGAAATCTCTCATAATCATCTAATAAGCTTTTAGAAGTTAAGAAGGATATAAACTAGATAAGGTGGAGAATAGAAGCTAATTTGCATTCATGTATGACAGTTGACGTTCACTCACAATCTTTTCAGCAATTTAATCGGAAAATACAAATGCATCTGCGGGTTAGAACTGGTTTTGGCTTATGCGTAATTACATAGTTGCCACTTATATATAATTTAAGTAATCCAATTTTACTATGATATGATAAATAACAAATATGAGAATGAACTTTAAGATCTTTTAAAGAAGAGTCGACTTCATAAAAAAATACTAAAGTAGAAACATAATTTATTCATTCTAAATTCAAAAAAGAAAATGTCTTGCACTCTTGCCTGTATAGCAAGTTTTGCTTGGATAGTTGAATACTGTTCCATTGTTTTCATCCATGCCTCCATTTTTCTCAAACTTCTTCATCATTGAATGTAAGTGTGGCTTTTAACTATAATGCATTTGATGCCACTCATGTCTTTAGTTCCTTTCCTTATATCAATACTCGCAGACTCAATTTCCTTGGATCCTAGGACAAGAATTTAGGAAACTCCATGAGAAAATGATCTAGGGTTTTAAGTAACCGCTATGATCATTTAAGTTCCACTAATTTTTTTTTTTTTTTTTAATATTATAAAATGGAATATTTCGCCTTGAAAATAGGACCATATAAAATAGAATAAGAGGCTGTATTTGCAATATTGAACAAACAAGAACTGAAAGTCGGTACCAAATAGAATGAAAGTTGCTAAATATTGCCGTGTGCTAGCTCATCTTGTTAACTATCTTACAGCCTGAGTACCTTTTCTGGAAGGCAAAGACTCACATAGACACAACTTTAATAGACCTATATGCTTTATGGGACACCTAGATACATTTGATTGATGTACCTCACTTTGGGCATCTTTTGATCCATTTGACATGTTTTTTTTTGGCCTACATTTCTTTTGTTTTGCCCATTTGATCGGATTCTGTTGTAGCCTACATTTTTTATTTTACCCATATGGCAATAACCCTTTATGAGATTTTATATATTAGCAAAAAATAACATGGTGGGAGTACAGAAGTCATGTACAACACAAGTTGTTACATAATCCTAGAACTATTTAATGTTATCGAGAAACCTGGAGCTTTTCTTCACATGATCCCTGGTGTGATTTACATAACAAAAACTACTTCAAGTGTTAGGGTATACGGGTCGTTTGACTTCTTGTCAATTTCTTTCTATATAATGCATGAAAAACCCATCAGGCCAAGATAAACGTTCTCACATGTTGGACTGATGAGTTCATGGTTTTTTTAATAGGGCTGATGAATGGGATATAAACAAATGGGCCTGGGAGGGAATATTGAAAGTGGTAAGCAAGGGAGAAGAGTGTATTATCAGACTTGAGGACAAGACAACAGGTGAAAGTATCTCCGCCCTTCAATGCTTACTACTAGAGGCAGCAAAAATAGAGGGTCCAGGCTGGTTGGTTAATGTATCAAAATTGGTTGGGTTAAAATGGGTAGCTTTTTTCTGTGGGTTATAACCCGGTTGAGTGGGCAGATCTAACTACAGTTTTTGGTCATTTTTCTTAATCTCCTTAAATAGGTAAATATATATATTTTTTGAAATAGAGTGATTTAGGACATGCTAAACACCTAAATATATGTTTAGCAAATGTAGACCCATTTTACCTGTTCGATTCGTCTCTTTTTCTTCCAACTATCTATACTATATTATAATACGTTTTGAGAAGGACAAAGTTGTCTTGTACTTAAAAAGTTAAGAGTTTAACGAGGGTATAATAATCTTTTAAACATAGAATTAAAATTATCTTTTAGTGGAAAATGGAAATTTAAGCAATCAACTTAATGATAAATGAATTTTAATTTTAATGATTTATATATGTAAAGTAAAAAAAAAAAGTCAAATACGAAAAATTGTCTTTCAAATACAGAAACAAATACCGTGCTGTAAATTGTCGCCGCCGCAACATCTGCGGGTTTCCAACTCTTTATATTTAACTTGTTTGATGGTTATGAATGAAATTCAACCCAACTGGAGCCATTTTCACATAAAGAAGTTGAAATTGTCACCTTAATTTATTAGGTTTATGGATTGTATAATTACATATTTTGATATACAGGTGAACTCTATGCTCGAGCATTTTTAAGGGACGGAGAGCCTCATCCTGTAGAGCCTGTAATTGATAGCAGCCGGTAAATCATCCTCTAATTCATGATGACTTTTGGTCTGGATGCATCTGTAATGGTTCACAAAATGTTCGTAATATTATTAATCAAATTATGACTCTTTTCTGAGCCCGTGATAAAGTTTTCCCAAGAAATTGTTATGAATGCTGAATTTTGTCATATTATCAATGCCACATCTCTACTGTTTCTAACTAACATTATTATGGTCTGCAGATACTTTGTTTTACGTGTGGAAGAGAACATTGGTAAATCTACATGCTTTAATGATTTTTCTTTTATTTTTTTTAGTTAAAACAATACGATAGGCAGCCTTAGAGCTTGCAGTTTTGACCCATATGGTTATTTTTTGTCTTAAATGGGTTAAAAGTTCGAAGATTTAACTTGACGGAAACTGGTACAAACAGTCACCTGAATATTCTAATACATAAAACCTTGCAAGTCATTTTATTAAAGCTGATAGATTATTATTGTAATAATACAGTGGTTTCTGTAATCATATTCAACAAATACATAATTTATAAAGTTGAATCATGCAGGTGGCCGCCTTCGCCATGCTTTTATTGGTATAGGTTTTAGAGAAAGACCTGAAGCTTATGATTTCCAAGCAGCTCTTCATGATCATATGAAGTATTATTCTAATCTTTTGATAAATTCATTTCTTCACTTTTAGTTGTACAACATTTTACAGTTTTACTAAAAAGTAGCCTGAAGGTACCTTAACAAGAAGAAAACTGCGGAAGAGATGGAACAGCAGTTCCAACAGACTTCTTCAGTTGATTACAGTTTAAAAGATGGAGAAACCCTAGTGCTTCAACTTAAAAGCGTAAGCTCCCGTCAACTTTTTAAATTTACATAAAAGTAGACCAGGAGTCGAAATGGGTCCGTGTTGGGTTGACCAGAAGACACTTTTTTGTCCATCTTTAAAAAACTATTTTATAAATGGTTGTGACAAAAATAATCAAAGTTCAATGATTTAGAAGGTTAACATAGGCCCCACTTTCACTTGTTTTAAGCTATTATTTATTTTAACCTAAGTCGTTGACTTTAAGTGGTTGACTTTAGGTGGTTCTCTTATGAAATTAAAGATTTAGAGAATGCAAAGCAGATTCTTTATATTTATCTTTATAATTATAAAAAAAAACACATTTATCCATAAAATCTATAGACTTTTAAATAACATCTACATCACATTCTTTATCCTTAAAAAAAAAACCATATATTTGTAATGGATTGGTATATCTACAAATCTCTTATATTTATTCCTTAAAATTTAAGGACAAGGTTTAAATATAAAGATGCTGATGTAGGAGAAAAAATAAACATGTTTTATATTTTCCTTAAAATTTAAGGATAAGGTATAATATAAAGAAGCTGATGTGAAAGCTCTTACTAGTCCGTGAATGCTCTTACTAGTCCTAATCTAATGTATTATGAATAATTAGTCCCCCAGATCTAAAAGCATAAGGTCCAAGTTCTTCGAGATGGGATTAAATAGTCCCCCAGATCCAAAAGACAAGGGCAAGAAGGAGGTCATTGCAATTACTAGTATACCCCCACCACCACCACCCTCACCACTTTCACCACCGGTCAATGCCCTAAAGACCCCTCTAGAATCACCCTCAAAGTTGGCTCTTGATGAAACTCCGAAAGACAAGCAATCAAATGTTGAAAAACAGAGTGCTCAAGATCTACCAGATGATGATTTTGGCGATTTTCAAGTAGCATAGTGTTTGTTATCAATATTATGTTTGTTTTCACCTTAAACAAGTTGTCATAGATCTTGAAGTTTATATTATTATTAGAGTGAATTGCAAATCAAGTCCTTATGTTTACAAGATTTTTCAAGTATTGTCCTTAAATAGGTGATAACAAGAATTGTCCTTTATGTTGTACTTCTGTTTCACGTTTTGTCGTTTGGCCAAACGACCGCCTGTTGTTGTTACTGTTAAATGATATCATGTGCTAGTCACATGTGGGTATAATTGTCATTTTAGCATTTAGGGCTACTTTTGTAAATAACTCAAAATTTTAAACCTTAAATAAAAATAAATATTTCACTCAATCTACCCTTCTTTCTCTTGTCATCCCTCAATTGCCCATGCACTGCCATGAGAACCACCATCATAAAAGTTTGTCCAGTTCAAGGAATGTATTAAGGGTGCTTTCATTAGCCTTCTGAAAATAAGTAAAATAGTTTTAGTTAGTATTTTTCGATGTTTTAAATATCCTTATATGAAATGTGTTAAGTATTTAAGACATAAGGATTTAAGAATTCGGCTAGCAGATCACTAAAGGCGGCTGTAGCACACAATCAATAGGAAGTGGGTAATTGAACTAACACTGGGTGTTAATTGTGAGAACCAGTCACAACTCTCGGTATTGAGGCCGCAATGACACTGTGTGTCAAGTTGTGATACATTTAGCCTTATCTATTGTCACACCCTCGTCTCCATCGTCGCCCTCTGCCAGATACGGGGAGGGAGGCCGTGGTAGCCCGGCCGACCCATATCAAAACTTGCGAAAGCATACATACAAAATAACTTAACATGTGCAAACGAGTGATAAACTTAACTTCAAAATAGTAATTAAACAACCCAAACACAATATATGAATAAGGTAATATCCACAATGCTTTCAGTTCTCTAAGACTATAACTTCTAGTTCATGATTAACATAAACATATAGCTTCTTTCTTGGGATAACTACATCACAATTTAACATATCACTGAATATACTAGCCTCGGGTCATCATACCCTAACTAGCCTTGAATCTTGATCTTCAACCTTCAAGCTACCCTTTGACTATGCCTACCATTACTTACCTTTAATATGAGCTAAAACACGTCAACAACCAAAGTTTTGGTAACAGTTTATAAAGATAATAAATTGTGCTGTTAGAAATTGGTTCCCGTCTAAAATCAAATCTCACTACGTCCAACACGGGCGCGTGCCCCCATGCCTTTCATCGTGGTTAACAAGCATATAAGCCACACCAACCCTAATACCTAACATAGGGCCACCTTATGGTGCGATAATCCCGTTCTACTTATACAGCTGCAAAGTTACTAATATATGCCTCGAGGCCACACAAGGACCTTAATGACTCCAACAATTTGTGAGGAAATATCCACATGGTTCTGAACGATTTGATTGCTAATTAATATACAGTCGTATACTGTCACACCCTGTAATTTTTGTGTTGGGCGTGAGTGTTGATGGATCATAGTCAAGGTTACACAGAACGACATCTGGATGATTAGACAACTAGAGCTATTTGGAAAGTTAAGTTAAGTCAAAATATGGAGTTTCATTTAATTAGCAGCAGAAATAGTAGTGAAAGTATGTTGTCTTAATTGTTACAAAACAATTACATTTCAAAAAGATTTAAAGACATGGCACCGTTAGGTGTTATGTAGTGAGATCTCCAAAAGAGCGGCTATGTTTGACCATGACTCCAAAAACGACACATGCATGTCCCAACATGATAAGGCAGTCCGGTATGCAGCAGAAATCAATTACTTGAGAATTCATATACTAAAACGAGTAAAAATAAAGTTGGTGAGTTCACAGGTTTAGATAACATGCATGTAAAAGTTTGATTGAATCATTCCATCATTTGACAATTCATTTTCATTTAGATCCTGTTTTATAAATTACCCTGAACCTTGAATACCGTAACTAACTGATTACCAACTTCATGATACTATGTCCAACAGTACCGCATGGCCAAATATAACTGTATGTACTCTCTTGACTATTAAAATGGAGTCAGGATTGGAGCGACCAATCAGAGTAGGGGCATTAACCCAATAGATCTATTCACGAGTCATCGTTTCTGTTTGTAAATTAATCGGATTCAACTAATAGTGGGGTTTCATTGTCACACCCTCAAAATCCACATGCGGAGTATAACCGCAAGGCATGTGACAAACCAGGGGGAGTCATTAGCCATACTAAACCATGCAAGAAAACAACTTTCAACACACGCGGAAGCGTAAATAAAGATAAGTAAACATGTGGCGCAAAACACGTATCCAAAACCATACGGAAAGAAAAACCATTAATGATTTAAAAACCCAGTTATTGACCCAGTGAAATGCATGCCGCCTAATCGTGCTCCGTACCTAGATACCCGTGACATACATGCTATGTGGGTCAGCGCAAGGCTGGTGAGTTCATAAAGACAAAATGTAAGAATCATTGTTTGAACCAATGTTTGAACAATGTAATCATAATTGTATTGAAGCTAGCTAGGCCAAAATCGCTATCACTATGTGGTTCGCAACCGAAGCGTGACTGTTTGTGTTTGTATTGTCTTTCTATCAACATCTAACACGGACGATAAGGATACTGTCTAGGCTATGTTACACCCGTTCGACATCCAGTCGAGTTAGAGCGACTAACACGGGTGGGGTTTGTCAAACCAAGTAGTACTACTCAATATAACCTCGCTTTCTCACATAAATTAACGGCCCGAAAATGTAAGGACTTCAAATATGTGTTATGTTCGCATATACGTGATCAGCTATACAATTATATTACCAAAACCATTTGTAGCATGCTTTTCTCTCTCAAGGAGGTACTTAGAGAGAAAGTGTTAGAGAGCTCACATTCGGGAGCTCGGTAAGAAAGTTAAAACGAATAAATCAGGTGAATCCTTAACAATTACCTAAATAACATATAACGTGTTTGACTTATTAACGACGCGCCCTAAAAATATTGATCTAATATATCATTTAGCTCAGTGCGTGCATCAAATCACACAGTTGACACAGATGGTGTTCAGTTTCTTTAATGATTGTTCATCAACAATCATTAAAATTTATTTATCCCAAAATAATAATAATTACTTTAATAAAAGAACCATTTTAACGTACACTAATATTTTCCTCAGAAATACGTATGATTATACACATGTGAAAATTATATATTTCGGAATATGTATTAGATTTCTCTTTTAACAAATCATTAATACGAACCTTGTCCAATATACAAAGTGTTTGACGTTTATGGGGTTTCTAAATACGCTTATAATTGTTTGGGGTTAAGTACAAATCAAATGGGAGGTAGGAATTATGTGCAGAAAATGGGTTAAAAAGAAAAGCAGGCTGCAAGGGTCGAACACGCAGGGTTAATGACCGAACAACCAAACCATTGGGACATAGTATTTCTGTTGAGTAAATCTGGTTTCAGAAAGCATTTATACCAAAACATTAGGAGTGACTGGGAACCAAATCAGTGTAAAAAAGAAGAGGAGTCGCCGAGTTTCGAAACAGCAACCACCTCTTTTTCAAACACGACAACTAAACCATTGCGACCAGTTGTGTTTTTTTGTAATAAAGTCTGTTTGGTATTAACTTAACCTGTGGTTTGCTGGTCATCTTTCCCACAAGAAAACCCTAAACCATCGTATCCGCCATTAATATCCAAAATCCCAACTCAATTTCGAACAGAAGCATATGATAACCAATATGAGTATAATTTTTCATTCTTACCTGTTATCCAAACGAAGTAACAGAAGCTTGACCATGATGATGACGCCTCGTGTGTCCGACGGCGGTCCGATCCAAAACCGTTTTCTTTCAAGTGTTCCTCGTCGGTGCTGCGTTCTTCATGGAAGACTGTGTCGGCTAGTGGCCTCAAGACGACCAGGGAGTGGTGAAACAGTAGTGGGCGATTGTGTAACAGCGGTGAAACAAGAATGACGGGATCGGTGCTCGGAGATGGTTAAATCGTCGGTCCTCTTTGTGGTGGTTCTTACGGTAGGTAACTCTTGTGATGATTGCGAGACGTGGGCATAGAGTCTTGGGTCTGGTGTCTCATGCATAGTTCAGGATTTGTGAGTTGTCTATCACCAACTTCCGCCCAACAGGTGGGTGACTTATGTTTTGGTCCGTAAAAGCATCAAACAAGTGCTATCCAAATGCTAGTGTGATAACTGTTTTTTGTAGAACACTCTACCAGGCGTTAGAAACGTTTCTTCGCTGTTGTTGGAATCCATGACACATGCTCTAAGCATGTATCCTAATGGTGTGAGTAATCTATTCGCCCTGTCCATCGGTTTGAAAATGATATGCAGTGCTCGTGTCCTTGCACACTGTCAATGTCTTTGGTAAAGTTACCCTCCAGAATGGAGTGTAAATCGAGTGTCTCAACCCGATATGATTTAAATGGCTCTCCATGTCGTTAGATGATCTCCTTTCTGAAGATCCGAGATAACTTCTCCATTCTATGCGTCTCTTGACTGATAGAAAACGTGCAGGTTTGGTCAATTGGTCAATGATTGCCCCATTCATATCATATTTGCTTGATATTCGGGGTAATTTGGTGCTAGAGTCCATAGAGTTTTGTCTCCACTTCACATAAGAATGTTTCTGGTTGTAGTAATAGTCCAGATAGTTCCTGATATACAGTATTAACCGTAGAGCAAGTCAAGCACTTGCTCACATAGGTTTTACATTTTGAATTTCGAGATGAGTCGTCAGTATAGTGCTTTTAAATGTTTGTATCACGTATCCAAACCCAGATGAGCAGAACATCGAGAACTGCGAGCCTTAACCCTTACCAGCTCTCCTAGATTCCTATACCGGGGTATCCATGTTCGTCCCGAAATGATGGTGGATCGTATCTAATTCGACTTCAGAGTACTTGTCCGTTCCTCGTAGAGACCCCATCCCTACACTAGCTTGTCATTGTGCATCGAGTTGAGCGTCGCGATTGCTATGGTAGTCTAGTGTGTATAGTAATTTAAAACGTTTGAGCTCGATTGAGCTACAAAGATTCCCCTTCCGCTTAAATGTGATATGAATGGGGCATCAGCTATAATGCTTATCTTGCCCTGTTGGCTAGAGCTAGCTCTTTGTCTGACTCCTAGTCCCACTTCCAAAGCGTCATTAGTGTTTATATATAGGGTGTACCGCAGCTAACCCACCACACCTTTGGTATTCCAGAAGTGTACTAGTCATCTATCAGATCCACGATTCCTCTCGTTGGTAAGAATGTGAATTTAGAGACATGAAAATGGCTCATGATAGTAGTTAAACACTAGGCTTCCATCCTATGCCATTGTACCTAAGCATCTACACTCACGTTATGCTCCCCGAAATCTTATAATCTTTGTGGGCGGTGTTTTTTTTACCATACAGATAATGTCTCCAGACCTTCCATATGAACGCCATTTCATCCCATCCCAAGTCATGGGTGGTTTAGTCATGCTCGTTCATCTTCAGCTGACGCGTGGCATAAGTGGTGACATTCTCACGTTGTATCAACGCACAACAAAGACCTTCCTTAGAGGCATCTCAGTATGCCATGCAGTCTTTAGTCTCATTGGATAAGATAAAATCAGTGTGTTGCGAAGCTCCTGCTTCAGCATTTGGAAAGTCACTTCATGTTTATCACCTTAGTGTATTTAATATCTTTTGTGGTCCATGGAGTAAGGAGTTAGGCATTCATAGAAAGTCCTCTCAATGAATCGTAGTCAGCCATTCATCAATATATGAAACTGATGTCATCCTTGATGGTGACGTTAAAGCTGGCCAAATCCGTGCTGGCCTCCCCAGTAGGGAGATCAACCTGAATCCCTTTCTAAGCATGATAAGTTCCGACAGAGGTGTTTCTTCATGTTCTTCCTGGGTCTTGGGGTGATCTGAATATCGTTAATAACTCGATGATGAATTTATCGAGGTAAGGTTCACACGTATGGATCCCGAGGTTTTTGAGCACTGCGAGTGCGTTGGTCAACCTACCGATTATGGCTACAACTCACAATGGCCATACTAATTTCCTAGTGCTAATGGTGTTGGAAGGTAACACTGTTTCTCTCATGAATATCGATGCTCGTACATGAATTTTCGTCATTTTTCCTGGACAACGAATTGGGTCTTCTAACGTCTATAAGCTTGTCCTAATATACCATTTATCTAGCTACATATGAAGATGGGTGTACGGCTACTGTAGTTTGTCTGGTGCGAGTTGGTATGGAGCTTGGTGTGACTCCTCGTCCAAAAACAGGTCAAACCTCTCTCTTTTGACTTTTAATTTAGTGCTCAATGTGTTATTTGTGTGATTAAACTGTTAAAATCCTAGATTAAACGAGTAACTGATAACTGATTTTAATCCCGCGTTTGTACCGGAAACATATACCCATAAAATATGAAGGTTTTCATATTTAAAATGTGGAATTTCAATGATAAGAAATTTAAATATAAAAATTGGACTTTTTATCTTTTACCAAAAACTGAAATAGTCCGAATTACCTTAAACATTTATGAACTAAGAATGTGATAAAAACCACTCCGTTGTCAAGACTTAGCCACCCGAGACCCGAGACCTGTTCGGGCCCATTTAGGCCTAATAAGCCCAAAATAACCAGAACGAGCCCGAAACTCAACCCGACGATCGAAAACCCGACTAACCAAACATTCGAGCCAACTCGAAGGCCCGACCCATGGCCCGATCGGCCTGGGCCGAACCCGGTCTTCCCTCCCACTCGCGGCCCACTCGAGAACCGGCCCGAGCCCGACCCGCCTTCCCTCTCGGCCCAAATCGGGAACACCCGGCCCAACCTCCCGATTTCCCACTTGGGCTTCGGCCCATTTCTTCCCGATTTTATTTGGGTTTCGGCCCACCTCCACACCCAAATAACATATATTAAATTTGGCCCACGAGTTTTTATAAACTTAGCCCACTATCACTTTTATAAAAATTTAGCCCATCAACTTTTATAAAATCACCACCTTTGTAGTTTAATCTACTTGGGTTATATTTTAAAAAGTTATGATTATTAAAAGCCTCTAACCACCTACTATTTTATAAAAGCTTCATCTTCTTTATAAACCATGGAACATTTTATAAAAGAAAGTCACCTACACTTAGAGATGAGGGTGAATGAGAACTTGACAACAAGCCTAGTCTATAGGGTGATTAGTTGACATGGACTAATGGTCATTAACCAAATTTTAACTTATAAGAGAAACCCCACACTACCTCAACTTCTCCACACCACAACCCAACCAACTCATTCTCTCCCTCCCTTGTTCTCCTCTCGGCCGAACCACAGCCGCCGGTGAACCACCGCCACCAGCCGGCCTCCTGCCGCCACTAACCCGCCAGAATCCACTACAAGCAACCGGAAACCACCACCGATCTCCTTCCTTCTCGGTTCCCTTCCCCATTTCCATTGTGAGTTTCTCTAACTCATTTCTCCCACTTTTAACACCCCAAAATGATACCCAAGTCTTGACAATGAGCATTAATCACCTACATTTTCATTTAATCATCATCTAATCTCTCTTCTTTCACCCCCCATCCTTTCATGATCTTAACATTCCATCTTGGAGTTCTAGGAACTTAAAAGAGCCAAGGGAATGGGTGAAACACATGGAAAAATCTAAGGAAAGTATCCATGTGCACCAAGATCATCCATGTTTATTTTTGTGCATTTCTTATATATCTTGGGTTCAAGAACAAAACCCTACATGGATTAATCCATAAAACTCACTAATTTTCCTAACACTTAAAACGTGTTAGTAGATTTCAAAATGCCTAACTAAAATGCTACCAGTTAAATAAAGGAAAGAAAGAAACATATAAAATGGGTGTTATATTTATTTAATTTGTCCTAACACGAAAGTGTTAGTTGATTGCTATTTAATTAAAATTTCCTAACACTAAGTGTTAGTAGATTGTTTATGATTAATTGTCCTAACACCTTAAGTGTTAGTTGATAAATTTACATTTCATGTTTATAGTATAAATTGGTCCTAACACTATATGTGTTAGTTGATTTAATCATAGATTATGTTATGTTGCTAATTGGACTTGTCACACACTAATTAAACAAATAAATCTCCTAACAAGATTTAAGGATTTAAATATAAGTTACATATGTAATTTATGACGATAATTGGCTAAACAATTTGTAGCAAGTAAAAGGAACAAAAAGAATATTACTTGTTTTGGTAAAAATATAACACAATAAAGTGTTATGAAAGTCTTACAAGACAAAATGAATGTAACATGATTTTGCTAAAAATTGAAGGAATAAAATTTATGTCAAATGATTAATCGACATAAATTTTTGGATTTATTACAAGTTTTAACCATTTACGGACATGTTATAAAAATGGAAGATTTTCTATAAAAAAAAGACATTTGTAGAATAAATATGTTTATAAAAGATTTTTATAAAAATAATCAAAAGCCAAGCAATTGAATTTAATTATTTTTATAAGTTTTTAATATTACTTTGATGAATCAAAGTAATCGAAATGTAAATACGTTGCGCAATAATAAAATACGGCGATATACGCGAAAACGTAAATGTTTGAAATTTTAAACTAATTACTTATCATGTTTTATTAAAACAATACAAAAGTTTATTATAAATAAACTTTTATAAATTCAAGCGTCGCCATGTAATGTTTCAAAACAACGTTTTAAAAAGAAATAAATATTTCATACAAATGAAATATTAATTGATTTCGAAATTATTAAACGACGTGACTTAAAACGTATCTTTCAAATGACTCACGTTTTAAAATAAAATAAGCTTTAAATAATTATTCCTTGTCTAATAATTACTTACAAAAGTTTTAAACTATGATTTAATTAAAGTTCACCAAGAAATGTTAATCATAATTATTTAAAAATAATTATACCAAATAATGAAAATAATAATAAACATTATTATTTTTAACTCGATGTTCAATACTTGATTTAAATTATTATTCTCTATTTATATTAATTGAACATAAATATAAATCATCACGAAAGTATTTATTTAATAAATACAAACTAACGGGTTTTCAAAAGAATACAAACGGTATTAAAACGTTAAGACTTGACCGGTATCACTTGGGTGACTTATGTTACTCAATTGATTGTAGACCTTATGCAAATGCCCTATTATTTATATAGGACATTACTTGCTACCGCTCTTGCACTTTTATTTTCATCATACCTGCTGATCCAGTGAGTTTCACGGCCCCTTTTCTTTTAAACTGTTTTATACTTTGGGGGAGAAATTATGGAATCTGATAAATGATTTTACTTAATATTATGGTTTATCTGTTAGCCTTATGACTGCTTGTACTCTTACTGATTGCCCAACTATGGTACATTATCGTTATAAACGTTTGTACAACTGTATCCCACCATTAATTGATTTCAATTAAACCTGTACAAAACGATAGTTAGTGAATAGATCTATTTGGGTTGACAATCCTGTCCTAACTGGTAGCTCCAGTTATGATTCCGGATTGTTTGGGGGTACACGTCAGTTATTCTGCTTTGTTCAGTATCTCTCGGGCGAGATACTATGGGTGGGTAAACCGTTAGTATTTGAAATCAAGGTCCAGGTGAGTTCATACAACCACAACGGTAAACCAATGTGATATTTAAGTATACTGAAAACTGTTTTAGCAACTTTAAACGTAAAGTCTTAAACCTATGAACCTCACCAACTTTATTTTGACCCTTTTAAACTCATGATTTCTCAGGTAACTAGGCAATCACCGAAGACATGCAAATGGGGCTTAACTTGTACTATCGGGCCTGCGTCGCCAGAGTCATAGTCCCAACTATCCCAATAAACCGTTTTTATGCTTTTAAATATTAAATTAAGACTTCATTGTCACACCCCGCTCGCACCTGTCACCCAGTTAGGCATGGGGAAGGTGTTGTGGAAAACAGGCTGTCGATATCAGATACACGCGGAAGCAACAGAATATGATAATATTAAGCAACGGTTTGTTTATTTACAGACAACCTACAAAGTTTCACAAACTTAAAAGTAAATATAATAATAATAAGTCTTGACTTAGCATCTTAACCGAGTACTAGATCACTAGGCCCGAAGGTTCTTGTTATCTTATTAGACACACATAAGCTTGATTCTGTATAGAATAACCTGTCTGGCGGATCTCTACTGGTTTCCTGCAAAATGTGTAAATCAACTTGTATCAACAACTATGAAGTTATTGGTGAGCCGTACCCTGACCTGTTAATCAAATTTTTCACAGTGCTACTGGTCCGATCATTGTTCTACATGAAATGACTAGAATACAACCAGTAAGATATATATAGATTACGGGGTACAACACATGCACCAAACGATTCTAGCATACTAGTTACGTAGTATTTTTTACATCTCATGCAATAGTATTTTGGCAACCAGTAAAGTACACAATTGTTGCGCCACAATATATAATTTGTGACCCCAAAGTTGTTACATAACAAGGTAGGGTTGAATATGGAACTCACTTGGTTAATTGGCAACTTTGGTGGTGAGGAATTTCTTTGATGGTTTGACTTTTACTGATAGTCAACCTAAACCAATAATAATAACAAAATTATTTGTTACAATTATATATTGCTTTAACTGAAATCTTGGGTCTCATATTGTATAAAATTAGTGTTTGCTACGGTGCTCTCCTATTTGTATATTTATCAATTGTCATCTGGTTCACAAAATGTTCTATCCTCAAGTTTTATTGAACTTAAATATTCTGAACTTAAACTGTTGCATAATGCAATATTATTAAAATTTAAACTGCTGCATCAAGCAATACTGTTTTGGTCAAAAATTCCCTTAGGAATCCTGTATTCCAAACTTAGATTGTGAGGTAGAGTGCTTAACGTTCAAACGAGTAAACAATCCAAGCTAAGATAATAACACAAGGATTTTAGCGAGGAAAACTCCAGAATCCTTCGAGTTGCCTCTAGGAATCCTGGATAAAAACCTCGGGTGCCGGCTGGAAAACCGCCACCAAGTCAATATTATTAATGACCAAGCAATTCGTTACAACGGGTTGGAGGCTTGATCGATCAGAACTATGTGATACAATGATTCGTATAAGTAAGCATTCCGTTGAGATTTGTATCTTGGTTAATCAAGCATTCCGTTGAGAATTTGAGACTCAAAACATCAAGATTTCTATACAAAAGTAAGGTCATACCCAATGCTTACCTTGAATGAAGCTTCTAGGGTTTGATTTCTTCTCTGGACAACCTCAGATTCGACTCCAATTCTTCCCCTGGTTTCGATTTTTGGTTCAGCAATTATCCTCCTCCTTGACAGCCATTAAACCCTAGACTATAAGAAACTTTCAGAGGAAACTTACCAGAATTTTTGGTGCCCTAATTCCTCTTGGATGATTAACCTCTCATGCTCCTAGTGCCCTGCTGCTGTCCGAAAATTTTGAGAGAGATGGGGGAGGTTTGATCTCTACGCTGCATGTATAGAAAGAAGAGAGAGAAAAGGACAAATTTCTTGTAGAGGTCGCTGGGTAGCAGACAAAAGGGGATTTCGCAGGCTGGGCTCAAAGAAGGTAGTTGGGCTGCGAAATTTTTAAATCTCTTGGGCCTTTTCTGGATTTTTGTAGCTGACCCAATCCTTTATTTAATTTGTAACAGGATTCCAGCCCACATGCTTGTTAGTTGCTGTTGCTTTCGAATCCCGGTTCGAGACTTTTATTTATTTACGTGAATCCCGAATTTGAGTGTTACAACTCCCCCTCCCTTAAGGGAATTCCGTCTCGGAATTCATGATTTTGTTATTTAAATAACTGGGGGTAATTCTGTCGCATGTCTGCTTCCAATTCCCAAGTGTTCTCAGGTCCATGGCGTGAATTCCACCTGACCTTGATCATAGGGATTCGTCTTCTTCTTAGTCTCCTTTCTACTCTTTCCAATATTTCAACAGGTTGCTCTGTGTACTTCATCTTTTCATCCACTTTTATATCTTGAATCGGAATAGCAATGTCTTTATCGATTAAACACTTCTTAAGATTTGAAACATGGAATACGTCATGAATTCCTCTAAGCTCTTTAGGTAGCTCAAGTTGATAGGACACGGTTCCAATTTTAGAGATTACTTTAAACGGTCCAATATAACGTGGACTTAATTTCCCTCGCTTTCCAAACCTCATAATTCCTTTCGAAGGGGATATTTTTAACATTACTAAATCTCCTTTCGCAAATTCCAAAGGCCTTCGTCTTTTATCCGCGTAACTTTTCTGTCTATCTTGGGCAGCCTTGAGTTTGTCACGAATTTGCCTGATCCTCTCAGTGGTTTCCAATACTAATTCAGGACCCGTCCATTGTCCTTCACCAATTTCTGACCAACACAGTGGTGTACGGCACTTACGCCCGTATAAAGCTTCGAAAGGAGCTGCCTTGATGCTAGTATGATAACTGTTATTGTAAGCGAACTCAATTAATGGAAAATGACTATCCCAATTACCACCAAATTCAATGACACATGCCCTTAGCATATCCTCCAATGTCTGAATTGTTCGTTCGCTTTGCCCATCCGTTTGGGGGTGATATGCAGTGCTAAAGTGTAAGTTAGTTCCCAAAGCTGCTTGGAATGCCTTCCAGATATGAGAAGTGTAACGACTATCCCGATCCGAGACAATAGATAATGGAACTCCATGTCTCAAAATGATTTCTTTCACATACAACTTTTCCATCTGTTCTAATGAAGATGATTCTTTTATTGGCAAGAAGTGTGCTGACTTGGTTAATCGGTCCACAATTACCCAAATCGTGTCATTACCACTACTTGTTCTTGGCAATTTGGTTACGAGGTCCATGGTGACCAAATCCCACTTCCATTCCGGAATTTTCAATTGTTGTAAGTATCCTGCCGGTTTTTGGTGTTCAGCTTTTACCTGCAGACACATAGGACATTGTCCTATGTATTTAGCAATGTCCTTTTTCATTCCCGGCCACCAGTAATGGGTTTCAGATTTTGATACATTTTATCTCCTCCGGGATGCATTGTATACTTAGATTTATGTGCTTCTTGCAGTATTACCTCCCGGATTTCTCCTTCCTTGGGCACCCAAATCCTGTTTCCCAGTCGTAGAATTCCATCTGGTCTAACGTCAAGTTGTCGTACTTTAGTCATCATCTCCTCTTCTTCTGGGTTTGACTTTTCTATCTGCTTTTTCTGAGATTCCTGAATTTCATCAATCATGTTTACTTTAACATTTATTCTCATGGCCCTTACTCGTAGTGGTTTAGGCCTATCCTTGCGACTTAACGCATCTGCCACTACATTGGCCTTTCCTGGGTGATACTTGATCTCACAGTCGTAATCACTTAGCACCTCCATCCATCGCCTTTGCCTCATATTTAATTCTTTCTGGTTGAACAAGTGTTGGAGACTTTTATGTTCAGAGTAAACCACAAACCTAGTTCCATATAGATAGTGTCTCCAAATTTTCAAGGCAAACACCACCGCTCCTAACTCAAGATCATGAGTGGTGTAATTCTTTTCATGTGGTTTTAATTGCCTTGATGCATAAGCAATTACCTTATCTCGTTGCATAAGTACGCACCCAAGTCCATTGATGGAAGCATCACAATAGACCACAAAATCTTTTGTTCCATCTGGCAAAGATAATATGGGTGCAGAGCACAACTTTTGTTTTAGCAGTTCAAATGCATCAGTGTGTTTCTGCTTCCAATCAAATTTAGCATTCTTCTGAGTCAATGCCGTTAAAGGTGTGGCAACTTTGGAGAAGTCTTGAATAAATCTCCGATAATATCCAGCTAATCCAAGGAAACGTCGGATCTCCGTTGGTGATTTCGGTTGCTCCCATTTCATAATAGGTTCTATCTTCACTGGATCTACCTGGATTCCCGTATCATTTACCACATGTCCGAGAAATTGGACTTCTCTTAACCAGAAATCACATTTGGAAAACTTGGCATAAAGCTTTTCCTTTCTCAATATCTCCAACATTTTTCTCAAGTGCTCTTCATGCTCCTTCTTTGTACGCGAGTAGATTAGAATATCATCAATGAAAACAATGACAAATTTGTCAAGGTAAGGCTTGCATACTCTATTCATTAGATCCATGAATACTGCTGGTGCATTTGTTAACCCAAAACGCATAACAGTAAATTCATAGTGCCCGTACCTTGTGCGAAAGGCAGTTTTGGGAATATCTTCCTCGCGTACTTTCATTTGATGATACCCTGATTTTAGATCAATTTTAGAGAAATAACTTGCACCCTGTAGTTGATTGAACAAGTCATCGATCCTTGGCAATGGATACTTGTTTTTGATTGTTAACTTGTTCAGGTCTCGATAGTCGATGCACATTCTCATCGATCCATCCTTCTTCTTTACGAAAAGTACTTGCGCTCCCCAGGGTGATGAACTGGGTCTTATAAATCCCTTATCCAGGAGTTCTTGTAGCTGGCTTTTTAGCTCTTGCATTTCTGATGGTGCCAATCTATATGGTGCTTTAGCAACTGGGGCTGCTCCCGGAACCAGATCTATTCGGAATTCCACTCGCCAATCTGGTGGTAATCCAGGTAAGTCATCTGGAAACACGTCAGCATATTCGAAGACCACCGGTACATCTTCTATTTTCTTCTCCTTTGGTGACTCTACAACGTTCACCAGAAAGGCCTGGCATCCTTTTCTCATACACTTTCTTGCTTGAAGTAAGGATAAGATCTTCTTGGGTTTTGTTAATTTTTCCCCAACAATGGTGCGAGTTTTACCATCTGCAGACTCCACCTATATTGTCTTGACATCGCAGTGGATTTTTGCACGCTGTTGGGTTAACCAATCTATACCTAACACAATATCGAAACCGCTTAATGTCATAGGTAATAATTCTAATTCAAACTTAGAAGTGTCAATGTCTAACTGGCAATTCTTAACTATCTCAGGTATACTTATTTCTTGTCCATTGGCGGTTTCTACTATATATGAAGTATCAAGTTTATGTATGGTGCAATTCAATTTAGGCATGCATGCAACATATATGAAACTTTTATTTGCACCAGAATTAAATAGTATACTGAGAAATTGATTATTAACATGGAACATACCAGTTACGACATTTTCATCCTTGCGGGCCTCGTCTGCATTCAGCACAAACACCCGAGCATTTCCCCGTGGCGCTCCACCTTTTATGCCCTTGCTTTTCTCCGCCTCCTTAAGTTTTGGGCACTCAGGTTTCGTGTGTCCTTCTACCTTACAATAATAAAAAGTAACCGTGCCCCGACACTGATCCGCATAGTGCCCTTTCTTATGACATTTTTGGCATTCGACATCTTTTCTAGCACTGATTCGTATGATGACCTTTCTTCTGACACTTACTACACGTAATCTTGCTCCTACAGTGTTGCGCCCTGTGGCCCATCTTTCCACATTCTTGACACATTTCACCGCTCATACATTTTGCAGCTCTGTGACCAATTTTTCCACATTTTCTGCATGTCTCATCCCTAATTCTCTTTGTATTCTTTTCATTGCTATTTCTCCATCCACCTTCCCGTTTCTTGTTGTCAAATTTTCTTTTATTTCTTTCCATTTCTCCTTTCTGCTCTACTTGCCTCAACCATTCCTCGCTTAGAATTGTTACTAAGTCCATGGCGGATTCCAATGTCTGAGGTCTTGCTGTTCTCACATTTGCCCGTATTTCAAGGCTTACTCCCCATAAAAATCGACGTACTTGTCTATCTTCTGTCTCGGCCATATGAGGAACCAAAGTTAACAGCTCATTGAAACGGTTGATATAGGCTTTGTAATCATTTATATCCATCCTCAAGTTGGTAAATTTGTTCTCTAGTTTTTCCGACTCACTTTCTGATATAAACTTCCTCATCACAATCTTTCTGAACCAACTCCACCTTTTCTGATAAACCCGATCCTTCCCTTTTGCATTTCTAATTGTCTTCCACCAGATTAGTGCACTACCTTTAAATGACTGAGATGCGAATCTTATTTTGTCTTCTTCTGCACAGTTACTGATTTCCAGCACTTCTTCCATCTCTTCCAGCCAGTTTAGAGTGTTAGTTGCACTCTTTTCCCCCTTGAAAATACTAGGCTTACAAGCCATGAAAGCCTTGTAGGTGCAACCTCTTTTTTTTGCTCTTCTCCTGTCTTCTCTGTCACTTTCCTCCTCCTTAGATGAGTAATCTTCATAACGTCGACAGTTTCTTTTCTGTCTAGACACAGATTCGCTCCGAGAGCTAACGGGTGATCTCGGTCGCTTGTCATCTCGTCTTCTTCTGGTTCGACTGTGCCGACTTTCTTCTGATTTAGCAGGCATGCTCTTATCTTGCTTCATTTTAGCCAAGCGCTCAGATAATGCAACTGCTACTTCAATAGCAACTATATCCCTTATTCTTCGTTCATTGTCATTATTTTGGGATTCTTACCGAATTGATGGATTATCATTCTCGTTGGAGGGATGAGTCTGACCGTCTTCTTGATCAGTAACCATATTTGATCTGAAATGAATGTTTGCCAGATCAATGGTTTATGACTAGGAATGTGGTATTCTTGGAAATTTGTGATATTGGGTTTGAGAGTTTATGATTTTTTCTTTTTAATGTATATTGGTTTTAGTATTTGTGACTAATTTTAAGAATTTTCCTTTGATCTTCCTCCATCATTAGATGGCTGTTTGAACCTTTCTTTTAGACATAACCCAAACTTGTTTATCATTTCTGGGTATGTTCTTTTATTTATTGGTGTATACATACATATATATATATATATATATATATATATATGTATCATTTGAGTACTATCGGTAACACAAAAAGGCACACTTAATTCCTAACACATTGCACACAAGAAGTTCACAGGCTGCTACAAAGTCCACCTAAAGTCTTAAGTTACACAACTGAAACATGTTTAACAAACAACAAACAGACACCTCAAACTTTATTCAAAACAAACGCAAACATCACTCTTGATTCCATCAGCCTTATTCTTTTGCTTTTTCGTCCTTCAGTGCTTCTTGTGCCTTCCTAAGGATGCCATCTTTCCAAAAATGGACACTGCCTTCTTACAAGCATGAGCCAGTTCCTCCTCCGTCTTCTCATGCTTCC
Source organism: Deinandra increscens subsp. villosa (assembly GCA_039602395.1). NCBI lineage: Eukaryota > Viridiplantae > Streptophyta > Magnoliopsida > Asterales > Asteraceae > Deinandra > Deinandra increscens. Next base: position 61,137,828 of record JBCNJP010000007.1, on the reverse strand, counting down.
TCACACTTTCTTTTAGCTTACGGTTCTCCTCTCTCAAAGCATTCACTTTAGGTGATCCCATGCTTGACCCTGCTGAGTTCTGATGTGCTAGATAAGGATACTGATAGCTCGGTCCGGAGTAGGACATACGGTACGGGTCATATCCAGGTGAGTAGGGAGGGTACTGATATGGATTTGGTTGATATGGTATCATGGGTTGAGGGTGAAATGGAGGCGATTGCTGAAATGGTGGTGAGGGATGAAATGGGGGTGATGGGTGATACTGATATGCTGGAGGCTGATACATCTGTGGAGGGTAGGATGGCATGCCAGTCATAAAAGGATCATTATGAATAGGGTAAGTAGGGTTCTGCAAACTGTTAGATCGAGTCAACTGTGGATTAACTGTATTGGTCAGCAGTTGCCTGTCTAAATTGTCCCTGTAACATGGCGGCATAATAGGTATCTCGACGATCATTATGCAAAGCGGCTATCGGATTAGTTACCTGAACTTCCACCAAGTTTTCGACGGGTGGCATTGGGTTAAATGGCTCATGTTACATTGGTACCGATTCCTCCGGTCCTTCATCCACATCTGCTTGGTAAGCTGGGGAGGCAACACACATAATAGGAATGGTGTTCGGAGTGGTGACTCACAGTGTGTCCTGCAGAAATAACTACGACTACCTGTGGTGGTGGATTGGCTTCTTGTTCCTCTTCTTCTTCTGGCTCTTCTTCTTCTTCTTCGTTGGGTTGAGCGCCGAGAGCGGCTCTCGCAGCTTCCCATTCTTTATCAGTAACCATAATAGCCTGTGGCTGGTGTACCCTTATGCGTGCATTCGCTCCTCTCTTCTTTGGTGGCTTCGGCATATTACTAGCAGATGCCGCAGGAGATGGAATCTTCTTTTTGAAGAAAGCGGATGGAGACATCAAGTATCCTGAAAGGTCAGGGCTATATGGTGCCACGGGCTGACTCGGCCCTTCATCAACTTTCTTCCCTTTGCTTGACTTGCTGGACTTTTCAGTCTTACTTTCCTGACTTGTTGATTTTTATGATGAGGATCTTCCACGTCTGAGCATTTTGGTAGGCACGTGTTCATATTTATACACATTTATTTAGTACATATAATACACATATATATATAAACATTGTCTTTGGCTTATTCTCTAATCTCTTAGTTGCATACTTAAGAATTCAAAGACTTAAGGTTCTTAAATCCGTCTGTTAGGTTTCATCGAGTCTTAGTGTAACTGTGGATAGGAATTGCAGTTAGCTAGGCTGAAACTACTATTGACCTTACACTAACTCTCCATAACTACCCAACAGACAAATTTCTTTACCTAAGTCATAATCCTTTAATGGATGCATTAATCTTATGATCGAGTTGAGGTTCAAGCTTAGGGGTCTTAAACACCTAATCTGCTGGAACCTGTGGCTCTGATACCAACCTGTCACACCCCGCCCGCACCTGTCACCCAGTCAGGCACGGGGAAGGTGTTGTGGAAAACAGGCTGTCGATATCAGATACACGGGGAAGCAACAGAATATGATAATATTAAGCAATGGTTTATTTATTTACAGACAGACTACAAAGTTTCACAAACTTGAAAGTAAATATAATAATAATAAGTCTTGACTTAGCATCTTAACAGAGTACTAGATCACTGGGCCCGAAGGTTATTGTTATCTTATTAGACACACATAAGCTTGATTCTTTATAGAATCACCTGTCTGGCGGATCTCTACCAGTTTCCTACAAAATGTGTAAATCAACTTGTATCAACAACTATGAAGTTGTTGGTGAGCCGTACCCTGACCTGTTAATCAAAATTTTCACAGTGCTACTGGTCCGATCATTGTTCTACATGAAATGACTAGAATACAACCAGTAAGATATATATAGATTACGGGGTACAACACATGCACCAAACGATTCTAGCATACTAGTTACGTAGTATTTTTTACATCTCATGCAATAGTATTTTGGCAACCAGTAAAGTACACAATTGTTGCGCCACAATATATAATTTGTGACCCCAAAGTTGTTACATAACAAGGTAGGGTTGAATATGGAACTCACTTGGTTAATTGGCAACTTTGGTGGTGAGGAATTTCTTTGATGGTTTGACTTTTACTGATAGTCAACCTAAACCAATAATAATAACAAAATTATTTGTTACAATTATATATTGCTTTAACTGAAATCTTGGGTCTCATATTGTATAAAATTAGTGTTTGCTACGGTGCTCTCCTATTTGTATATTTATCAATTGTCATCTGGTTCACAAAATGTTCTATCCTCAAGTTTTATTGAACTTAAATATTCTGAACTTAAACTGTTGCATAATGCAATATTATTAAAATTTAAACTGCTGCATCAAGCAATACTGTTTTGGTCAAAAATTCCCTTAGGAATCCTGTATTCCAAACTTAGATTGTGAGGTAGAGTGCTTAACGTTCAAACGAGTAAACAATCCAAGCTAAGATAATAACACAAGGATTTTAGCGAGGAAAACTCCAGAATCCTTCGAGTTGCCTCTAGGAATCCTGGATAAAAACCTCGGGTGCCGGCTGGAAAACCGCCACCAAGTCAATATTATTAATGACCAAGCAATTCGTTACAACGGGTTGGAGGCTTGATCGATCAGAACTATGTGATACAATGATTCGTATAAGTAAGCTAGTGTGCGAGTGTAGTCGTGTCTTCCTACTGATCGAATCCTCGATTTATATAACAAATACAATAATAACTAACTTTCCGGGATTCCCGGGATCCTATCGTCCAACTAATTCGACCGTTAGAGGCCTCTCCGTTCACTTGTTCCACGATCTTCTTCAGCTGGAGCGTAAGTTTTGGAGGTTGTTGATGACTCCGGTGATACCTGGTCAAATAGACATGTGGCAAATATGAAGGTTAGTTAAAATAATATGATCAGGATACCTGAATGTACGAGATTCTCAGATGACAATAGGGTTCCTGAGCTGTCTGAGCTTCCTGTGAGCATCCTGAAAATACACCCTCAACAATTTCCCCTTGAATTTCAACAGCTGTGGATAAGTTTGACAGCTGTTAAAATTCAAAAAGATGCCTTTTTAACGGCGTGTAGACGGTAAAAGCTGTTGGGAAGTGACTGATTTCTCGGCGTCCAAGAGATGGGACGTTTCTCTTTAAATAGAGAGTAAATCTATGAGATCTTCACCATCTTCTTCGCAAATCTTCTCGAGCTTCTCCGATATTCCAGGTCACTCCCTTTCCTCCTTTCTCGTTTTCCTTCGCGTTTTTCGGCCATGGCCAAGAAAAACACTCGATCTTCTTCGTCGTTAAGCTCTCCGGTCGCCGAGGAATTCCATGATCAGGGGTACATCATCCCCTTTGAGGAAGAAAGCTGTTCCTTCGACAATCGCGACATCCTCGAACTGAAGAACTCCGACATTTTTCCACCGGAGACCGTTTTCCGACCTTATAGTTCTCTCGTCAAGTCTGATTTCATCTCCACAACTTGGGTTTGTTTTATGTACTATCCTTTCTTGCTCGGAATGACATTCCCCTTTCCGGAGCTTATCACCCAATTCTTCAAGACTACCCGACTTTCCTACTCTCAAACCATGCCGATGGTCTGGAGAATCTTGTATTCTTTGGACCAGTTGAACCAAACCAGGAATCTCGACATCGGGATTCCTGAAATCTGTGAAGCTTACAAGTTAAGAACCCATGGTTGTAGCCGGTTTGTTCTTCAGGCTCGTACCTCTAACTCCCAGTTGATTCCCCGAGCTTCCCACAACGATCACGATTGGAAGAAGCGATTCTTCTTCGTCAAACGAGACTCGATTCCTGGGGGGACAGAGTTACCGTTGAAGTGGGTTGAGAAGGGTAGGAAATTGAAGTTTCCTGTTTTTCGTTGAATTTTCTGTACATTGCTAAGCTTCTTTGTTGTTTTTCTTTTTTGCAGCACCCAAGTTTGAGAATCTCATCAAGAAGCAGCCTGATTTCAAGAAGCTTGAAGCTATCTACCAGATTCCGGCCAGCGAGAGAGCTTTGATTCTTGAAGCAACAACCAGTGAAAACAGCTATTCAGCCGATCACACTCCCAGCATGTCTGGTAAGTTCTTGTAAGATTCCGACTTCTTCGTTTATTTGAACTTCCTGGATACTTATAACCTGTTTCCTTTTGCAGCTCCCAAATCCAGCGCCTCATTCTCCCTGAAGGATCTTGATAGCCTTTTGAAGGTTAAGAAGGAGCAGCTCGAGCACCCCACTGTTCCCAAACCACCTGTCAGCCGGCCAAAGGCCTCGGCTTCCAAGAAGAGGAAGGCCCCTGAGACTTCAGCAGCTCCCACCGTGTACCTGGAATCCTTTGAAGATCTTGCCCCGTCTGAGTCAGCAACAAGATCCTCTCTATGCAGACCATGATCAACCTGGTAAGAAGCTCAAGTAATAATTACGTTAGTATCATACCTGTTACCGCTGCTGAATAGGGTTCCTATTTGTGCAGGGTATCGAGAAGCTGAGCTTCCAGGCTATGGACATGGAGAAGAAGCTCGCCGAAGCCAACGAGAAGATTCAGGCCCAAGCTGAAACTGCCAAGGGTAAGACCCTTCTCTATGAGCATAAGCTCACTGAGCAGCGTCAAGCCCTGGAAGCCAAAATGGCTGCTGATGCTGAAATTGGCCAACTCTCGGCTGCCCGGAGCGTCCTAGAATGCAAGATTCAAATGGCAGAAGAGGCTGAAGCGGCTGGCTTTCAGGTTCCAGGTTGGGATATTGCAGGCTGGAGGCTGGTCTTGGAATCGCTGGGAGGAGATGGTGATGGGGAAGGAAAAGATGGGACCGATGGTGGCTCCTCAAAGGCGATTCCGGATTCTCCGGTTGCCCCAACAAGGGCTTATGTGATCGAGCTGGGAGCAGGCAAGAAGCTGGAGGACGTGGTGAAGCCGGTGGAGGAGGAGAAGACAGTGGGCGATGAGGACATTGCAACGGTCTGAGCCCACTTTTTAGGTTTTTAGGTGGTTTTTTTGGTGGTTCTTGTAGTTGAACCAATTTCCCTTTTCCTGTAATGAACAAGCAACAAGCAACAACGATGGGGGTCCTGGTGGAGGGATCTTGTGTTTATAAGACGAAACCAGGATTCCCAAAAACAATATTTTGACCTTCGAGCTTCTCAAGCGGAGGGATCCTGAGGTTTTCAGGACGAAACTTGAGAAGCTCACAACCTTTTGTGGCTATAAATAATATCAGTATCTTTTGGGCTTCTCATATTGTCTTTTGTATTGAAATTTTGGTTGGTAGAATTAGTTTGTAAAAACTTATCAAATATCTAAAAAATAACTTGCAAGTTGGAAGACGATTTGAAATTTGAATAATATGTTAAGTTAGATTAAATAGTAAAAACTGACCTTTGAATTTTACCTTAGCCAATTTTCCAATTCCAAATAATCATATCTTCTTCTACCTGAATTGGGATTCCTATAGGAATCCTGAACGCAGTTTCCTTAGTATTTGCTTCAGTTTCTTCCAAAACCTGAAATAATTCTGAAAAGCTTCTTGGCCTCCGGCCGAAGCCGACATTTCCGAGAGCAAACAAGTTAAATAAACTGGGGATAAACCCGGGATTCTTGGGACTAAGCCAAAACTGGGGACAAGCCCGATAAACTTGGGTCTAAGCCAAAACTGGGGACAAGCCCGATAAACTTGGGTCTAAGCCATAACTGGGGACAAGCCCATACGTATGTGACATGAAAATGCCAAAACCTTAGATAACACGTCAGTGTTATAAACCTTGAGAATCCGCCCGGCAGCCTCCAGTGACAAGATTGTCAGCCACCCCTGGAGTGGACTGGTCCGGCCACCTTTAGCGTACCGGGGGACAACGTGCGCTACTGGCGAGGGTCGTGCGCTACTGGCGATTACCCAAACTTAGGAGAGGAGTCAGCCTCTCAAACCTTAGAAGGTACGCAGGATACCTTAAACGTAGGAGAGGTGGCCAACCTCTAACTGGGGATATACCCAAAATTCTCTAAGATTCTCAAAATCTGCAAAACACTCAATGCTTGGTGAGGGGTGGGTGTTAGCCTAGCTAACACCACTCCGATGCTTAAGTCAGTAATCTTATCATAGAAATAATAGGAAGTTATTGAAATAAGATCAGTATACGTACCTTAGATTATTTGCATAGTGAGGATCCTTGGGATTCTTCCTGAGTTTCTCGATGGGATTCTCACATAAAATACGCCTTAAGGTGGATGGCGTTCCAAGCTCTTGGCAGAGGTTCTCCTTCCATATTCACCAAACGGTATGCCCCCTTACCCTCTTCAGAATCTATAAGGTAAGGGCCTTCCCATTTGGGTGCTAACTTCCCATCAGCAGGGTTAGTGGTATTCTGAAAAGCTTTCCTCAAGACCAAGTCACCTACTTGGAATCTTCTTAGTCTGGTGTTCTTGTTATAAGACTTTGCTATTCGTTGCTGGTAAGAAGCCATCCGGACTTTGGCCATGTCTCTGAGCTCCTCAACTGTTTCGAGATCCTGAAGGAGATTCTGGCTATTGGTTTCGGGATCCTGGCAGTTGACTCTGGCTGTTGGGAGTACCATCTCTGTAGGAATTACGGCTTCTGCCCAAAATACTAACGAGAATGGCGTTTGGCCAGTAGCATTTTTAGGTGTGGTCCTATCTGCCCAAAGGACAAATGGCAGCTCCTCAGCCCATTTACCTTTCTTGGAGCCCAACTTCTTCTTGAGATTGTTGATGATGATTTTATTGCTGGATTCTGCCTGCCCATTAGCCTGAGGGTGGACAGGTGTTGAAGTGATCATCTTGATGCCTTAGCTTTCACAAAAGCTTGTAGTTCTTTTGCCTATAAATTGGGAGCCATTGTCGCATATAATTTCTGCCGGAATCCCAAATCTGGTGAGGATGTTTCTTTTGATGAAGGATATCACTTCTTTTTCTCTCACTTGAACATAGGCTTCTGCTTCAATCCACTTGGAGAAGTAATCCGTCATGGCAAGCATAAATACCTTTCCTCCAGGAGCTTTTGGCAGCTTACCCACAATATCCATGCCCCATTTCATGAATGGCCATGGGGATACTATAGGATGCAGATGCTCGGCGGGCTGGTGGAGAATGTTGCCATGCCTTTGACAAGCATCACATTTCTGTGAGAAGCTCGCGGCATCCTTCTTCATAGTTGGCCAATAATATCCGAATCTGAGAACTTTAGAGAACAGCGCCCTGCCCCCGGTATGGTTTACACAATCTCCACTATGGATGTCTTCGAGCACCTCGAGAGCTTCCGACTTCTCTAGGCACCTTAGATAGACACCTGCAAGAGATCTTCTATATAGGATGTTATTAATAATAGTATAGGGTACTACCTTTGCACGAAAAGCTCTGGGGTTTTCGCCCTTGGGAATCTCCCCGTCTTCAAGATATTTCCGGATCGGATATGTCCAGGATTCCTGGGCATCTTCAGGATTCTCAACCTTTGCACCTGCGTTATCGTCAACAGCCTGAGCTTCCTGTTGAGCTATTGCCGGTGTCAAGACGTGAATTATTGGAATCTTGACATCCTCAGGGATCCTGAGTGATGAAGCCAAGTTTGCTAAAGCATCGGCTTCCGCATTATCTTCTCTTGGTACCTGTGAAATGTTAAAATTTTCGGAAAATAGAGACAATTTTTTAACAATTTCAAGATATTTAATTAGATTCTCCCCTCTCACTGCATAAGAGCCATTAAAGTGGTTAGTTAATAAGAGAGAATCAACAAACACTTGTATAGATAGGATTCCCATATCCCTAGCCAGCTGTAATCCAGCAATTAAAGCCTCATACTCGGCTTCATTGTTGGTAGCCTGGAATTCACAGGATATGGATAGAGGTATTATGTCCCCCTGTGGCGATTTTAGCAGGATTCCCAGCCCTGTTCCTCTGACATTTGAGGAGCCGTCGGTGTAGAGGATCCAGTCTTCCTTGAGCTTCTCAAGTTGTTGGACTTCCTTTTCAACTTCTGGTTCAATGTCACTGCTGAAATCCGCCACAAAGTCAGCTAACGCTTGAGATTTGATTGCTGTTCTTGGTTCATACTTGATGTCATAGGCACTCAGCTTGACTGCCCACTTAGCCATCCTTCCTGACATTTCCGGCTTCCTGAGAACCGCCTTGATAGGATAATTAGACATCACAACTATAGTATGGGTTTCGAAATAATGTCTAAGTTTAGTGGAAGCCATTATAAGAGCTAGAATTAATTTTTCGAGGTGAGAATACCTGGATTCTGCGTCTAGCAGAGTTTTACTTACATAATATACCGGATGCTGCTGACCTTGATGATTTTTTACCAGGACTGCACTGATTGAGCTTCCGGAAACAGCAAGATATAAATATAGTGGCTCCCCATCTTCTGGTTTCATCAGCAGTGGAGCTGCTGACAAGTAGTCTTTCAGGCACTTTAGGGCTTCTTCATGCTTCCCAGTCCACTCGAACTTCTTGTTTTTCCTCAGGATATCATAGAAATCCTTGCTTTTTTCTGAGGATCTCGAGATAAACCTGTTGAGTGCTGCGATTCTTCCTGTCAACCTCTGTACTTCTTTAACATTTGATGGGGACTTGAGATTCAGAATTGCCTTGATCTGCTCTGGGCTTGCTTCGATCCCTCTTTCGGTAACCATGTACCCTAAGAATTTTCCAGCTCGCACCCCAAAGTGGCATTTGGAGGGGTTGAGCTTCATGTTATACTGATCAAGGATATCAAAGGCAGTCTGGAGATCCCTGACATGGTCTTCAGCTTTCTTGGATTTCACCACCATGTCATCTATGTAGACTTCCATTGTGTCCCCCAGTTGCTTTTTGAACATCATATTGACGAGCCTCTGGTAGGTGGCACCTGCATTTCTCAAACCAAAGGGCATAGCAGTGTAACAATATATACCTGTTGGAGTCATGAAAGCCGTATGCTCCTGATCACATGGTTCCATCTGAATTTGTTGGAATCCTGCTGAAGCATCCATGAAGGTGAGCATCTCGTGACCAGCCGTAGCATCCACCATAGCATCAATATGGGGAAGTGGAAACGGATCCTTAGGACAGGCTTTGTTCAAGTCTGTGTAATCAACACAAACTCTCCACTTTCCATTCTTCTTCTGGACCACCACCACATTTGCTAGCCACCTAGGATATTTGACTTCTCTGATCATCTTTGTTTTGAGAAGCTTGTCAACTTCCTCCTGGATGATTATATTCTTCTCTGGAGCGAACTTCCTCCTTTTTTGCTGTATAGGCCTGAAAGAAGGATCTAAACCAAGTTTATGAGTAATTACATGTTTAGGGATACCTGTCATATCTTCATGCTTCCAGGCGCAAGTTGAAGTTCTGGCTTTGAGAAGCTGGAATAATTCCTGCTCAACATTTGTTGGGATGCTTGTTCCCACGAGCACCTTGGTCTCAGGATTCTCAGGGTCTAGAGGTACTTCCTTGATATCAAGCTCCCTGTTCTCCTGTGCTTCAGGTGCCTTTTTCTGTAATTGATATCCCTTCGTCACCTTAGTGGTGCTCTTCATTGAAGTAGAATAACAGTTCTTGGCTTCCTGCTGGTCACTTTCAATTCTTACAACTCCCCAGGGTGTAGGAAGCTTGATACATTGGTGATAGGTTGAAGGGACTGCCTTCATCTCGTGAATCCATGGCCTGCTAAGAATAATATTGCAACAAGAGAGATAATCTATAACACAAAATTTTTGCATAGAGTTTACCCCCTCTATATATACTGGCAACCTGATATCCCCAACGGTGCTTTTAGTTTCACCGCTGAAGCCAACCAGAACTGAGGATCTCGGAACTATTTCCGTTTCTGGGATCCCCATCTTTTTGAGCACATCAAGTCGAATTATGTTTACTGAGCTTCCATTATCAACCAGAATCCTGCGAACAAAATGGTTAGCAATATATAAAGTAACCACAAGACTGTCATGATGAGGATCTTGAACATGAGAACGGTCACTCTCATCAAAGGATATAAGCTTGTCCTGAGTTAGGGTGGACGTCCGGACAGGTCTGTCACCCTGTTCAGATTTGGATTCCTTAGCATGCTTCTTAGCTGAGGAATATGAAGTGCCGCAGATGTCTGAGCCTCCTGAGATGAAGTTAATAATCTGAGCATCCTGTGGTGGAGAAGCTGCTCTCTGGGGCACCTTGTCGGCTTCTTGAGTCTTGATCTTCTTTCTGCCTAACAACTCCTTAAGATGCCCCTTGCTGAGTAGATAGCTGATTTCCTTTCGGAGCGCTATACATTCATCAGTTAAGTGGCCAAAATCTTCATGGAAGGCACACCACTTGGTCTTGTCTTTCCAGGATCCTTGCTTGGTATCCTTCCTGGGCCATCTTGCTTTTTCACCTAGATCCTGCATAGCACACATCAAACCACCAATGTCAACGAAAAAACAGTATTCAGATACCTTAGGATACTCCTCATCATCATCGTCTTGGTCAACGGCATTGACTTTGTGATTTTCCGGTTTGGAATATGGACGAGATCTATGCGGCTTCCCGGGGGATTCCGCCTTTTTGCTGTTGGGATCATATTTAGGAACCTCCAGTCTTTGGTGGATCCTCTTGTCATCTTCCAAACGAATAAATCTCAAAGCTCTACTGCGTACTTCATCAAGGTTCCTGCAACGAGCCATGACAAGGTCATCATAAAAACGTGAATCTTTGGAGAGCCCCATCTTAAAGGCTTCCACGGCTGCAGCCATATCCAGGTTAGGAATCTCAAGAGATTCTCGTCCGAATCTGGCAATGTAGTCTCTGAGAGGCTCATCTGGCTTCTGAATTATTCGGTACAGGTCACCTGTGAGCTTCTCAAAGGTCCCGCTGCAAGAAAATTGATTGTTAAATAAGTTAACTAAATGAGAAAACGATGTAATAGTGTTAGGAGGAATGCTCAGTAGCCATTTCATGGCTGGCCCTGTTAAGGTTGATCCGAAGCCCTTGCATAGACAGGCTTCCTTGATTTCTATCGGAATGGGGTTGATCTCCATACGCTCCCGATAATATGCCACGTGTTCTTCAGGATCCGTGGTTCCATCATAAAGCTTCATGCTCGGAGTCTGGAAACGCTTCGGGATCTCTACTTGGGATATTGGCCAAGTAAATCTAGAGATCTTGTGGCTTTCCAAAGGAACCTCAGGAATAGGTTTCAGGATCCCTGGAACATTCGATATCATCTCTTTCAACTTCTGGAGCTCCCTAGCGATACTTGGATGAATACCTGCATCATAAGAAGCACCCTGATTAGAAATAATAGGAATTGAATTGGTCACGTTACCAGAGGTAGGATTCTGGAATGGAATCCTGGGGCTGTAGCCATAGTTCGCTGGGAAGCTTGGCTCTGTAGTGGCTGCTGTCTGCATAGGGATGTCGTCGCCATCATGCACTTCTGAGGAGCTGGTTTTGAAGATTCCTTCAGAAACTGAAGGGTTAGTGTATTGATATCCTTGAGAATTCCGACTCGGATTTCCTGCAGAAAAAGGATATCCTTGGGATGGCGCAGCCGAGTATCCCGACAGTGGCGGAATCCAAGGACCCTTGTAGCGTGACTGTGAGGATTCAGGTGGTACAGCTCCTGAGAATCCAGCAGTACTCTCAGTGTATACAGCGGCCTGAGAAGTCGTTGTAGGGGCCGTAGTATAGTCTGATGCTGATTTGTAACTGTAGCGAGACGGATCTGAGGATCCTGAAGCATTGAAGTCGAGATGCCTGGGAAATAGGGGACTTTGCTCCTCCACAGGTTTCTTGGACTTCTTAAGCTCTTCAATTTCCTTCATCACCGTTTGATTGGTCTTTTCTTGCTGATCCATTTGATTTTTCACCTGCCTAATCAAAGCAAACAAATCATTGTTAGTAATAATGGGATCAACAGATTGAACCTGGGATCCTGTGAAGACAGGATAGTCAGTTTTTCTCGGCTGCTCGTCCACTTTCTTCTGGCGGTCCATAGTCTTCTTCTGACTTCCTGGAGCGGAAGGAAGAGGAGGAATGGAGGACGATGTGGAGGCCGAAACAGATTTCTGTGGGTTTGACATCTTTGGGATTGGAGATCAAGCGAAATGAATGAGATATGGGATTTCGGTAAGATTAAGCACCACTTGCCCCACGGTGGGCGCCAAACTGTTTTGGTCAAAAATTCCCTTAGGAATCCTGTATTCCAAACTTAGATTGTGAGGTAGAGTGCTTAACGTTCAAACGAGTAAACAATCCAAGCTAAGATAATAACACAAGGATTTTAGCGAGGAAAACTCCAGAATCCTTCGAGTTGCCTCTAGGAATCCTGGATAAAAACCTCGGGTGCCGGCTGGAAAACCGCCACCAAGTCAATATTATTAATGACCAAGCAATTCGTTACAACGGGTTGGAGGCTTGATCGATCAGAACTATGTGTTACAATGATTCGTATAAGTAAGCTAGTGTGCGAGTGTAGTCGTGTCTTCCTACTGATCGAATCCTCGATTTATATAACAAATACAATAATAACTAACTTTCCGGGATTCCCGGGATCCTATCGTCCAACTAATTCGACCGTTAGAGGCCTCTCCGTTCACTTGGTCCATGATCTTCTTCAGCTGGAGCGTAAGTTTCGGAGGTTGTTGATGACTCCGGTGATACCTGGTCAAATAGACATGTGGCAAATATGAAGGTTAGTTAAAATAATATGATCAGGATACCTGAATGTACGAGATTCTCAGATGACAATAGGGTTCCTGAGCTGTCTGAGCTTCCTGTGAGCATCCTGAAAATACACCCTCAACAAATACCAATGTTGCATAATGCAACACTAAGTATTATGACATCAAGTTCGCGAATAGTGTTTAATCATATTATGGAAAAGTGTGTCATGAACCGCTTTACATTTCTTTAACTCGAATTTTCTGTTTCTAGGTATTGTTGCATGATGCAACATTAAACATCTATAATATTTAAACTTTGAAATTTCAAGTAAATGTTGTTTAATTTTTATAAAACTGCTGTATACTGCAATATTAAGTGTTTTTAACTATTTAATTTGTGGAACTTCAAGTAAATGTCATTTAATTTATATTTTATAGAGTTGTTGCATAATGTTGCATAATGCAACACTAAATATATAGCGGGTCAGACCTTGATCTGTTCAAAACCAAACCTGGGTTTTCCCAATTACATCAAATTCTTATCACCATTACTCTAATTCTTCAAATTTACCAACCTATGAATTCATGAGAACTAATACTAAAGTCTTACTTAATTTCAATCCTTTTAATCCAATCTTTAATAACCCTCAACATGCAATAAAATTTTAATGATGTGTTCTATCAAGTAAGGCATCTGGGTATTAATTAAATGTGGTACAAATCAGATTTAAGTTCCTTGTTCTACAAAACTGTCATGCATAGCAAGTTTGTACCTTGTGTAGAAAAACTGGTACAATTGTCTTCTTCTTCTTCCCTGCGCAATCTGATGAGCAGCAGCAATCCTCTTTTTAGAAAATTTCCAGCCCCTGCCTTTTTCCTTTTATCACTGTTGGGCTATACTTTATGAGGCATGAACATTAGATTGGGCTTATTTGTTTTGGGCTTAATATGTTTACGGTCTGGGCTTATTGGGCTTTAGTAGTTTACGATTTCTTTTAGGGCTTTTGTAGAGGTAGTATAAATACCTCATGTGTTTATGATTAATACAAGCTTGCAGTTTACGATTTCCAGTTTTCTCTTTACATTTACGATCGCCAACTCGACTTCATTGAAGATTGATTGTTCATCATTCAAGACTTGATTGTGTTGCTTGTTCTTCACCTTAAATCTTGTCTTTTTCATCATCTTCTTCTTGAATCAATCACAAACGAGGTTTCCGCACTTATTTGTGTTTATGATATCGTTTTCGGTTGTTCTTTCTGGACCAACAATTGGTATCAGAGCCAAGAATCATCTGATTCGAGGTTCCACGATATTGGATTCGAGTGTTTGGCTGGAAAAAGTGTTGGCTTGTTGCTGTTCTGGGTGTCTACGATCGTTTCTGGGCTGCTCTTGAAGATTACGATCGGTGTTCTTCATCAAAACTGTGTTTACGACTTCAAGACTGGTTTTTTTGAGTGTTTACGATCGTGTTTACGACTCTGTACGACGTTTACGACCGCATTTACGATTCTAGACGTTTACAGCTCGCACCCCAAAGTGGCACTTAGAGGGGTTGAGCTTCATGTTATACTGATCAAAGATATCGAAGGCTGTTTGGAGATCCCTGACATGATCTTCAGCCTTTTTGGATTTCACTACCATGTCATCTATGTAGACTTCCATCGTGTCCCCCAGTTGCTCTTTAAACATCATACTAACGAGCCTCTGGTAGGTGGCACCTGTATTTCTCAAACCAAAGGGCATAGCAGTATAACAATATATACCTGTTGGAGTCATAAATGCCGTATGCTCCTGATCGCATGGAGCCTCTGGTAGGTGGCACCTGTATTTCTCAAACCAAAGACCAAGTCTATGAGTAATTACATGTTTAGGGATACCTGTCATATCTTCATGCTTCCATGCGAAAGTTGAAGTTCTGGCTTTGAGAAGCTGGAGTAATTCCTGCTCAACATTTGCTGGGATGCTTGTTCCCACGAGCACCTTGATTTCCGGATTCCCAGGGTCTAGAGGCACTTCTTTGAGTTCCAGCTCCCTGTCCTCCTGCAATTCAGGTGCCTTTTTCTGTAATTGCTATCCCTTCGTCACCTTAGTGGTGTTCTTCATTGAAGTTGAATAACAGTTCTTAGCTTCCTGCTGGTCGCTTTCAATTCTCACAACTCCCCAGGGTGTAGGAAGCTTGATACATTGGTGATAAGTTGAAGGGGCTGCCTTCATCTCGTGAATCCATGGCCTGCCAAGAATAATATTGCAACAAGAGAGAGAATCTATAACACAGAATTTTTGCATAGAGTTTACCCCCTCTATATATACCGGCAGCCTGATATCCCCAACGGTGCTTTTAGTTTCACCGCTGAAGCCAACTAAGACTGAGGATCTTGCAACTATTTCAGTTTCCGGGATCCCCATCTTTTTTAGTACATCAAGACGGATTATATTTACTGAGCTTCCATTATCAATCAGGATCCTGTGAACAAAATGGTTAGCAATATATAAAGTAACCACAAGACTATCATGATGAGGATCCTGAACATGAGAACGGTCACTCTCATCAAAGGATATAAGCTTGTCCTGAGTTAGGGTGGACGTCCGGACAGGTTTGTCACCCTGTTCAGATTTGGATTCCTTAGCGTGCTTCTTGGCTGAGGAATACGAAGTGCCGCAGATGTCTGAGCCTCCTGAGATGAAGTTGATTATCTGGGCATCCTGGGGTGGAGAAGCTGCCCTCTGAGGCACCTTGTCGGCTTCCTGAGTCTTTATCTTCTTTCTGCCAATCAATTCTTTAAGATGCCCCTTGCTGAGTAGATAGCTGATTTCCTTTCGGAGTGCTATACATTCATCTGTTAGGTGGCCAAAATCTTCATGGAAGGCACACCACTTGGTCTTGTCTTTCCAGGATCCTTGCTTGGTATCCTTCCTGGGCCATCTTGCTTTTTCGCCTAGATCCTGCATAGCACACATGAAACCACCAATGTCAACGGAAAAACAGTATTCAAATACCTTAAGATACTCCTCCTCATCATCATCTTGGTCGACGGCATTGACTTTATGATTTTCCGGTTTGGAGTATGGACGAGATCTATATGGCTTCCCGGGGGATTCCGCCTTTTTGCTGTTAGGGTCATATTTAGGAACCTCCAATCTTTGGTGGATCCTTTTGTCATCTTCCAAACGGATAAATCTCAAAGCTCTACTACGTACTTCGTCAAGGTTCCTGCAAGGAGCCATGACAAGGTCATCATAAAATCGTGAATCTTTGGAGAGCCCCATTTTAAAGGCTTCCACGGCTGCTGCCATATCCAGATTAGGAATCTCAAGAGATTCTCGTCCAAATCTGGCAATGTAATCCCTGAGAGGCTCATCTGACTTCTGAATTATTCGGTACAGGTCACCTGTGAGCTTCTCAAAGGTCCTGCTGCAAGAAAATTGATTGTTAAACAAGTTAACTAAGTGAGAAAATGATGTAATAGTGTTAGGAGGAATGCTCAGTAGCCATTTCATGGCTGGTCCTATTAAGGTTGAACCAAAGCCTTTGCATAGACAGGCTTCTTTAATTCCTGCCGGAATGGGATTGATGTCCATACGCTCCCGGTAATGTGCCACGTGTTCTTCAGGATCTGTGGTTCCATCATAGAGCTTCATGCTTGGAGTCTGGAAACGCTTCGGGATCTCCACCTGAGATATTGGCCAGGCAAATCTGGAGATCTTGTGGCTTTCCAAAGGAACTTCAGGGATAGGTTTCAGGATCCCTGGAACATTTGATATCATTTCTTTCAACTTCTGGAGCTCCCTAGCGATACTTGGATGAATACCTGCATCATAAGGAGCACCCTGGTTAGAAACAATAGGGATTGAATTGGACATGTTACCTGGGTCAGGAATCTGGACTGGAATCCCGGAACCATATCCATAGCCCGCTGGGAAGCTCGGCTCTGTGGTGGTCGCTGTTTGCCTGGGGATAACGTCTCCGTCATGCACTTCTGAGGAGCTTGTTAGAGCATATTCCTATGCCACGATGTGTCTCGTGTATTGTATCTATGTAATGAGAGCAATTGTGTGAGTCTTGTTAGGCAACTGAGCGTACCACTTGGTCCGCCGGACCAGTTGGGGCAGCGTACCAGTTGGTACGCTGGGTGGTACGCCAGCTAGTCTAAGTTACCTATAAATAGGTAGTTTGTGTTAAGAGCAATAGCACTGATAGAGAACTCCAAGTCATATTCTACATTTCTGTGTGTGTGTGTTTCTGTGTGTATGCTCTCAAGGTTTCATCAATAAAAATCTCATTTGTATTTACTTTTGATCTCGTTTCATCTCGTTATCACTTGATTAACAATCGATCCGTCGCTCCATGGTTTTACAAGTGATACCAGTTGTAAAACCATATATGGATCGTTTCTAGATCATAGAATGATAGAGACGGAAGTTTGTCATTCAATTATAGTCAAATGATTACAATACCGAGAGAGTATACATCAATTAAGCTCTGGAGGAGGTTTGGACAGAACCTCCTCTCTCTCTCTCTCTCACTCACAAAGAGTAATGAACAAACTTGGAGATGATCAACATACTAACACCTATTTATAGGTTGGATGGTCAGCGTACCACATAGGCTCCGTACCAATTGGTACGGGCGGACCACCCAGCGTACCATCTGGTGCGCTGGTTAGTATGTTGACCCTCTCACATACAATACACCCTATACATTCAATCTATTCTATTCGTACAGTAACGGCCACACACAGAAACTTGTCCTAACAGAGCTAGTCTTAAAGATTCCTGCAGAAACAGAAGGGTTAGAGTATTGATATCCTTGAGGGTTCTGGCTTGGATTTCCAACAGAAAAAGGATATCCTTGAGACGGCAAGGCTGAGGATCCCAACAATGATGGAATCCAAGGACTCTTGTAGCGTGACTGTTAGGATTCTGGTGGGAAAGCTCCTGAGAATCCAGCGGTACTCTCCACATTTCCAGCGGCTTGAGAAGTTATTGTAGGAGCTGTAGTGAAGCCTGATGCTGATTTGTAATTGTAGCGAGACGGATCTGAGGATCCTGAAGCATTGAAATCAAGATGCCTAGGAAACAGAGGGCTTTGTTCTTCCATGGGCTTCCTAGATTTCTTTAGCTCTTCAATCTCCTTCATCACCGTTAAGTTGGTTTTTTCTTGCTGATCCATTTGATTCTTTACCTGCTTAATCAAGGAAAACAAATCACTGTTAGTAATAATAGGATCAACAGATTGGACCTGGGATCCTGTGAAGACAGGATAATCAGTTTTTCTCGGCTGCTCGTCCACTTTCTTCTGACGGTCATTGGTCTTCTTCTGGCTTCCTGGGATGGAAGGAAGAGGAGGAATGGAAGATGATGTAGAGGCCGAGACAGTTTTTTGCGGGTTTGACATTTTTGGGATTGGAGATCAAATGAAGTGAATGATATATGGGATTTTGGTAGGATTAAGCACCACTTGCCCCACGGTGGGCGCCAAACTGTTTTGGTCAAAAATTCACTTGGGAATCCTGTATTCCAAACTTAGATTGTGAGGTAGTGTGCTTAACTATCAAGTGAGCAAATAATCCAAGTTGGGATGATAACACAAGGATTTTAGCGAGGAAAACTCCAGAATCCTTCGAGTTGCCCCTAGGAATCCTGGATAAAAACCTCGGGTGCCGGCTGAAAAACCGCCACCAAGTCAATATTATTAATGATCAAGCGAATCGTTACAACGTGTTGGAGGTTTGATCGATCAGAGCTATGTGATACAATGATTCGTATTCGTAAGTAAGCTAATGAAAGTGTGTTGTGTGTTCCTACCGATCGAATCCTCGATATATAACAAATACAATAATAACAAACTTTCCGGGATTCCTGGGATCCTATCGCCCAACTAATTCGACCGTTAGTGGCCTCTCCGTTCACTTGGTCCACGATCTTCTTCAGCTGGAGCATAAGTTTCGGAGGTAGTTGACGATTCTGGTGCTACCTGGTCAAATGAACATGTGGCAAATATGAGGGTTAGTAAAAATAATAAAGTCAGGATACCTGAGTTTACGAGATTCCCAGATGACAATAGGATTCTTGAACTGTCTGAGCTTCCTGTGAGCATCCTGAAAATACACCCTCAACAGTTTATACTGGTTGCTCCCGGCATATGACCGGAGATTTATCGCTTTTGGAAGAGGTTGAAGATTTCAATGGAGCAGGTGTATCTTTTGCTAGTGGAGTAGGTGGCAGGATCAGCAAGAAAGGTGTGGTGAAGAATGGTAGCTTGACATTCACAGATATGCATTATGTAGAAGTATTATCACATAGTCTGCTCAGTGTTTCGCAGATTTGTGATCGAGAATATTCTATGTTGTTTAATAAGAAGGAATGTATCATCCTCAAGCATGGAGTCAAGATTCCTGAGGAGTGTATCTTGATGTGTACACCAAGAAGAGCAAATTCTTATCTGCTCAACATGGGTAATCCTCCGCCATCTGACGTAGCCTGTCTTATTTCAAAGCAAAATGAAAATCTGGATTTGTTATGGCATCGTCGTTTGGGAAATGCTAACATGAAGAATCTGAACAAGCTGGCAAAGGGAGAGCATGTTCGAAATCTCCCGATCAAGGACTTCACATCAATTGAGAAGTGTGTTGCATGTGCTAAGGGGGATCATCACAAGTTACCACATCGATCTAAAATGACGAATTCTATCTCATCGGTGTTGCAACTACTTCATATGGATCTCTTCGGCCCAATGCAAGTACTAAGTATCAGCAAGTTCGCATATTGTCTGGTGATAGTGGATGACTTCTCTCGGTTTACTTGGGTGTTCTTTTTGTCAAACAAGTATGAAACTCCAGAACTGGTGAAACAGTTCGTTACTCTCATAGAGAATCAGATGAGTAAGAAAGTGAAGGCAATAAGATCAGACAATGGAACAGAGTTTAAGAATGCTGAATTGAATATGTTTTGCGGAGAGAAAGGTATAGAACGGCAGTACAGTGCACCATACACACCTCAACAGAATGGTGTTGCTGAAAGAAGAAACAGAACACTCATTGAAGCTGCTAGAACGATGATGTGTGAAGCGAGAATACCAATTTTCTTTTGGGCTGAAGCAGTCAACACCGCCTGTTATGTGCAGAATTGGGTACTATTGAACAAGCGGCATGAGAAGACGCCTTATCAGATTATTTAAGGAGAAAAACCAAGGGTGGGGTACTTCAAGACCTTCGGGTGTCCTTGCACAGTCCTAATTCAGTCTGATGTGGGGAAGTTCGAAGCAAAGGCTGATGAATGCTACTTTGTCGGATATTCTGCAAATAGTGCTTATCGAGTCTACAACAAAACCACCAAAATGATAATTGAGGCATTCAACGTTGACTGGTTGGAAGACAATCCAACTGATGCAGGAACTGGACCAGACTGGATTTTTGATTATGGATCATTGTTTGAAGGTTTCAACTACTCAAGCATGTTTCCTGGTCTGGAAGAAGAAGAAGACATCATTGTTCCAGCTCCTGAAGTAAGACGATCTGTTGAAAATGTTAGAGACAGTGTATCAGCAGTAGCTCCTAAGGATGATGTTATGAATGTTCCAGAATCTTCAAGAACTCATGATGATCAGAAGGAGTCAGAAATCCAATGTATGAACAATAATGTTAATGATACTAACCTGCCTGTTTCTATTTCAGTACCAGATGTTCAAACGACAAGAATCAACAGAGATCATCCTCTCAGCAATGTGGTTGGACCAGTGTCAGCAGGGGTCACCACTAGAAGCCGCACGGGTGACATCAACCACTGCATGTACTCATGTTTTATCTCCCAAATAGAGCCTACAAATGTGATGGTAGCACTTAAAGATCCGAGTTGGATGGAGGCTATGCATAATGAACAGAATCAATTCTCAAAATTGGGAGTGTGGCGTCTAGTGGAAAGACCAGAAGATAAAAAGGTTATACCCACAAGATGGTTGTATAAGAACAAGAAAGATGATACGGGTGTAATTGTGAGGAACAAAGCCAGGCTGATCGTTCAAGGTCACAAACAGGTTTACGGGGTGGATTATGATGAGGTGTATGCACCAGTGGCGAGATTGGAAGCAATTCGAATATTTCTTGCTGTAGCAACATATCTCAACTTCACAGTGCATCAGATGGATGTGAAGACAACCTTCCTTTATGCTAAAATGAATGAAGAAGTTTATGTGGCACAGCCGCCAGGGTTTGTGGATGAGGAACATCCAGATCATGTATATCTACTGGATAAAGCCATGTATGGTTTGCATCAAGCTCCACGCACGTGGTATGAGTCTCTATAAAAACATTTGGTGGAGAATGGTTACATCAGGGGAGTGGTTGATCAAACTTTATTTAGAAAAAAAAGGTGAATGATGATATTATCATGGTGCAAGTGTATGTGGATGACATCATCTACGGATCTACAAATGAAGATTTATGCACCGAGTTTGAGGATATCATGAGAAAGAAGTTTGAGATGAGTGATCAAGGGGAGATGAACTTTTTCCTGGCATTACAAGTAAAACAAGATGAAAGTGGAATTCTCATTCATTAAGCAAAACATGTGAATGAGATTCTAGAAAAGTACAAAATGCAGGACTCCAAACCCATCTCCACTCCCATGGCATCTAGACCTCTACTAACAGCAGATGCAGATGGAGAATCAGTGAGTGAATTCATGTATCGTTCGATGATCGGATCACTCATGTATTTAACAGCCAGCAGGCTCGATATCATGCATGCAGTGTGTGTGTGCGCACGCTATCAGGCTAATCCTAAACTCTCTCATTTAGCTGCTGTTAAACGTATTTTTAGGTATCTGAAGGGCATGCCTCGGCTTGGACTTTGGTATCCTAAGAATACTGATTTTCAATAGTTTGCGTTTACTGACAGTGATTATGGAGGTAGTGACCTTGACAGGAAATCTACAACTGGAGGGTGTCAGTACTTGGGAGACAGACTCATCTCTTGGCAGAGCAAGAAGCAGCATACCGTTTCCAAGTCAACAACAGAAGCTGAATATGTGGCAGCATCAGCTGGATGCTCACAGGTAGTATGGATTCAGAATCAGCTCACTGACTATGGTATGGAATCTATTAATACTCCAATCTTTTGTGATAATGCTGCTGCTCTGCAAATTGTTAAAAATCTTGTTCAACATTCCAAAACAAAGCATATAGATATCAAGATACATTTCATTCGTGATTTCTATGATAGGAGGTTGATTCAGTTGGAAAAGGTAAGCTCAGATAAAAATGTTTCTGACCTTTTCACAAAACCCCTTTCTCGTCCAAATTTTGAAATGTGTGTTGAAGGCCTAAGGATGATTGCCTTCGAGGAATGATCTGATCAGAACTGTTTGTACATAGTTGTTTTTCAAAAACAAAAATAATAAAGAAAAAAAAAATAAAAATATATATATTAAAAATAAAAAAAAATTGGTGTTTTTTGTTTCAAAAGCCTCATAAAAATAGGGGAAGAAATGTCATTGTTTCAAAAAATCTGAAAAATCTGTTTAAGGTTTTTATGAAGTCTTTTGTTTGTCTTGAGCTGGTAGGAAGTGATATAAATGTTCAAGACAATCGGAGACTGACACGTGTAAGGCTGAAGTGAAAGATTGCTCAAAGATGATTTGTCGGTAAGCTCAACCCAAAACTCTGATCATCAATGTAAGTGCAGTAAACTTAACTTCTATATATGTTTAGTTTCCCGTCCTAGTTTACATGGTTTAAAAAACTGTGTCCCAGCAAAAACGGGTTGAGAGTGGTAATTATACCTAGTATTCACTCTCTCACATGCCATGTTTCTGCTGTTATGACAACACCTCAGAAAAGAAAAAGAAAAATAAAAAAGAAAGATGAAAAAAAATAAAAAAAAATAAAATAATTATTTTGTTTGGTCTTCTCTGCGTGCTTATGCGGCCGACCTGATCACCAACTGATAATTAAAGAAATAAGTGATTGTCATGACGGTGTTGCATGGTTCCTCAAGTTGGGGGTTTGTGAATCCTCAATAAACTCTGAGGTTGGGTAGGTTTTGCTATGAACAATTGGGTGTGGGGACGATTAAAAATGACGGTAATATTGTACCATAATTAAGCACCTCAAAATAACTTGATGTGAGTTTGTGTGGTATAAAATTATGGCAATTGTCTAGAGCGTCAAGTAACATAAGCTGAAAAGGGTTCCTCAATCAAAGATAAGTCTGGTTTGATCCATGAAAAGCATTAGCTTCAAGGCAAGTATGTTTTTATCTCGTTTTTAGGTTATCTTAATTATATGCTTTTTATATTCATTTTTTTGTCTTTGAGTAGTTAAAGAAATTAAATTTTTATGATGATGATCAGATACTCGAGGTATGAGTCTGAGGGGAAGTTTTGTAATTCTCAAATTTTCAAAATTAACAACTTTTCAAGTGTTTTATCATTTAAAAGAGGTTTGGGAGCTTTTATATGTTTTGTGAGAGTTGAGGGGTTGTTATGAATTTTTTTTTTAAAACAAAACCCCCTCACCCCTCATTTACGATTCACATTTCCGATTCACCCTCTCTCTCCCCTCTCTGCGTTTACGACCCCAACCCCAAAACCCTAACCGCCCCCTTTCTCGCTGGAAAACTGCTGTCCGACTACCTCCGACCACACTCAGTTGAAATCGTGCACACCACCGACTTCGCCTTCTCAATCCGACCATGAAACACCCTTCAATCCGCTGTTACCTCTTCGAATCTTCAGTGATTTTGAAAGTGACTGAGCGTCGGATCGGTTTGGTCGATAACAATCGTATATGTGTGAATATGTGAGAAAACAAACACAACAAGGTAAATAAACTCAATCTCTCATTAATACGTAATAACAAGAGAATCAGAGTACACACACAATCTCACAGACAAAAGTTCGCTCACTCTAAAAAACTAGTCTATTACAAAGACACAAACAACTTATATATAGCCTACGGGTGTCCGAACTCCTTAGCTTGTCCGAACCTCAGGTTCAGCCAAGGCTCGACCAGGGTTCGGCCGGAGTTCGGCCACCAGACCAAAACCTAGAAATCTTCGTGTCTTCGTTTGATCCAGCTCATTGCCATATCGTGTATCAACAAACTTCCCCTTGGCAATAGCTGGACCGTTCTTCATCAGCTTTGAACATTTGTAGCAGCCCCATCATCCTTCCAAACCAACTCATGATTATTCCTAGCAAAGATGTTGAACGCAAAGCAAACCCTTATCACCCTTTGGAACTTCAGCGCTTGATCCATGTAATCAGGGTGATACAGGATTGGATTGTGATACAACTCATCAATATCAGCCTTCGACAAGTTAATCAGCCACATAGGATCATAAATCTTTACAACCCGGTTATCTTCTCTCAACACAATCACTGCTTCTCCTGTCTTCTCATTGTAATACCACCATCTCAGATCTTTGATAAAATCCTATTGCATCTTCATCAATGGTATTTTCTTCATCACCTCTGGCTTCTTTGGAAACACCAAAATTGTCAGCTTCTTGCCAGTTCTTTCGTGAAATCTTGTTCGGGATCGCCGTCTTTTTGGCTTTTGAGGATCCAAAAACTGAAATCCTTCCTGACATTCCCTCTCAAGAGTCTTCTTGAAATAAATACCCAACCAATCATTGCCATAACAGCAAAATGGCTTTCTTGTCAGCTCACGAATATCCCAAATAGGCAAACTGCTGAAATCTTTGGCACACTTGAAGTACTGGATTCCATGTTCACGTTTAATTCCATAGCACTTCAAGCTTGAAGCATACATCCAACTTATAATTTCCCCTGACACCTGACCCTTGAATTTGAAAGACGATCTTTGCTTGACTGGATTTGGAGGCGGTACATAATTAGCATGAAATTCTTTCATGAACTCTTCAAAAGTCTGATTCTGTCTCTGAATCTTCGCCTCCTTAACCATTGGGTCTTCAGGTTTTTTAGACTCTTTCTTTCTCAATATTTCCTCAACCTCAGCATCTTTCTCCTTTGGAAATACTTGAAACTCATCACCAGCTTGATCATTGTTGAAGTTGGAATACAAATCCGGATATTCTTCTTCTGTAATATCCTCTATTTCAATCTCTTCATCAAAAATACCCTCCACATCTCCATCAGACTCTAGTTCTGGATCTTTAAATTTCTCAGGAGCTTTCTCAGATGCTTTCTTCATTTCCTCATCATTTAAATCAAAAACCCGTTGTAACTCTTCAGCCGTTAAATCTCCAACAAATTCCCCTTCTTCAAGCGTTTGTAACATTTCAGCAAATTCACTCATAGACTTTGCAGCTTTATCAGATGGAATCGAAGTAATCGGCACCGCTTCTCTAGAGTCTTTCTCCATCTGGGAAGATGATGTTCCAGCACCCGAACCCGCGGTTCCAGATGGGCTTGGTCCACCACCAACATTCCCTTCAGGATCATCCTGATCGGGATCATCGTTCAGAAATCGCAACGGATCTTCATTACAGCCTGAGCCATCTCCAATCTCCCCCTGAGCATTAAACTTCTCCATCAATAATTTTAACTGCTCATTCATCTCCAGAAGCATCTTGGATTGGTTCTGACTAACCCGTTTCAATCTCACAATATCCTGATCTTTGACTTCATCTCGACTTTGGAGAGTTACAACCCGCTGATTCAAATCTTCATTATCTAACCGCAGCACTGTAATCATCTTCTCTTGGGCTTCAGTTTTAGCTTTCAAGGCATCAATCTGTGATTGTTGATCAGATAAAGCGCTTTGCAAAATACTAGCCTGAGAAAAAGAAACTGAGCCTTCTTCAAAGTTGAAATTCACATCCGGTGTAGAATGAGTAGAAGCAGTTGTAGTAGTAGTTGAAAACACCGGAGTTGTAGATCCCATTGGCTGATTAACAAACTGCACACCAGCACTTGCTGAAGGTGCTGTGCTAATAGTTGTCAAACGATTGGCATTCATCAGGTTTTGCAAGAAATCAGCTTGAACGTCAGACACTGAAGTCTGAACAGTTGTTGTTGCTTCAGATACAGACACAGCAGGAGTAGCTGATGTAGAAACACCAGAACGAGGCTGTAATATGAACTGTTGTACACCTTTCTTCTTCTTCTTCTTCATCCTACCTCCAACCACTGATTTCTGCCTCTTTTTGCCTGAAAGAACTGACGACGAACTAGTAACAGTCTTTTTACCTTTGTCGGAAACCACATCAGCATCTGGATGATAATCTTTGTCAGATTCAGATGAGGCCACCACATCATACACACGATCCTTGTAACGATCGTTGTTTTTGTTCTTGCTGATCCAGTAGGCAAAATGCTCATCACTACCTTTCCTTAGCTTAACATACTTCGAGTTGATTAAGACTCTCACAAACGGATTGTTTGTATCAGAGAAGTCTTCAGAATCAACTTCAGCATACAGAAAATATTCATCAGATTCAGATTCATCATCAAAGACATTCACCGCTGGTGTCTCAGTCACAGTAACAGATGCTGAGACCACCGATTCAGTAATTGGCGGCTGAGATACTGGTTCTAGTTCTTGATTTACCGGTTCCTGACTCACTGGGACTTGCCTCTTAGGCCTCTTCACCCTACCTTGTATTGGTATTTGGTTCTGTTCTTCTATCCAACTGTAATGCAATTCCTCCGAATCACTTCCATCATCATGACGAGGCGCACCCGTTACTGGTGCCACATAATTGACATTGGCAAGATGGCCAATTAATCGTTTCAATTTAGGTTGAAACTCTAGTGCTTTCTTCTGGTAAGATGCTAAAGCACCAACACTAGCCTCAGTCATGTGCTTCAACTCCATTCTATGTGCAGCATTCTTTATCAAATCAGGATATTTGTCATTCAGCACCATTTGGAGAAATCTGGGGTAAATTGCAGCTTTCTTTTGACATTGAGTCAGATTGTCTCTCTTGTAATGAAAGATCATTCCAGAGACATTGTACGACCGATTCATCACCAATGCGTTTATCAAAGACAGAATAATCTGCTGGACTTCATCATGACCTGAAATTCTTTGTCCCAAGCAGACCAACAACACATGTGCAAGATACTTGTATGGGACACTCAACGACGATTTGTACACCCATTCCTTACTCGGATCATCAGTATACCAAATCCGCTTTAAAAACGCCACATTATCTTCATGAGGGAATTCAATCCGTGCATTTGTTGTATCAGACTCTAATTATAGAACTCTGCGAATATCTGCCTTAGTTACCTCAACAGGTCGTCCTTGAACAGTTGCAACGATTCTAATCGGAGGATCAGTAATCGTATGTGCCGTGTTCCAAAACTCCAGAATAATATCCCTATACACGTCACATTGCTGAGTAATAGCATAATGAATCCTCGAATGCCTCAGAAACTCGAATATCCCAGGTCCTCCAAATTTATCGAGTTTGCCTCGTGCAACCCCGATATGTGCACAAATATTATGTTTATCTCCAATCTTTAAGTCGTTTGCCATATCTGAAAACACATAAAAGAAAACATTCATTAAATTCAATGTTATTAACAGATATAATCACCGATTTTGTCAAATCATTGTCGTTTGTGTAAACGAACAACTTTTGATCAAAATTTTGAAATCCGCCGAACTCTGTCCGAGCTTCCTCCGAACCCCCAGTTCGGAGTCTCCGAACCCCAGGTTCGGAGCATGAAGAACTCCGACAGGTTTGAATCTCATAATCGATGAAAACGACCAAATTAGACTCAACCGATCAACACCCTTGGTCGGATTTTGATAAGCAACACATAGAAACCAATTTTAATTGTTAAAAACACGTTTTCAATGGAGTAATTTTGGATCTAGAAACTGAGTTTAGTCCGAACGAGTTTTATGAACCAAAAACCAACAAAAACAGGATGAAAACCTAATCTAAGTCCACCAGTGTGTTCGAAATCAAGAGAACTACCTAGAATCAGTCTTGAATCGCCAAAAACACGTTTAATCGAAAAATTTGAAAATTGGGCAGCAGTTCGGTGCAAGTTCGGAGATTAAACAGTAACAATGATCTCCGAACTTCAGGTTTGGCGTATTTATAGCTAACCAAGTTCGGACCTCCGAACTCCAAGTTCGGATGAATTGTAGCACCGAACTCCCAATTCGGCCACCTCCAAACCCTGTCCGATATTGAGGTTCGGTCCTCCGAACTTCCATCTTCGGACCTCCGAACTCCACGTTCGGCAATCCGAACTCCAGGTTTGGAGATTTAAATTTTTTTCAAAAATAACCCCTGATTTTAATGAATTTTTCAAATTGAACTTCCAAAGTTTAAAAATTATCAATTTTCCTCAAACTTCGTTCAAATTTACCGATGAAATTTCTAAAATCAAGTCCATTTGGTTATTCCCGGCATAAATTTGGAATCTTTCACTAACGGTTGATCGAAAATAACACAGAATAAAATCTTTTTGATTTTTGTAAATTTTCAAACACACCTAAAATCTTTTTGGAATTTTTCAAAATTATGCTAAAACATGCCTAAAATCTTTTTGTGATTTTTCAGATATTCAAATAACAAACCAAACAGAATTGAAACAATAATTACTAAGAATTGATATAACTTAAGTATTTTTGTGAGAAAGATCCAGACGCGAGATCATTTCGGCCAATATGCATCAGACACACTTCAATTTCATTTTTAATCAGCATGCAAGTCAAGTTGGCAGCAAATACAACTTTTCAGTTTATTTCAGCTTGGGTAGACCAATTTTTATAGCTTTCTGATATGTTAAGATATATTTAGCAAGCATTGATAATATGAAAACCCACACAATCAGAAATACCGGTAATCTGGCTTATTCTCATTATTTTTGTATTTTTCACAAAATTTGATTTTAACAGAGATTTATCGTTCATGGTGTTTCATGCAAAAATAAAGCAGAACCCTAAACAAACAACAATCAGGTCGGCTGGTAGGCACGCAGAGAAAGTCCGATTGTTTAGGAAAATAAAAAAGAGAAAATAAAGCAGAAATTGTATAACCCAACAACAATCAGGTCGGTGCTCCCGCACACGCAGAGAAAGTCCGATGAGTTATACAAAACACCAAAGAAAATAAAGCAGAACGTCAAACGAACACCAATCAGGTCGATCTTTCGATACGCAGAGAAAGGCCGATCGTAAAATCAAACAAGTTTAAATCTTTGCAAAATGAAAACATGCGTACACCAGAACATCTCTTATTCTGTTTTTGCTTTTTCATTTTATTTGATGACAAGATCACACAGTAGTCATCATGATGTGTCTCACAATTTATCAAGCAAAATTTTTATGTTTATATCATACTAGTATATATTAGATTTACCCTTACGCATTTAACTAACCAAACAAGAACATACAGCTTTTCATTTTTACTTTATCCATGGTTGATAACACATGCCGATGTAATATCATTTCTCGCTTGGTCGGATCAATTTCTCAATTTTTTAATTTTTTCATTTTTTATGCTTTTTGCATTTTTCCATTTTTTTGGGTTATTGGCTTGAATTAATCCCAACTATAACTTATTGGCCGGGATCACTCCCAACTAAAGAAATCACCACCGCCACCCCCAACTATGAACCTAATTTCTGACAACACTCCCTCATGCACATTTTATGACACGCTATGCACATTTTATGACACGATTTTTTAACGGAGGAAGTGTTGTCAGAAATTAGGTTCATAGTTGGGGGGTGGCGGTGGTGATTTCTTTAGTTGGGAGTGACCCCGGCCAATAAGTGATAGTTGGGATTAATTGAAGCCAATAACCCTTTTTTTTATTTATATTTTCTGATATTTCTCCCCCTAAAATACAAAACGCTATTTTTGGATTTTTTTTATAACAAGAAAGAAGAAACAAACAAAAGACAAACAATAAGCATAAATGATCAACCAAAAGTTACTCGACTTGTAACTTTTGTATGCCGTTGATCTGCAAAAGATAACGAAAGCGGGTTTTATCAAAAGCTTTCGTAAAAAGATCCACTTTTTGAAAATCAGTATGGATCTTTTGTAGATCAATCAGGTGTTTCTCAAAACAATCCTGGATGAAATGATAACGAATATCAATGTGTTTCGTTTTAGAGTGGTGAACGAGGTTTTTTGTTATGCAAATAGCAGCCGAATTATCTATGTAAATTGGAGTAGTAAGAAACTTCAAACCGTAATCCCGCATCTGCTGTTGAATCCATAAAACCTGAGAGCAGCAACTAGCAGCCGCTATGTATTCAGCTTCAGCCGTGGATGTGGCAACAGAAGTCTGCTTCTTACACTGCCAAGATACCAACCGGTCGCCGAGAAACTGACATCCGGCCGTGGTTGATTTGAAATTAATCTTGCAACCGCCGTAGTCCGAATCCGTATACGCCGACAAGTCGAACTTATCATCATGAAGATACCAGATCCCAAGATCTGAATTACCCTTCAGATAAGCTAGAATTCTCAAGACCGCATTCATATGAGAAACACGAGGAGTTGCCTGGTACCTGGCACACAAACAAACAACAAACATTATATCAGGTCGACTAGCTGTAAGATACATCAGTGAACCTATTATAGCCCTATAACGAGTGACTTCAACTTTTTCACCGTCTTCGTCAGGACATAGGCCATGTGAAAGCTGAATGGGAGTTCTAGGAATTCGAACATCTTCCACCTTGAATCGATTCAGGACATCTCTCACATACTTCGTCTGATGTATGAAGATACCCTTATCAGATTGTTGAACTTGCAATCCTAAGAAGAAAGACATTTCTCCCATCGAACTCATCTCGAACCTTGTTTGCATTAAAGTCTCGAAATCCTTCGATAACTTCTCGTTTGAGCAACCAAAAATAATATCGTCGACATAAATCTGTACCAGAAGCAAATCCTCCCCCGTTTTACGGCAGAAAATAGTAGGATCAACCAACCCACGCTTGAACCCGTTTTCGAGTAAATAAGTAGACAACGTCTCATACCAAGCTCGAGGAGCCTGATGAAGACCATATAAATCTTTGTCCAACTTATAAACCTTCTCCGGATAATCAGAATCGAAGAATCCCAGAGGTTGTTTGACATACACTTCTTCCTTAACCTTGCCGTAAAGAAACGCACTCTTTACATCCATCTGAAAGACTTTGAACCCACGATGTGCAGCAAATGCCAAGAAAATTCTGATTGCTTCAATTCTGGCAACAGGAGCATACACTTCGTTAAAGTCTATCCCTTCTTCTTAAGAAAAATCTTGAACAACCAAATGAGCTTTGTTTCGGACAATGATTCCACGATCATCCTGTTTGCATTTGTAAACCAACCGTGTATCACACGGCTCTTTGCTTCCCGCTGGTAAATCTTCCACGTGCCACACACCTAACTTTTGAAATTGCAGTAATTCTTCTTGCATTGCTTCAACCCACGAACCGTCTAATAAAGCTTCGTTAACATTTGTCGGCTCGATCTAGGATATAAAGCATGAATGAAATGCTTCTTCCTGAACACCAGATTCCAGAACAGATAGTAAAGCACTGCTCTCAATTTGATGTCTCGTACGAACTCCTTCATTTAAATCACCAATAATATTATCTTGCGGATGCATGGTGTTTATCCGGAGCGTTTGATGAATAGGAACAACCACCGTCTCACCCATATCAGGAACAGGATCTTCCTCAACCACCACAGTTTCAGTTGTATTGACATCAGCATCATTTGAAATCGTATCAACTTATGGATCGACCACATTATCAGTTGAATCAGCCTCAACTTCATTTGAAGTAGCATCAACATGTGAATCAAGTTGTTGAGTAGGAATTTCCACCTGATGTGTCACGGCTTCATGAAATTCACTATCATCATCTGAAGACATATCATCAGCAGCAATTATCGAATCATTTGAAGTCTCGGTCATATACTCATCAGCAATAGGCACTATCGGAGTTGGCAGAGTTTGTATGTTAAGAACCAGAGTATCATCTAGTAATTCAATAACAACTCGAGTAAGTTGTTCATCAGACATCTCTGGTTTCGATTCAAGATTTTCAAAAAGAGCTTTATAATCGAACAACCAGTCCGGTCCAACACCTCTGGGTGGTAAAGTATAGGATTGGAAATCCACATGCAAATATTCACCCACCGTACCATTCTGCTTATTGAATACTCACTTCTTTTGATTTGAGTATCCGACAAACAGCCCCTCAAAGGCCTTGTCATCAAATTTTCCCGCAGAAGCTAATACGGTACAGGGATACCCAAAAGGCTCTAGATAATCGAGATTCGGCTTACGATTCTTCAATAATTCATAGCATGTCTTTCCAAGACGCTTCACAGTAAGCACTCGATTAAGCACATAACACGCAGTGTTGACAGCTTCCGTCCAAAAAGGAACAGGTAATTGAGCATCAGCCAACATTGTTCGTGCTGTTTCAATAATTGTGCGGTTCTTTCTTTCTGCCACACCGTTTTGCTGAGATGTGTATGGGGTGCTAAATTCATGCACAATCCCTTTTTCCAAACAAAATGTCATCACGACTGAATTCTTAAACTCCGTGCCATTATCACTAAATTCTTCGTACTTTCAATTTATACAAAGATTCAAGTGTTGTAATCAAATTGATGGAAATTTTTGAAGTTTTATCCTTAGAGACCAGAAAATCAACCCACGAAAATCTTGAAAATTCATCAGTGACCACCAGACAATACCAATTTCCCGAAATACTTTCTCGATTCACTGGACCAAACAAATCCATATGAAGTAGCTCTAACGGGACTTCAATTAAGTGCTATTTCTTCAGTGGATGGGATTTTCTTTTCTGTTTTCCCTTCTTGCAGCTCACACATACATCATTAAAAATAAATTGTTGCTTTGGAACCCCTTCGACAAGACCCCTCCGCACCAGTTCGTTCATTTTCCTGTAGTGGATATGTCCCATGCGACGATGCCATAGAACGGAATCTCTTTCGGATGCCTTTGACAAGAAACATTGACCTACGACCGTTGCTTTTTTTGAATTCATGTCGAGCATATACAAATTTGAGAATCTCGGTGCTCGCATTACCACATACTCATCTGGAATCTTGAATTCAGGTTTCAGTATTAAACATTCACTCCCCGTGAAAGCAGTCGTGAATTGCTTATCACAAATCTAGGAGACACTCAGAAGATTGTACTCCAATTCTTGAACAAATTCAACCTTGTCGAATGTGACAGCACCATTTGAAAGTTTACCGATGCCGGTGACTTGACCTCCTTTGTTTCCAGCGAATGTTACTTTACCGCCGTCAAAGTATTTCACATCATGCAACAAAGAAATATCGCCGGTCATGTGCCGAGATGCTCCGTTATCAACAACCCAAATGTTATTCATCAGTTGTCACATCATGCAATATGTTTTTGTTCGAACACACTCAATTTTTTAAGCTCAGATTTAATTGTGGGAAAATCATGTTTTGAAATTAAATCTTTGTGATTTGGCTTAGAAACTTTGGGCTGAGTGGTTAACGAACATTCAACATCGGTTTCAGACACTAAGTCATCAACCTTATCAAAATCTGAAACATCATAGAAAAGTTCATCAACTCTTGAATCCAAAATAGATTTTTCAGTTGAAGTTTTGACAGATTTGTTCTGTTCGGCATGAGAAGGAACATCTACCTTTATTTCAGATGAAGGACCAAGTGTAATATTCACAGGAGGTGGGACTTGATTCAGCTTACTAGAAACATCTTCCTTTTCAGTTTTATATAGAAATTTGTAAAAGAAGAGGAAACTTGAACAGAATCCAATTTTTGTTTTAATTCAAAAACTTCGATTTTCAAATCTGCAACAAGTTTCTGACTGGTAGCCAAATCCTTTTGTACAGACACAAGCAGTTCAAACTGTGTTGAAAAATCAAACTTTTTCAAACGTAACTGCTCATGTACTGACAATAACTCCTTGGTTGTTCTCTCCCATCTTTCCTTATATATGTTCTTATCTGCTTTTGCTACTGACAAGAGATCATTAAGCTTTGTATTCTCATCTAAGAGCGTACTCTTAGCAGTAGCAAAATCATCAATGACAAAACTTCCGTCTCATCCATAGAATCGATCTGTATACGGTTTTTCAGTTGGTATCAGAGCTGTTGGCTCTTTCTATGGTCGAAATCTATCGTTTT
Source organism: Deinandra increscens subsp. villosa (assembly GCA_039602395.1). Classification (NCBI taxonomy): domain Eukaryota; kingdom Viridiplantae; phylum Streptophyta; class Magnoliopsida; order Asterales; family Asteraceae; genus Deinandra; species Deinandra increscens. The sequence continues at coordinate 61,104,079 of JBCNJP010000007.1, read as the reverse complement.
TCTTCATTTCGAGACGTTAAACCTTCGGTTAGGGGTGATTGAAAGTGTTTCTGATTGATTTTCAATCAATCGAGTCTTTCTGAGTCATGTTGTTACCTAACAGAAACCTCTAGATGTCAAAATTCGATCAAATTCTGAGTCTGGTTTGATTTCAAAAATTTCCAGTTCGAGTTCGGACAAGGTTCGGCCGAAGAACAGATCTGAAAAATAACCGCTCCAAACTCCAGGTTCGGATGTCTGATGGTCAGGTTCGGAGAAGGGTACGAAGTTCAGGTTCGGATGAGGTCTGAAGGTCAGTTTCGGAGAGGGTTCGGAGGATCAGGTTCGGAGGTAGTTCAGACGAGCACGACCCCAGCCAGAGGCTCTGCCCCTTGGACCCCGCCAGGGGCTGCCGCCCCTTGGACCCCGCCAGGGGCTGCCGCCCCTTGGACCCCGCCAGGGGCTGCCGCCCCTTGGACCCCGCTTCTCAGGGGCGCTGCCCCCGAACCCCCGTTAGGAGGGAATTTCAAAGAAGCGGATCAGTTATCGGGTTTACCCTTGATTCGGTAGCTGTGGGGTGTTATGTTTGAAGAAAATCCAGATTTCGATATTTGTTACGAGTTAGTGATCGAATTTCAAGAAATGAGTTTGTGGGTAGTCATTGTTCTTGATGATGGACAGAGATTCAAGAATACGTGTTTCTGATGATGGACAGAGATTCGGAGACATGGTTATGAGTACTTGGGAACGTTTGTCGGAGATTATCATTCTACACAAACTGAAGATTGAATGAGGTTAAAGATTCCGTTGTGGGCCACTTGAGTTTATCATTCCACTACAAGAATGCGGGGTTGGAATCATAAGATATTGAAGATTTGAATATTTCACTTGTTTAGGGGGAAAATAGGGACCCTAAAAACTTTCAAAGTTTCATAATTGAAAAAGTGAATATTCAAAAGCAATCAGTTCAGGGATGATGGTGGTTTTTGATCTTCATGGAAAGGTGGCATATTCTGATGTTCGTGCGAACCGATATGTCAAAGTTTTCAATTATGGTTTGGAACTCTCTGTCATATGCCCGATACTTTCTTGAGTTGTGGGAAGACTTAGTCAGATTCCAGTCTGTAACGAGATATACGTTTACCGAGTAATATATTGGGATGGATTTGATGCTGATCGTGTCTGTTTTCATAAAGATTAGAATGTGTTACAATTCGGTGAAGATTGAAGATTATTATCAAGATGCAGTGATGTTCGTGTGTCTTTACAAGTTCCGGATACAACTTATGAAGTGAACCATTATCATACATGCCGGTTCCAATTGGATGGTTGTGCTTGAAGCTAGGGGGAATTTTATTGGTTGTGGAGATTGTACAAGATTCGAACCATTTCCTGCATACCTGAAGTTTCAGTCCAAGGGGAGTTTGCTGATAATTAAGATTCAAGATGTAGCAGACTGATTGATGAAGATTGCTAGAAGATCAATGTCTGGATTCGACAGTAACGTCCAAGGGGGAATTTGTTAGTGCATGAACCTTGTGTGGTCGTTACTATTCAAATTGACGAACAGACATATTTGAGAGTGGACAAGATCTGGGGTCCGAACCTTAGCCGAACTCCAAGTTCGGGGGTGTCCTAAGGTGGTCTGAACTCCAGGTTCGGAGGTACCACAGTTCGGACAGAAAGTTTAGTATAAATAGTGTTATCTTTGTATTTCTGTGTAACTTTTTGTCCAGTGTCTTTGTGTTGAGAGGGGAGGTTCTCTCCAACCTCCCCCGGAGCTTAAACGTTTGTATACTCCTTCGGTCATGTAATCATTCGACACGAATCAATGACAAAACTTCCGTCTCATCCATAGAATCGATCTGTATACGGTTTTTCAGATTTCGATTTCTTTTTCTCCCGGGTGCTCATCCTCATTTTCTTTAAATTTCTTGTAAAAAAAACTCGAGATTTGAAGTTGTTTCTGAGCATACGATACTTAAAAGGTAGTTTACGATGGTCCATCTGCATTTTTATGAGTGTTTGATGTGTTTATGAGAAGTTCCAGGTACAAAAATGGCGGACCTCGGTGTTTACGATTGTCACGAGGAAGAAGACGAAGTTTGGCGTTTACGATCGGTGTTAACGATCGGAGTTTACGATTGGTGTTTCCGATGCTGTTTACGATCGGGCTCACTGATTTTGATTGGACCTGATCCGGTTTAATTTGACCCAGATCGTAAACCCAAATCCCAATCGTAAACCCACCTGTTGGATCGTAAACCCATTTATAGTGAGATATAAAATCATAAACACTTAAGTAATCACAAAATGTTTTTGAAATCTCATTAAACTCAATTGTTTTAAGATAAAATTGAACAAGTTAACGTTTAAGAGTGTGTTTTGTTAAATTTGTGTTTCAAAATCAAATTCTTTCCTTGAAAGTATCAATTGAGATTTCTAAACTTAACAGTAAAATGTGATAATCAATTGAACTTCAAGATGATGTTAACAAACAGAATTGCTCATTGATGAGTTTCAACCTGATGCATTTGTCTCATTTTCTTAGATAGCAGAAGATATGCTTGATGAAGAGATTCACTTTGAGAGGGATCACTGCATACCTGCTTATCTTGATGACCCTCCTGAGACACACATGCAGTTATTCTACTCATTAGTAGCTGGACTGAACGTATGCAAAATCAATCATGCTCTCAGGGAAAGTGTGCTGATCGATGAACAACTCGTCAGAGAATTCTGGGGAACTGCAAGGGCAAATGCAGATAAAACAAGGATCACTGCAACCGTTCAGAACCGCCATATTGAGATTACTGAAGAAGACATTCGTCAAGGATTGAATATTAATGACAAAGCTTAAGACACAATGGAGTATTCAAAGACCATAGTATTAGAAGGTGCGAAGTCTTTGGGGTATGAAGGAAAATTCCCTCCGATGTTCAAAAAGTTACTGCCACAATACTGGAGATGTCTGGCACACTACATGCAAAAATCCTTCTTGGGCAAGAGAACAAGCTTTGATCAGCTAAACAAGGTGCATGGAACAGTGTTTGTTGCATTGGCCCTGGACTGGGATTTTAATTTTTCAAAGATGATGCTGATGGATTGGATTGGCAATTCTGATTTAAGTGCCAGAGAACAATTTCTTATGACTCCAAGGTTCGTGCATATGGTGGTTATGAAGAAGTATCCAATGATTCAAGAAAGGATTGAGAAACTGGACATCAAATTCATGGATAGTGGAGTGTTTGGTTTGCAAACCCAAGATAGAAGAGGAAAGAATATGTTTCAAGGAAGACTTGAATGGTCTAAAAGAGGTGCCTTCCCTGAAGTTGCAAGGGAGCAAGAATAAGAAGATTCAGAGCCGGAAGTTCATCCTTTCAATGTGTCTGTTGCTGAAGACCATGATGTGGCAGCAACTGTACCTGTGAATGTTCAGGGAGAAACAGAGAATATACATTCTGATGAATAAAATGTGATGGATGACATTTTCCCTGAACATGAGAATCTGAATGACGATATCTCTGGGGATCTAGGGCCCATTAGTCACAAGAGAATGAGGGATGACTTGAATTCCTCTTCTAGCAGTGGCTCAATTCCACAAGAGTTGGATGCTCATTTTACAGTGGATTATGTACTTGTAGAACCTATTCCTGTGCGTGTACCCTCACCAAGAAAGAGAGCTGATCCCAGAACTATCAGGTTTAAGTTTCAGAAGACAAGCTCAGGGGTGATGGTGATTGAACCCAGAGGTGAAAATGTTCAGAATGTGAATGTGACTGAACCGACAAATGTTGAAAGCTCAACTCAAGCTGATGTCCAAGCTAATATTCAAGAACCAACACCAATGCAGACTGAAAGTCCTATTCTGAATGAACAAAGCCCAGTTCATGAGGAAAGGCAATTTCTTGATGTTGAAAGTACTTTTTTGGAGCCAAGCCTAGTGAGGATAAATATTTCAACTGACACAAGTCAGCCCCCAGTTGTGCCAAGCTTCCGTCCATATCCAACACTTATTGGGGAAAGTGTTCAAGCTGGTGATCTGCCTGTAGACCTTTGGATAAGTACTGATCCTCAGATCAATTATCTTCTTTCTCAAAACAGGAAAAGAGAGAATGAGATAAAAAAGCTGAAGGAGGAAAACAAGAGGTTGAAAGAGAAGGAGTGTAGGAATGAGGCCAGCATTGGGTTCTTGTATGCAAGTTTCTATGAGTTAAGAAAGAAACTAGAACTCATGGAGAAGCCTGGTAGCCTAAGTGCTCAGATTGCCCCAGAACAGGGTTCTTCTCAAGGTGCTCAAACTGTTGAAGAAGTGCATGAAGATGAAGGTGATGACACCATTGTGATGTCAGACTATGTTCGAGGAGGAAGATTCATCTAAAAGGCACCAGACAGTCATGATAACTGGTTCAAGGATTTCTTCCAAGGTCCTTCCCCACTCTGTACTCAATTGATGTGGGTGTAAGCGAAATCAACAAAAAAGGGGAGCCATGAACCAATCTTGTGCTGGCACTATGATGGTGAGAAGAAGCTGTTTGCAGTAATCCGAGATGGATACAGTCCAGTGGAGTATTATAGAACAAGAGGCCAATTTCACTCCTGGACAGAGCCTGAGATCAGAAATTTGTTGAGGGCACCGTATATAAATTGATGGAGGAATGCTCAAGGAGATCAAGTTCGTGACAACCTGATGAGCCATTTGGCAGAAAACTTTGTGAACTTTGAGCTCAAACAGGTCAGATGGATTGAGACTAGAACTGACCTAGTAACAGGAGAGCCTATTGGAGAAGTGAGGCGACCACCCACCAAGAGAACTAGAGTGATTAATATGTTGGAAGAAATTGAAGATGGCACGTTAGTGAAAGACTTCGACAACTAGTTTTATGATCCAACGACTCATGAAGTGGTCGTGGTCTGCAAGAAGATGAGAGAATTCCGCTTCTATGATCTGGTCGATCTGCTGAGGTTTGGTGAACGTGATATCAAGCTCCTCGCCTCCCAACCTATTTTCGGTGATGAGAATGATCTTGAAAATGCTATCCGGGTGGGGATCTTTCATGGAACAGCAAACCAGATCGTGGAATGTGAATGGTGGTCAAGCACGATGCCAAATACCTTCAGATTTGATCTGCTGCTTCCGTAGACGCTCTAATGGTTCATGCCTAGGGGAAGATTGTTGGGCTATACTTTATGAGGCATGAACATTAGATTGGGCTTATTTGTTTTGGGCTTAATATGTTTACGGTTTGGGCTTATTGGGCTTTAGTAGTTTATGATTAATACAAGCTTGCAGTTTACGATTTCCAGTGTTCTCTTTACATTTACGATCGCAAACTCGGCTTCATTGAAGATTGATTGTTCATCATTCAAGACTTGATTGTGTTGCTTGTTCTTCACCTTAAATCTTGTCTTTTTCATCATCTTCTTCTCGAATCAATCACAAACAAGGTTTTCGCACTTGTTTGTGTTTACGATATCGTGCTCGGTTGTTGTTTCTGGACCAACAATCACCAAATCAAGAGTCTAACAACCCCTCTTTTCCTACATATTTGTATCTTGGTTAATCAAGCATTCCCTTGAGAATTTGAGACTCAAAACATCAAGATTTCTATACAAAAGTAAGGCCATACCCAATGCTTACCTTGAATGAAGTTTCTAGGGTTTGATTTCTTCTCTGGACAGCCTCATATTCGACTCCAATTCTTCCCCTAGTTTCGATTTTTGGTTCAGCAATTAGCCTCCTCCTTGACAGCCATTAAACCCTAGACTATAAGAAACTTTCAGAGGAAACTTACCAGAATTTTTGGTGCCCTAATTCCTCTTGGATGATTAACCTCTCATGCTCCTGGTGCCTTGCTGCTGTTCGAAAATTTTGAGAGAGATGGGGGAGGTTTGATCTCGGCGCTGCATGTATAGAAAGAAGAGAGAGAAAAGGACAAATTATTTGTAGAGGTCGCTGGGTAGCAGACAAAAGGGGATTTCGCAGGCTGGGCTCAAAGAAGGTAGTTGGGCTGCGAAATTTTTAAATCTCTTGGGCCTTTTCTGGATTTTTGTAGCTGACCCAATCCTTTATTTAATTTTTAACAGGATTCCAGCCCACATGCTTGTTAGTTGCTGTTGCTTTTGAATCCCGGTTCGAGACTTTTATTTATTTACGTGAATCCCAAATTTGAGTGTTACATTCATGATTTTCAAATGTAAGACGTTGTTGTTTCCACTACTCTATGCATTGCAATGAAATGACGTAATGTTTTTATGAAGTTTAAATTTATTAGAAGTTGTTCTATGTATCCACGACTATGATTCCATCTCGTTCACACCCAAACCGTTGACCGGGGTGTGACAGATTGGTATCAGAGCCATGGTTATAGCGAACCAGGATAAACAAACATAATAACCAAAAACTAAACCTCGACTATAACCCACTCCGAAGCTACCAATTTCATGCAAGACCGCATCTCCAACATGTTTATTTATGTTAAATTATACTTTACGCATGCATTACCCTTTTACTTAAGTTGCTACACTATTATGTTGTTACTAACTCTGTTCCTGTTGGAATATAATCGCAGAGATGGCTTCCAGGGAAGTCATTTGCATTGCCGATTCTGATGGGGAACAGACTGTAGAGGATTACACTCCTTCGCCTGAGAACTTTGCACCCGAGGATTACACGCCTTCGCCTGAGGACTATGTACCATCTAGTCCTGAGCCCGAGGCGGCCACTGTGGGTACGGTTCACCTGTCCACCATCCCCTCCAGCTTTCTAAGGCCACTTAGGTCCAAGACCTCCGATGACACCCTAGACCACCCTACCCCCACCGCCACTGCTGGTGGTGTTGTCCCCGCTGGTGCTTCAAGCACCATCGACCCCTTTGCAGACCGCAAGCGGTCTGTGAAGACCTACGTCGCCATTCTTAACGGCGGTAGGCGGGGATATACCCCGGGGCGGGCGTCTGGCCCATCCCGGAGTCGTGAGGCTGGAGACACCCCTGAGGAGCCTGCGCCCAAGCGGTGCTATGTGTTCGAGCTGCCTCATCTAGCTTGGATGCCGGACGAGGTGCAGACATGGCGAATTTTAGAGGAGTTCCCGAGCTGGTATGCACGGGGCGAGTCATCTCTCCCCGATCCCTCCCGCTGTGTCCCGTTGGGTATCTCACCCTTCAATGGGGAGCCTATACCCGACACTGTACCACTCCTGGTAGCCCGCCTGAGACGCATTGAGACGGACCTCGGAGAGCTTGATGCGGAGGTTTCCCAGCTCCCGACTACTAATGAGGTTAGGGCCCTTAGGGACCAGATAGCTAGATTGATGGGACGTATGGGAGCTACTGATGACGCCATGAGAACCCTCAATGCTCATATGACCGGGGTTAGCATGACCACTACCGATCTGCTTCTCTCTCATGAGAACCTACAGAGGAGGGTCGCCACACTAGAGTTCATATCTGGACGGCTCCTCTCCTTCAGGTGTGCCATGTCTCAGGTTACATCACTTATCATGCCCCCAGGCCCCCCACCACCTCCACCCTTCTAGGTAGATTAGACCTAGTCTTTTGGACCGTCATTTTATGGATGAAACATGCTATTGTCTTTTGATTTGGATGTATTACCGGGACTGCGAGCCCAGGATGAAAACTGATTATCTTTCGTATGTTTTATTTGTAATATGGTGGAAAACAATCGTGGATGTATGTTATGGTTCATATTATCTCTTTTATGGTTATGAAAATTTGCTATTATCATGTTATGGTTGTGTTATTTCTATCATTTTTACCACTATGGCACGTTATGTTACCTCCTCCTTTCTATCTTATGTTTCTTGGTTGCGTTTGCGCGTATCATGTTATGGCAATTAATGTATGTCATGGCAGTTATTCTCGAGCATGTAATAACCCCATGTACATATTATCTAAATTTTTCTTTATGATTGACAATGGTAACTTAAAGCGAAATCATGCCACCACGACGCCGAACCCCCAGGAACACTTTACCTCCTCCTGTTATGACCGCTGATGAAATCGAGGAGATGATTGCTCATCGCGTTGCCGAAACTTTATCCGCTGCTGAATCCCAACGTCAGAACGATGATGGGGCACGCTGTAAGAACGAATTGACCGATGTTAGAAAACCTTAGACTACAATTCCAGAAATTGTATTCAAACGTTTCAACCTAACAAATGCAGGCCCCCGTGAATATTCATATAAAGACTTTTCGAATTGCAAACCCTCAAATTTCAAAGGGTTTGAAGGCGCTGTTTGTTTAATTCGCTGGTTTGAGAAAATGGAGTCCATCTTCCGCATAAGCAACTGCCCTGAGCAGTACATGGTTAAGTATTCCACATGTGCACTCACTGACATCGCACTAACCTGGTGGAACTCCCATGCTGATGCTATGGGAACTGATTTGGCCTATGCCATGACATGGGACGAACTCAAACAACTGCTGTGCGATGAGTATTGCCCTAGAGAAGAACTCCAAAAACTTGAAGCTGAGTTCTGGAACCTATCCATGAATGGAGCCGATGTTGCTGGCTATACTAAAAGGTTCGTGAACTCGCTCATCTCTGTCCAACTATGGTCACACCGCCGTACAAGGATATTGAACGGTACATTTGGGGACTTGCATCGCATATCTAGGGGAATGTCCTTTCCTCGAATCCTTAGACTTTTCAGGATGCTGTGCGTTTGGCACACAACCTTGTTTACCAAGCTAATCGTCAAGGTGTGAACCTTGGCAAGAAACAGTCTTAGAGCAAATCTCCTGAGGCTTGTACCACTCCCTCTGCAATCAAAAAGCCCGACAACAAGCGGAAACGAGGATTCTGGAAGAATCGTGAAGAGAAGACCCCTGCTAAGGAAGCCGGACCGGTGAAAGTCTATGTTGCTACAACCCCCACTCACGCTGTCCGAAAGACCGGATATACCTGTGGTGAACCCCTGTGTAAAAAAAGCAACCTCCACCACACCCTCAATTGTGGAATTATCTACTACAATATCTGCAAGACTAAAGGGCATGTATCACGCGATTATCTGAAGCGCACCTGTTACGGTTGAGGAGCCACCAGACACTACAAGAAGGACTGCCCGAAGGAGAAAAATCAGGATGCTAACCAGGCTAGAGGAAGAGCCTTTGTGATCAATGACGGAGACGCTCGCCGTGACCCCAACACGGTGACGGGTACGTTTCTACTAAATAATCATTATGCTTCTGTTTTATTCGATACTGGTGCCGATAGAAGCTTCGTGTCTACTGAATTTGGCCAATTACTTGAAATTACTCCTGTTGCCTTAGACACTAAGTTCACAGTAGAATTAGCAAATGGAGAATTAGCAGAAACTGAAATAATCTATCAAAACTGCTCGCTAGAACTCTCCGATCATTCTTTCAGCATTGATTTAATGCCTCTTGAATTAGGAAGTTTTGATGTAATCATTGGTATGGATTGGTTATCAAAGAATCATGCATAAATCGTGTGTCATGAGAAGATAGCAAGAGTGCCACTTGCAGATGGCAACACTCTAAACATGCAAGGCGAAAAGAGTGGAGCCAAGCTAAATCTCATATCTAGTATGAAGGCACAAAAATTCCTCTGTAAAGGATGCCACGCTATCCTAGCACACGTAACTGAGAAGAAACCAAAGGAAAGCCGTGTGGAGGATGTCCCTATTTTCCGCGAATACCCGGAAGTCTTTCCCGAAGACTTGCCAGGATTACCCCCAACGTGACAAGTAGAGTTTCGCATTGACTTAGCACCTGGTGCCGCCCCCGTTGCCATGTCCCCGTATCGTCTGGCACCATCCGAAATGCAAGAGTTATCTAGTCAATTACAAGAATTACTAGATAAGGGCTTCATCCGTCCAATCCACTCACCATGGGGAGCACCCGTATTATTCGTAAAGAAGAAAGATGGAACCTTCCGGATGTGTATCGACTACAGAGAATTAAACAAATTGACCGTATAGAACCGATACCCGCTCCCAAGGATCGACGATCTATTTGATCAACTTCAAGGATCCAACTTTTATTCCAAGATTGATCTGAGATCAGGATACCATCAACTCAGGGTTAGAGACGAAGACGTTTCAAAGACAGCGTTCAGAACACGCTATGATCATTATGAATTCTTTGTAATGCCATTTGGTTTGACAAACGCACTGGCAGTGTGCATGGACTTAATGAACCACGTATGTAAACCATATCTGGATAAATTTGTTATTGTATTCATTGATGACATCCTTATCTACTCCCGTAGCAAGGAAGAACACGAACAACACCTGAGACTTATCCTGGAACTGTTGAAGAAATAAGAACTTTACGTGAAATTTTCCAAGTGCGACTTTTGGATTCGCGAGGTACACTTTTTGGGTCATGTGATCAACGATCAAGGTATTCACGTGGATCCCCAAAAAATTGAAGCAATGAAAGTTTGGAGTACACCTATGACTCCAACTGAGATTCGACAATTCTTAGGTCTCGCTGGCTATTATCGCGGATTCATTGAGAACTTCTCAAAAATAGCCCAGCCCCTGACCGCTCTGACCCAAAAGGATAAGAAGTTCATATGGGATGCTAAGACTGAAACAACTTTTCAGTTGTTGAAACAAAAGCTATGTGATGCTCCAATCCTATCACTACCTGATGAAATCGAAGATTTGTTGTATACTGCGATGCTTCGCATCAAGGTTTAGGTTGCGTACTAATGCAACGAGAGAAGGTCATCGCCTACGCTTCACGACAACTGAAGATTCACGAAAAGAATTATACAACCCATGATTTGGAACTTAGAACTGTTGTCTTTGCTCTCAAAATCTGGAGGCACTATCTCTATGGTACTCAATGCACCATATTCACTAACCACAAAAGCCTCCAGCACATTTTCAATCAGAAGGAACTGAATATGAGACAACGTCCATGGGTGGAACTGCTAAATGATTACGAATGCGAGATTCGTTATCACCCGGGAAAGGACAACGCTGTAACTGACGCTTTGAGCAGAAAAGAACACGTCAAACCACTTCGTGTTCGAGCATTAAGTATGACAATACGCTCGAATCTCATTGCATAAGTGCGTGATGCTCAGATTGAAGCCCTCAAACCGGAAAACCTAGCAGAAGAAGGTTTACGTGGAATGGAGAAGCAACTGAACGAGAAACCTGATGGATCCAAGAACTTCATGGATAGACTATGGGTACCTGTCTATGGAGGTCTAAGGAATTTGGTGTTCGATGAAGCTCAGAAGTCAAGATATTCCATTCATCCCGGAGCAGATAAGATGTACCACGGTCTGAAGAAACAATTCTGGTGGCCTAACATGAAAGCCGAGGTAGCCACCCATGTCGGCATATGTTTAACATGTTCAAAGGTGAAAGCCGAATACCATAAACCTTCTGGATTGTTAACTCAGCCTATAATTCCGGAATGGAAATGGGAAGAAATATCCATGGACTTTATCACCAAATTGCCTACATCTAGATCTGGATATGACGCTATCTGGGTGATAGTAGACCGATTGACGAAATCTGCGCACTTCCTACCAGTCAAGGAGAAGGATAACATGGATAGGCGAGCCAAACTCTATATTCAGGAAATCATCTCGCGACACGGTGTGCCTATATCTATCATATCCGAACGTGATAGCCGTTTCACCCCTAAATTTTGGAGATCTCTACAGAAATCTTTGGGGTACTCGACTTGATATGAGTACTGCCTACCATCCACAGACATATGGCCAAAGTGAAAGAATGATCCAGACACTTGAGTATATGCTGAGAGCATGTGTGATTGATTTCGGACCCAATTGGGACAAGCACCTCCCTCTTGCCGAATTCTTCCATAACAACAGTTATTACACCAGCATTAAAGCCGCACCATTTGAAGCACTTTATGGAAGAAAGTGCAGATCCCCACTCTGCTGGACCGAGATTGGTGACAGTCAGTTGACTGGTCCAGAATTGATCTTTGAAACGACTGAAAAAGTCTTCCAGATCCGTAATCGTTTGAAAGCTGCCAGAGATAGGCAAAAGAGCTACGCTGACAACCATCGCAAACCCTTATCCTTTGCCAAGGGTGATCGCGTCATGCTGAAGGTGTCACCTTGGAAAGGTGTTATTAGATTCGGCGAACGAGTTAAGCTCAACCCTCGTTACATTGGTCCCTTTGAAATCACTGAGACCATCATACCAGTAGCATACCGACTACGCCTGCCTGCCGAACTAAGCAGCATACATGATGTCTTTCACGTTAGTAATCTTAAGAAATGTCTAGCCGATGAAACGCTCATCGCCACCTTGATGAAATTCAAGTTGACGAAACACTGCATTTTATTGAGGAACCTGTCGAGATACTTGACCGAGAAATCAAGAAGCTGAAGCATAGCCGAATTCCCATAGTCAAAGTGCGATGGAACTCTTGACGAGGACCGGAGTACACTTGGGAACGCGAGGACCAAATGCGTCGAAAGTATCATTATCTGTTTGGAAACGTCGCCTCTACTAGTAACCAGAACTGAATTTCGGGACGAAATTCTTCTAACTGGGGGAGAATGTGACACCTCGTCCAAAAACAAGTCAAACCTCTCTCTTTTGACTTTTAATTTAGTGCTCATACGTGTTATTTGTGTGATTAAACTGTTAAAATCCTAGATTAAATGAGTAACTGATAACTGATAACTAATTTTAATCCCGCGTTTGTACCAGAAACATTTACCCATAAAATATGAAGGTTTTCATATTTAAAATGTGGAATTTCAATGATAAGAAATTTAAATATAAAAATTAGACTTTTTATATTTTACCAAAAACTGAAATAGTCCGAACTACATTAAACATTTTATGAACTAAGAATGTGATAAAAACTACTCCGTTGTCAAGACTTAGCCAACCGAGACCCGAGACCCGTTCGGGCCCAGTTAGGCCCCATAAGCCCAAAATAACCCGAACGAGCCCGAAACTCAACCCGATGATCGAACCCGACTGACCAAACATTCGAGCCAACCCGGAGGCCCGACCCATGGCCCGATCGGCCTGGGCCGAACCCGGTCTTCCCTCCCACTCGCGGCCCACTCGATAACCGGCCCGCCTTCCCTCTCGGCCCAAATCGGAAAAACCCAGCCCCACCTCTTGATTTCCCACTTAGGCTTCGGCCCATTTCTTCCTGATTTTATTTGGGTTTTGGCCCACCTCCACACCCTAATCACATATATTAAATTTGGCCCACGAGTTTTTATAACCTTAGCCCACTATCACTTTTATAAAAATTTAGCCCATCAACTTTTATAAAATCACCACCTTTGTAGTTTAATCTACTTGGGTTATATTTTAAAAAGTTATGATTTTTAAAAGCCTCTAACCACCTACTATTTTATAAAAGCTTCATCTTCCCTATAAACCATGGAACATTTTATAAAAGAAAGTCACCTACACTTAGAGATGAGGGTGAATTAGAACTTGACAACAAGCCTAGTCTTTGGGGTGATTAGTTGGCATGGACTAATGGTCATTAACCAAATTTTAACTTATAAGAGAAACCCCACACCACCCCAATTTCTCCACACCACAACCCAACCAGCTCACTCTCTCCCTCCCTTGTTCTCCTCTCGGCCGAACCACAGCCGCCGTCCACCACAGCCGCTGGCGAACAACCGCCACCAGCCGGCCTCCTACCGCCACTAACCCGCCGGAATCCACCGCAAGGAAACGAAAACCACCACCGATCTCTTTCCTTCTCGGTTCCCTTTCCCATTTCCATTGTGAGTTTCTCTAACTCATTTCTCCTACTTTTAACACTCAAAAATGATACCTAAGTCTTGACAATGAGCATTAATCACCTACATTTTCATTTAATCATAATCTAATCTCTCTTATTTAACCCCCCATTCTTTCATGATCTTAACATTCCATCTTGGTGTTCTAGGAACTTAAAAGAGCCAAAGGAATGGGTGAAACACATGGAAAAATCTAAGGAAAGTATCCATGTGCACCAAGATCATCCATATTTATTTTTGTATATTTCTTATATATCTTGGGTTCAAGAACAAACCCTACATGGATTAATCCATAAAACTCACTAGTTGAGTTAAATGTTCTTGAATCATTTAGTTTAAGTATGTGAATTGTCCTAACACTTAAAAAGTGTTGGTACATTTAAAAATGCCTAACTAAAATGCTACCAGTTAAATAAAGAAAAGAAAGAAACATATAAAATGGGTGTTATATTTATTTAATTTGTCCTAACACAAAAGTGTTTGTTGATTGTTATTTAATTAAAATGTCCTAACACTAAGTGTTAGTAGATTGTCTATGATTAATTGTCCTAACACATTAAGTGTTAGTTGATAAATTTACATTTCATGTTTATAGTATAAATTGGTCCTAACACTATATGTGTTAGTTGATTTAATCATAGATTACGTTATGTTGCTAATAGGACTTGTCACATACTAATTAAACAAATAAATCTCCTAACAAGATTTAAGGATTTAAATATAAGTTACATATGTAATTTATGACAATAATTGGCTAAACAATAACAAGTAAAAGGAACAAAAAGAATATTACTTGTTTTGGTAAAAATATAACACAATAAAGTGTTATAAAAGTCTTACAAGACGAAAGGAATGTAACATGATTTTTGCTAAAAATGGAAGGAATAAAATTTATGTCAAATGATTAATTCGACATAAATTCTTGGATTTATTACAAGTTTTGACCATTTAAGGACATGTTATAAAAATGGAGGATTTTCTATAAAAAAGACATTTGTAGAATAAATTTGTATATAAAATATTTTTATAAAAATAATCAAAAGCCAAGCAATTGACTTTAATTATTTCTATAAGTTTTTAGTATTACTTTGATGAATCAAAGTAATCGAAATGTAAATATGTTGCGTAGTAATAAAACCGGGACCCATACGACGATATACGCGAAAACATAAATGTTTGAAATCTCAAACTAATTACTTATCATGTTTTATTAAAACATTACAAAAGTTTATAATAAATAAAATTTTATAAATCCAATCGTCACCATGTAATGTTTCAAAACAACGTTTTAAAAAGAAATAAATATTTCATACAAATGAAATATTAAACGATTTTGAAATTATTAAACGACGTGACTTAAAACGTATCTTTCAAATGACTCACGTTTTAAAATAAAATGAGCTTTAAATAATTATTCCTTGTCTAATAATTATTTATAAAAGTTTTAAACTATGATTTAATTAAAGTTCACCAAGAAATGTTAATCATAATTATTTAAAAATAATTATACCAACTTATGAAAATAATAATAAACATTATTATTTTTAACTCGATGTTCAATACTTGATTTAAATTTTATTCCCTATTTATATTTATTGAATATAAATATAAATCATCATGAAAGTATTTATTTAATAAATACAAACTAACAGGTTTTCAAACGAATACAAACGGGATTAAAACGTCAAGACTTGACCGGTATCACTTGGGTGACTTATGTTACTCAATTGATTGTAGACCTTATGCAAATGCCCTATTATTTATATAGGACATTACTTACTACCGCTCCTGCACTGTTTATTTTCATCATACCTGCTGATGCAGTGAGTTAATATTATGGTTTACCTGTTAGCTGTATGTGTGCTTGTTCTCTTACTGATTGCCCAACTATGGTACATTATCGTTATAAACGTTTGTACAACTGTATCCCACCATTAATTGATTTCAATTAGTTCTGTACGAAACAATAGCTAGTGAATAGATCTATTTGAGTTGACAACCCTGTCCTAACTGGTAGCTCCAGTTCTGATTCCAGATTGTCTGGGGGTACACGTCAGTTATTTTTCTCTGTTCAGTATCTTTTGAGCGAGATACTATGGGTGGGTAAACCGTTAGTATTTGAAATCAAGGTTCATGTGAGTTCATACAACCACAACGGTAAACCAATGTGATATTAAGTATACTAAAAACTGTTTTACCAACTTTAAACGTAGAGTCTTAAACCTGTGAACCTCACCAACTTTATGTTGACCCTTTTAAACTCATGATTTCGCAGGTGACTAGGCAATCACCGAAGATATCAAATGGGGCCAAATGGGGCTTACCTTGTACTATCGGGCCTGCTTCGCCGGAGTCATAGTCCCAACTATCCCATTAAACTGTTTTTATGCTTTTAAATATTAAATTAAGACTTCATGATTTTCAAATGTAAGACGTTGTTGTTTCCACTATTCTATCCGCTGCAATGAAATTACGTAATGTTTTTATGAAGTTTAAATTTATTAGAATTTGTTCTATGTATCCATGACTATGATTCCATCTCGTTCACACCTAAACCCGTTGACCGGGGTGTGACACTTGGGTACAAGACGTTACGTCGGGAGCAAGGTCAATCTGAGGTTTGACTTGACAGTGGAAGACCAGGTAAGCCTTTGGTGAATATTTCTCAAAGGTTATGAATGACTGGAAAATTCTTGATCTTTCTATCTTACTTAAGCTTCTCATCAATATGAGCTAGAATATCGATGTGATCCCTCACCAGACACCTTCGTGTCCTCAGATGTGATATGTTGCTTAAGATAGATCCATTCCTCTGTCCTTGAACTTGACACGACTTTCCCGCTAGGGAGGAGAATGTAGATGATTCTTTACCTAATACGCAGTCTCGGCTCGACGCTTGGACAACCAATCCATTTCGAGAAATCTCGTCGGATCTACTTAGAGTGAGTAGCACATGGGTCTGTTGGTTCCAGTTACATCTCCTGAAAACATTTCTTGTTTCCACTCAATTCTTCCATTTGTTAATTCTAGTGTATGCCTAGCCTCTGCTGAGGTTTGGATGTCTCTCATCCCTTGAAAAATGCTAGCGACACTTAAATCATTTCTGGCATTTCCCGAACCACACACGAATGCATAATTGTTTGTTCCATGGGAATTTCACTTAAAGTATTTCATCTTATCCTATTCAAGATATTCGGTGACGAACCTAGTATCCTTGGGGTGACGGTTCTGACCTTTAACCCTGAAATCTCTGCCACCTATCCTCAGTTCTGGAAACAATGCTTGCCATCCGCGCTGGTGTGTTGGTAGTTAGACACATTACACTTTATGGTACTTTCCAGTGCACCCAACTCGACCCTAACTGTTTAATCCTGATTGCTCTGCTTGCTGAAAAAGTTACTTGTCAAGTTACTAAGCTTGTGAGTCTGTTATAGCTGTTAGTTAGCATATGAAACTCGATTCTAGGATTGTTGCCACTCGTGTCATCCCATTTTCTCTTATATTAGAAGTACCCATAACAACTTTCCTCAACATGGGGTACTTTGAGCTACAACCTAGTCAGTAAGCCCACATGCTAACCAAGCTACTTGTCGAATGGTAATGGGGTTTGAAGAAGTCACCATGCTCTGAGTCTGATGGCCAACCTAGCCACGTGAAGTTATATTTGCTTGCAACCCGGTTTCATTGTGCGAAGACGCAAAAGAGCCCATTGATTGGATATAGTTATATAAGTTCCGTTTTCAGAATTCTCCATCCTGAGATTCCGTTGCTTGCTCTCTAGTTTCTAAACAACATTTCTGAAACTCTACTATTTTCTCAGTGAATGTAGTGACTTTCCTTCCAAGGTAGTGGATTTGCTGCGTTTAGACGTAACGTTAATACCTGGGTGTTCCACCAGGTGAGTGCGGGTCCCTTGAGTGTTTCTGTCACTTGTTTGATTATGTTGGCTAAAGGAAATCATGAATCCCTCATGTCGATTTTTTTCTTCTTTATATATCTGAGCGAACTAGCCGCCCCTTCGGTTTCGTTGAATACGTGAGGCTTACAACCCTTAAAGTTCTTATAGTGCAGGCCCTTTGACCTCCTTGCCCCTACTCTTGGGCATGGACTGCTATGTTGTCATTAAGTATTGATTGATTGATGTTTTCCAAGGATTGTAGTCATGTTCGTGTCACCACGACCTTCTCCTCAGGTTCCTCTTCACCCTTCCCGGCGTGAGGTGCTTAGGTTATCGCATACGCGACAACCATGATCTGTGCCTCGTCTGCCGCTACCCGTGTCATTCGCCTTCATGTTTCTAAATCTTGTTGTGGCCGCTCACGTCTTAGCGTCCCCAAATTCTAGTTTTATGTAGAAACGGACGCTTCTCCAGCTCAATGTGAGAATCAATATGGTTCATGTCAACTACCTCTATGTCGCAGCAAAATTTGCTCATAAGGAATCGAATATCCTTCTCGATTTCTACTAAGCTCGTGATCGTTCTTGTCTATTACGCAAATCCTGCAGCTCGCTGTCCACCCGACCTGAGCGTGCTGCGAGAATCCATTACGTGAGTCTGCTCCTCATGAGCGTTAGTTTAGTTATTCAACTTCATTCGATGTTCCTTCGGTTCAGACATTCAATGGAATAGCATGTCTCTTACTTGCATGGGATGATGTAGTATTTATACATACATATACTAAAGAAATGCTAGAATAACAAGAACGTGTGTGTGTGTGTGTATGTGTATGAATAATGCAACTCTAAGGCTATAGTTGACCTACATGCAAGATCTGGTTCACTATAACCAATGGCTCTGATACCAATCTGTCACACCCTGAAAATCCACCTGCGGAGTATAACCGCGAGGCATGTGACAAACCAGAGCCTGAGTCATTAGCCATACTGAACCATGCAAGAAAACAACTTTCAACACACGCGGAAGCATAAATAAAGATAAGTAAACATGTGGCGCAAAACACGTATCCAAAACCATACGGAAAGAAAAACCATTAATGATTTAAAAACCTGGTTACAACAAGAACAACAACAACAACAACAACAACAACAACAACAACAACAACAACAAAAACAAGCAACAACAACAACAACAACAACAACAACAACAACAACAACAACAACAGACGACGACGACGACGACGACGACGACGACGACGGCGACGGCGACAACGGTGGCGACGACGACGACGACGGCGACGACGACGGCGATGACGACGACGACGGCGATGACGACGACGACGACGACGACGACAACAACAAACAACAACAACAACAACAACAACAACAACAACAACAACAACAACTGTGAGTTATGCGATCAAGTGCAACAAATATGGGAAGCTGGGGCATAAGGCTGTTGATTGCCGGATCATAGTTAACAATCAAGGAGTTCAAAATCAAGGTAGCCAGAAGCGCTAGGGTAATCAAGCTGAATATTTCGAATGTGGAGTTGTGGGTCATTTTAAAAGAGATAGTGTAACAATTCTGATAAACCAGGTCGGTTCGGGATCCCTACAAAGAAAACTCTTAAAATTTTTGTAAGATTTGTGACCGATATGACTGTATCACATAAATATAATACGGTCGTATCGCCGAACCGTATCGTATGGATTGGCTAAAAATACGCTCGGGTCAGATTAGAGTTCAGTTGCCCGATAACGCGATACGACCGTATCTTTTCAAGACGATACGCCCGTATTGAGTCAAGGCGATATAACCGAATAAAGACCAAGTTTTGGTCATATCTGCTGTCTTCTTTCTATAAAAGACACACACACTCCGTGTCTCAGTCGACCAGAAGGTTTCCAGGGAGCTGAAGGAGCTCATTTATCAAGATTCACAGGAGCAAATCTTATAGTAAGCCTTTATGTACATTCTCATTAAGAATTGGATGAATGTGTGTTGTAAGGAACTGATATATGTTGAATTCAAAGGATGAGTTAATGCAAGGTATGAACTTTATTTGTACATGCATGAGCAAAGTTACCAAATCTGGAAAGTTTACAAATTAAGCCTTGATCATCACATGCAAAGGCAATCTGGAGGATCTAAGATCATTAAGAGGTCGTTCTGGAATCATAGAAACTAGGAGAATCATCATGAGGAGGTTAGATCCTAAATTTTATACATTTTATATAAATGTGTGCATGTGAAATTCTTGGTCATTAGAAAGGGATTAAGGTTGTTACTTAGTGTAATGGATAGTCTAAATTACTTGGAAAATTATCACAAGAGTTTTGTTAATCAAATTAATAGCTAAAGTCAAGTAAAAATGAAGAAATGACCAAGAATGCATTATGTTTCAGGCAATACGGTCGTATCCACTAAGGGTAATATGACCGTATCGCGGGTCGGATGGCCAAAAAGGGGAAGAGCTGCACGAATACGCCCGTATGACATATAAGTAATTACGGCCGTATTCATGATAAAAGAATGAACAGCTTGAATACGCCCGTATGATGGTTAAGGTAATACACCTGTATTCAAGAACATAACCGTATTAGTTTGCTGAGGATACATCCATATTGCATGTGGTAAGAATATCAGTATTCATAATATAGGAATACGACCGTATCATTTAATATGAATACGCCCGTATTCATACCCAAATCTCAAACTGGTCAGAATTTTTACATCATAATTAGTGGTATGTTAGTGTAAATAGCACAATGTTATTCAGATTATAACCCGGGTCAGTTTATAAAAGTTTTTACTATTTTAACTTTAAGACTTATGATGATCCGATTAAAGTAAGAATTGGATTATTGGAGTAAATTGAGAACCAGTTAATGTAACACTATAATTTCAGAATATTAGGATTTAATTATATGTGTTAGGTTATTTGCACCTGTGACGAGGAAGAAGTTAGTGACCTTTGCTTAATTCCCAGTATCTATGAGTTTCATTAGCTTCTCCTATTTTAACTTATGTTTTGGGGCTGCATATGAACTGTTTTAAATTATTTATTCTCAATATGCTATGTTAGTTTTAAAGTTATTTGTTGTGAATTATGTGGTTACTTGCTGTTGGGTAATATTCATTCAAGGGGATATTCCTTGGGTTATTAGGGTCCTTCAGTCGTGGGTGCGAGGCATATATTGGAACCTTACAGTATAGGGAGTCGGTACTGGCTCATACCCAGGCGATACCTAGTATTAAATTATGATGGTATGATGGTATGTCATATATGTTATACACATGAATGAGATACAGCGGCACACGCCTGTGTTATCTGGATTGAGTTTTGACCTTAGGCAGGACCCAGGATTCACAACATGCATATGTATATTTGAGAATGATATAAATAATTTCGTTTGGAGTCACTAGTTGCGGGTCACCAACAACTTTTGTTGTTAACATGTTTTAGTTCATATTGCAGGTAATTAGCTGGGCGGTTAGGACAGGGGAACTTGAGGAAGGTAGTTTGGGGGACTGTTGGATAGGCTTCACATCCTAAGTTTGCTCGTTGCTCTTCGTTGTGTTCTCTATGTTTTGATGTAAAGTCTTAGAGTTAACTTGGGACTAAGTTAGATAATTTAATCCACTGTTTGTATATATTTGTAATAAGTGGTCTATCGTGTTGTTAGTGGGCAGTTATTCGATTGTGTTTACTTTTAGTTGTGCACTCTAACTTAATCTGAAGCTTTCGCGAGATACCTATAAGGGAAACCGTCCCATACTCATTCCCCCCATCCCTGGTAGGGGGCTGCGGGGGAGGGTGTGACAGTTTGGTATTAGAGGTCAAGGTTCCAACATATTAGGTGCTTCCATAGGGCACCTAAGTTTGAACCTTAGTGGCTCTAAGACTTAGTACATAGCCCAATTCTAGACTTAGACTGATATCTCTGTGCTAGCTAGCTATCAAGGATTAGTGTAAGCTCGGTAGTAGTCACAGCCTTGCAAAGTGTTAGTCCTACCCACATGTACACTAAGATTTGATGAAACCTACAAGATAGATGGAAACTGATAGTCTATCATGTGTTTAAGATTGGTTATCTTAGTGTGAGATGGGGTTAGTGCCTTAGGCTTGCATTGGGAAGTTATGTTGGGTTGCGACAGTGGTATACGTGTGCCTGGTGACGTTAAAAAATACTTTTAGGTTCGATTAAAACATTATCGACCAGGTTTAGTAAATTAAGAGTTAAAACGGATTAACCGGTAATGCGTTACACATCAGAATTAATAATTCTACTTATTTAAACGCGTAAACCGTTGGTGTCGAAATCGTGTCAACAGGATCACGATCACCAAAATCACACAAACACCATTTCGCGTTAAACCGGTTAACATGAAAACAGTAACGATTACATAATCGAAACTAAACATGTAAACTAATAACGGAGTTTACATATACCTTCACGGTGAACTAACAAACGCTAGAGACACCGAGAGACAACGTGATGGCGCTAGGGTTTCACGAAAACTCGATCTGACCGTTCGGATCAAATCGTTTCGTAAATTGCAAAAGCCGTCTCAAAATTATTCATCGCGTTTTGTAACGATTCGATTTATGATGGCGACAAGCGAGCAGCCACGATGTTAGACGACGATGACGACAAAGGCTCGCACCGCGATATCGTAACAACGATGATGAAGCCGGGTGATAATGGTGTCGTAGCGAAACGGAGACACGCTAGGTCGCGATAGCGACCTAGGGTGGTGATGACGAAGGCCCTAGGAGGAGGGGCGGCGATGGTGGCATCACCCAAAGGGTGCCAATGACAGTGATGATCTCGCGTGATGAAGGTGATGATTCAATGATGATCGTTTGCAATAAATGACTAGTAATATGCAACGATAAACCTCCTACAATGAAGAGGTTGGTGGCGTGGAGATGAACAAGTGAGAGAGAGAGAGAGAGAGAGAGAGAGAGAGAGATCGTAAAGGGGAGGGGTGCGACGGCTCCAAGTCATGGAAAGGGGATTAGCCAAAACCCTAATCCTTAATCTCTTATTTATTAGACGACTAATTACAGTTCAAGCCTCTCCTTATTTCTCTTTAATCGAAATGAACCATCAATGTTTACAATTTATCAATAAAACAAGTTTATTAATAATTGTACAAGTCGTAAACTACGAGAACTAATAAACTCAAATAACTATTTATCATATTCACTACAAACGTTAATCGACAAATCAAAACGTTATTCTCCGTTCATTATCGCAAGGATAATTATTCGTAATTAATTTACATGTTTATCAGTTATTAATTACGTATGTCCGTGAATTACCGGTTAAACGAGTAAGCGGATTTTTATTTCGTTGCCCTCAGTGAAACTCTTTACGGGTCACAACTGGGTCGGGTTCTTGGTGTTGTCAGGTCTGGACATCCATTATCCAAAAATCTCCTACTTGAACAGAATTCGACAACATTAGAAGAAACAGTCAGAGGTACTCTAGCTACACGTGGCTGTCCCAACCAGTTATGACTCCTCAAGTCAGTAACCAAGGTATGTCTACAAACTCACATTGTAGTTTTGACTTATGGTAATTCAAAGTCTTTAGTTCCTTTCCGTATAAGACATCAATTGAACAAGAGACATGGATTCTATTCATTCTCTTAAATGTTCAATTATTCTATTTCTCGTGTCAGTAGTTTAATGTGATCCAATAAAACACACAGTACGTTTGGGTAAGGCCTTACACTTAACACTTGGAACTCACGAGAGGGCCCATGATGTCTAGCTGTTGCATTATTAGTGCAAGAGTACAGAATGTCATCTTAACTACATAAGCTCCCACTAAGCTTCAGATCCATTCCCAAAAGTAGTCCTTATCACTGGCAGTTACGCGGCAGCGTTAGACTACAATTAAAGAACACTCTTTGGTAAATGGGAGGTAGCATATGTATCTCAAGTCAAAGGGCACTATTGAGTATACCATTTAATTAAATTCTTCTTATGAATGAATTCATGAAGACGATTTTGATGCAAGTTACGTCACAACGTCATTCCCTAATGAGGTCTGTGAGTCTGGATAGTCAACCGTTTGAGTCCAGAGTCAGAATAGTCTTAATTCAGAATCGTTCCCACTAATTCTGATCGACTACGGACGTTTAGAATATTTGTAGATATTCATGGATATTTAAAATGTATAAAATTCAAGCACGTTTTGCAGAATTTGAAACATGTATCTAACCCTTTAGATCAGATTGAATGATTTGTTGCAAACATTAAAGTTTGGCATCCCAACACTAAAGTAGAATATAAATGTAGCGTAGAATTCAGGTAATACGTGATAGTATTAACTCATTGATCAAACTTGATCAATGGAATTGTGACTTCTCGTGCTAAGTTCTTTGCATGTGTTTTGGTTTCGCCCGTTTAAGTTGTTTAATTAATTTTGGTGTTTCTTATGAATAACAAAACGTACTTAAGTGAATTCAAATGCGTGATAAAACTTTTGCCCTTGGTATGCACATGGATTAATGTGTTATCACAATGGCATGTTAGTTGATTATCAACAAAGTCAAATTAACCTTCTTCGAATGTACACTTACATTCATGATTCAAAAATTTTAACTCAAGATGGCTTGTTGTTCGTTGAGTATACGTGAGTACTCATCATGAAAATTTCGTCATGATCAAGACGAGTTGAGATGATTCGGTTTCCAGCTGACGTCGTTTTGTAACCCTTTACAGTGACACTAATGCAACATCCGTATGTTGGATAGTTCTCGTTTCATAACTAGTATGACACGATTCGTTTGAAAAAATTGAGTATATATCTAAGGGTGCCAATCCAGAGATAATCATAAATTGTGGGATGTTATTGAAACTTGGGGATAAGTTGAGGCTTTATTACAAGTTTAATCCAGTAAACTTCAATGAACATTGGAACATCACTCAATCGTTATCCCGATAAGGATTAGTGGTGATGCTTCCACTTGCTTTATGTAGACGATGCATTCTTATAATCATCTTTCTTTCAGACCGTTAGGATATTGTTTTGCAAGAGAACTTTCTTAGCAAAAATTTCAAGAATGAAGTTATTTAGTTTCATAAACACAGTATGAATCTAAATTGATTAATATCCAATTGTCATGTCACATACATGAGATAGCAAGATAAATCAAACTGCCAGAGTTTGATGGTATCCTTGATATATTCATCTTTGCATTTGAAAGGAGTTGTGTGCTACACGCTTTGATGATTATTCTATCAGATTACCGGGTCTGATTTAGGATTGACAATTCAATCCAATGACCAACCAATAACAGAATATTTTAGACAATTAAAATCGACATCGAGTTCCATTTGGATTTATTTAGTCATTTAGAATGATAACGTGTTTTCATTATAGCAACAACCATTTGTTGTGAAAAGATGTTTGTCTAACGAGTCTTGAATAATTACAAGAGTCACAGTGCACAGTTCGGTAATTCCTATAGAAATTGAGTTTCTTGGATACGGAATTTAAATATCAATGCATCTTCGAAAATGGACGTGCATTACTCAAACTTGGTCTCCCACAACACTTCATCTTGGAACCAATTTGAGTCGCAGGTGATCAGTGAGGAGGTGATTTGTGTGTATAAGGTGTGAACGGCGGCCAGTGGCATGTCATGGGTTATGTGTTTATCGGTTCTCCAACTTGAAAACCCAATCCTCATAATGTAAGCAAAAAGTGTTTAGTAGGATTTAACACATATGAGTACAAGCTAGTTGTAGCCTTCGATTTTCAAGGTGTTGTATGTAAATATCTATTCATGACCATCATGGTCATATGTACAAGACTTAGTGCATTTATATAACATAATCATCTAGGTGATTGCGTTACATAAGTAGAGCTGGTGATTTGAACTTTTGCAAACAAGCATTTGAGCTCAGCAAAGGTCCTATTGTTTGATTTGACGAAATCAAGCAAGTGATTTCATAGAAGTTCAAATTTGATTTAATGATTTTTTCGAGCTACGCAATTCCAAACCATAAGGTTATATGAATCATGGTAGGTTACTATTCCTATCGTAACAAGTACGATGAGAATAAAAGATATCATGGCCTCTATGGGATTTGAGAGAACAAACGTTCTTCTATTCGCATAAGGCTAGTCTTTGTTCATTAAATCAAAAGAACCAGGCACAGTGTCATGTTATATATATGTTTGAATCTAATCTACAAACCAAGTGAAAAACATTTTTCAAGTGTAGATAAAACCATGCGTATCAATCAAGTTTAAACTAGAAACTTAGTGCATGTTCGAGATTCAAATCAAATAAAAATTGTATCATCCTGGAACCATGCCAGGGAAAACAAACAAGCAAGTTGTTTAAGATACCACCAAGAATTCAGAGTACGACATGATCCTTATTCAAAGTTTTCAAACATGCAAAGGTGTTATGTCAACTTGGTTCTTTTGCTTTCAATGACTTCATGTTCCTACAAATTATAAAGTATGTCAAGCATATATTTTGAAGGATCAAATGAAGTGGTATATAACATGAGGTTACAGATATATACCTCTGAAAGTGCCTGCATCGGCCTTCTTTACTTTCACCTTGGCAAGATATTCTGGGCAGTTCGGCCTCCAGTGCCCCATCTTGTTGCATTCGAAACATTGGCGCTCATCTTGCGGCAGTGCCTTTGAAACCCTTGACTTTCCATTTCCGGTGCCACTAGAATCTCTAGCAGCAATGCCCTCGCCTTTATTACTTTTCCCAGGTTTCCTCTTAGCCTCAGGTTTCTTGACACCTCCGGATCGGATGGCGAGCACATCATTCGACTTGCCTTTGTTGTTGTTATTGCTGAGAAAATTAATCTCAACAGTTTTCAACATCCCGTGAAACTCGGTCAATGTCTTAACCAGGCTGTTCATATTAAAATTGATCCAGAAGGGAGTGAACGCACTGGAAAGAGAGTGGAGGATCAAATCCGTTGCCATTTCTTGAGGAATGACATAATCGAGCTTCACAAGTCGGTTGATGTAGCCTTTAATCTTAAGGACATGGGCGCTGACAGGGCTACCTTCAGCCATTCGACAGGTGATGAGCCTGACAACGGTTTCATAGAGTTCCTGCCAGGCCTAGGTTTTAAACATGCCCTTTAGTTCCCCGATCATCTGAAAAGCTGTGCTGTCAATCATGCTCTTCTGAATATCAACATACATGCTGGCCAACATGAGACACATCACTGATTTAGCATACTTTTTAGTGCCTCGCGTGTAGCGCGAGCAGCCGGCGTATTACTTGCCGGGTGCTCGGGCACCTCATATTCCAATACATGTTGTTTGTTGGCCATCTGTAGGACAATTTTTAGATTTCGATGCCAGTCGAGGAAATTGGTGTCATCAAGTTTCTACTTCTCATGGTGAGACTTGAGCCGGAAAACCTCGTTATTGGTGGTAGCATTAGCCACTGAAACAATTGCAATTTGTTTTAGTGTTTCGATGTAGTATTTGTATTCAAAGACGACAAGTAAATCTTGAATAGGAATGTGGGAACCCAATTAGTAGTTGACCCACAAAGGCAGCGTTAAGTGCAATCACCGGTCAACTAAGTAATCGGATGGACAACGATTGTCTCTTGCGAAAGCCAGTCACAACTCCTGTTTATGAGGCTTTCACGAATTAATTCATGAAATACGTTTAGCCTCATCCATGCCAACTTTTATCTACGAATAACCAGATGTACGGTCTTGAAATACTCCAATACACAAGGTACTCGTAGAGAAAATGATAGATTTCATAAGTGGTCAGTGTACACGTAATACATGCACCATGGAAGATACCCTAAACACCAAGTGTGGTGTTGAAATACTCCAACACTGATGCATTGGTAAATTTGTTCCAAGTTAGACTTCACTAGGATGGCATAATCTACCTGTTTTGCGGCTTACCAGATAGGATTGTTTAGTCAGTGTTTTAATTAATTAACCGATTGACTAAGCTTACTCAAGAACCCTATCTCACTCGAGACAGTCAGTTTAATAACCTCCTTATTAAATACTATGCGTCGTGAGGCAACAACCAATTATTTTAAAGTTCGATATCTAAGATTGAAAAATTCGAGATCACAGTCGAATAAAATTGGTTATGAAATTTCGAGTCTAAAATTAAATTTTAGGACTCAAAACAATTGATTATAAAACAGTTTTAACCGTTTAAAACTTAGTTTGGAGTTTTGTTGGCGCGTTAAACGAGTTAGGACAAGCAACCAAAACGCAAATGCAAACAAGCACATATTCGGCTTAAGAGGTTTCAACATTGTCAGAGCCTAATGACAATGTCAAAGAAGGTCTGGGACAAAAAGGTAAAATATACCACGAGGATGAGTCTTGAAAGATCATATGGTCGAATCTAACGCTCCCACTGGCTTCATAAGCTCTTCTTAATTAATTGGAATTCGTCGGTCTTCCGGTTGTGGATACTTGCCATGCTAGGCAGTGTCCTTGGACAAGAACACTCGCCATGATGGGGTAGTCGCATCAATGCTCATCTCGTTCGTCAAGGGCAAAGGAAAGCAATTACTATAAAATAGAATTAAAAGCTAATCTACTTTACCAAAAACCAAGTCGGCCAATCCAAAACCAAAGCACAACTTAGCCAAAATTGGCCAAACCAAAACACAAAAACCAATCACAACCAAAATATGGGTCTAGCCGAATATGCGTATTAAACCATCAATTAACTAATTGAATAATGTTTGGCGGAATTAAATTGACCGAACATGTAGAAAGTCAATTTGTTTGAGATTAGCGACTTTCGGGTTTTAACCCCAGTTCGCGAAATCCACTTGCTTAAAATTGACCAG
The DNA here is from genome assembly GCA_039602395.1 of Deinandra increscens subsp. villosa. Taxonomy (NCBI): domain Eukaryota; kingdom Viridiplantae; phylum Streptophyta; class Magnoliopsida; order Asterales; family Asteraceae; genus Deinandra; species Deinandra increscens. The sequence goes on along the minus strand of JBCNJP010000007.1, from coordinate 61,075,589 downwards.
TTAGGGTTTGCGTGTGGTGATCTATGTCAGGACCAATTTAGAGCCTTTACTCATCCAATGCACAGATCCAAGTGCGGAAATTATGAATCAATGATCAAATCATAGTGTTTGTTGGTTGAAATCCTTAGATTTCATGTCTGAAACTCAAGAACACGTGGGTTTTCACACACAGGTGCTCTCTCTCTTCAAACAGCCGTCCAAGAGCTTATTCTAGATTATTCTAGTGTTGCTATTTATACTGGAGAGAGCATAGGTCGTGATTGCACTGAAATCAAGAGAATGTTATTGAAGTTAGTGAATTTTATGTCATCAGACTGACGAGATCGCCAAGAACGATTGTGAGATCGCCAAGACTACTTGGTGAGCTTGCCAAGCCTTGGTGAGGTCGCCAAGACTTGGTGAGCTTGCCAAGGGTTGGCGAGGTCGCCAAGAACAATCCACCAGATCGCCAAGAACAAGGCCAAGTCGCCAAGAGCAATTCCCAGATCGCCAAGTCTTGGTGAGGTCGCCAAGACTTTTGGTAAGGTCGCCAAGACTCTTGGTGAGGTCGCCAAGATTGTCCAGAAATCACTAAGTACACTCCGAAAATGTCAAGTATCATTATTGAATCACTAATGGTTGTTATTACGAAGACACATTGAATTATTAACATTAGCCAAGTAGATTATCATGAAATGACCCAGAAGTTGGATTCACACTTTCACAATGCAATTGAGATGTACAAGGGCAATTTCTTCAATATCAATAATCAACACACGTTAAGACATTACATATGAAACACAAAACATCAAACACTTGAGTGATTAACATAAGCATTAAGAGAATTGTCCAAGTACAAAATACAAGTCAAAGTGAAAGATTTACAATTTGAGCACAAATACTAAGGATGCTATGTTTGAGTTGCCACCAACCCTAAGAAAATCTTACAAATTCCCCCTTTGGTGGTAATACAAACATAGAAAAGAAAAACTGATGACTATCTGAGTTGTCCAAGCAGCTTTAGTAAGAACCTCCAGTATTTATGGGCAAGATTCCTGTATCGATCATCTAAGCAAATGATCTGTGCCTCGTACAGTATCCAAAGGTCTTCTCGCGCGAACTTTTTCAAGTCAGAATAGTGCCACATCTCTAACATCCTTTTACGACCACGGGAGAGGCAGCAAATCCCGCGATACCCATGATCCAGTCTTTCAAGGTACTCAGGCTTTCTGTCGTCATTTTCCTGGCAGCAATGCACTCCCAGCACCACCACCTTAGAAACAAACCTAAGTAGTTTTCATCCACTATCTCGTATGGCAAAAGCCTTCGAGGGATGGTGTCCAGGCGAATGTAGAATAACCATTTAAGGTAACTTCTATGCAGCAGTCTCAGTTCAATTGCAGCGAAGAGCCTTATTGTATCGCCATCTTCCCTTTCAATGACCAACTCATGAGTTTCCCCAATGTAATACCAACATCTTATTGGGTTGCTTTTCTGATCTCCCTTTATTTTCTTTGTAATCAATTCCTTGCTATACTTTTGTACATGACCTTATGTGGGACCATAGCTCTCTGCCTTCTGAAAGTTTTGTACTTCTATTTCCCTTTCTTGAGGGGGCGAGTTGAACTAACGTTGTAGATGGCTTTTATTTGATCTTCAGCATCTCTACCCACTGGATCATTTGAGTGGTTGATCAGCTGTCGCCACCTAATTTGTTTCAACTCCCAAGAGAATAGATTTAGGAGGTCTCTTATCTTGGCAAAGAATTGTACAAATCCGTTTCTGTGTTTGACAATAAATGCCTTAAACTCGTGATCATATTTCCAACCAAGGATTTTCATCCCATCATCGGATTCGACGTTAGGACGCATATCTTTGAGCTTTTTAGCAGTGAACTGCACCAAGGCTTTCCGATATGGTGCCAATTCCTTCCAATCGTCAACCAAGGTAGGGGCTTCCTTCCTTCAGTGTTCCTCTACCCTTATTGCTCCTCGTTCATCTTGCTGACATTTGAGCTTCTTATTTTCTTCAATAATGTGGTTTTTGACCATTTTTCGTAAACCAGGTAGCTGCTTTCTGCTAGAGCTTTTGAGAGCATATCCTCTCTGATCTAGAAAGTCCTGCAACTCTCTTTTGGTCATTTGGTTAACGCCAATCGTAGCTGTAGTGGGACTGGGTTGAGGTGAAACATGATCAAGGACGTCAGGAGGTGGAGGCATATACTGAGCATGCATCTCTCAGATCTTTTCCCGCAGATTGTCATTGAATTGCACATATTCAAACTTCTTATCGGTATCAGCAAAGGGATTTGCTCGAGGATCAGTAAGCTTATCTGCAAGTTTGTAATTGTAGAGATGTTTCTCCATATCTTGCTCGTCAGTATACAGTTCAACTAGCTGTGCATCCGTGAGAGTCATCAAGTAGGATAGGGGAATCCCACGAGATATGAGCTCTTTGTTTTTCGATTTCCTGTTCGTAAACATCTTCAGGAGTCAGTTTCCTTTTACCTTTGTTAGGTCTGCCAGAAGGACCAGCTTCTTGTGATGAGGCCGGATTATTTGTAGCTTGACCACCACTTGCACTTGTTATTGGATGAATTTGAACAGTTTCATTTGCAGCACCAGTGGTGGTTTCAGTAGATTCTGGCACTGAAGGTTGGAATGAAGCTTATTCTTGATTTACTTATTTTTCTTTTGAATGATGAACTGATGAAGGGATTGATGTCATGTTAACATCATCTACAATTTGAGGCTCACTTTCCACAGGCTCAAATCTCGGAGGAGTTGGAGATACAATCTCAACTGGTTCGTCTTTGATCTCATAAATGAACTCCATGTTTATGAAGTTTGTAGCACTGGAGTCATAAATAAGATTATTCAGACATTCAGCCAAACTTATATCATTGAAGATATCATCTGGAATCATGCTGAGAGGTTGGATCTCCAATGCTTCTCTGGCTTCAACTGCTTCTTCAGTAACACTTACAACGCTTCGACTGCTAGGATCAGTAGCAAGGGTGTTTGCATAGAATTCGCGAAACGCGTTTCTTCCAAGATCTAAGAACTCACTTTCAACATGCAGGTGTTTTAGTTGTTCAGAAATCTCAGATATAGTAGTTGCAGGCATAACAGTGCTTATTGGCTGTTGTACTGGAGGAGCTAACTGGAGTTGCAATGACATTTCAGGAATGATAGGAGGTGCATCTGGTTCACTCATGGTTTAAGCAAGGATCTCTCCTGAAGATGATTGATTTATTTCAAATGCAGCCCTGGAGAATCTTGGAAGTTTAATATTCTCAAGAGGTGGCACCAGGCTTATTACCGATTGGTATATTTCATCTTCCTCGTTAGCATTTGGTTCATCATTTAGAAAAGTGTCGTCATAGGAAATATCAACTTCAGATTCAGAAGATTCATTGTCATCTGATGGGAAATCAGCAAGATGAGTATCATCTACATCTTGTTCTATGACAATGGGAAGAGTTTTTGCTTCAGAAGCTTTGCCAGCTTAGTTTGGACTTGGCTCTTTATTTTGTTGAATGTTTTCTGCAGAGGGAGCCTGTTCTAGCATCCGATCATCACCTTGATTACCACTTCCACTGTCAGGACCGATTTCACATTCAGAATCCCGATCGTGAGCAAGAACAAAGATTAGAAGAGGATATGGGATGATGAGAATCTAAGAACATATATAACAAGAAATAATAAATCAAATGATTCGTTGATTATTGTTGAATTATTACAATGAACCGAAAGATTACAAACTCGTCATAGGAAATCCATGGTCACATTGGGTTGAGCTCAAACCCAATTTCACATCAAGAATGATAGCTCACATCTCTATAGATCATCCTCCTTATTCTTTCTTATTCTCTCTTATTCTCAAATGAAGCTATCACCCCTATATATAGAGAGCCCATGTGCTCACTAGCCCACAAACTAGTAAGACACATATACAATGAGCAAAATTACAAATTAAACAACTAAAATAAATTATTAATTAAATCAAAGTTGATTTAATTAATAAGAAGCTTGACTCGCTCGAAATGATCTTTCGTTAACTTTTACGTTGACCATTGACTCGAACAGTTGACTTTTCAAGAAAACGTCTTCGGTCCAAACTTGCAAGCCTCGATCATCACAACCCACGTCTCTGAATCATTTCACAATGGATTCTTCAACCGAATTATTCGAGAATAGATTTGATGACGTCAGTCAAACTTATTTTTAGTTCCAACAATTCCCCCTTGACTGACGCTATCAAATCTGTCATACTGGTGAAGAACCGCTCTATCGTACATCTTCGAAGAATAACTGATAAACCGGAATCTTTCTGTTGTAAAGATTCCCCCTTTGAATAAGCTTCTTCTGTTCTTGTTGCTCCAGTTGAGAGCCAAGTGCTGCAGTTCACTTGGTTCACATGGTCGGGTACAATACTAAGAATGCTGAACATCGGAGTCAAAATCGCAACAAATCGAACTAGATAAACCAATCAATCACTGAAAATGCTCCAACTTCTTATAATCGACCCGATAATCCAAATACATAATGGCTCCCCCTTTTCTCTAGATCCCTCTGAAAACATCCGATGCGGAAGCGGAAAATCAGATGCAGAGAGTGGAACCGTTCCGCTCAGTTCCATAAAGAAAACGGAACTAAAATCCTGAAATCGGACAATCTTGCGAGAAATCGGAAGCCTGATACTGACAGTTGTTAATGATCCATAAATACTGAACTTGTGCTGCGTGACTGGGTTGGATGCAAAAATAAAATGTCAAATCGGTGAAAAACTAAGATCCCGAGCGTAAACGCAAAATTTATTAATAACCAGAGTCTTCGCAATTTTGGGTGAAGAAAATTGAGCTTGGAAAAATATTCCATGAAGATTTCTGAGTCAAACGGTGAAATTTGGAATAAATATGAGAAAACCGTCAGTTTTATTCAAGTAACGGGCCTTCTGTTAGAGATTTAATGGAATATTCCAATATTTAACTGAGATTCCAGTTAATTCGGTTAGATGACATCAGCGTTGCATCAGCTAAACAACTTGGAGTGAGACATAACGAAACAGTCACAAACTTAACCGAGAAGCGAAACCAGTCCGTCAGTGGTCGTTAGCTAACGTGGACGTCAACAAAAACAAGAAACCCGGTCAAATATATGGTGGAATAAATCCATGAACCAGAGAAATATTTCCAAAATTCCGTTGCGGCGTTATCTCATTTGTCTCGTAAAAGACTTATTAGAAAATGCACGCATTTAACGAAATAACGCTAAAAATATCATTAGATCTAATTAAATCTCTAAATAAAACCATGATCCATGAGATTATTTATAGGCCAATCAGAATTCAGCTTGAAAACAAGATCAACAGCTGAAATTTAAGCTGATCCACGGCTAAGGAGTTGGATCCGTGTGTTGTGGAAAGCAGCCAATCAAAGTAGAGATTCCAGGAGCATCTAACGGTACATAAAAAAGAGATCCAGCGGTCCAGAAGAAGCAATCCGTGTGGGAATGGATACAACCAATCACAGAGCGACAGCTTCATGCTCTCAGCGGTTCTTTTTAGTACCAGCGGGTCCCACGTGACTATCTCCAACCAATAGGATTTCGACAACCCACTCGGGTTGACCTGGGAAATCGACAAGAAAGGAGAGAGAAATTCTCTTGCATCCAGTAGCTTATCGCCACATCGGCATCTTCTTCAAACGTCGCCCGATCACCCCAAACCCTAATCTGATCGGAGACAGGCCACTGGAAAAATGAGGGTTAACCGGAAAAACGTATTTTGAGCATAACTCGGTGAAAACTCAACCAAAGTTAACAATTTTTACGTCCCTGAACTCCTTTTTTGATGCTCTATCATTCTAGACGATCGAAATCCACTGAAACTTATTTGAATAAAAACCCAGAAGTGAGGATCAGTCAAGATCGCTAAGTTTCTTCGAGGTCGCCAAGCCTTATACGAGGTCGCCAAGCTTTATTCGAGATCGCCAAGCCCATGGTCGAGATCGCCAAGTTATGAACTCGCCAAGAACAACTCATCGCCATGAACAATTCAGATCGCCATGAACAATGTCGAAATCCCCATGAACAAGCTCGAAGTCGCCAAGTACATCTTCAAGCATTTTCCAGATCACCAAGAACATCTTCAAGGCTACAAAATTGCCAAGGCAATCTTTAACAAGAATGATGAACACCAAGAACACCGTGAAACACACACTAGTGTGTGTTCTTCCAGATCTGCCCAAACCGTTGCGTTTTAGACAAATCTGATGCTTCTAATGGATCCGGAATGCGTTTCCTATCAAGAATAGTACTTTATTTCATCCAAAAACACTGATTTTATCATCAAAAACTCAGAATCAAACTCGAAATCTTCAAGAATACCCAAAAAACGTGAAAACCCTAACAGTTTTGTTTTTTTCAGCTCAGATCTCACATTTCTTCACTTATTTGAACGATTGGAGCATGAAATCACATCTAAATGAACCCAACAACAAGAATCTATCATCAGATTCATCCAGAAATCATCCAACAGCTCCAAAAATGTAGAAAAATAGAATTATTCATCTCCAAGGTGGGTTTTCCAATCTGCACTTCATTCAAGCTCAAAATCAAGATTCGAGTGATCAGATTCATTGTGAAATAAGATCTGATCGGTACCCGCTCTGATACCATTTTTCAGGACCGATTTCACATCAAGAATCCCGATCGTGAGCAAGAACAAAGATTAGATGAGGAGACGGGATGATGAGAATCTAAGAACATCTATAACAAGAAATGATAAATCAAGCGATGCATTGATTATTGCTGAATGATTACAACGAACCGAAAGATTACAAACTCGTCATAGGGAATCCATGGTCACATTGGGTTGAGCTCAAACCCAATGTGTGACTTTCACTCTAGAAATGATAGCTCACATCTCTCTAGATCATCCTCCTTATTTTTGCTTATTCTCTCTTATTCTCAAATAAAGCTATCACCCCTATATATAGAGAGCCCATGTGCTCACTAGCCCACTAACTAGTAAGACACAAATACAATGAGCAAAATTACAAATTAAACAACTAAAATAAATTATTAATTAAATCAAAGTTGATTTAATTAATATGAAGCTTGACTCTCTCGAACCGATCTTCCGTTGACTTTTACATTGACCGTTGACTCGAACAGTTGACTTTTCAAGAAAACGTCTTCGGTCAAAACTTGCAAGCCTCGATCATCACAACCCACGTCTCTGAATCATTTCACAATGGATTCTTTAAACGAATTATTCGAGAATAGATTTGATGGCGTCAGTCACACTTATTTTTAGCTCTAACACTACCACCCACATCATCATCAATATTGGCTCTGGCAGTTTGATTATTTTGGAGAGCTTCAGCTAATAACCTCTTCAGTCTTTCAATTTCTTCTGCCTGCTCTTTTATTCTCATTGGCTTTTAGAAGCTCTTGATCCTGTTCTTTGAGCTTGTCATTAGCTTCTTTAAGCTTATCTGCAGTAGAGATGTCAGAGACTTCAAGATTTTGTTCCAAGATAACCTCTTGATTAACCAAAGAAGTATCAGCCCTGGACACAGTTTCTTGAGCAGGAGCAGTTGTAATAAGCTGAGACTCAACTTGAATTACCGGATCCAATATTGTGATGTTAATTTCAGCGGTGGATTCAATATCTTGAATTGTAGCTTCAGTAGCGGTGATGGGAGCAAATTGATCTCTTTGTTGCACAAAGATGTATGGTTCAGGTTGTACTGGTGTTTGCACATCAGCAACAGTTCCAGTTCCCGAGACAGGCCCTCTTCTTATTTCAAGCTTCTTTCATTCTTGCGCGTACTTTGATCTTGATTCCCTATTCTAGCCAGGCCTAACATCTCCCTCAAGTATAAATGAGGCTGATTCTGGCTCAGGTGAATCAGCTGATGAGATGTCATCATGAGTTTGCCTTGACTTTATTTTCTTTTGCTTCTTATGACTTGAAGCTCCAGGTTGTTCACTAACTTGGGTTGGTTCTCTTGTTTTTATTTTCTTTCTTTTGGGACCCCTAGCATCTGAACTAGTAGAGTCAGAACCTGATTCAGATCTAGGTTGGAATCTTGACCCAGATTCGGGTTTGGATACTGAAGCATTTGAGTTATTTTCATTATTATTTCTAGACGCATCATCTTCACTACCAGACTCTTCATTTTCATCTACTGATTTGTCTAATTCAGATGCATCTTTGGATGAAGCTTTGTCTTCAGGTTCTGAAGGCATAGGGTCATCATGAATTGGAGAAACTATTGGATGATCATCTTGGAGATTTGCTGCATCATTATCAGGTTTAGCAGCATTGGCATCTGCCATTTCAGCATCAGCTTCATCATTTCTTTGATCTTCATCCATATCATTATCAATATCAATTCCCTCAATCATGTTTGGAAAAAATGGAACATCGGGTCCATCATAACGACCAATCTGGTAACGCGTATAATAACCGGGTACCATCCTCCTAGGAACCTAGTAGGGTTCTGTCTTCTACAAGTTCGGGTAGTAATGATCAAGAATGGCCTGTATGAATCTGGGATACATCAAAAATTTCTCATATTTTCTAGTGGGATGAAGGTTATAGTTCATCCATTCGATTATTTTCCTGGAGAGGTTGAAACCAGCACTGGAGGCTAAACCATGTAGAGCCCAAGCGGTTTCTTCCACGATGTCATCAGTCCCATACTTTCTTGGAGCAAAAGCTGAAATGAAAAAAGTGATGATACACTTCCAGTTATCTGGGAATAACGTCTTCTTTATCTTCTCCTTCGTAGTCACCGAAAGATCTCCTTGATATCCCATCATGACGATCGTGTCTTGCCACTCTTCTTTTGGAAAAGAAACAGGGCAAAGTGCATCATTTAGTTTTAGCACTTCTCGGACCTTTTCTTCATTAATTTCAACATACGACCCTTGAATCCTTGATATGATAGACTTGGAACCATTGTCAGCAACGAATGTGTTGGCGTTGATCCATAAATCATTTATTATACCCGAGCTTATGACAGGCTCCAACTGGATACTAGTGATCCAGTTTGAGTTTTCTAGGATTCTGAAAGCTTGTTCATATCGTCCGGCATCAGTCTAGCTTCTGTTGATTTCACAGTATTGATTGTGAGATTTTGAGAAATCCAGAGGGGGCATTGGCTTCTCTTTCCTGTCTGGGAGCCATATGCACATAAGAAATAACATGATTACATCAAATTTGACAAGTTAAATGAATGTCGTGTCACACTAAATTCGTGATAGTGACGGAGTTTTTCAAATTAACCTACAAAAATTAATCAATTTAGTTCAACAAAGTATGTCAGTGAATTTGACCCAAATTCCAGCAATTTCCCTTGAAATAATAATTTTATTGAAAAATTGAAAAATTAACTTTGATGAAGAATTAAGTGAAATTTGGCTCAAGAATACATGTTTGATTTATTTCCTTAAAAAAAACTTTGACCCAAATGACTCAAAGGTCTAAAGAAGGAATCAAGAATTGATTCCCCCTAAGCTTGTGCTTTCCATAGTTGAAGTTATTTATTTGGGATCAAATAGAATTCTTGAATCACATTTTCTTAATTCAGCACAATTTGAGCACTTTGAGACACTTACTAACACATATATTCTATTTAACTACTTGTGTGGGTGTAAAATGAAAATTTCCACTTAAGCACATACAAAATGTCAAATGATGAATCAGAATACATGGATGAAGTTTTGTCATGCTTAAATCATATAACCAAAGTCAAATAAGGTCAAGTAAAAGAATAAGAAGCATTCAATATCAGACATGAGCATCAACAACTAGGTCAGAGACAAATAGGAACAGTCAGCCCTAAATTCTAACCTAGCTAGCATTTATTTTCTTATAAGTGTGATATGAGCTTCAATAGTTCCTATCTTAACCATTTATTTAGAATACAAGATAATGACTCATAAAACAATGACTAATGTGCATGTTATTTCATTAAATCAGGTATAGTTGCAAACCTACCCAGAATTTCAGAAATTTAGCATGCTAAGTCATATTTTATGTGATTTATTAAGTTATTGAATAATAATCAAGTAGACCAATCCACCTTAATAGACAGAAGTCAAACATCCAATAATTTATTTGGGATCAGAAGACATACCTCAAAGAAGATCTAAAGTTTACTAAGATCTAATTGAGAAATTTCTAGAAATCAAAAGGTTCAACGCTTGATCCTGTTTGTGATCAATCATGAACATATTAGAAATTTGACTAAAGTTATTTAAGCTGATTGAATGGGTTTAATGAATTGCCCCTGTGTAGCTCAACAATTGTATATCAGAAGTTACCAAGAATTCATGAAACATACCTCTTAGATGATTAAATTTGTGCTAAGATCAATGTAAGAGACAAGAAGATCTTGTCGTGTTTCTGGACAGAATCTGTTATTAAATCAGGCAAAATTTGTTAAATAATTGATTGGAAGCCACACACAGACTAAATAGGGTCATATTCATTAAACATAAGTAAATTTCACAGGATTTGACTTAAAAAGTCAACTATGCAAGCATCTGTCAAAAACCATGTCCAAACTAGTCAAATATTGCAGATTTAACCTATATTGAGTTTAACCTATTTTAGATAAGTTAAAGCCTAAAACTTGACTTATTTAAGTTGCATATCCAGTGAAATTCAATTGAAGGAAGGAATCTCACAAAATGGTCAAAAATAGCCTTTATGTTGTCAAATTGGTCAATATTATTCTTAAAGCAACACAAATGCGACAAATGTTACCATTTCATGTCAAGGATTCCTTCCTCAAGTTACTTGAGTCAATTGACTCTTATTGGAATGAGTTTAGACCACTTAAGGTCCAATTTTGGTTACACGGATATAAATTGAGAAAAAATTGAGAGAAAATTCACCATTTGGACCAATATGATGAGATTTACATCCAAATTTATCTCATTTAGAACTTGAACCATTTACTAAACTCTTTATTTTTGTTTCTTTTCAAAAATTTAAAATTTTGACATTGATTGTTCCAAAATTCAACTTATTTCCTTAACGGGTCAAACTAAGACAAAGTTCAGTCCAGCTTCCAACTTTGAATCTTTTGAAACCCGGATTGCATTTAGAAACATCCTAATGCAACACATTGGTGTTTTGGAACATCCATATTCAAAACATCTCATTCACAGTTTGTAATTTTAACCAATTGAGAGATTAACAGTGGATTATTTTAAAAACAAAAAAAAACTTGAGGATCAATCCTAAACTACCTAGCATAGAACTAGCAATAGGATTCAATCAATCATCAATTTTGGTTAACAGTCATCAATCTCAATTGATTTTAAGTCCAAACTACACAAAATAACACAACCAAATTCTCAAATTTATTGATGGTTTTTGGCCCTGTTCATGTATAATCAAACATTAACAAGTCTTAGAGTTGATTACCTCAAATCGGTGAAATGGGATGAAAAGGAGCAATGGAATGAATCCTAATATGTAAAAACCAACAACCGAAATTAAAATAAGAACCCTAAGATCATCGTAAGCGAGCCGTCGGACGTCACTCTTCACCGAAACACAATTTTCAAATTTTAACCTAAATAGTTGCGAAATCTAACCTGTGATGGCAAGAAGGGTGTTCGGACCAACCCTAATTGCAAGATGTATAGGAAATGGTGTTCGATTGAGAAGAAACTAGAGGTCGGAGGTGGAAAGAGACGGTCGCTGGTGGTTCGTCGAGGGAGAAAGGAGGAGAGCGGGTTGTGAGTTTTGAATGAGAATGGGAAAAATAACCTCTGCATTATGTTATGTAGGCGAGGTCGAAAAGCGACTTAGGGTTTTTTATTTTTGTTTTTTTATTTGTGCGAGATCGCCAACAGTTTAAAAGCGAAGTTGCCAAGTTGGTCCGTATGAGATCGCCAAATGTAACCCGAGATCGCCAAAGGGTAAATCTGTTAAAAGGCGAGATCGCCAAGTAGTGAAGATGGGTGAAGTCGCCAAGAGGAAAAATCGGGTGAGGCAAGATCGCCAAGGATTTTATTAGCCGAGATCCCCAAAAGGAATTACCTTTTAGGCGAGATCGCCAAAGGCAGTTAGGCAAGATCGCCAAGACAACAACTTGGGTTTTCTTTAAGAAACATCCTAAGTATATACCAAGATCGCCAAAGGATGTTTCGGTTAAGACGAGATCGCCAAAGCTGATTTTACGAGATCGCCAACAGAAACAACTTAAATTTTTTTTTGACATCAAGTTAACTTTTTGAGAACTTTTGTTTTATGATCAAATTTTAACCAACATGAGAACATCCGAAGCCAAAACACTAAAAATTCTCAATTGTGAACTCAGTGATTTGCAAGAAACTTAAATGAACTCATTAATGGCAATTTGGGAATTATAGGTTTTTCTAAGTGCATAACATGTTAAAAACACCATTTTGACTCAGAAAAATTTAAAATTTCACACACTTGATCAAAAACCTTATTGAATCAGATTAACTTGACTCAAGCCAGCCCAAACTTACCAAAACGGTTGTTTTTTACTTAAAACTACAAATGGACCTCAAATTTGACTATATTCTCCCAAACTTGATGTTTTTAAGAACCAAGAACCCAAATTCACGTTTTATGACAAATATGGTTATATCAAAGCGTAGTGCTTTCATTTGCACCGTTAAAGTCTTATTTTCTGGTAGTTTCCAGTTATTTGCTTAATTTTGCATATTTTTGCTCGGTAATGGTTCGACTATGTTAGGAATCAAATCGGTCAATTACATGATCACAGAAACTTACAAATCAAGTCACCTCACAGATTTAGTAACCTAAGTCAGATTGTCGGTATTGTTTTCCACTTAAGCTCAAGCAAGGCAATTTTCAGCAAAATCACTATGATGTCATTTATCATGTTTTAGTTCGATTTAATGACAATTGTGTTGACTTCTTATTCCACTAAGTCAAACTGTTATCCTAGCTTTGTCTATTTAGCACTTCAGTCATGCACAACACACATATGGAATTTCTTCCCCCTATTTCTTTAGAGGGAAGTACTGATTTCAAAATGGATGTGTATATTTTTTTGATTCGCGTGAACACAAGGTAAGAGTTTCCTCAGCAGATGTGTCACGGAATATTTTCAATGATAATGATGGGACGCGTGAACACAAGGTCAGAGTTTCCTCAATAGATGTGTCACGGTCAATGGATGGATGTGAGATTTTTCTCACTTATTGATGGATGTGTGACAATTCACACTTATTGGTGGATGTGTGATGAATCACACTTATTGATTGGTTTGAAATCAGCACTTTCCGCAAAAAGAAATACTCGAGTGTGTTGGTTAACTTACTTAGCACAGAATTAAGCAGATTTAAAGGATTTTGCTAACTGTAATCACTTAAAGTCCACAATTTCATGGTTTTAAGAGTTTAATCACAGGACTTGCCTAATTCTTATTTTTGCTGAGCCTACCGACTCATCGAATGATAGAATTACTGATCGATTGGTTCATATCCTATAGTCAGATCACAAGACCGAATTATATCATGTTCCTCATAGTTTGCCCAACCAAAAACCTAAACTTTTCTGGTTTTCTTTTTCAAAGTTTATTTTAAACATTGCTGAATTGCAAAGATTTTGTGCTTAGACTCAAGTTCCCATCAAGTGCCTTTACAAAAGTTGTTGGGAATTACTCGATTCTAATTTTCATGATTTTTATTTATTTTTGCAAATTTTTGTGATTTTCTTCAATTTTTCAGTATTTATTGAGGCATCAATAAAAATTCAAAAATTTTGAGATTTCCATTAGGTATTCAACAAGTGTCTTCCCAAAAGTTGTTTGAAATGACTCGATTCTATTTTTAGTGATTTGTATTTATTTTTCAAAATTTTTGTGATTTTCTCTAATTTTTCAACCGTGAGGCGGTTTATGCCTGACCGACTGACACAAAGACTCAAAATAAAATAAGACAAAATATTTTTGGTATTTTCTGGAAATATGATTAACACTTTATGAACTATCTTATTTATGGTCAAGAAAGGATGACCAAAAACTTAGCATGACTCAAGGAAAATAGTGTTAAAATCTTTTTGTGTTTTTAAAAAAAATGTTAAAGATAAAATCTTTTTGGCTTTTCAATTTTGGGATCTGAAAAGTAGAAAACAAGGTAAAATCTTTTTGGGTTTTCAATTTTAAATTATTGCAAGGACATGAAGCAAACAAAGACAATGTATTCCGCTTCGACAGGCGAGGTAGATACAGTTGACTGTTTTTTGCAATTCCACGAAACCAATCGATTTCCCAAGAATTAAGCTCCGCCGGTGGTTAACTTCCGATCCATGTTGCAACCTCCATAATCACTATCCGAGAAACCCCTTAGATCAAAAAGCTCGTCCTCGGGATACCACAGCCCTCTCTTTAGATTGGACTTCAGGTATATGAAGATTCGTTTCACGGCCGTCAAGTGTGACTGTTTCGGTTTGAGTTGAAATCTCGAGCATGGACACACGGAAAACATTATGTCGGGGCGGCTTGTTATCAGGTACATGAGGACCCGATCATTGATCTATACAAGTGCTCATCAACACATTCACCTTCAAGATCTGAATGGAGCTTGACACGAGTCTCAATAGGAGTGGAATATCCTTTAAAGTCATGAAATCCAAACTTCTTCAGCATTTCCTTCACATACTTTCCCCGACTGATTAGAATGCCCTCATTATTCTGTTTCACCTCAATCCCAAGGAAAAATATGAGTTCCCCCATTGAACTCATTTCAAAGCGTTTTTCCATCAGACATGTGAACTCATGACAAAGAGTTTTATTTGTTGAACCGAAGATGATGTCATCCACGAATAATTGAACTAGTAGCATATCATCACCCACATGCCGTATAAACAGTGTCTGATCAATCACCCCTCGCTTGTAGCCATTTTCTAACAGATAGGTAGACAGGGTTTCATACCACTTCCTTGGTGCCTGATGGAGTCCATAAAGGGCTCTTTTCAGTTTGTATGCCTTATTTAGGAATGAAGGATTGACAAACCCTGGAGGTTGATCAACGTACACCTCTTCGTCTAGTTCACCATACAGGAAGGCAGTTTTCACATCAAGTTGATAGACTGTTATGCTCTTTGACGCAGCATATGCCAGGAAAATCTTGATGGCTTCAAGACGAGCTACCGGGGCATAGACCTCATCATAGTCCAGCCCATCTATCTGTATGTAACCCTTGACCACAAGTCTTGCTTTATTTCTTATTATTATTCCTCTGTCATCCTTTTTATTCTTAAAGATCCACTTGACTGGAATAGGCTTCACACCAGGAGGAGTGTCTACAAGTTGCCACACATCCAAAATTTTGAATTGAAGCAACTCAGCCTGCATGGCCTCTATCAAGTTGTCGTCTTTCGTAGCAGCAGCTACAGAAGTATGTTCTTCTTGAGAGATGAAGCAGGAAAAGAAGCAAGTGTTTATTGTTCCTGATTGACTTCTAGTTACTCTCTTATCAAGTGGACCAATAATGTTTGAGACAAGATGTTTCTTATGAATTCCAGTCTCTTCACAGCCAGAACTGGAATATTTGAGTCTAGAGATCCCATCTACATATCATTGCCTGGAGTATCACCAGATTCAATCACAGTTGTGTCTTCTGAGTCCAAATTATTATTGAGGAATTCATTCTCAGGTTGATTTTCTGGAATTTCTTGATTTTGTTGATTTTCTTGATTTAGCAAAATTTCCTGAACGACTTCTTCGGTTATTTGGCTTTCATCAGTAGTGACAGCTGGAATAGTGGCAGATGAGTTGGGAACGTCTGTTGATTCATTTTTCCAGGTAAAATCAGGTAGATCATCTAAGTAGATGGAATCCAATATTGATGATGTAATTGGAGCAGAACTCTCGGGTACAGACGCATCCACATTATTGACACCTTCTTGCATGTTACCAGAATCACCTGAAATTACAGAATCACCAAAGTTAAAAGAAGAAAAGAAATTCTCCAAGTCATACATGCCAACTGAGTTAGGCTCTCTGGAATTATGGGTGTGCTCGTTAAAGTTAACGTTGCACAACTCCATAATCACATGAGTTCTTTTGTTGTACACCCGATATGCCGTAGAGGTCATCGAGTATCCAACAAAATAGCCTTCGTCTGACCGAGGGGAAAACTTAGCTAACTGCTCAGACTGAATCAATACAGTACAAGGACATCCAAAGGGCTTTAAGCGCTTTAACACCGGTTTTTGTTTCGAAAACAGCTCAAAGGATGTCTTGTTGGCATGTTTGACCAAAAGAGTTCTGATCAGGACATAGCAAGCAGTATTGACTGCTTCGGCCCAAAAAGACAGTTAAAGGTTAGAATCAGCGAGCATCGTCCGAGCACACTCGATTATTGTGCGGTTCTTTCTTTCAGCAATCCCATTCTGTTAAGGAGTATAGGGAGAGCTAAATTGGCGAGTGATGCCCTTCTCGTTGCAGATCGAGTCGAAGACATGATTTCTAAACTCCGTCCCATTGACAGATCTGATTATTCGAACTTTTTCTCTGATTGCGTTCTCGATGCGTGTAACAAAATCTGTAAGTATCACCGGAGTCTCAGACTTCTCCCTTAAGAAAAACACCAAGGAATATCTTGAGTAATCGTCAGTGATGACTAGGCAGAAAGACTTTCCCCCTAAGCTCTTGATATTAACAGGCCCAAAGAGATTCAGGTGTAACTGTTGAAGGATTATTGTCTTTCTTCCCGGCGGCTTAGGCTTATGAGACACTTTATGTTGCTTTCCCTTCGAGCATGTAACATAGTTATCGATTTGCCCGAATTCTTTATCGGGTAGCCCAAATACATGTTTCCCCCTAACTAGGCGGTCATGTTCCGGAAATTAACATGTCCCATCCGTCGATGCCACAAGGTTGAATCTTCCTCTGAAGCTTTAGCCAAAAAGCACGCAATTGAACTCGACGGCTTTGCAACATTCATGTCCAATGCGTAAATGTTCCCCCTACGATTAGCCCGGAATAAAATCTGATCTTCAGGTACTTTAAAACCAGGTTTCAAAATGAAACATTCTCGATCGTCGAAGAACATTGGCATTTTATTTTTGCATATCTGCGAGACACTAAGCATATTAAATTGCAGATTTGACACGAGGTTGATTTTTTCAAAAGTGACTTCACCATTCGTTAGGTGACCGGTTCCAATTATTTGACCACCCCTTTTATTTCCTCCAAAGGCAACAAAACCTCCTCCAGATATCAGTTTGACATCATGCAGGAGATCCTTATCACCCGTCATGTGCCTGGAACATCCGCTATCCATGTACCACAGATTTATTGATTTCTTTCGTTGTTCTTGCACAAACAAAGAAAAGACTAGTTCGTAAACGAACCCAGGTCTTTAGGACCTTGGTTCTTCCTGTTGTTCTTCTTCTTAGGCGGACGAGGAGCAGAAGTGGTGGTTTGTTCAAAAGGCTTTTGTGGATCAGCCAGAGGTGACCATGGAGCACGAGGACGTGAAGTTATTGGAGTTTGACTGCTTTCAGTTCCAGGGATCACCGGTTGAAAGTACCCGGTACTTGCACCCAATCCTCGTGGAGCATGAGAGGTCATTCCTCTGTAGAACTGCTGATTCTAGAAATTTGGCATGAACATTTGCTGATTATTCATGTAGTCATATTCTTCACTGTAGTTACCATAAAACCGAGGCCATGGTTGAGTGAAGGGAGGCCTCATCATTCTTTGTCCATAGGGAGTAACCATTGGATGATTTTACCCCATGTGTGCTTTTGTTGAGTTGAATGGACAACCCCGAGCAACATGATTTGGGTCTCCGCATACAAAACACCTAATAGTGTTTGCAGACCCACTTGGATTCATGGTGGTAGTTGTAACCACCTTCTGAACTGGAGAGACCTTTGTTTCAGCAACACGTTCTCCTTCCGTTTGATCAGCAGCCTTCTTATTTCACCTTTTGTTGTTGTTTTTCTGCTTAGAAACTTGACCATCACTTTTATTTCCTCCCAAGTTCATGGGTACTTCAGAAACAGGTTCAACAACATGTGGTTGAGTTACCACAGTCTTCTCAGTAGTAGCAACATTTTTAGTTGAAAATTCATTCTTCTTACTCTTTGATGGCTTCTTGACAGATTTTGAAGTGCTCGTGACATTTTAGAGTTTGATAGTATGGTATTGCAAGACTTGAACATCTTTATTGAAGACATCGATGTGACTTGAGATGGGATCATCACAGGTGAAGGAGCCGAGGAAATCACTTTACCATCAGTGATTGTGTCAAAGTGTTGTGTACTACCATTGGGTTTACCATCACCCAAATTCAGTTTATCGAGTGCAACAGAAATCAGATCACTTGAAAGATCAGTGTGTCCAGAATGAGTTAACAGTTTTAGCTTTGGGCTTTCGCTTCTTAGTAGGTTTAGTTCTCTTGGAAAAAGATTTTCCTTTAAACATTACTTGAGATTCACTAAAACCTGGAGATTGTGATTCGCTAAAAACTGATGATTGAGATGTTATTTCATTACTTGTTATAAATTTCAAAAACTCAGATTCTGCCTTTTGTCTGATAGTATCCTCAGATATGCCAGTGTCAACTGAGTGAAATGAGCTGGAATCAAAATCATTTATTTTAAGTGTACTTTCAACAGATGGGAGACTCGAGCCACTTTCATAGCCAGATAGTTTGTCATCCATTAGCTGAATTTCTGACTTGCTAGGAACAGACTCATTATTCAAAAACCTTATGTGGCTTCGGGAGTTTATTTTAGTAAGTCCAGGTATTGGAAAATAATTATGATTCAGAGGATGCTCAACAACAGCATCATCAATTTCCCTAGTTAAACCTAAACCACTTTGAACACATTTGAAAATGTCCTTAGCCACATCACCTGCCAAGTTAGAGGGATTGAGTTTCATTAGATCAATGATTTCTCGAGATTGAACATAGTTCTTGCTTAGGGATGAGTAACGAGTCACTAAATCCTCTAACTGAGTGCGAAGAGCCACTTCAGCATGTTTCATGACCTCAATATCATCCTGCAAGGACTTTATTTTGGCCAGGATATCCAGTTCCTTAGCTTGCATAGACTTGACCAGACACTCATTCGCTATCGCATTTTCAACAAATCTTCGTTGTAAAGGCGATACCGAGCAACTTCCTCTACACAGGACTCTAAGCATAATTTGGATTTTACCGTATAGGGAATGAGATCCTTCTGACGGTTTATTGAGTTTTGCTCAGCATCAGATTCACCTTTTGAAGCATCATCAGCAGCGTTGGACATAAAAGCAGCATCTTCAGAGATTTCATCCACATCAGCCACCAGTGCAAAGTCGGTGGGATAAATTGAATCAAAGAATGAATCTTCCTCAGTCTTATACTCATCAGATGAATTCACCATTAGTGCATAGTCAACATTTGTTGGCGGTTGAGTCTGATTGGACGAAGTGTAGTTTGGATCACTCAGTGACACAAGTGCCTTTTCTGGATTGTCAGCACGCTTACCATTGTTGGAACTAGAACTCTGGTGAGAAGGACCAGCAGGTTGTGGCTTCTGGTATGAATAGTTGCCCTGATTTTGACTTGAATTATTGTTTCCTTAGGATGTCACAAAGATCTGTCTCAGCTTTGGCTTCTTACACTCACAAGCAAAATCACCCAAAACCTTGACAGTTGTAGCACTGTGCCTTAGATTTGTCAAAACCAATAGTTGCACCGGGTTGTGACTGGAACACTTTTCTCCCAGTTTTCTTGAATAACTTTCTTGTGCGGGCAGCAATCATGCCAAGTTGCCACTTGATATCCATTTCTTCAATGTTATCAGCAGGAATTTGGTCTAAGTCTTCCTGGCACAAAGTCATACTTTCAATACTTCCAGACATTTGGGAAGCAAGGCATGCCACAAGAGCATTACACAGCTCTTGATCTTTGTCAGTTAATCCTATAGCTGACGGTCCTGGTTGGTATGTAGCAGGTGTCTGAATCACTGGAGAGACAGGTTGTTGAGAAACGAAGGCAGCTTGACAAACAGGTTATGGAGTAGGAAATGGAGCAGCTTGAAAAGAAGAACAGGACCCACCGGAAAAGTAAAGAAATTCCAAGTCATTCTCATTAGGAGTGATGAAAGCAGCATTAGGGGCAAGCTGAGAGGAAGTCTTATTTGTAACCTTCCCCATGAGTGAATTTCCATCTCTTTCAATAGCTGCAATTTCATAGCCTTTGACTTTGTCAATGAGACCCATGTAGTCACAAGTGGCTAAGTCACTGCTTTCAAGCAGATAGATAACATATGGAGCAAAATCCCGAGGAAGTGACTTTAGAATCTTCTTAGATATTGCTGGAATCTAAGTTCGGATCTGGTTATTTTGCATCTCACAAATAAGTCTGTAGAATTTTGTCACATGAGTCTCAAATGAGTCTCCAGCAGTTTGAGCAAAAGTGTTGAAACGCAGTTTGAGAGAGTCCAGTCTCCTCTCTTTGCTCTCAATGTTCCCCTCATACTTCTTCTCTAGTGCAACCCAGATTTCATGAGCAGAAGTTGCCTCAGTGAAGTGGAAGGCAGTGTCATCAGATAGTGCCATTTTGATACACCCGAGAGCACATTTTTCAACCTTCATTTGATTATGTTCAGCAGGTGAATTGTCCTCAACTTTCTTTATTACGCGTCTCTGAGGGTTAGGTGGATCAACACCAGCCACAGGAACAGGATCCACATAGAACACCTTAGGACCACTCTTCACAGATGTCAATAGGTCATAATCTAGATACTTGAGGTGACACTGAAACTTCTTTTTCCAGTCATCATAGTTGGCGGCCCCGAGTAGCTTTGGAGGCCTATTATGCCCTTGGAACATTTGATTTCCAGAATTGAACTCAGACATGATGAAACAAGTTGTGTTTCTTCACAAAGACGCTTAATGGGTCAAACGGGTTGAGATCTCAGAAATTGCTTCAACGGATGCTAAGATTGAGGTTAATTGCTCAAAACCTACAAAACAAACATCATGAAGCTTATTCAGTTTGAATCAATCAATCAACAATATGATATTTGAAAATTTCAAAATTTTCAAGACTTAGAAAATTTTCAGCTATGTTCTTATGCATAATCACTAGGTCAAAATCAAATTTCACGAAATCAAGTTTTTATTGCACCAATAGTTTAGGAATTTGCTTAGGAACAGATTTGTTAACTACAACAAGCTCCAAAAACCACTTAATCTATGTGAAATCGGATCAAACGGTGATTCTTATGAAAAACTTCCAAGAACACAATTTTTGCTCTAAAATATTCAATACTTGATGTTTTTGAGTAATTCAAGTTGCTATCATCCCTAAATCATGAGTCTAACATGTATGCATGTTCAATTTTGACTCAAAATCAGTGAAAGATACATTTTATTTTTTAAAAGAAACGCCCAGCACGTATGCTCTGTGTTCGCATAAATCTGAAAAATTCAAAAATTGACCCATTTGTTGTGATTATTGATGAAATCTAAGCATTCCAATAGATTCCTTGTGAAATTTCGTTCAAAATAGTTCATGGAATCATACAAACAACTAGATTTGATGACTTGAATGAGTGATTCTTCAGGTTTTTGAGAAAACTCAAGAAGATGAAGAACAATGGCTCTGATACCATTTGTCAGGACCAATTTGGAGCCTTTACTCATCCAATGCATAGATCCAAGTGCGGAAATCATGAATCCATGATCAAATCATAGTGTTTGTTGGTTGAAATCCTTAGATTTCATGTCTGAAACTCAAGAACACGTGGGTTTTCACACACAGGTGCTCTCTCTCACAGGTCGTGATTGCACTGAAATCAAGAGAATGTTATTGAAGTTAGTGAATTTTATGTCATCAGACTAACGAGATCGCCAAGAACAACTGTGAGATCGCCAAGGCCAAGCTTAGATCGCCAAGACCACTTGGTGAGCTCGCCAAGCCTTGGTGAGCTCGCCAAGACTTGGTGAGCTCGCCAAGGGTTGGCGAGGTCGCCAAGAACAATCCACCAGATCGCCAAGAACATGGCCAAGTTGCCAAGAGTAATTCCCAGATCGCCAAGTCTTGGTGAGGTCGCCAAGACTCTTGGTAAGGTCGCCAAGACTCTTGGTGAGGTCGCCAAGATTGTCCAGAAATCACTAAGTACACTCCGAAAATGAAAAGTATCATTATTGAATCACTAAGGGTTGTTATTACGAAGGCACATTCAATTATTAACATTAGACAAGTAGATTATCATGAAATGACCCAGAAGTTGGATTCAGACTTTCACAATGCAATTGAGATGTACAAGGGCAATTTCTTCAATATCAATAATCAACACAAGTTAAGACATTATATATGAAACACAAAACATCAAACACTTGAGTAATTAACATAAGCATTAAGAGAATTGTCCAAGTACAAAATACAAGTTAAAGTGAAAGATTTACAATTTGAGCACAAATACTAAGGATGCTATGTTTGAGTTGCCACCAACCCTAAGAAGATCTTACAATCTAGGCTCTGATACCACTGTTGGGTTACAACAGTGGTATACGGTGCCCGGTGACGTTAAAAGTAACTTTTAGGTTCGATTAAAACATTACCGACCGGGTTTAGTAAATTAAGAGTTAAAATGGATTAACCGGTAATCCGTTACGCAGCGGAATTAATAATTCTACTAATTTAAACGCATAAACTGTTGGTGTCGAAATCGTGTCAACAGGATCACGAACACCAAAATCACACAAACACCATTTCACGTTAAACTAGTTAACGTGAAAAATAGTAACGATTTCATAATTGAAATAAAATATTTAAACTAATAACGGAGTTTAAATATATCTTCACGGTGAACTAACAAAAGTTAGAGACACCAAGGGACAACGTAATGACACTAGGGTTTCACGGAAACTCAATCCGACCGTTCGTGTCAAATCGTTTCGCAAATCACAAAAGCCGTCTCAAAATGATTTGTCGCGTTTCGCAACGATTCGATTTACGGTAGCGACAAGCGCGAGCACCCACGATGTGAGACGGTGACGGCGGCTAGGGTTAGTTAGGGCGATGGAACGACGAAGGCGACAGAGGCTCGCACCCGCGATATCATAAAAACGACGATGAAGCCGAGTGGTAATGGTGTTGCGGTGAAACGAAGACACGCTAGGTCGCGACAGTGACCTAGGGTGGTGATGGCGAAGGCCCTAGGAGGAGGGGCGGCGGTGGTGGCGTCACCTAAGGGGTGCCGACGTCAGTGATGATCTCGCATGATGGTGATGATTTGACGATGATCGTTTGTAAGAAACGACTAGAAATCTCCAACCGATAAAGCTCCTACGTTAAAGAGGTTGGTGGCGTTGAGATGAACAAGAGAGAGAGAGAGAGAGAGAGAGAGAGAGAGAGAGAGATCGTAAAGGGGAGGGTTTGCGACGGCTCCAAGTCGTGGAAAGGGGATTAGCCAAAACCCTAATCCTTAGTCGCTAATTTATAAGCCGACTAATTACAGTTTAAGCCGCTCCCTAATTCTCTTTAATCGAAGCGAACCATCAATGTTTACGATTTGTTAATAAAACAAATTTATTAATAATTGTACAAGTCGTAAACTACGAGAACCAATAAGCTCAAATAACTATTTATCATATTCACTACAAAGTTTAATCAATATATCAAAATGTTATTCTCCGTTCATTATCGCAAGGCTAAATATTCGTAATTAATTTAAATGTTTGTCAATCATTAATTAATTACGTATTTCAGTGAATTACTGGTTAAACGAGTAAGCGGATTTTTTCTCGTTGCCCTCAGTGTAACTCTTTACGGGTCACAACCGGGTCGGGTTCTTGGTGTTGTCGGGTCTGGACCTCCATTATCCAATAAGTTATTCTATTGTGCTATGCTAATAGTTATCATCTACATGTACCAGTAAACATGTGGGTTTTGGAAGATCTTCGTCTTTTGGAAGTAAGGGGAGTAAGAACAGTAAAGGAAAGAAAGCGGATGAAGGACCAAGTCAACTGGTACCATCTATGAGTCTAGATATTTCCGGATACCTGATATCACCTTCTCATTATGTGAAGAAGACTACTCCGTCACTAGCTGCATCCTCTAGTGAACCTTCAAAGCCTCCTAGAAATAAAGTCACAACCCAAAGATGTCAGTGATTCCTGGAATTTTGTATCGGGTGTCTACCGAAGAGTGGAAAGCAGCCACAACTGTTGTTGAAGGTAAACCAAGGAATGAGGAAGAAGAGGAAGACGAGGAACCACGAGAAGAACCTGAAGGAGGAGATGAGAATGAGCAACCTACACGGGTAGTGATAGCTGTGTCAGCTGGTCACTTAGTGAGTTACCACTCCGAGCATCACTCTTATCACATATATGCTTCTCCTGCATATGCTGATGATGTTGAAGAGGGACCAGATGAGTCAGTTCCCATTCAGCCTGATCCAATAAACACTACGCCTCGTATGGGAAACTTGATGGATGTGCCAATATCTAACCAGATGGCATCATTTTCAAATGACTCGAAGGATCCTTATGTTAATGAAATCTTATAGGGACAACACCAGTCAGTTTCAGATCATTTCAACTATCATGTTCTGCAAAGATCTGGCAGTTTCCAGAACACTATGTTTGCACCACCAATGGATCCATATGTGACAGGAATGCCTGCATATCCTATGCAGTCGTATCAGCAAATGCCCTACCAGATGCAGACTCCATTTCCTTTTCAGCAATCAATGCCATATCAGCAGCCATATCCGTAGCCGTACCAGCAACCGTTTCAGCCACCACAGTTGCCATATATGCCATATTTAGACCCCCACCGTTCCTCTTTTACTGGAGCATGCCCACCTTACTCTTTTGGGCAATATCAGGGACATGCTGGGCCAAGCATGGGGTCACCGGATATGAACATATTGGCTGAAGAAAACCGTATTCTGGCCAATAGTTTGGAGAAACAAAAGAAGAAAGAGAAAGAGATGCTAAAAGCAGAAAAGAAGGCTTCAAGTTCATTACTGGAAATGGTTACCTTTGGGAGGAAGAAGAAATACTGATGGAGTTAGTCGAGGTTGTGGTTCTAGTTTGGTTGTGGTGATTGTTATGTCTGTTTTTATGTTGTTTCATGTTTGTTAGCTCAGGCTCAGTTTGAGTCTAATAGTTTGTGTTGTTGTGTTCTCAAATAAGTTATGCTATGGAACATGTCATGTAATCGTTTGTTAGTAATCTAGTTGTTTGGAATTTTCATAAGTTCCCATGTCATGAATCTGACTAGTACTATGAACCTTAGTGCAACTTCTAGCACCCGTTAGATTTAAAGTTTGCCTTTAGTAAATTCTCTTATATGCCTGAATATAGGATCCAAGTGTAGACTGCTTTATATAAATGCACTAGGAATCCTAGAAATCTTATCCCAGTTAAAGTGCAATATTACTTGCACACTGGATACGCAGTAGATAATGGGTCGTACCTATTCTTGCTGGGATCGTATCAACGGTCATTGAAGAATTGTGTATTGACAAAACCTTATTACTATAATCTCTAGTAGTTAAAATAAAGGTATGAAGTTAGTAACACCACTTGTGATAAAAGTGGGTGGGAAAACTGTACCTTAGTGATGGCCCAAAAAGTTAATCTTACTGCTTCTATAAGAACCAAGGTTCCAAGTCATGATGCAAATAAATAGTTGAAGGAAATATTCTGAGTGTTAATATAACTCTATATATTGCCTTTCAGGAAAAAGAGTGGAGCATATACAAGAAAGTTTACGTAAAGAATGTCTCACGAAAATCGAAACGATTATGAATCAGTCCACAAGATGGGAGCGGAGCCACCTACATCTGAACAGTTAAGGCAACAAGCTGAGGATGAAAGACTACATAATCTAGTTATTTCTGGTTTCTCTAAAGCATTTTCAAATGTGCAAGCAGAAGAAAGAAGACTGAGTAGGAAGTTTGCTGATGTGGAAGAATACAGCCAAACTGGAGACATCCGTATAGTGAAAAGTCGGACTCGACAGAGTAGGTCACGACAGAACCAGTCTAACATGGTGAATCAAATCAAAGATCCTGACATCAGAGCAAAAGTGAGGATAAGAGGGATCGAGTTCATAAGAAGAGGGATGAGTCGGATAGTGCTAATTTTTCTAAAAGCCCCGTTAGAGGTAGAAGCAGGAAGAAAACTGAGAAGAACAGATGTCAAAAGAGACAACGCCGATCGTGAGAGTTTATGTGAGACTAAATCAGACTCTTCAGAGGAAAGAATCAGAAAGAAAGGTTGCTCCTACAAAATGTACATGTCTTGTAAACCCAGTATTTTCAAGGGTGATAAAGAAGCCACTGAATCGTTAAATTGGCTTGACGAAATGGAAGTTGTATTAGACATCAGCGAATGTGCTGAAAGAGATATGGTGAAGTTTGCATTGCATTCATTCAAGGGTCATGCCCTTTCATGGTGGAAAACAGTCCAGGCCAGTAAAGGCAAGGTGAAGGCACAAAGGTTGAAGTGGAGAAATTTCCTGGAACTGGTGTTGATGAAGTTTGTACCAGAAAACGAACAGGAGAAATTAGAGAATGAGTTCCTTTCCATAGAAATGAAAGGTGCAGACTACCAAACCTACATCAACTGCTTCAATGAGCTGATTTCTCTAGTTCCGCATATGGCTGACACTGAATCAAGAAGGTTAGAAGTTTTATGTGGGGATTGTTCCCCGAATATCGAGAAGATGTGAGGTCTGCCAGGCCATCCACTCTGGATTCAGCAATAAGTTTAACTGGTACATTAGCAGATAAATGGGTGAGAACCATGTGTCAAAGACTGGAGTCATCTAGAAACGAAAGGAGGTCAGATAACCGAGGCCGTGATGAGAAGGACAAGAGGGATAATAAGAAGCCTTGAGGAGGTACTTATGCCAGATGTGGCAGGGAAAGCCATTTAGCAAAGGACTGTAGGAGTTGCCGTCGATGTAGAAGTCTTGGACACATTACCAGAGTTCAAAACCGATTGTTTGTTATAATAGTAGAGAAGAAGGACATAAAAGAAACATCTGCCCAAAGTTGAAGAATAATACCCAAGACAAAGATAAAAACAAAGGAACAGTGAAGGGCAATGCTCGAGTCTTTGTCATGAATGCGGATGAGGCGCGTGTAGATGATCATGTTGTTTCTGGTATGTTCCCTGTTAATAATACATGTGTTAGCATCTTATTTGATTCCGGAGCCAACAAAAGCTTCATACCTGTTAAATGCATTCCTATATTGAATTGTGCAATTAAAAAAAATTAGATAAACCTTAGAAGGTGGAAACAGCTAGTGGCCAGAAAATCAGTATTCTAGAAATAGTTAAGAATTGCCAAGTAAAATTTGGAGATGCCTTCTTTGATTTAAAACTTCTCCCCATGAACTTGAGTGGATTTGACACAGTCTTAGGAATGGATTGGTTAACCAAGTACCAAGATAAATGCTTTGTGATAAAAAGATCGTAGAGGTAGAATCTTCTAAAGGCTAGCTACATACTATCATGGGTGATCATCCAGCTAAATCTTTAAAGATTATTAATATGCTAGAGGCAAAGAAATGTATAAGAAAAGGATGTCAAGATTTTATAGTGAAACTGGTGGAAACGCGATAAGAGAAGAAATTGGAAGAAGTTCCAATAGTTTCAGATTATGCTGATGTGTTCCTTGATATCAGGACTACCACCATTAAGAGAGGTAGAGTTTCCGATAGAGTTAGTTCCTAGAACATCACTTTTAGCAAAAGCACCGTACAGATTGGCACCTTCAGAAATGCAAGAGCTGAGAAGTCAACTACAAGAATTGCTAGACAAGGGTTTTATTAGGCCCAGCACTTCACCTTGGGGAGCGCCTGTATTATTCGTAAAGAAGAAAGACGGTTCAATGCAGATGTGCATTGACTATCGGGATCTCAATCGAGTTACCATCAAGAACAAGTATCCGTTACCATGAATCGATGACCTATTTGATCAACTGCAGGGAGCTAGTTAGTTCTCTAAAATAGATCTGAGATCGGGATACCATCAGTTGAGAGTTAAGGACGAAGATATTTCTAAGACTGCATTTAGAATAAGGTATGGGCATTACGAGTTCACAGTTATGCCTATTGGTTTGACAAATGCTCCAATGGTCTTCATGGATTTAATGAATAGAGTATGTAAACCATACCTTGATAAGTTTATAATTGTCTTCATTGATGATTTTCTGATTTATTCGCGATCTGAAAGTGATCATGAAGAGAATCTAAGGGAAGTGCTTGGATTGTTACACAAAGAGAAACTTTATGCCAAGTTTTCAAAATGTGATTTTTGGATGCAAGAGGTTCAATTTTTAGGCCATGTGGTGAGTAAAGCAGGAATTCAAGTTAATCCATCCAAAGTGGAAGCAGTAATCAAATGGGATCAACCTAAGTCACCAACAGAAATAAGACGTTTTATGGGATTGGTTGGTTATTACCGAAGATTTATTTAAGATTTTTCTAAAATAGCCACACCATTAACTGCTTTGACACAGAAGAATGCAAAATTCGTATGGACGAAAAAGCATACAGATGCTTTTGAACTCCTAAAAAGGAAACTAAGTTCTGCTCCTACATCAGCACTACCCGATGGATTAGAGGATTTTGTTGTTTGTTGTGATGCATCCATGAATGGTTTAGGATGTGTACCGATACAACGAAACAATGTCATTGCCTATGCATCTCGACAATTGAAGAATCACGAAAAGAACTATACTACACATGATTTGAAATTAGCCGCAGTGGTATTTGCCCTAAAGATATGGAGGCATTATCTCTATGGGACAAAATTTACAGTATATTCAGATCGCAAGAGTCTTTAACATCTCTTTAATCAGAAAGAACTTAATATGAGGCAGAGGCATTAGATGGATTTGTTGAATGATTATGATTGTGAAATTAAATATCACCCTGGAAAAGCCAATGTAGTGGCAGATGCGTTAAGCAGGAAATAATGGGTAAAATCGTTACGAGTACGTGCCATGAGGTTGGATGTAAAGGTAGATATGATTGACGATATTCTAAGGATCCAGAAGGAGCAGTTAAAGAATCCAGGATTGGATAGAGAAGAGAGAAACATGATTAAGAAAAGCTTGACAAAAGGGCCAGATGACAAAAAATATGATGCATCCAGGAGGCGATAAGATGTACCATAATTTGAAGGCAAATTACTCGTGGCTGGGTATGAAGAAAACCATAGCTGAATATGTGGAAAGGTGTTCCACTTATTTGCAGGTAAAAGCTGAGCACCAGAAGCCGTCTGGATAACTACAGAAGTTAGAATTACCAGTGTGGAAGTGGGAGTTAGTTATAATGGATTGTGTAACCAAGTTGCCCAAAACAAGCAATGACAAAGATTATATATGAGTCATTGTAGATCGTCTGACTAAGTCTGCCACTTTCTACCTATAAAGGAAACCTATTCCACTAATGTATTGGCTAAGTTATATGTGGAAAGAATTGTTTCTTTTCATGGAGTGTCATTGTCAATAGTGTCAGATAGAGATAGTCGATACACATCTGTTTTCTGGAAAAGCTTTCAGCAAGCTATGGGAACAAAGTTAAATTTTAGTATAGCCTACCATCCTTAGACAGATGAGCAGAGTGAGAGTACAATTTAGATGTTATAGGATATGCTGAGAGCGTGCGTTATTGAATTTGGTGGTAGCTGCGATAAACATTTTCATTTAATGGAATTTTCTTATAACAACAGTTACCACACAAGTATAAAGGCAGTACCATTTGAAGCTCTATACGGGAGAAAATGTCGTACACCTCTATGTTAGTCAGAAGTTGGTGAAAGTCAATTGGCAGGACCGGAACTTGTGGAAGAAACTACCGAAAAGAGCAAACAGATTCGTGAAAGACTTAAGGCTGCTTAAGATAGGCAAAAGAGCTACGCTGACAAGCGTTGAAAGCCTTTAAAATTTGAAAAGGGAGAAAAGGTAATGTTACAAGTATCTCCTTGGAAAGGAGTCATCCGATTTGGAAAACAAGGAAAGTTAAGTCCTCGATATATTGGTCCATTTAAGATTATTGAAACAGTCGGAAGTGTTGCTTATAAGTTAGAATTACCTGAAGAACTTAGCGGAATACATTATGTGTTTCATGTTTCAACTTGCGAAAATGCTTAGCTGATGAGACGTTAATGACTCCATTGAAAGAAATTCGGGTAAACGAGAAACTTCATTTCACTGAGCAACCCATTGAGATAATGGAAAGAATAATGAGGAAGTTGCGAAGGAAATGAATTCCAATGGTTAAAGTTGAATGGAATGCACGACATGGTCCAGAAATAACCAGGGAATCAGAAGAGGATATGAGAAGGAAGTACCCCCAACTCTTTGAGTATTAAAAGAATTCCGGGATGGAATTCATTTAAAGGGGGGAGAAAGTAACAATTCTGATAAACTAGGTCGGTTTGGGAACCCTACAAAGAAAAATCTTAAAATTTTGTAAGATTTGTGGCCACTACGGCCGTATCACATATAGATAATACGGTCGTATCACGGCACCGTATAATATGGATTGGCGAAAAAAATGTTCGGGCCGGATCAGAGTTCAGTTGCCCGATAGCGCGATACGACCGTATCGTTTATAGACGATACACCCGTATTGAGTCAAGGTAGTATAACTAAATAAAGACCAAGTTTTGGTCATGCTGTCTTCTTTCTATAAAACACACACACTCTGTGTCTCAGTCGACTAAAAGGTTTCTAGGGAGCCGAAGGAGCTCATTTATCAAGATTCAAAGGAGCAAATCTTGTAGTAAGCCTCTATGTATATTCTCATTAAGAATTGGATGAATGTGTGTTGTAAGGGACTAATATATGTTAAATTATGGTACAGAAAGATCTGGAAAGTTTATCATCAGGGAGCAGTGGATTGCTTCAAAGGATGAGATAACGCAAGGTATGAACTTGATTTTACATGCATGAGCAAAGTTACCAAAATCTGGAAAGTTTACAAATTAAGCCTTGATCATCACATGCAGAGGCAATCTGGAAGATCTAAGATCATCAAGAGGTCGTTTTGGAATCGTAGGAACCAGGAGAATCATCAGGAAGAGGTTAGATCCTAAATTTTATATATTTTATATAAATGTATGCATGTGACATTCTTGGTCATTAGAAAGGGATTAAGGTTATTACTAAGTGTAATGGATTGTCTAAATTAAATGGAAAATGATTACAAGAGTTTTGGTAATCAAATCAGTAGCTAAATATAAGTCAAATCAAGAAATGACCAAGAATGCATTCTGTTTCAGGCAATACGCTCGTATCCACTAAGGGTAATACAACCGTATGGCGGGTCAGATGACCAAAAGGGGAAGAATTGCATGAATACGCTCGTATGACATATAAGTAATTACGGCCATATTCATGATAAAAGAATGAACAGCTTGAATATGCATGTATGAGGGTTAAGGTAAAACAGTTGATTCAAGAACCCAACCATATCAGTTTGCTAAGGATACAACCGTATTGCATGTGGTAAGAATATAAGTATTCATAATATATGAATACGGTCGTATCATTTAATATGAATACGCCCGTATACATACCCAAATCTCAAACTGATCAGAATTTTTACATCATAATGAGTAGTATGTTGAGAGGGTAAATAGAACAATGTTATTCAGATTATAACCGGTTCAGTTTATAAAATTTTGTATCATCTTAACTTTAAGAGTTATGATGATCCGCTTATAGTAATCATTGGATTATTGGACTAAATTGAGAACCAGTTAATGTAACACTATAATTTCAGAATTTTAGGATTTAATTATATGTGTTAGGTTATTTGCATCTGTGGCGAGGAAAAAGTTAGTGACCTTTGCTCAATTCCCAATATATGTGAGTTCTGTAACCTTCCTCTATTTTAACTTATGTTTTGGGGCTGCATATGAATTGTTTTAAATTATTTATTCTCAATATGCTATGTTAAGTTTAATGTTATTTGTTGTGAATTGCGTGGTTAGTTACTGTTGGGTATAATTCATTCAAGGGGATATTACTTGGGTTATTAGGGTCCTTCAGTCGTGGCCACGAGGCATATATTGGAACCTTACAGCTGTATAGGGAGTCGGTACTGGCTCATATCCACGAGATACCTAGTATTAAATTATGATGGTATGATGTTATGTCATATATGTTATACTCATGAAGGAGATACAGGGGCACACGCCTGTGTTGTCTGGATTAAGTTTTGACCTTAGGCAGAACCCAGGATTCACAACAGGCATATGTATATTTGAGAATGATATAAATAATTTTGTTTTGAGTCACTAGCTGCGGCTCACCAACAACTTTTATTGTTGACATGTTTTAGTTCATATTAGAGGTAATTAGTTGGGTGGTTGGGATAAGGGAACTTGAGGAGGGTAGTTTGGGGGACTGTTGGATAGGCTTCACAACCTAAGTTTTCTCATTGCTCTTTGTTTGTGTTCTCTTTGTTTTGATGTAAAGTCTTAGAGTTAACCTAGGTATAAGTTAGACACTTTAAAACATTGTTTGTATATATTTGTAATAAGTGGTCTATCATGTTGTTAGTGGATAGTTGTCTGTTTATGTTTACTTTTACTTGTGCACTCTGACTTAATCCGAAGCTTCCGCGAGATATTGATACAGGAAACCGTCCCATACTCGCTCTCCCCATCCCTGGCAGGGGGTGGTGGGGGAGGGTGTGATAGATTGTCCAAAGTTAAAGGGAGCTGGAAATGGTGGAAACGGTGGGAACTGTGGAGGAGGCAACAACAATAGAGCCGGAGGAAATGGCAATGGAGGAGCTGTTGGAAGTACTTTTGTGATTGGAGCCGGAGAAGCTCGAAATGGTGCCAATGTGGTCAATGGTAAGTTTTCTATTAATGGCTATTTTGCTTCCATATTATTTGATACTGGTGCCGATTAAGGCATTATTTCGAGTATATTTAGAAAGATGATAAATGTCGTAGAAAGTCCTTTAGAGGCTAGGTATACGATCGAGCTTGCGAATGGTAAATTGATCAAGATCAATAGTATTGTTCGAGGTTGCGTCTTGGAACTATCTGGTCACCGAATGAGCTTAGATTTCTTTCTGACGACGTTGGGTAGTTTTGATGTGGTTATTCGAATGGATTGGTTGTCCAAACATCATGCTGAAATTGTGTGCCAAGAGAAGATAGTAAGAATCCCTCTTCTAGGTGGAGAAACACTGACAGTTCATGGTGAGAATAGCGGAACTGTAGTTGAGGTTATTTCGTATCTTAAAGCTCAGAAGTGTCTGCGAAAGGGACACGAAGCTTTCTAAGCTCACGTAATCGAGAAGTCTGCAGAAGAACCGTGTTTGGAGGATATTCCAGTGCTT
This sequence comes from Deinandra increscens subsp. villosa, assembly GCA_039602395.1. Classification (NCBI taxonomy): domain Eukaryota; kingdom Viridiplantae; phylum Streptophyta; class Magnoliopsida; order Asterales; family Asteraceae; genus Deinandra; species Deinandra increscens. Next base: position 61,042,238 of record JBCNJP010000007.1, on the reverse strand, counting down.
AGAGATTTTCCAGACGTATTTCTAGAGGATTTACCAGGATTACCTCCGCATAGCCAGATAGAGTTCAAGATCGATTTGGCACCTAAAGCGTTGCCTATTGCTAAAGCGCCTTATCGATTAGCCCCGAGTGAACTTCAGGAGTCGTACGCTCAATTGCAAGAGTTGCTGGAGAAAGGTTTAATTAGACCTAGTTCGTCGCCGTGGGGAGCGCTTGTTTTGTTCGTTAAGAAGAAAGATGGTACATTTCGAATGTGCATCGACTATCGGGAATTGAATAAGATTACCTTGAAGAATCAGTATCCTCTTCCGCGAATTGATGACTTGTTTGATCAGCTTCAGGGTTCGAGTTATTATTCAAAGATAGACTTGAGATTTGGCTATCATCAATTGCGATTCCGAGAGGAGGATGTTAAGAAAACAGTGTTCAGAACTAGATATGGTCATTATGAGTTCTTGGTTATGTCGTTTGGGTTAACGAATGCACCCGCAGTATTCATGGATATGATGAATCGTGTCTGCAAGTCATATCTGGATCAGTTCTGTTGGTACATAATATGTGCGTCGTGTGAAGTATCTGAACAAGACGATGTGAAGATCTGAACAAGACAATGTCAAGAATGCTGCTACACGAACTGGATCCGAACTGGTAGTTCGGATCAGACAAACTATAGGTTCGCAAGAGTTCGGCTAGTCTTGTATAAATAGGAAGTTTGTCTTGTTATTCAGGAACAAGCTGAAACGAGAGTTAGAGAGTCCAGAGCTAAGTGTGTGTTTCCAAAGTGTTCTCTGAGTGATTGTTCTAAGTGTTTTTCTAGATTGTAATTTTTCATTTGATCAATAAAACAATCTTTTAATTACTCGTTCATATTCGAAATAGCTAGATTGAGTAGACGATCCGATGCTCACGCACTTTCAATTGGTATCCGAACTTTCTGGTTCATTCTACTGATCTGTGGTTGCTATTTTTGGAACTTTGGATTCAAAAAGTGTTGTTTTTCACAAATTTGGAGTGTTTTTGCGGATTTTTTATCATTCCAGTCAAGAATTTCATGAAAAAGTTGCTCCTAAATCATTCCTCATCACTTTTTCTGATCCACTATTGAAATTCTCATTCAAATCTGTTCAAAATTGTGAGCTTTGAGTGAAAAATGCTTCTCTTCGTTTAGGTTCAGCTAAAGAACTTTAAGTTTGGGTTAACCGTCGTCTGAACTCACAGTTCATCTAGATTCACTTTAGTTCGGTTGTCCGAAGTGTCGGTTCGGTTAAGTTCGTTTGAGTTTGACTTAGTTCGGATAAACGAAGTCGCGGTTCGGACGAGTTCGGCTCCAGTTCGATTCATATGAAGTCTAGGTTCGGACACATTTGTTTGTTTCTGTTTAGGTTAATCTGATTCGGATAGGTTCGGGTATACGAAGTTAGAGTTTGGAAGATTTTAGTTTGTTTCAGTTCAGATAAATTTTGGTTCAGACAAGTTCGGGTGCTACTTCTGTTTGGATTAAATTCTCAGTTCCGCTACGTTCCAGTTCAGATAAAGGTTTTCTATCCGGGTGCAGGTTCCAAAAAGGGCATATGGCAAAAGATTGTCCGGTTCCTGCTGTTTCTAATCAAAGGACTCAAAAGGTTCCAGTTTTTGGTAAACCTGTCAAACCAAGGTTCATTGATGAACATGGCAGAGTTCATGATGAATTTCAGCCTACATTCTTTCCGAAGCAAAAACATTTTGTTCCATTTTTTTCCAAAAGTTCAAAATATAGGTTGTTCGTCACACTCACATGTGATTGATTCAGCAAAAACTGAATTACCAAAACAACAACAACAATGGAAACCTAAAATGGTTTCTAAGCAAAACCAGGACACTGGTCGACCAGAAGCACTTCGCTTCGGGTCATTTATAAACTGATGAGTTTGACCAGTGTGCAAGTACTTCTAGAAGACCTATCGGTGATTGCAAAGTAAATGGTGGAGGAGTATTCTGCTTAACTTAAATTTCATGATATATCTTTCTAACCTAAAAGTTTTCTGAAACTTTACACAAAAAGGTATCCGTGTTGATTGATCAATTTTCTTTCTTTACATTTTGTTTGTCGTTTAGGGGGAGAAAATTGAAAAAGTCAAAAACAGTGTCTAGTTTTTATAAAATGAATAATCCAAATGAGTTTTTCATTTTAAGGGGGAGAATTTCAAGTAAGGGTGAGAAATGACATGTTATGGGAATAATGCAAAATATGGTGAAGGTGAATACATGCAAAATATATAAAATTTTGAGAAATTGATCATTGGGAAATGATGGTACATTGGCTTTCATATCTTACTCATGAATAGAGTAGATGAAAAATCCATAAGATCATTGTTTGATGTGCTTGGTAGGCTTGGCAAATCAAAAAGTATTCAGATGTGATATACACTAAATACTATGCTTGACCATGTGGATAACATCTTGAAGCATGTTTCATGAAAAAAATAAAAATAAGTGTGGAAAAGAAAAAGAGAAGTCACTGTGCATACATGTGTTCATTTTGCAAAGATTTAACCTTGTTTGAGTTTCTTTATTTCTCAAACGATCAGACTTTCTATGCGTGCTCACAAGGCCGACCTGAATGTTGTTCGTTTGAGGTTCTGCTTTATTTTCTTTGGTGTTTTGTATAATTCATCGGACTTTATCCGTGGGTTTACAAGACCGACCTGATCGTTGTTGGATTATACAATTTAAACTTGTTTTATCTTTCTTATTTTGTTAAATCCGAGGCCTTATCTGCGTATCGAAAGATCGACCTTAAGGTAGACGATTTAACGTTCTTATTTCTTTTTGCATGGAGCACAGTTGACGATATCATGGTTAAAATCACTATGTGATAATCGCAAGTGTAATCACAAAAAAAAAATGTCTGAATATGTCTGATAGTGTGGGGTACACTGGTCAAAGCAAATCTAATCTATACCTTAACATATCCAGATGTTATGAGTATGATTATGCCTGAGTTTATGATGGACAAATTATACCAGCAATCGCCATGGCTTATGTGCTTCAATTAGTTGAAATTAAGGTGTAGTTCAGTGCGTTATGACCAATATGATCTCGAATAATGATCTTTCTCATACCAAAAATAGAGTTTGATTCTGTATTGCAATTTCATTTTATTTTAGAAATTTTCAAAAAAAAATTCGGTGTGTTTTAACAAAAGTTTGAAAACTCCAAAAGATTTTAGGTTTGTTTTGATATAAACTGTTTAAAAAGCCAAAAATATTTTATTTCTGCTTTGTTTTCGATCTGATCGACACGTCATACAAATCAAATTTTTCAAAATCATATCTTGGAGTCTCAAAGAGACATTTTGCGCAAAGATTATTTTGTAAGTTTAAGGAACGATCTTACTACTGGATGAACCTGTCAATCTAGTGCACGAGAATGTAAATAAGCTTTATTTTATTGATTTCACAAAGAGAACAATTACAAAGCTTTGGTTTCTTTCTCTAGAACACACACACACAAAGTGTAGATCTGATCAAGAGTTCTCACATGCTAAACAGGTCAACCTATTTATAGTTGACTCAAACTACCCAGCGTACCATCCAACATACCATTGGTACGTTGGCTCCGTACCAAGTGGTACGAACCATGGTACGCTGTTTCTAAGACTCACACCATAATGCTCTCATATAGATACAATACACGTGACACACTGTAGCATAGAAATATGCTCTAACAAACTCCCTTTAACGTGTAGTGTATCTATGCTAACTAAACTTCAGTCTTCAATCTTCAGCATCGTCGCATCTGATCTTTAACTTGAACTTTCTTGTCAGCAATAGAGCTTGCATAGCTGGATCACTATTGAATCATCTTTGATCTTCAAGATCCACTTGTGAATGATACTTCATACTCCCCCTTTCACCATGCTTGAGTCTTGATAGCACACAACCTGCAATTTCAGAAGACAGAAACGCGGTTTTCCATTTTCAAGCCAACATAAGTTAATCTTTGCGCAAAACTTCTCTTCGAGTATCCAAGATATAGTTTTGAAAATATTTATCGTATCTTGTGTCGATCAGTAAAAAACAAACAAGAATTAAAATCTTTTTGGCTTTTATGAATTATACTAAGACACACCAAAATTCTTTTTGATTTTTCTGAAATGAAAACAAAATTAAATGCAATACAGAATCAGACTCTATTTTTGGTATTTTGCGAGAAAGATCACGACGCGAGATCATATCAGACATAATGCATCTAGCACATTTCAATTTCGGTCTTAATCAACATGCAAGCCAAGATAATCGCAAATACAACATTTATGTTTAGTTCAGCATGCACCAATAATTTTTATTGTTTTCAGATATGCTTAAGGTAATATTATCATGCACTGATAACTCGGCCTCCACTCTATTAGAAATACTGGAAAATCATCATGTTTACCAAATAGAAGAAAATTTTCTTGGAGATTTAATTATCCTTGATAAGTCGTGCAAATATAAAGCAGGACCTCAAATACCTAGCAATCAGGTCTGTCTTTTGGCACGCAGAGAAAGCCCAAGTATTTGAGAAAATAAGAAAGAAAAACAAGTTGAAGTTGTATAACCCAACAACAATCAGGTCGGTACTCCCGTACACGCAGGGAAAGTCCGATGAGTTATACGAAACACCAAAGAAAATAAAGTAGAATGTCAAACGAACAACGATCAGGTCGATCTTTCAATACGCAGAGAAAGTCCGATCGTTTGCCAAAATAAAGAAAATCAAACAAGTTAAATCTCTTAAAATGAAAACATGCATTCATCAGAATATCTCTTATTCTACTATTTCCAGAATCATCACACGACAATCATCAAGAAGCAAATAACCAAAGATCATCAGGCAAGCTTTATATTTATATCTTACTTGCAGATATCAGATTAGTCATGCACATTCACAGATTATACAAGAACCTACAGTCTTAAGACTTAATCTATCCATGGTAGATAAACATATATGCTGATGTACCATCATTTCTCGCTTTTGTTGAATCAATTTCTCATTTTTTCATTATTTTTTTATATTTTCCAATTTCTATCCCTAAAATTCAAACAAAAACTATTTTTTTGAATTTTCAAATTTTCTCTCCCTAAAAATATGAATAAAAGAAAATGAAAAACGAAAATGAAAATAATCGATCAACACTATTTTTTGAATTTTTAAAATTGCTATTTTTAAAAATCAGTTTCTCAAAGATAGGAACCATGCATTTTAACTTAAATCTACTACTAGTATCTAACTGTCAGCAATCTTTCAATCACTATCATGTCTTCTTGAAATACCTGCACACACTGGAAAATATTAAGTTTGTAAAACCCCGACCCTGATCCATATTGGTGATAGGTCGTCCAGTGGCTTCGACAAAATCAGTGTTGGCTGTTGAGACAACTTTTGGTCTCCATTCCTGTTTTGGTTTTAAACTTTCTGGTGAACCACTGCCCAACTGATGAGTGACAATCGGAACTACTACCCAACTTTTCAGGAGTAAATTTCTTTTTCCAGAAAAAGTTAGTGTTGGTATTGGTTCACCAAAAATAATACCATCAGGATCAATATACATTCTATGTTTGGCATATGATGATGAACTTTTAGTTGTCTTATGACAATTATTTGCATAATGACCCTTCTGACGACAAACATAACAAAGTCGACTACCAGTTGAATTGATTGAAATTGGTTTTTGTTGATACCTGATATGTACGTCGTGTGAAGTATTAGTTAATGTACAAGATCAATACAATCTAGGTCTGGCCGAACTAGGTCCGAACCTGAAGTTCGGATTGGCCGAACCTGAGGTTCAGCCGAAGCTCGGCCAGCTGGGTATATATAGATGATTGGTCTTTGTAATTAGTGTGTTCTGAGCGGGTGAGATCTGTTAAGTATGTGTTTCTGAGTGTGTATTCTCTGAGTCTATTTCTAAGTGTTTACTGGTTGTAATTGTTCTTCATTGATCAATAAATCAATCGGTTAATTACGTTTCGATGTTCGAATAGCTAGATCGAGTAGACGATCCGATGTTCACGCATTTTCAAGTGGTATCAGAGCTTTCTGGACATTGTTCCTCTGAGGAGAAGATTTCTGGAAAGCATGAAGGATTGGGTTTTCACGGGATGAAAGACAAAGCTGAGAAGGTTCCAGCATCCTCATCTCATGATTTGAAGAAATTAAAGATGAAACAAGTGAAGAAGGAAGTTTTTCAAGCTGATAAAATTCAACCCGAGCGGTTTTACAAACTCAAGGGTTCGAATCAATTATTTTCTGACAAAGAGTTTCCACTTCATTGTGTTGATGCTCGGAAGATTTCTGAAGTTTTTGTGAGAGCTCAAGTTTCTTCTGAAAGTTCTAAATCTCGAAGCCCTACATCCAAATGGGGACATGATCACAGGCATCAGGTATATGATTTCTCATTTTGATCATGTTCGAGATATTCATGTGTGTAACTCGTTGCATGTACATCAAAAGTGGGACAAATCAACACGAGTCTGTTATATTTGCCGCCGAACCGGGCATATGGCAAAAGCTTGTTCATTACCTGCTGATTCACCCCAAAGATTTCACAAGACATCAGTGTTTGGTAAATCTGCCACAACAAAGTTCTTTGATGAACAAGGCAGAGTTTTTGATGAAGTTGAGCCTACATTTTATCATAAACAAAAACGTTTTGTTCCAATGTTTTCAAAAGATCAAAACGTAGGTTCATCATCACAGTCACCTGTGACTGTTTCATCAAAAACTGAATTACCAAAACCACAACAATGGAAACCTAAGGTGGTTTCTAAGCAAAACAAGGACACTGGTCGACCAGAAGCACTTCGCTTCGGGTCATTTTTGGACTAATTAGTTTGACTAGTGTGCAAGTACTTCTAGAAGACCTACCGACGATTGCAAAGTTATTGATAGAGGAGTATTCTGTTTAATTTAAATTTTTCATGATAACTCTTTCTAACCTGCAAATTTTCTGAATTTTAAATCTGCAAATATCCGTGTTGATTGATTACTTTTCTCTGTTTACAAGTTTTTCTCAAAAACCCAAAAATAGAGTCTTGTTTTTGTGTAAAATGAAAATCCAAAAATAAAGTTTTCATTTTAAGGGGGAGAATTGTAAGTAAGGGGGAGTAATTGAGAAAATGCATGTTATGGGGAGAAAGTGAATACATGCCAAATATATAATGAAGGAATGTGAATACATGCCAAATATATAAAATTGTGAGAAATTGATCATTGGGAAATGATGGTACATTGGCTTACGTATCTGACTCATGGATAAGAGTAGATGAAAGGGCCATTAGTTCATTGTTTGATATGTTTGGTAGGCTCGGCAAATCAGAAAGTATTCAGATGTGATATACACTAAATACTAATGCTTGACCATGTGGATAACATCTTGATGCATACGTCATGACACAAAAAGAAAACTAAGTGTGAAATTCAAAATGAGAAGTCACTATGTATACATGTGTTCATTTTGCAAAGATTTAAACTTGTTTGATTTTCTTTATTTTGTCAAACGATCGGACTTTCTCTGCGTATCGAAAGATCGACCTGATCGCTGTTCGTTTGACATTCTGCTTTATTTTCTTTGGTGTTTCGTATAACTCATCGGACTTTCTCTGCGTGTACGGGAGTATCGACCTGATTGTTGTTGGGTTATACAATCTCAACTTGTTTTTATTTTTCTTATTTTGTTAAATCCGAGGCCTTATCTGCGTATCGAAAAATCGACCTTAAGGTAGACGATTTAACGTTCTTGTTTCTTTTTGCATGGAACACAGTTGACGATATCATGAAAATATTATGCATTGTGAAAAATCACAAGTGCAATCACACAAACGGTAAAAGAAAGAAAAGCTGAAAATGTCTGATTATGTCTGATAGTGTGGGATACACTGGTCAAAGCAAATCTAATCAATATTTTAACATATCCAGATGTTATGAGTATGATTCTATCTGAGTTTAAGTTGGACAAATTATACCGGTAATCAGCATGACTTATGTGTTTCGATTAATTGAAATTGAAGTGCAGTTCAGTGCGTTATGTTCAATATGATCCCATATAGTGATATTTCTCATACCAAAAATAGTGTTTGATTCTGTATTGTAATTTCATTTCATTTCAGAAAAGAACAAAAAGGTTTTCGATGTGTTTTAGCATAAATTTTGAAAAGCCAAAAAGATTTTGTTTCTGTTTTATTTTCGATCTGATCAACACGTGATACAAATCAATTTTTCAAAATCATATCTTGGAGTCTCGAAGAGACGTTTTGCACCAAGATTATTTAAATGGTTGAGCAGGTTGCTATGTGCAAGATATCACAACTTCTAGTCTTCTGAAGATGTTGATGAAAGACCAGAGATACACTAAAATGTCATCAAGTATTCAAGATCAAGCTACAATCGAGTCGAGGAGGAGTTTGTTTGAAGATACATTTCATTAAACGAACGGATTCTACACTTGAGGGGGAGCTTGGTTGAAGATACAAAGATGATGATGTGGAAGAGATACTGCACACGACGAGGGGGAGTTTGTTGATACCTGATATGTGCGTCGTGTGAAGTATTAGTTAATGTACAAGATCAAGACAATCTAGGTCTGGCCGAACTAGGTCCGAACCTGAAGTTCGGACTGGCCGAACCTGAGGTTCGGCCGAAGCTCGGACCAGCGGGTATATATAGATGGTTGGTCTTTGTAATTGGGAGTTCTAAGGGTGTGAGATCTGTTAAGTGTGTGTTTCTGAGTGTGTATTCTCTGAGTCTATTTCTAAGTGTTTACTGGTTGTAATTGTTCTTCATTGATCAATAAATCAATCGGTTAATTACGTTTCAATGTTCGAATAGCTAGATCGAGTAGACGATCCGATGCTCACGCATTTTCAGTTTTCCAAAGTGATCAGTCAAACATTCATCATAAACTTTTGAAAAGATAGGTTTAGGTTTCTTTGGCTTCTGAAATTTTGAAAAATAATTTGGAGAATCATAAAAACATTTTTCATCTCCATAACCAAAGAATTTATCTTGATGATAAAACCTGTTAGAATTAGCATAATAAAATGAATCTGAATTTTTACTGTCTTGTGGTGTAGCATCAGATATACAAGAAAACTCTTCATTTTCATCTGCAAATGCTAAAGATACTTTCTTCTTCCAAAATTGCGACTTCATATCTGTAGACACCTTCTGCTTCTTTATCTTCTCAGCTTTGAACGTCTTCTTGTTGGAATCCTTAATTGGAACCTCTTTTCCTTCATATCCCAAACCACCATTCTTCTGCTTAGGATGTTCTTTCACAGAATGACCTTTTGATGCTAGAAGAGAAAATTCATCTTTGATAGCTTTAACACCAACTTCCTTATTTAGTAAAGATTCGTCAATCACAATATCAGAAAAATAAGGAATCTTCACATGACCTGGATTTCCTTCAAAAATCTTTTCTTTATCAAGAAATATAGACTTGGAATCAAACTTCAATCCTTTGCAATAATCAACCTCCTTTTTATTCTTCTTAGATTTTGACTTCTTTGATTTTCCAGATTTAACACCATCTCCTTTAAGATAATCTTGCAACTTCTGGGTTGAATTATCATTAGTTGGCATTTTCAGATCAACCACTTGAGCAGGAACTTCATGATTATCGACTTCTTTGCTTGGTTTGCCATCTGGTTCCACATGATACAGATAATTCTGAAACTCACTTGATGTATTGCAGTTCTCAAGTTTTTGTTGAATATCAAGCATTTCAATCTTTATGTTTAGAAACCTTTGTATTAGCTTCCAGTAACTCCTTTTGAGAAGCAATAAATTTCTCAGACAACTCGTTATACTTGTTCTTTTGACCATACATTCTATCACATCCAGCAAGAATTTCTATAGTAACCTTCTTTAGCTGTTTCTTATAATAGACAACATCTTGTTTCAAAATGTTATTTTGACTTTCAACCTCACCATTTTCATCACGCAACTTTGTGAGTTCCTCCTGAAGTTGAATTATTCTATCAGCAGCTTCGACAACAATTTTATTAACTTTTTCATATATCTATTGAAGAGGATAACATTTCGCAAATAATAAATCAAAATCTTCAACAGCTTCCTTTTCATTTGCTTTAGTTTTATTACATTCTTCAATTAACACTTCTTTTTCTTTCAACCAATCTTCCTTAATTTTAACAAAATCAATACACATTGTACAAGAGGAAGAGGCACTCTGTTGAATTTTTGCTTCGTAACCATCACGAATTTTATTTTTCCATTTCTCCAATTCTTTTCTCAGAAGACTATTTTCTTCAGAAATTGTAGACATATATTCCTCACATTGTCTCTTTACAAAATCCCATATTTGCATTGATGTTCCATAATTTCTGACTTGACTTTTAAGAGTTTTAGGCAAAGCTAACAGAAGAAGTGCAATAGCTTTTTCATGTTGATCATATGATTCACTTTCTTCAGGTGAAAATTTTCATCTCATCTTACAATTACCACCAAAAGTTGGATACTGATATTCATTTGAAATCGGTAACCACAACCTTTTATCCAAATCAACAACATATGCTCTAAAATTTGTTGCTCAACCATGATAATCTCCAAGATATATCAACTTTGGCACATTCTGACTATGGCTTGCAATAAATGCATCAATTGCTTACATTTTTAAAAATTGTGAAATTGGTTATCAAAACTTCAAACTCGAAAACGGAGGTCTTAAAAGATGATTTTGGGGGTCAAACCGGAGGGTACTGGCCGTTAGCTCCCGTAACTCTTAACGGTTCTCAAGTTACATCAATTTTAGTGAACTTCACTTTTCTGCCAGCGTACCAAGCAACGAATCAAAACTTTGACCGTACCAAAAACTCAGCGTACCACAATCTCAGCGTACAAAACTAATCGGCATACCAGTGAACTCGGCGTACCAATCATCGTACCACCGTTGAAGATTGCCTTGCGTACCAATCAGCGGACCAAATGGTATGGTGTAACTGCTCTAGACCACTATTGAAGATTGCCTTGCGTACCAGCAGTGTACTAGTAGTTCATCCATTGTACCACGACATTCAACCGGCGTACCAACACTGTTTCGATTGATTTTTGAGAATTTGGACGTTTTGGAATGTAATTTGCAGCAGTAGGCAACGAAAACACACTAGGAATGCTTACAAATCAAATTTAGCACCAAAAACACTCGGAATTGAGAAGAATTGAAGAAAATCCAAAGAAACCCACTTTCTCTCACTAGAAAAATTCAATTTTGATCAATTCAAACCAGCAGAGCAACCTGGATTTGCTCTGATACCACTTGTAAGTTCACGAAATGATCTTACTACTGGATGAACCGATCAATCTAGTGCACGAGAATGTAAATAAGCTTTGTTTTATTGATTTCACAATGAGAACAATTACAAAGCTTTGGTTTCTCTCTCTAGAACACACACACACAGAGTGTAGATCTTATCAGGTGTTCTCACATGCTAAACAAGTCAACGTATTTATAGGTGACTCAAACTGCCCAGCGTACCATCCAACGTACCATTGGTACATTGGCTCCATACCAAGTGGTACGAACCATGGTACGCTGTCTCTAAGACTCACACCATAATGCTCTCATATAGATACAATACACGAGACACACTGTAGCATAGGAATATGCTCTAACATATTTATAATTGAACAGGTTGCTAATTGAAAAAGATGTCACAACTTCAAGTCTTCTGAAGTTGCCGATAAATAGAGAAACACATTGTTCATCGTCAAATATTCTAAGATCAAGCTACCATCAAGTTGAGGGAGAGTTTGTTCAAAGAATATGTTCTAATTGGTGAACATATACTGCACACGTCGAGGGGGAGTTTGTTGGTACATAATCTGTGCGTCGTGTGAAGTATCTGAACAAGACAATGTGAAGATCTGAACAAGTCAATGTCAAGAATGCTGCTACGAACTGGATCCGAACTGGTAGTTTGGATTAGACGAACTACGGGTTCGCCAGAGTTTAGTTAGTCGTGTATAAATAGGAAGTTTGTCTTGTTATTCAGGAACACGTTAAAACGAGAGTGAGAGACTCAAGAGCTAAGTGTGTGTTTCCAAAGTGTTCTCTGAGTGATTGTTCTAAGTTTTTTTCTAGATTGTATTGTTCGTTTGATCAATCAAACAATCTTTTAATTACTCGTTCGTATCTGAAGTAGCTAGATTGAGTAGACGATCCGATCCTCACGCACTTTCAAGTTCGTCATAGTTTTTATTGATGATATTCTCATCTACTCTAGGACAAAGGAATATCACGCATTGAAGATATGGAGACATTACTTGTATCGTAATGAGTGCACAAATTACCAATCACAAGAGTCTTCAGCACATCATTGACCAAGAGGAGTTGAATATGATGCAGCGACGATGGGTAGAATTGTTCAACGACTATGAATGTGTTATTAAGTATCATCTGGGAAAGGCTAAAGTGGTAGCTGATTCCCTAAGTCAAAAAGAGTCGAAGCCGAAGAAAGTTTGCGCTTTGTAGTTGACAATTCAATCAGAGTTGCCGGATCAGATTTGGAACGCACAACTTGAAGCGTTGAAGGAAGAGAACATGGAGTCAGAATCTCTACGTGGGTTAAATGATCAGCTTGAGATCCGATCGGATGAAAGTCGATATTTTGTTGGTAGGTTATGGGTGCCTAAGTATGGGAATTTTAGACAGCTTATCATGGACGAAGCTCATAAGTCGAGGTATTCCGTACATTCAGGTTCTGATAAGATGTATAACGACTTGAAAGCAGTGTATTGGTGGCCGAAGATGAAAGCCGATATAGCCACGTACGTGAGTAAGTGTTTAACTTTGTCGAAGGTCAAAATCGAGTATCAGAAGCCATCAGGTTTGTTTCAACAACCTGTTCTTCCTGAATGGAAATGGGACCATATTACTATGGATTTCATGCTGAAAGACCCCCAACAGGCATGATACGATATGGGTAATCGTTGATAGATTAACAATGTCTGCGCATTTCTTGCCTATTCAAGAATCAGATGGGTCTGAGGAATTGGCTAGATTATATATGAAGTATGTGGTCTCGCGTCATGGAGTTCCTTTACCGATCATATCGACCGAGACGCAAGGTTTACTTTGAATTTCTGGAAGTCTTTACAGAAGGCATTGGGAACGAAGCTGGATATGAGTACAGCTTATCATCCTCAGCCTGATGATCAGAGGGAGAGGACTATTCAGACGTTAGAGGATATGCTCAGAACTTGTCACGCAAATCGAGTTTTGATTTAACAATTATCGAAAGAATTTGTCTAAAATATACAATTAATTTATGTTCGGGATATGCGATAGTCATTTTTTAAAAGCAAAATATTAAATTTGCAAATTTTTAGGTTAAACGATTTGCTTAAAACAGAAATAAAGTGATTTTCGGTTTTTTTTGCGCAAATCCGGTATTAAACCGGAGTCATATAGATTTCAAAAATCATATTTTAATGTTCCTTAGTATTTTATAAGGTTAATATAACATGTTCGTAATATTTTAGAGGCTATCGATTTAAAACGAGAACGTACGGATAAATATATTTTAAATACTTATTTTTATACCTCGTTATGCGTATTCCGAGACTTAGAAAACCCTGAAAAATTATCCTAAACTATTTTTTGACATTAAATGATAAGGTTAGAAAAGCCTAGGGGTTAAAATTGCTAAAAACCAAAATTCAGGGGTTAATTTGTAAACAAAAAGTTGAGGGATCAAATCTACCAATAGCCCAAAGTGGGCCGCGTATCGCTCTGACCCCTTCTTTTTTCATCACGTTATGCGGTGTGTACCAGGTCACAGATTCTCCATGTTTTCACCTTGTAGCTCAAGTTTGATCCGTCGTTTTTGAACGATTAGTCACCCCAAACACCTGTAGGATACACCTGCGACCTTGGTAACTATAAATACAACCTCTGATAGTCCCTAAAACCTCACTAATTTACGAATTCTTCACCTCAAAAACCCTTATCACACAATAGAAACTTCACCATTAAAATTTGATCGATCCAAGAGGTCTTAGAAGCTCATCTCCTACAGTCCTACATATTTTGGTATGATCTACAAAACCCCTCTATCAATTTCTATTAATTTTGTCTCTAAGATGGAGTTTTGAAACTATGTTAACATTAGGGTTCTTAACTTGTTTTATTAATTCTGGTTAATAGGGGATGAATTAGGGTCTGAATATTTGAAACATATTATGTTATAACATATATTAAAGAATCCCTAAGTCAATTTCATGATATCTAAAGGTTTGGTACTTTATCTAAAAATCAGTCAAAATTAGGATTTTCGTAACGTTCTTCTGCCAAACTTGAGTAAACGGTGTTGAATTAAGGTATGATATTTTGAGAAAAAAATATAGTATATTATAATAAATAAAACCTTAAATTTATATAATTTTTATGAAATGTTTTGATATTTATTTGATAAATATTGCAAAACTAGGGTTTTGAATATGATTATTTAATATTAAACAAACCAGGAGGTATAGGGACTTGATTTTTGGTCTTAGATAATGTTTATATATAAAATAAATATTAATGGGTCCAAAAGTTAATAAAATATAATTTACCGATAAAAGGGTAAAATGGTCTTTTTGAACAAATAGAACCTAAACTCCTTATATTCCTCATAACTATAGTCAACATAAGTTCCTATATTCATTTAGCATGTTCGTTTCATTAGGATAATCTCCAGGTTGTTATCTCTCGCAAATTGGTTCTATCCCTCGTATTCGATCTACTTATCAGGTGAGTATTCACTAAGTCCCTCTTTCTTTTAAAATGGGATATGACTCAATATTCAATTCGTATTATCATTTCTAATGGTGATTCATTCGAATGATATGCCGACTTGTGAGAAATCATAGCTCCATATCTTTAACCTTTTTTGTGTATAACATGTATCTCTATTCAAAATCATTTCTTTAAACGTTTATACGATTTTATGCTGATTGGATGAATTCTATGTGGAATTGTTTATGGAAATCTCTATATGCTAGTCTACCTCTTTATATGCTAGTCTACCTCTATATGAGGAAATTATGATGTGAAGTCTTAAGTGATTGATTGTTTGATACGTTTATTTTTTCCTTAACTGATTGACTGTATATCTGAACGTATCTCTTATCACATATATCACATGTGTTAAAAATATATTTTTATAAACTTTTGTTTACTCACCAACTACTTTTGTAGTTGACACTTGATTTTATACATGTTGCAGGGATAATGCTTGGGCTATATTGTAATCACGCTAGGATTGCTGGACCTAGATTAAAGACTTTAATATAGTTTTAATATGTATTTTGCATGTTTAACTGTTTTGTACAATATGTTCAATTGATTAATGAAAAGGGGCATTTTTAAGTATTAAAACTTATTTTAGTTGTCATGAGCATCTGGACAATCATTGCGCCCCGACATATTCCACCGTCGGTTGGGGTGTGACAGATTGGTATCAGAGCCTTGGCTATAGGGATTTAGGTTATTAGAACTGGATAACCTAGACTATAAGCCTTAGGTGTCCTACATGATTAACTCATGTCTGTATGCCTATTATTATATTATGTCTTTAGATGCTGCTTAAACTTGCCTCCTTAGATCTCACCTTTGCCTTAACACTTGACACACACATGTACACTAATCTCTTCTGGCTTCCTAGCCTCTATCCTTAGTAATGGTTCCTTATGTGCCATTTTAGGATTCTAAATTTTGATTTTACAAATTCCGTCGGAGTTAGGTTCCTTACAGTAGATATATAGTAACTGGAAGGGGGAAAGCACCGGTAGCCGGAGGTCTATCTAGGCAAGAATTGCGTATAAATCCTGATCAGCCATGTGGAACTGGATGCCTACCTAAAAGTCTTTGGTGAGAGTGTTGGAACCTATTAGGCCAAAGCATGTCAATTACTTCTACGAGCCCAATTAACCCTGATTAGTGACGGTTGAAGTTTCTCAATCGAGAAGCGAGGGACATTCCATTATGTTTTACTAAATCAACATGATTTCTTCTCCATCCCTTATTAGAAATCTTGTGATTTCTAAATTAGAATGTTTTATAAAATATTCCTCTTCATGATCCCGAATTAATTATCCTATCCCTTGTCTCCTAAAATTTTTCCATCAGCATGGATCTCGACGATCACCAAATGGCCTAGAAAAAAAGCTCAACAAGTGGCAGCTTTCATCTCCAACATTTTCCGACAAGCCTTCAATGATAAATTTGTCAATAATGATGCTACTACGAATCCTGTTTGCTCTCCCAAACACTGTAAGGTGTGTAACTCACCGAAGTGCGGTAAGTATGAAAATCCTACTCAACTACCTCAATGGTTAGAAGTTATCAAATGTCCCACTGGCAAGACCAAGAAAAGGAAAAGGAAAAGGAAAAGGAAAAGGAAAGCTAAACATCATGCTGCAATTACCAAACCTACAAAAGATGTTATTCCTGCTAATCCTGCTCCTCAAACGAATCCCATACTTGATCGACCAAGAAACCTTACTTTGGACTTTACTCTTTGTGTAACACCTGTCATCATCATCACACGGTGATCTCGCCTTTGCCGTAGGTGTAATCATTGCAATCGATATGGTCATTTCCAGAAGACCTGTCATCTGCCACTAAGAGCCCAGCCTCTAATAGTTCAACATATGACACCAGTACCTGTTCAAGTTGCTGCTGCTATCCAAAATACTTTCTCCTCCATGTTCTATTGTTACCCTTGTGAAAGCTTTGGGCACCTTCCATACACCTGTCCTCTGCTGGCCGTTGGTAACCCTCCTGTGAAACAACAATATCAACCTTAGAACAACTATTGGAACTTTCATCGTGGATGATACCTGAAGGAAGAAGTGATGTTGATACTTGAAGATCATTTGGACTCTGTTAATATTTAAATAAATACGTTTCCATGTAATAAAAGTTTGTAACTATCCTATCGATGTTCATCTTGTATATATATCTGAATATGAGTTTTATAACTCTTTGCTTGTTGTCCTCCTACTTACTCAATCATTTCTTATATTCGTATTACCCTTAAGCCTCCCATTATGATTAGTCAGCAGACAAGAAACCCATTACCCTCAGTTTCCGTTATCCTTAATTGCAACTCAATCCTTGAAGACAAATCATATAGTAAATTAGAAACACGCGTCCTTCATCAAAACCCATAAGTACTTACACAAAGAAGTGCCTGACATTCTTGGTATTAATCCTGTTATGAAGATCACCATATAAGGATTCATTTGCCTTAGTTCCTCACTTTGAGAAGCGACCATTCATTAAATATGATACATCTTGAATGTAAATCACCAGTCCGATGGACTCATCATATCCAAAATCTTACATTAGCGACGTCTTTGAGAGAATTCACAGAATCACCTATCTCCTCAAGACAAATTCTCATTATTGGCATTATCTCTATACAGAATAATTATCCATTAGTGATTCCTGAACTTTCTCAAACCATGATTTAATCTGGTATTGATTCCCTTCATTGACCTTGATAAAGAGAAGAATATGATACCCAAAATTGCATTATCATTCGAATGGTGATTCACTCAAATAATGATATGCATTTTGATATCAAGTGATCAATTCATATTATCATTTGAATGGTGATTCATTTAAATGGTAGTTTCGTGTTATATCACTATCCTTTCCTCAAATGGAATAATCAAGTATTTCTGTTAAACGTTCCTCTTACATTATCACAGCATTAATCAATGATGATCGAAATTACTCTATATCATGAAATACCTCTAAATCCTCTTATTGCTCTAGCCAGTCCAAGACTTATATGTACTACACCTAAACAATTGTATGTGATGCTAGCTTAGCATACATTTGGTTTTGGTCACAAGCATTAATTTTGGGTGTTAGCCAATATCTAGTCCAGACTAACTAGACCTCGCATCCCGTAGGTGAATTGAATGTGGCTCGCTACCCATTTAGCTCACTGGTACTCGACACGCTCTCTCGTTAAGAAATCTATGATCCCATTTTATTGTGTGGAATGATATTCTTGACTAAATATCAAAATATCAGTTTCAACAATTTACAAGTAAATCATGTTACCCCCACCGCTCTCCTCGTATTCCACCGATCATTCCCCTGAAGTATGGGGAGACAGTGATAAATCAAATCTATAAATCTGATTGTTATGGATAATCATGTAATCACGATCCATCATATCCGATGTTATTCAATCTCTATCGCGTTGTTATGATCTAAAGTTCATTCGCTATTATATGGAAAATGGTAGTTCTTCGTAGGTTACTAGCGCATTTTTAAAGTATTACAAATGTGGTGGGCTGGCTGCGGTACACTCTATATATAAGCATCAAATGTACTTTAAAAATTAATTAGGAATCGAACATAGAACTGACCATTGGTTGTTGTTTGTATCAAATTCCCTATCACCATTGATATATTCCTTCCTCTTATCTCGAATATCTCTTCTAATTTCGGGATGAAATTTCCTGAAGTAGGGGAGACTATACCATCCGTGTCCGACCCATTTACAAAACTTGACCCAAATCTGAACTTTGCAAATCAAGTTTTGATTTAACGTCTAAAATATACAATTAAATAAAGCGATTTTTTGTTTTTTGTTTTTGTGCAAATCCAGTATTAAACCGGAGTCATATAGATTTCAAAAATCATATTTTAATGTTCCTTAGTATTTTATAAAGTTAATATAACATGCTCGTAAAATTTTAGAGGCTATCGATTTAAAGCTAGAACGTACGAATAAATATATTTTAAGTACTTTTTTTATACCTCGTTATGCGTATCCCGAGACTTAGGAAACCATGAGAAATTATACTAAACTATTTTTGGACATAAAATGGTAAGGTTAGAAAAGCCTAGGTGTTAAAATTGCTCAAAAACCAAAGTTCAGGGGTTAATCTATAAATAAAAAGTTGAGGGACCAAATCTGCCAATAGCTCAAAGTGGGCCACGTATCGCGCCGACCCCCTCTTTTCTCCTCGCGATACGCAGTGGTTACGAGGTCGCAGATTCTCCACGTTTTCACCTTGTAGCACAAGTTTGATCCATCCACACGTCGTTTTTGAACGATTAGTTACCCCATACACCTGTAGGAGACAACTGTGACCTTAGTAACTACAGATACAACCTCTGATCGTCCCTAAAACCTCACCAATTTACAAATTCTTCATCACGCAACGGAAACTTCGCCATCAAAATTCGATCGATCCAAGAGGTCTTAGAAGCTCATCTCCTACAGTCCTACATATTTTGGTATGATCTACAAATCCCTCTATCAAATTCTGTTAATTTTATCTCTAAGAGCGAGTTTTGAAACTATGTTAAAATTAGTGTTTTTAACTTGTTTTATAATTCTGGGTATTTGGGAATGAATTAGGGTCTGAACTTTTGAGGGATATTATGCTATAACATAAATTAAAGAATCCCCAAGTCAATTTCGTGATATCTAAAGATTTGGTTTTTTATCTAAAAATCGGTCAAAATTAGGGTTTTCGTAACATTGTTCTGCCAAAATTGAGTAAATGGTGTTGAATTAAGGTTTGATATTCTGAGGAATATTATAATATAATTTAATAAATAATACCCTAAGTTTATACAGTTTTTTGAAATGTTTTGATATTTATTTGCAAAATACTGCAAAATTAGGGTTTTGAATATGATTATTTAATATTAAACAAACCAGCTGATCCCTTTACAAAGCGCATGATTCACGAGACTCATGATTGTCACAGAGAAGCGATAGGGCTTAAATTAGCTAAATACATGTTTTGATTTAGTATTTGGGTGTACGAACATATAAAGAATTATTTTAACTATCCATATTCCATCGGTAAATGCAATATGAAATTTCATAACTGTGTTTGATGTTAATACGTTTAATCATCCCTGAACAATTTTTTATATTGTTCTAAATGTCCGTAGTCATTTATAGACGTGGGAACGACTCTAAACTAAGACTATTCTGATATTGAACCTTAAAAGGGTTTAACGTTCATAGTCACAGACCTCCTTAGAGAATGACATTGGATGTAACTCGCATCAAGCAATGCAATCATGGAAGCTTTGCCTGCTTGATTAATGGTATGCTCTAATGTTTCCTTAGACCTGAGATGTATACTGGAACTCGCGTTGTCGCGTAACTGCCAATAATAGGACTACTTTTGGGAATGGATCTAAAGTTCAGTGGGAGTTGTATGCCTTAAGACGGGATTTCGTAAAGGCGCCCTCGTTGATTCCAAATGTGAAGTGTGAGGCCTCACCCAAACTTACGGTGCGTTTGATTGGTACACTTTGGATCGGAGAACGAGACAATAATAGAGGAATCTATTACATGAGAGTCCATGTCTCATTATTCATCTATGTCTAGAGGACAATGATTACCAATAAGTCCTCTATCTGCTTGCGTTACAATTAGATATACTTTAGCTGTCGACTTAAAGTGTCGAAACTAATTGGTGTAGCCATGCATAGCTAGAGTGCCTCTAACTACAACGCTAAAGTATCGCGATCAGCCCAAGTGGGAGATTGTTGGATATTAGATGTCCTGACCCGATATTTAACGTAACCGACCCGGTTTCGGCCCTCAAGAGTTACACCGGAGTCAACGAACTATTATAATTAATTACTTGTTAATTAAATAAATTTAACAGTTAAAATAAATAAATACTTGCTATTTATTTAATTAAGCGTAACGAAACAATTTTTCTCGTAAAACGGTTTACGGAACTCGGCGAAATATTATTTGGTTGTTACTGGGCTAACAAAGAAATAATATTAGAGGGCTTTTAAAAAGTGTTTGGTGGATTGGATCGTGTCATGGGCTTAGGTTAAACCAAGGGGCCCATCGCGACCACCATTATATAAGGAGGAGGGGAGGAAAAAGCCTGTTTGCGATTTTTATCCTCCCTCCCCTCCTCACTTTAGACGCCACACAGACCCTGTTAGAGCATATTCCTATGCAACGATGTGTCTCGTGTATTGTATCTAGACTAGAGCGTCTTTGTGAGTCTTATAGTCAACATACCAAGATGGCCGTACCATATGGTTCACCGTACCAGTTGGTACGTCGGCTAGTATGTAAGTGACTATAAATAGTTCATGTTAGAGAGAGCTTAGTTTTTCTGTCATTTCATATCTCTTAAGTGTGTGTAAAATGAGTGTGTTTCTCTCTCTAGCTTGTAACTCTTTGTGAATCAATAAAGCAAAGCTTTATTTACATCCGTGTTCATCGATTAACCGAATCATGCAGTAGTAAGATCCATTTCCGTGGTTTTACAAGTGGTATCAGAGCATTCCAGGTTGCTCTACTGCTTTGGTTTGGTCATTTCGAAATTTTAGAGAGAGAAAGTTTGGGTTTGAGTCGTTTTTCATCAATTTTTCTCAATTCCGAGTGATTTTGAGGTCAAAGATGATTTCTGAGTGTTCTTAGAGTGTTTTCGCACCTCACTGATCCAATTTCCGGTTCTAAAAGTCGAAAATTCAAAAAATCAGTCGATCTCAGTTTGGTACGCCAATGGTACGCTCGAAGAACAGTTTGGTATGTTTCTGGTACGGAAGGCAATATTCATAGCTTTCTGGTACGCCGAAGTTTGGTACGCAAGGCAATCTGCAAAGTTGGTACGCGACGGTTATAAACTGGCCCGCTGATAGTTACTCCGCACCACATTGGTACGCTACTCAAGTTGGTACGCAGAGGTTGGTGGTATGCTGATATTTGTGGTCCGGATTTGGTATGCTGATTTGGTTTGATCCGCTGATTTGGTCTGGTACGTAGATTGGTACGTTGGAAGGTTTTGGTACGCTGGCAGAAAAGTAGTCTTCACTAAAACTGACATAACTTGAGTTCCGTTAAGAGTTACGGGAGGTAATACTAGCCAATACGTTCGTCTCGACGAGATCTATACGTTTACTCGCCTAATGGCCAGTACCCTTCGGTTTGACCCCCAAATTTTTCTTGGAAGATGAAAACGCTGGAGCGTACGGATCGGTTCAGTTCGACATCAATGTGTAATTAAGGGAATAACAAAACGTGTAAATATCAAGTTCAATCTCTCATTCAATAACAAGGATCACTTACATAGAGAATCAGAACTATTACACCTTTAAAACACACACACTTACAAAAAAACTCGTTACACAAGAGTAAGCTATCAACCTATATATAGGACAACATGCTGTCCAAACTCCTAGCTGGTCCGAACCTCAGGTTCGGCCTAAGTTCGGCCTAGGTTCGGCCAGAGTTCGGCCAGCAGGCCTTGGTTGAAATCTTCAAGTCTTCAAAAGCTTAGTCTGATCCAGCATGTTGCCACACGAGGTATCAACAAACCCCCCCTTGGCAAATGCTGGACCGTTCTTCACCTGCCTTGAACATCAGCAGCCACATCCCCAGTCCTTATCAGCTCATGATTATGCCCGGCATAGATATTGAAAGCAAAACAAATCCGTATCACCCTTTGAAACTGCAACGCCTGCTCTATATGATGAGGATGATACAAGATCTGATTGTGATAAAGCACATCTATATCAGCCTTGGACATATTAATCAGCCACATCGGATCATACACTTTCACAACTTTGCTTTCTTCTTTCAGCACAATAACAGCTTCACCAGTCTTTTCATTGTAATACCATCACCTCAATTCTTTGATAAAATCTAACTCCATCTTCATCAATGGAATCTTTTTCATCACAGCAGGCTTTTTCTTGAATATCAATATTATCAGCTTCTTCCCGGTCTTCTTATGAATCTTTGTTAGATGTCGACGCCTTTTTGGTTTTTGAGGACTCAAAAATTGAAATCCTTCTCGACATTCTTTCTCAATAAACTTTTTGAAGTGCAAACCCTTCCAGTCAGTGCCATAGTTGCACAAAGGCTTTCTTGTCAACTCTCGAACATCCCAAATTGGTAAACTGCTGAAATCTCTTGCACATTTGAAGTACTGGATACCGTGTTGACATTTAATCCCGTAGCACTTCAAACTATCAACATACATCCAACTAATAATATCACCCGAAGCTTGACCCTTGAATTTGACATATGATCTTTGCTTGATTGGCTTCGGAGGAGGAACGTAGTTGGCATGAAACGACTTCATGTATTCGTCAAATACCCAACGTTGTTCTTGTTCCTTAGCCTCCTTAGCAATCGGGTCTTCAGGTTTCTCAGCCTCTTTCTTCTTCAACCTTTCCTCAGCTTCCTCACCCTTTTCCTTAGGAAAGAATTCAAAATCATCACCAGCCTGATCATTGAAATTTGAGTACATACCAGGATATTCTTCCTCGGTAATGTCTTCGATCTCAATTTCTTCATCAAAAATATCTTCCTCGTCTTCATAAGACTCTGGATCAGACGATTCATATTTCCTCGGTGCAGTTTCAGAAGCCTTCTTCATATCCTCATCATTCAAATCAAACACTGCTTGCAGTTGTTCAGCTGTAAGATCACCAACAAACTCTCCTTATTCAAGTGTTTGTAGCATTTCTTTGAATTCACCCAAACTAACCGCAGCTTGATTTGATGTAGATGTCCCAGCACCCGAACCAGTGTTTCCAGTTGGGCCTGATCCTCCACCTACATTCCCTTAAGGATCATCCTGATCGGGACCGTCATTCAAAAACATCATGTAGTCTTCCTGACAACCAGAGCTATCACCAATGTCCCCCTGAGCTTTAAATTTTCTACATTAAGAACTTTATTTGCTCATTCATTTCAAGAAGCAAGGCACTCTGGGTCTGACTAGATCTGTTCAAACGAAGAATCTCCCGATCTTTAGCTAAATCCTGACTCTGCAATTTAGTAATCAATTGACCTTGAGATTGATTATGTGCCCTCAATTCATCATTACATGTTTGTAGCTCAGTAATCATCTTCGACTGCTCTTCAGACTTAGCCTTCAACATATCAATTTGTGATTGCTGATCGGTTAGAGCACTTTGAAGAATACTAGCCTGGGAGAACGACACTGAACCTTGATCAAAGTTGAAATTGATATCTGGTGTTGAATGAGTAGAAGCTGTGGCTGTTGTTGCTGTTGAGAAAACAAGAGTCGTGGGTGTAGAACCCATTGGCTGAGTCACAAACTGTACACCAGCACTTGCTGAAGGTGTTGTGCCAACAGTTGTAGACCTATCTGCATTCATTAAATTTTGCAGAAACTCAGACTGAACATCAGAAACTGAAGTTTGAACAGTTGTAGTTGTTTCTGGCAAAGACATTGCAGGACTATCAGAAAAAGATATACTGGCCTGAGGCTTCAAAATAAATTGTTGACCTTTCTTCTTCTGCTTCTTTCCTCGGCCACCAGCAGCAACTGACTTCTTTCTCTTCTTTGACGGAGTCGAAGAAGTACCAGTAACTTGCTATTTTCCTTTGCCATGTACAACATCGGCTTCAGGATTGTAATATTCGTCTGTTTCGGATGAGGCAACATCAGCATACATCCGATCTTTGTAACGATTGTTACTTTTGTTCAAGCTCATTCGGTATGCGAAATGTTCATCGCTACCCTTTCTCACCTTCACATACTTTGAGTTGATCTTGATGCGCACAAACGGATCATTTGTGTCAGACACATCTTCAGAGTCAGCCCCAACATTCAAAAATACATCATCATCATCCGATTCATCTTCATCTATGAAGGTATTCACAACTGTTGTCTCAGTCACATCGACAGTTACAGGAACTTCTTGTGCTGAGACCACCCGTTCATAAACAGGTGGTTGTGAGACAACCGGTTCTGAATTCACAGATTCCTGTACAACTGGTATTCTCCGTTTTGATCTTTTTACCCTTCCTTGTTGTGGTATTTGATTTTGTTCTACAACCCAACTATAGTCTAACCCTCTGAATCACTTCCTTCAGAATGACGAGCAGCACCCTGAACTAGTGCCACATAATCAACATTAGCAAAGTGACCAATTAGGCATTTCAGCTTTGGCTGCTCTTCTGGTTTCTTTTTCTGATAAGATGCCAAAGCCCCCACACTGGCTTCATTCATGTGTTTCAGCTCCATCTTGTGATCATCATTCTTCACCAAATCAGGATATAAATCATTCAGAATCATTTGCAGAAACCTTGGATATATTGTTGCTTTCTTTTCCCTTTAAGTTAGATTATCCTGCTTTAGCTGAAATAAACCAAATGGTTGTATTCTCAATCAGCTTGGCTTGCATGCTTAGTATTTTGAAATTGCAGTGTGTACGATGCGTTATGTCTGATATGATCTCATGTTGTGATCTTTCTCACCAAAAACAAAAATAGAGTTTAATTCTATATTGCATTTATGTTTCAGTTTATAATAAATAAGAAAGATTTTCAGTGTGTTTTGATATAAACTTTGTAAAATCCAAAAAGATTTTCTTTCTTTTTTTTTTTTTGATATGATCGACACGGGATACAACAAATTTTCATAAAATAAATGTCTTGGTTTCTCCAAAGGAGGAGTTTTGCTTCCAAGATTAAAGTTATGTTTGGAAAAGAAAAAAACCGCAGTTCTGTCTTCTGAAACGTGCAGGTTGAAAATATCAAAGTCTCCCAGATGCAGATTTAAGAATGCATTTCATGGATGGTTGCAAAGTTGTCAAAGAGTTTATTACTTTTAGAAATGGTTCAGTTGACTTAGTCATGTTTCTGCCATGCCTACCCTACATCAACTAACAATAGATTCAAAGAGTTGGAAGATCTGATACAGCACACGTCAAGGGGGAGTTTGTTGGTGCAAAATATGTGTGTCGTGTGTGTATCAGTTAATCATGTTTGTTTTGTTAGTTGATTATGTTAGACTAGTTAATTCAAGGTTAAAAGGTAGAAAGTGTCATTTACCAATACTTGAGGATTTTATATGTGAGAAATGAAATCTCACATATAAATAATATTGTGTTTACAAATCTGCAACAAATATGAAGTTTTGCTTATGTCCGAACTTTATCTGAAGTAGAGGTTCGGATCAATCCGAACTGGAGCCAAAGTTGGGTCGAACTGGATTCATATATATATGGAGTTTGGAGTTCGGAAGAAAGGAGATCTCACATAAACGCTTTTCACTGAGTTCAATTTCAAGGGGAGGAGTTTTCGATCTTGTTTTTCAGAGAGTTTTTATTCTAGATCGTGATTCGAGGCTGTAACCGAGTTCAAATCATGTAATCGTTGTTGAATCTGAGCTATAAACTGAGTTTAATTTAGCTTTTGTGTTCTTGAGTTTCGGTGAACTTTCGATCTCAATTTCGGTGTACAAATCACTAGATCGGGACGAATCGTGTTTTCAATTGGTACCACTTAAAAACGCTAGAGTACGGATCGGTTCAGTTCGACATCAACGTGTAATTAAAGCAATAACAAAACGTGTGAATATCAAGTTCAATCTCTCATTTAATAATAAGGATCAGTTATAGAGAGAATCGGAACTATTACACCTTTGAAACACACAACTTACAAAAAAACTCGTTACAAAAGACTAAGCTATCAACCTATATATAGGACAACCTGTTGTCCGAACCTCAGGTTCGGCCTAAGTTCGGCCTGGGTTCGGCCAGAGTTCGGCCAGCAGGCCTTGGTTGAAATCTTTAAGTCTTCAAACGCTTAGTCTGATCCAGCATGTTGCCACACGAGGTATCAATAGAAGACCTCCGTTTTTGAGATCGTAGTTTTGACATTCGATTTTTCACTTCAAGATGAGTGATTTTCAAGCATTTTCAGCGATGCAAACCTCGATGCAAGCCATGATGAACTATGATAATGAAATCGAAACAACTCAGAAAGTTCCTAAATTACTTCGATTGGAAGATTATCATAACTAGAAGAAAAGATTTGAATCTTACATATACTCACAAGATGTTGATTTTTGGATTCCGATTGAAAAACAATATGAGTATCCGTTGATTGCTAATACCTTACCAAAATCAATAAGTGATTTTAAGCCTGAAGAAAAGAAGGTATTTGCAAGAGAAAAGAAAACTTATAGTTTTCTCACGATAGCATTACCCAAAGATTTGATGCATCGATTTAAGAATTTTCTAACTACGAAACAATTATGGGATGCTATTAAG
This sequence comes from Deinandra increscens subsp. villosa, assembly GCA_039602395.1. Lineage (NCBI taxonomy): Eukaryota > Viridiplantae > Streptophyta > Magnoliopsida > Asterales > Asteraceae > Deinandra > Deinandra increscens. Next base: position 61,015,161 of record JBCNJP010000007.1, on the reverse strand, counting down.
GAAAGATGTGAGGGTAATGATCAGTACAAGAATACTCGAAAGAAAGTTTTGAAGAAAGAGTTTGACAATTTCGGGCTTCGTGAGAATGAGATGATCACAGATTTGATTGCAAGGTTTTCACATTTAATCAATGAACTTGACATTGTAGGTGTTAAGAAAGAAAATGATGGATTAAAGGAGAAGTTCCTGGAAGCTCTACCAGAAAAGTGGGAGAATTTTGTGATGATGTTGTCTAATGATCCAAACTACTCAAGTTGGACATTCAATTAGCTGATAAGCAAATTACAAGCTCGGGAAATGCAATTACTTTTGAAAAAGTCAGCAAATCCATCTGTTCAGAATCCCGAGGTATATTTTGGAGAGAACTCTGCTACTGTGCATGCTAAAACAAAATCACATTCTATTTCAAGCAGTAATCCACCGTTAACAACATTTCTTGCTGGAAAGTCTGAGAATACTGGTTATTCTTCGGGTTGCAGTTTTACTATTCCTGATAGGTCATCAAGCAAATCTACTTCTAATCAAACAACCGAAGATCTAGTTGCTTTGGTATCTTCTTTCATGTCATCTTCGTCTGGATCCATATTTAGTCAAACTGGTAATTCCGGTTTGGTTCTAGAGGATCTAAAACAAATGGATGATGATCAGCTGCATAAATTAGATCTGGAATGGCAGTTTGCTATGGTAGTGGAGAGAGGAAGGAATGTCATGAAGAAACATGGCCAGACATCTATTTTTCAGGGAGGAAAACTTGGTCTGGATAAGTCGAAGCTTAAATGTTTCAAATGTTCCAAGTTTGGACATTTTGCTCGAGAATGCAAGCAATCTTCTTCTAAACCAAGTACTTCGGATAATCACGATCATAATAAAGATGCAAAAGCACTGGTGTTCGAGGAAGGATATGATTGGGCTAAGGATTTTCTAGATGAATCTGCATTTTTAGTTCATTCTCCAGAAAATTATGCATTGTTGGCTACTATGCAAGATGAATCAAGTGAGTCTGAATCTCAAACAAGTGCATCTGAAACAAGTGATTCTGAAGTTAGTGGGTATGAGTCAACATGTGAATTTTGTGCTCAAAGAGATAGAAAAATTCAAGAATTGATTTCTGAAAAGGAAGGGTTGATTGTTGAACATGAGAAGAAAGAAGCTGAGATAGAAAGGTTACAAAAGAAAGTGTGAGGTTTCTGATGAGATTTTCAAAGCTAATGAAATGTTGGAACAAGAAAAGAAGGTGTTGATAGAAGAGGTTTTAGAGCTAAAAGCAAGATTGGATGAGATGGTTAGTGTTAATAAAGAACAAACATTAAAGTTACAAAATGAAAATAGTGAGTTAGTTACAAAGGTTGAAAAGTGGGAGTTCGAAGCAAAGGATGCTATTAGAGATTTTGATGCCTTGTATAAGAATTCTAAAGCAAGAGTGGAATCACTTCTGATTACCAATTTTGAACTTCAGAAAGCTTATGATGAAATCATGGTTTCAAACAATGATTATCAAGTTCTCCATTCAAAATTACAAGATAAAGTCACCGATCTGACAAAAGAAAACAAATTGTTGACAAGAAATGTAGAGATTTATCAAGAAACGGTGGAAAAAGTACACAGGAAATGTTTGATGCTCATGATAAAGTAAGAAGAAAAAGGTCTTTGTCTAACGGAGTTTCAAAACAGCTGATAGAATCAGAAAAAACATTGGGTGAAGCTCAGAAAAAGATATCGGATTTAAATGATCAAATTCTGGATTTGAATCGTCAACTAAATAAGTTGAAGAATTCACACTCGTTCACAAGTTATTTGTGCAACGACGGGAATTTCAAAAGAGTGTTTGGCGGAGAAGAATTTAATCAATTACCACCCCCATTGGTTCAAACCGATCCTCTGGCTAATGTCAAATCATCTAAAACAATTGGTGACTATTCTGAATTTTGCTCCTAAGAAATCCGAGAAGAAGACATCAATGGTTTCAAACAAGAAAGTGAAAAAGGAGGACAGTTTGATTGACAACTATGCGTCTAAATTTGTTTCTAGTGGGTTTTTATCTTATGAGGGACTCATTTCTGCTGACAAGGTGGTTGAGGGAAATGAGGGTTTGTTGAGGGGTGCGAGCAAACCAGGACCACAACCATTAGTTACAGATACTAAACGAATCAGAGTAAAGTCCAAACATTCATCATAAAACAGTTTAAAAGTTTGCAGTGGGAAGAAAAACATGAGTATCTTAGCACTAACCACGTGCTTAAATTACAAAACATAAATCGTTGTTAAATTCCCAAATTTAAGTTCGAAATGAAACAAGTAACTTCGGGTGCCATGCCAACCTCCGGTGGATACTCCTCAGCAATCTGCAAAAGTGAAAACCACACAAGTGTCAACCTAACGGTTGGTGAGTTCACAGTGGGCATGTCATGCAGCGGCCCGGTCTCATAAGCGTATGTATCAACATATAAATAAGTAATAGTTTTGCAAAACAATGCCAAGTGTTGAATTATCGAATATGCACTAGTTAAGTAAAGATTAAGGCGGTCAACCGATATCGCAGGTAGCTAATCCGGTTTCCATGCACTAAGGAAGTTCGTACCAAAGCTGACGTAACAGAGTTCGGCATTTGCCGATGGTTTGTGCCTCCATTTGTGTTCCTCATGGGACCCACAACTAAAATAGGCTGATATTGAACTCCGTTCGGCCTCCAACCGGTTGGCTACACATTTGTGTACCGCGGAGCAGGGTTTGTCAAACCCTCAGTAGATCTACCCAACATCCCCTCGCTTCGCAAATTAATGGTACTAAATTGTTGAGGACTTTTAAGTTTTAAGGCATCCTTAGAAATCATGTGATATCATTTGGTTTAGACTTTAACCTACACTAGTCATATTAAAACCGTTTATTCTGGATTTCATTTGAAATTCCAAAAAGAGTTTAAGTGCCAAAATGGTTGTTCCGGATTTCATTTGAAACCCCAAGGATGGACAGTTGCAAGTGTTTCCCATAAAACACTCCAACTTCCATAACAGATATCCCATTTGGCAATACCTCAAAGTGTCAGCGTTGTTTTCCGTTAAATAAATTCGTTGTGACCCAAACGGGCTCACAGTTAAAGGGTTAGTGAAACTCACCTTAGGTTGCACAGCTTACACTTCAAATAATCCAATTATGATTGCTAACGAAGACCTAATAATCACATTGAGGTCTTAGGTGTTAGGTTGTGTGTAAACTTTAACTACGTCACTATGGCCCATAACATAACACGTTGGAACTACGACTCGACATACCGACACACGACACCGATGGTTGATCATAAACAAGGGTTCACATTACTCAGAAATCAAAGCATGTTTCATTATTGCATAATCATGTAAGTCATGGCATAACATTCAAATAAGTTGCACAAGTTTGGGTCTTGGGTCTGGCACAATTTCGCTACACAGTTTCGCTAGCTAGATTCGCTCGAATCTGATGACACAGTTTCGCTAGCATAGATTCGCCCGAAACTGGTTTGAACTTTCGTTCATATAAAGCACAGTTTCGCTAGATAGTTTTGCTCGAAACTGATGGCACAATTTCGCTATCTAGTTTCGCTCGAAACTGATTTGAACTTTCGTTCAGGAGTCTATGGTTGTTTCGCTCGGTAGTTTCATTCGAGCGATACACTTAGTTTCACAGGCGACACTATAGTTTCGCTGTATAGTGTCGCTGGATGAAGATTCAAACAGTTTGCGAAACTATAGTTTCGCCTAACGAATCTGTTAGTTTCGCTGGTACCAGAAAACTCGTAAATTTGACAAAAAATCAATCTAACAACTTCCATACTTCATAAAATTCAGTATCTAGCATGCATAAACATTTACCAACATTAAACAAGCAAATTTAACACCTTAAACATGGATTTTCACCATCAAATCTCCAAGAACACTTTTAAGCATAAAATGGCCTAACTAGCATGGATCTTCATTATGGCATGATTTTACACGTAAAGTTTCAGTCTTTATGCTAGATCTAACATTCCTAAGCATCATATCAGAAGATCAAACGATTCCATGAAGGTTTACACATTCTTTTTAAGAAAACACAAAGAAAAGGCATAAAAGTTCATGGGACTCACGGTTGGGTTTCCAAGCTCGATGGATGATCTTCAAGGCTGAGATTATGGTGATCCTTGGTGGTTCAAGGCTGACCAGAAATGATCCAACGAGAGAGAGAGAATGGAAGAGTGTGTGTGTGTTTTATGTGATGTATGCATTAAATGAGATTTAGGGTTTTTATTTTCTCTTAAATACTAAGGCCTTGGTGGGCTTATCATTGGGATTTGGGCCCCAATGATCAGCAAGTGATTAGCCCTTGATTAACATGTATGCATACACTCTAATTACTTGATTAATCACATAAATACACATTTAAGCAATTTGTCATGCTAATAATAATAAATACGTAAATACACAATTAAGCAATTTGTCACATAATTCAACAAGTAACAAATAGTCATGCTTTTGATAATAATTATGCATTTAAATCACGTTGCACATAATCCCACATAGTGGTAATAAATAAATAAATGAATAAACACATGTGGACGGGTTTGGTGATCAACCAAAGGTCGTGGACGTATTCGGTCTAGTTAAGTATTAGTTACCTAGTTAATACTTATAACGTAACTAACGGAGATTGTCTAACGGAAGTTAACCTTGGAATTCTCGGATGTCACATCATCCCCTTGTAAATGGAATTTTCGTCCCGAAAATTATTCTTGCGTTGTAGCGTTCGCAGCCTCAACTGTCGTTGTTGCTGTAGTTGCTGGGGAAAGAAAGCAAAAGTTTTAGGGTCGCCACAGTGTTTCTGGTTCTCAAGTTGAATTGTCCAAATCGGGTTCCAAACGTTCTGGGCTGGGATACAAGAATCAGAAATCTGAGAAGCAGAATAAGAAGAATATGCCCAAGAAAGCTCCAAAAGAAAAGAAAGACACAAGCTTGGAACAAATCTATCATTTGGCTTAAGTGTTCATGTCTACAATGGAAAAAGGATTTGGAGGAAAGATTCAGAAGAAGGTTTCGTCTGAAAGTTCTTCTCGGGATGCTCAAAAAGTTAAGGATTCTTCGTCATCTGGATTCAATTCCACACCTCGAAGTCCTACATCGAAATGGGTACTTTCTAACCGATTCCAAATTTTTGATGATATTTCTGATGGTTCTGAATTTATTAATAGATGTCCTTCAGTTCAGGACAAATCTCAATCTCAACGATCCTATCGTTTGTGCTATCAATGTCACCGAAAGGGACATATGGCACATGATTGTCCTGAAACTGTAAAAAATTCATTTTCAAACAAATCTGCCACTTTTATTGATGAAACAGGTAGGATTTTTACTGAGTCTACACCTTCCAAGTCAAAATCTAAACCAAAACAATTTTGTAAATTTGATTCAAGTGTTGGTGGTTCATCATATGATGATGACTCTGTTAAAAATGAAAAAGCAAAAATGCAGTGGCGACCTAAAGTGGTCAGCAAGGTTGCAACTGATTTTGTGGAAGACACTGGTCGACCAGAAGTTGTCTGCTTCGGGTCCTTTGAATACTAATCATTTAAAACCAGTGTGCAGGGTCTTCTAGAAGACCCGTTGGTGATTGATAAAGTTGCTGATGGAGAAGTATTCTCCGTTTTAACTTAAAATTCAAGAAATATCAAATTTCAAACTGAATTTTCTGAAAGTTAAAAACTGAAAGGTATCAGTATTGATTGGTCAATTTTCTTTCTTTAATTCATTTTGTTTGTATTTTTGGGGGAAAAATTGAAATACCAAAAATAGTGTTTTTGTGTTTTGTTAAAATGAAAATCCCAAAATAGAATTTTCATTTTAGAGGGGAGAAAATAGAAAAATACAAAAACATTGAAAACAAAAAATTCAAAAACATTGAAAATGAGAAATTGTATCCGATATATTTGGGAAATGATGGTACATTGGCTTAAGTGTCTGACTCGTGGATAAATTAGATGAAAAAGCCATAAGATCATTGTTTGATGTGCTTGGTAGGCTCGTCATTAAATCAGAAAGTATTCAGATGTGATAAACACATTAAATACAAATGCTTGATTAAGTGGAGAACATCTTGATCCGTATCTCATGATATCAAGAAAAAGATATGTGGAAAAAGACAAATGAGAAGTCACTGTGTATGCATGTGTTCATTTTGTAAAAATTTAAACTTGTTTGATTTTCTTTATTTTGTCAAACGATCGGACTTTCTCTGCGTGTTCACAAGACCGACCTGATTGTTGTTCGTTTGACTTTCTGCTTTATTTTCTTTGGTGTTTCGTATAACTCATCGGACTTTCTCTGCGTGTACGGGAGTACCGACCTGATTGTTGTTGGGTTATACAATATCAACTTGTTTTTATTTTCTTATTTTATTAAATACGAGGCCTTATCTGCTTATCGAAAGATCGACCTTATGGTACACGATTTAACGTTCTTATTTCTTTTTGCATGGAACACATTTGACGATATCATAATTTCAATCATTATGTGATTAAATCACAAATGAAATCACAAAGTGTGATATAAAAGAAAATACATATCTGAATATGTCTGATAGTGTGGGGTACACTGGTCAATGCAATCTAATCAATACAATAACATATCCAGATGTTATGAGTATGATTGTGCCTGAGTTTAAGTTGGACAAATTATATCAGCAATCGGCATAACTTGTGTGCTGAAGTAATTGAAATTGAAGTGTAGTTCAGCATGTCATGTCCAATATGATCCCAAGTCGTGATCTTTCTCGCAAAAGAAAAAATAGTGTCTGATTCTGTATTGCATTTATGTTTCTTATCTGAATAATCCAAAAAGATTTTAGGTGTGTTTTAGCATAAACTTAGAAAATCTAAAAGATTTTTGGTGTGTTTTGATATAAAGTTACAAAAAGCCAAAAAGATTTTGTTTCTTATTTGTTTTCGACCGATCGATACACGATACGAAATCAAAATTTAAAAACTATATCTTGGATTCTCGAATAGAAGTTTTGTGCCAAGATTAGATTAATTTTTCATAAGAAAGAGAAAGCCACGTTTCTGTCTTCTGAAATTGCAGGTTCTGTGTGACAAGACTCAAGCATGGTGAAAGGGGGAGTATGTAATATCTTTCACAAGTGGATCTTGAAGTTCAAAGATTGTTCAAGATTGTTCCAGCCATGCAAGCTCTATTTCTGACAAGATTTCAAGTTGAGGATCGGACGCAACGATGCTGAAGATTGAAGACTAAAGTTTTGTTAGATAGATAGATAGCTAGATACACTACACGTTAAGGGGGTTTGTTAGAGCATGTTTCTATGATACGATGTGTCTCGTGTATTGTATCTAGACTAGAGCGTCTTTGTGAGTCTTATAGTCAATATACCAAGATGGTCGTACCATATGGTTCACCGTACCAGTTGGTACGGGCGTACCAACTGGTCTGCCAGGTGGTACGTCGGCCAGTATGTAAGTGACTATAAATAGTTCATGTTAGAGAGAGCTTAGTAGTTCTGTAATTTCATATCTCTTAAGTGTGTGAAAACTGAGTGTGTTTCTCTCCCTAGCTTGTAACTCTTTGTGAATCAATAAAGCAAAGCACTATTTACATCCCTGTTCATCGATTAACCGAATCATGCAGTAGTACGATCCGTTTCCGTGGTTTTACACACCCTCTCCCTCTATCGATTTCAGTGCCCCCTCCTCATGACTTCCTTCGTCGTTTTTCAATCGTAGCAATGGTAAAATGAGACCCTCGTCTCATTGCAGCCGCCTTGAAGCTCGAGACCACCGCCGTCGCTTCTAATGCCGCCGCCGCGGAAGTGAGAGCCAACCCCACCATCGCTTGTGTTGTCGTCGTCGCTGACGTTTTTGGCGAGGATCACCATGAGGTGATTCTCGCTTTACCCGCGCCACCAAGGCCTATGTTGGAGCCCTCGCGTGCCGCCATGGTCGAATCTGGTGAAAACTCTAAGTGGCTGGCGCCGCTTTATGCCGTCGTTGTTGCGCCACTTAATTCGTCGCATCCACGCACTACAGATGTAATTGAAGTAATATCGATTTCGTCGTCTTGCACGACAGAACCATTCGTTTGGAATGCCATGATTCATGGCATGTTTTCATTACCGCCACCACCGCCGGTTCATGAGATGAACGCGCCCGTGGTGCCTGTGGCCCCGTCTTCATAGTCGGTTAAAGACTTGACTCGCCGGTTCGAGTCGGGTGTTACCGTTTACCCTAGCGCCAGTTCGTCGAACCCCGTTGTCTCGAACGATTGTTCGGACTCTGCTAAGGTATATCTAACTCGCTTAGATATTTATTTATTAATTTTCTGTAGTTACGTGTACATGGTGATCAGATCATGTCTACGGTTTTACTAATTCGCATTGTAAAACGATTTTTCGCTACGTAATTAGTTATGATTAATTAACCCATTATTTAGTCGATAAATATATTAAAATGGGCAACCCGGATACCCACTGTAAAACCCAACACAGTGTTCACCTGGGAACGTGAGGATCAGATGATGAAAAAGTATCCGAACTTGTTTAAGCAACCTGTGATGTAAATCAAATCTACTTCTTAAATTTCAGGACGAAATTTCGTAAAAGGTAGGGATGATGTGACAAACCGAGAGAAAACCGATGCGATAACTGAGAAAACTAATGTGAAGAAAATACGGGAAATCAAAATTTTTCTTTTTTATTATTAAGAAAACTGTTAACTTTCATTATTACTATTGAGTGAAGCTCAAAACAATCATATTTGATTTCTCACTATTTATAACGGAGTTGTAACTGTTAAATTTGTGAGATTTATACTTCTAACTCAAACGTTTAGCAACTGAGTTATGACCTTAACTTGCGGGACGAAGGTTTCTTAACAAGGGGAGGATGTGACAATCCGGCCCTTCGAGTGGGACCCGAGCCTCAGAAACCGATAAAACCGATAAAACCGGTGAAACCGGAACGTGCGTATATAGGCATAGTGTAACATTTGCATATTGCCCGAATAAGGAATCCGATCCGTTTTGAACTTTCATGATTTACCGATTTGTAAATTATTGAATAATTAATTATAATCATTTGGAATCAAATTGGATACCTTGAATGGAAAATAGGGCAATTTCCAGTTTTTACGCGACTTCAGTACGCGATTCGTTGTTTACCGGGAGTTCACATCTTTGAGTTTCGTATATCAGTTTTATCATGTTTATGAGTCTTTGTTGGTCCCGAAACAACAACTGTTCATGATATCTTTATCACAAACAAGTGCGGAAACCTTGTTTGTGAATGATTCAAACTAGAAGATGATGAAATAGACTTGATATGAGAAGAAGACAAAGTTCGTGATTATGAGGTTAGAGCAGTTGAACGCACAGGAAGGTCACTCATGGGTATTGTGACCTCTAAGGGTTCGTCATCCAATGCTCCCAATGCTGCATTTGCTGCTGCCATGTATGAGGAGAGTCACCAGTTTTCTCAATCTTCTGGTCCCAGTGTACACGTTCCTGCCTCTACTCCAACTCCGACTCCAAATCAGCCTGAAGTTCAAGTATCTCATGCAACTCATCAACCATCAAGTGTGTCATTTGTTCAAGCTCCACCTTCTGGGTATTATGGTCAATCGTCAGCTCCTGTTTCTTCAAACTCCACTAACATGGATCAAGATCTGTGTAATGCTTTCCTTGCTTGCATGAACTCTCAGATGTCAGGCAACATTGAGACTATGACTGTGTGTCAAGAAGATCTTGACCAGATTTCTGCTGATGATCTTGAAGAGATCGATATTAAGTGGCAGATGGGAATGATTGCTGCCAGGACAAGAAAGTTCTTCAAAAAGACTGGAAGGAAGCTGTTTCAACCTGCATCAAATGCTAACATTGGCTTTGATAAGTCTAAAGCTCAGTGTTTCAACTGTCAAGAGCTTGGTCACTTCGCCCGTGAATGTCCTAAGCCCAAAACTTGGAATGTTCCTATCAACTCGGGTGGAAGCAACCACACTTATCAGAAGCAGGGTGGAAATAGTAACCATTCATACCAGAAAACTGGCAACTCTTCCTACCAGAAGCCACTGCATACCACTTCAAATGTCTCTCATCAAGGATCGTCAAGCTCATCGTCTGCACAAAGAGTTGATAGCACTGGAAAAGCTTTGGTATCTCTCGAGGATGGGAACTACAATTGGACGTCTTCTGCACCATCTCATTCTGCAAACCAGCCTGATTACGCTCTTTTGGTGGACTCTGACGGAAAAGAGGATACTGAGTCTGTTGTTTTTGACCCTCTTTTCCCCACCAACTTCTGTCTGATGGCCGGTATTGATGAAGATCTTGATGGATCTTCTCCCTCTGCTGGTTCAGCCACTGCTGTAAGTCAAAATGAGGTCGAATCTGAAGCTAGCAAAAGACTTCTTGAACTCCAACGTGGATCCATTCCCGATGAGGTAAAAGAAAATTTATGTTCTGCAAATTGCCTTGAAACTGTCGCTAGATACCGCACATACAATCTAGAATTGCATGCTAAGGCGGCTGAAAGCGAAAGTCAGGTTGAAATCCTCAAGGCAAATGAGGAAAAATTCCTTGAGAAAATCAAGTCACTTCAGGATGACATTGAAATCATGAAGCACACCGAATCAACTTTAAAAATTCAAATTGAGGATCTTTTGAAAAATCAAACCTCTTTGAGAAATTGTAAGGGAATAATTTGTGGCTTGTGTATTAAATCATCACTTGGCGGAGTATTCTGAAGGCCTATGTGTTAGAATAGGTGAAAATAAGCTGGGTTATGGGTATATTGGGTCATTGGGCCATTTTAGGCATGTTTGGGCTCAATTAGAAAGTGTTTAGATGTAGTTTAGTGGGCCTATAGGTGCAAATACGGGAATTAGATGGGATTTAGGGTTTCCAGGGTGTCTTGTCCTCCAAGATGGAGAATCCCTATAAAAAGGAAACCCTCCCCACATTTTAGGGTTGATTCTCTTTGGTGTTCTTGTGTGTCTATTTTGCGTTTGAAGGTATTACGAAATTCCTAAGAGAATTTCGGCTTTCAAGGTGTTTAGCAATCAAAGTCTTCAAGTGATTCAAATCGGTTTGTGGTGTTATTTATTGCTTTTCTATTTGCTTTACATCTTGATTATTCTTGAATCATCACTAATCACCGGATTCCGCACGGTGATTAGTCGACTTGATATCGTGTGAGGAGAGATTTCGATCCTTACAATTGGTATCAGAGCCAAGAAACGAAAGTTTCGAGGCTCTCACGATATCAAGATTCAAGAGTTATTGAGTTTTTATATGATTTTTGGTTGATTTCGGGTGATTTTCTGGTTGACGGCAGTTTGGTTGTGAAGAATAAATTAGGGTTCTTATTCTTACTTACCCTATCGTGGCTGTTTTTTTTAAATTTTGATGTCATTTTATTTTGCGATTTGAAGATTATTGGTGGTTTCATATTGGTGCTTAGCAATATTTTTTTGGGATTTGATTTGGTCATTTAATTTCAAATACTATTATGATGATTGTGATATGTTTTGTTGGTATTTGAAAATCTGATTAAAAAAAAAAAATCACGTGGGGTTACGGCTTTGATTGCGCAAATCTGTTTGAGAATTTAATTGGTTTTTTTTTGTTTGAGAATTCAACCGAAATCCACTTTTCGGTCGAAATCGAATTCTCGAAAAAAAAAAAATTTGAAGTCTGTTCGTAATTTGAACAAAATTTGAAGTTCAATTTTATTACGAAATTGCCATTGGTAATTAATTAGAATGTGCGGTCCAGATCGTCCGGTTTTCAAAGTGATAAACGGCCGCTCAATTTAAGTTGGTGCAAATTTTAGTTGACGGGGTTTTGATCGTTGAATTTTTCTGCACCTTGTGGTGTAACTCATTCTTTTTAATTTTCATATTTTTTGCTCCAAGTGTTTCAAGGTGTTACTAACGGTTTTATTTGTGAGTTTCTTGGGAGTGTTGTGCAGGTTACAAGTGTTGCAGAAGCAAGAAGCCCGTGTTCTCTAAGCTATTCGATCGAAAATCTGTGGCTTGGACCCTTATTTCGATCGAAATTTTTGGCTTTTCGACCCTGTTTTCTACTTTTCGATCGGTCTGTCTGATCGAAAAGTCCCTCCTGTTGACCCTTTCCGATCGAGAAAGCCCCCTAAGTGGCTTTTCGATCCGTTCCTCTCACTCGAAAAGTCCCCTAAGTGACTTTTCGACCTGTCTGCCCAATCGAGAAGTCCCCTTTTGTGACTTCTCGATCAGTTACACCAATCGAAAAGTCCCTCTGAGACTTTTCGATCCAAACCTTTCAATCGAGAAGTCCCCTTGAGACTTCTCGATCAGCCTACTTTGATCGAAAAGTCCCCTGTGACTTTTTGATCCTTTGTGCTCCTTGATCGAAAAGTCCCCTTCGAGACTTTTCGATCCAACCTTCACTTTTCGATCGCATCACACTTTTCGATCCTCATCTATTCCGATCGAAAAGTACTTTTTGATCAGCTACCTCCAACCGAAAACCCCTTTTCGACCCATCCTCTCTTTAATCGAAAACCCATTGTCCGACCGAAAACCCTTTTCGACCTACTTTTCGATCAAGCCACTTTCAACCGAAAACCCACTTTCAGATCAAAAAACCCACCTTTCAATAATCCAGAAGTTCAATCAAAGACATTCATGGCATCCTTTTTTTCAGGTAATTCTGTATCAGCCAGCAGCTCTGAGGTATGTCTTAACCCTAAATGTCAATCTATTTTAAATGAATCTAAAGAATGGCAAACTAAGTTTTTCAATGAAACCTTAAATCGTGAATTTGTTGATAAAGAATTGAGGGAATACAAAGGTAGAAGTAAAAACTTAAGTGAGAAACTTGAAGTTGCTAAAATTGACATAAAAAATCTTCAGAGGGACTTGAGTAACAAAAACACATATCTGACAGTTGCTAATGAAGAAATTGCCACATTGAAAACTGAACTTGAACAACTTAAAGGGCAATTAGAAACATCGCAAACCAAAGTTGAGCGAAACGGTAAGATTGTGTCAGAAATGATGAAGGCTAGCTCACTTTTCTACAACACAGACGCTCGTATGCGTCATCTAAAAGCCAACTCTGGTTTGGGTCTCGGTACTGAAATAAAAGATGAAAAATCCACCCATACAGTACCGATGCCCCTGATGCATGAAATGATCTCAGATTATGAGTGTTCTAAGACCAACTTGGATGCTAAAGCTGAGATTGAAAAGAAATTGGCAGCTTGTCCCATTAAAATTTCTGCTCCTGTTTCCAACCAGACTAACTCTTTTACTTCTTGTGCAGATACAGAAAACAAAGAAGCAGGTTCAAAGGGGGAAAGTGTTGGCATTGAGAGTCAAAAGTTTCCTGACGTCAAAACTGAAATTTTTGCGTCAAATAAATCTGAGTCTGAATTGAGCTTTGCTAAGTCTGATGTTTTTGACAAAACTTCTGTTTGTGGTACTTTTAATTTCGGTGTTTGTGATCCTAAACTTTCCAAACCTTTGAGGAAAGTCAGGATTTTGAGAAAGGATAAGGGACCACAGGTTGCTGATCCTAAGCCTACTGATCCTAATTTGGTTGGTTTGAATGATTGTTTGAATGTGTGTGCTAATGTTTGTGATAATGCTAGTAATGTGCAGAATGTGCAGGAGGCCAGACCACATGACTTTATCCCATATCCTGAGGTAACTTCTGTATATGACCAATTTGTGCCAGTACAGCGGGAGTATGTGCTAACAACGAGGCCCAATGGCAAAGTTGTGTGGATCCACAAAAATTCCAAACCATCTTGGGTATCCACAGGGAAGAAATATTCCCAAGCTCCCGCGTACCCAAAGAAGCAGTCCTGCCATATGTGTGGGAATCCTGGACATGTGGCAAGAAATTGTTTATATAGGCCATATGAACCCTACTACCCTAAAACTCATTTGCAAAACTACCAAGGGCAATCATATGGTGGCACAAACCACAAACATGGCCACAAAAAGGTAAATTCTCAGCCAAAGGTACCTACAGGCTCAAAGGTATCTAAAGTGACCAAAGAGTCTGCACCTTCACACCCTAAGGTGCAGAGACATGTACCTTCACAACCAAAGGTGCATAAGGTGACCAAAAATCCTGCACCCTCAATCCCCAAGGTGCAGAAGTCTGTGCCCCTACAACCAAAGGTACAGAAAGTTAACCGAAAGCCTAAGTCACCTCAACATCCAACCAAAACTGATTTCAAAAGTCATAAATTGAATGATTCTGTTAACAAATCAGTTGTTGTTTTAAAACCTATTTGGGTTCCCAAACATGGTGGTCTTTCTGAGAATAATCAAGAGAGGTGGAATGTGAAAAAGGTGGTAAATCAGTGTTACCTACCTAAAGGGGTGTATAAGAAGCACTCCAAACAATTTGATGAAGTTAAAAATGATAAATCAAACATTTATCAAATTCCACCTAAAAGGCTACAAGGTAAAGGGAAAGAAAACAATCAGCCCACGAATATCATTTCTGATGATGGTCGTGTGAATTCTAATGAACCCACAAAGCCCACACCAAAGTCCACCAAAAACAACACCAAAAACAACACCAAGAAACCCAAATCAAAGGCACCCACAACCCCAAGTATCAATCTTTCAAAGAGGATGTGCTTAAAAGAAATAACTTTCAATGACTCTGCAGGTATACCCAGAACAACAATGGCCTGGGTACTTATGGTTAACTAATCTCTCACAGTGTGCAGGAACAGTCAAGGAGGACTTTCATTAACCTTGTTTGTTTGTGATAGTGATTGTTCCAGGCACAGGATAGGAGGCATCTCTCTACCACATAACATGAAGATTTCAATGGAGGGTATGTTTCCTTGTGAGAGGTAAATCTGAATAAATCAGCAGTAAAGGTAACACTGTCTAAATTGTTTGTTTCTTGGCTGATTTGATGTGAAGTATGGTTGTGCATGAAACAAAACCCATTTCTGAAAAGTTTCAAAAGATAAACTTTGAAGGTTAGCTTGGCCAGTTTTTAGTACATATTTAGTATTGTGTCAGTGAGTGTTAAAAAAAAAAAATGTGTGTTG
>JBCNJP010000007.1:60887284-60999592 GCA_039602395.1 Deinandra increscens subsp. villosa | reverse complement strand
ATGAGGATAGATGGAAATCGGATGTGAAAGTGGCTTATCAAACTACATTACCGATGATAAAGTATCAAGTACAAACATCACATGGAAAGCTTGTCGGAAGTGGTGCAGTTGCGGTTGAGCAGAGCGCAAATGCATCCAACCCATCTGTGTAACAGCGACTTCATTTAGCATTATAAATAGCTCGTTTGTTCATTTATGATGTAACTTCTGATTCTGAATTTCACACTAACTGTGTGTTTTCTCTGATTGTCACATTCAACAACAATATTCAATAAATATCTGATTCTTTCTTCAATTCTCGTATTCTTATTGATTCCTAGTTGAATTAAAACTCTAGACCTACATACGGTGTGGATTTTTGGTTCATCAATTGGCGCCATCCGTATTCTATTGGAATTGGTGAGAAATGGAGAAAAAGCTAGATGAATCAGGGCAGAAACAGTCTGTTTTTGATATGAAGGAACCGGAATTGAATGTATTTAGTTCGAAAGGATCAACCGGTAAATTCAGTAAGAGAAATTTGATATTTCCACGAGAAAAGCGATCTGGTGATGATCCAGAATCAGATCGCGATGATATGAATGATACAATTAATCCGAATAGTGAGGAAACACTCCAAGGATTTGATCGAGAGTTTTTGATGAGACATGTTCAAATTCTAAAGCAATTACGAGATAAGGAACAGCGGGAGCAATGGTTGCAAGAGGTGCGTGCAACCTTGAAATTTACTCCGGAAGGTAAAACTACAAAGTCCAGTGATAACAAGGAGCTGGAGGATCTTCTGAATGAGGATCATGAAGAAGATAAACGTACAAAATTGTCAGGTATTAATCGCATAATTAATTGCATAATCGAATGGATTCATGTGCCTTCGATCGAAAAATTTGCTTTAGTTTCGATAAATTTAAGTGAATATTGATCAATGATCATGATATTAAGTAAATGATTTGATGAATTTGGATCATAAGATTGATTCATGAATGTTTGAACGATTCGTTCCATATAAATGTTTGAAGATATGAAGAGGCATTCATGAAGATTGCCTATGATTTCTGAAAAAACTTCCAGAAATGAGAAAACTGGCGGGAAAAAGTTCATACACGTTTGCATATATGAAGATTGCCTATGATTTCTGGAAAATTTCCAGAAATGTGAATAAAGGCGGGAAAAAATTCATCTGTATTTGAATATATGGTATTCAAAAAGATGATGTTTTCTAAAAAAAAAAAAAAAAAAAAATGATGAACTTCCGAGTAAGACACAAGTGCTTCGGAAGTGATAATGATCGTAAGAGCGTACTCCGAGTAAGACACACGTGCTTCGGAAGTGATAATGGTTGTAAGAAGGTACTTCCGAATAAGACGTATTACACGTCGGAAGTGATATGATGAGATGTATTATTAATAAGACCTTTATTTTTAAAGGCAACAATTTTGTTTTAACATGTTGATCTTGGTAATTGTCAGGAGCTAAAAGCATCTTTGTCCCTTATATCCCTGCTTCAATGCAAGAGCATTCGAAGTTTCAAGCTTGGATCGCAAATGCTAAGTTTCCGGTTAAATTGAAAATGCCAACTTCTATAAAGAAGTATGGGGGTTTAACTGATCCTGATGACCATATATTCGATTTCATAACTGCGGGTAGATTGGAGCGATGGTCAGAAGAAATATGGTGCCATATGTTAGTGCAGACTTTTACTGGACCTGCAAGAGTGTGGTTCGATGCACTTCCGAATGCTCAAATAAATGGATTTGAAGACCTAAGGGCAAAATTCTTAAGGCAGTTCAGTCAACAGCGAAAGTGCACAAAGGAGGTTACGGAAGTTCATAATATTAGAAGAAAAAATGATGAAAGTCTCGAAAGTTTTGTCATGCGTTTCAATAATGAAACCATGAAAATCTCTGGTGCACAAGATCAGTTGCGAATATCCGGTTTCTGCCATGGTGTTCGACATTCACACCTGGTAGAAAAGTTGCATGAGGATCTTCCTCAAACTATGGAAGTGCTTATGGACCGAGTTAGAGCTTATGTAAAGGGAAGAAGTGCTTCTGGAAACATCCAAGGCATCTATACTGATAAATCATCTCAAAAAGGAAATAATTTCCGAAACATAAATGCAACTGCTTCTGATGCGCCAACAAGGAATCAGCCTTGGAAAAAATATAAATCTCAACCTTATGATCGAAAAAGAGAAAATAAGTATGGAAATTATAAAAAGAATTGGGAGCCTAGGTACGACAATTTTTCTTCCCTTGCAAAGACTCCAAGTGAAATATTAGCAACTGAAAATGTCCAATTTTCCAAGCCTCAGAGAACTTACAATCCTTTGGGGAAAGATATGGGAAAATATTGCGAGTATCATAAGGATCGTGGACATGATACTGATAGTTGCAGACATTTGCGAAGTGAAATTGAGAAAGCAATAAAATCCGGGAAACTGTCACATCTAGTTAAAAATATTAAAGAAGGACGTCTTCCTGTAGAAAAGCAAAATATAATTGGAATGATTCGTCGAGGGTCAAATACTTGGCACCGAAATGTCAAGCCGAAATTTGAAGACGGTTGGAAGAGTCAAGAAATTACTTTCCCACCCCTGTGGGGAAGAGATTCAAAGGAAGATCCTGTGATTGTAACTATCGGAATCGCAGGGTTCCTTGTGAAACGAACGTACTTAGATACGGGTAGTGCTTCTGAAATTATGTATGAATCCTGCTTTCGAAGAATGGGACCGGAAGTGCAAAAGAAACTTAAACCTCATAATTCAACTCTCATTGGGTTTTCTGGTGAGGTAGTACACCCAATTGGTGAGATAAATCTTCCGGTGATTTTTGGTGATGATAAGTTTTTTCGAGAAGAAATGATGAATTTTATAGTAGTGGCAACACCTTCTCCACATAATGTGATCATTGGTCGTCCAGGTTTGAAAGCTTTAGGTGCTATTGTCTCAACAGCACATGGTTTGGTGCGATTTCCGACACCAAAAGGAGTCGCAACTGTTAAGACAGATGCAGATTCTCAAATAGTCATGGTTGAAAAACCGGTGATAACTCAAGTTGATCTGAAAAATATGAAAGGGGATGACTTAAACCAAAACAAATGGGTGATCAATAGAAAGTTTCCTGATCAAACTATTGAAGTTGGATCACAGTTGCAAGGGGAAGTGAGGAAAAGGCTATTTCAATTATTATTAAATAACGTTGATATTTTCGCATGGGAACCGTCGGACATGACAGGTGTCCCTAGATATTTTGCTGAACATAAACTCAATATTTACAAAGGGGCCAAACCTGTTCAGCAGAAGCGAAGAATTTATGATCAGGTGCGAAATCAAGTGGTAAAAGAAGAAGTTGATAAGCTTGTGGAAGCTGGAATCCTTAGGGAGGTGCTCTATCAGACATGGGTTGCCAATCCTGTTTTGGTGCGAAAGCCCGATAATTCTTGGCGGATGTGTATTGATTTCAAGGATCTTAATAAAGCATGTCCTAAGGATTGCTATCCACTTCCTGAGATTGATTTGAAAGTTGATTCTTTAGCAGGATATAGATGGAAATGCTTCCTTGATGCATATAAAGGGTATCATCAGATCTTTATGGCTGAAGAGGATGAGGATAAGACCGCTTTTGTAACAAATGAAGGGTTATTTTGCTATAAAAAGATGCCATTTGGGCTCAAAAATGCTGGTGCAACTTACCAACGTCTTATGGATAAAACCTTTCAGTCGCAAGTGGGCAGGAACCTAGAAGCTTATGTAGATGATGTGGTTATAAAAAGCTGTTCTGAAGAAGATATAATTAAAGATGTTGAAGAAACATTTAAAAATTTGAGGAGAATCAACATGAAGCTGAATCCGAAGAAGTGTTCGTTTGCGATGGAAGAGGGAAAATTTTTGGGAGTGTTGGTTAATAAAGATGGAATTCAAGCACACCCCCGGAAAGTCAAAGCAGTTTTGGAAATGGAACCGCCTAAAACACTTAAAGATATACAGACTTTAAACGGGCGGTTAGTGGCTCTAAATCGGTTTTTGTCAAAAGCAGCTGAGAGGGCCACTCCATTTATGAAAGTTCTGAAGGAAAGTTTGAAAGGTAATTTTGAATGGACTCCTGAAGCTAATCAAGCATTTGAAGAATTGAAAAATGATCTGGCTGCACTTCCGACCTTAATAGCACCAAAAGTTGGTGAAGAGCTGATAATGTATTTGGCGGTAACTGAAAATGCGGTTAGTGCTGTGTTATTAGCTGAAAGGGAGGACAAACAACTCCCAATTTATTACATAAGCAAAATGTTGAAAGATTACGAAACTAGATATCCAATTCTTGAAAAAGTTGTCTTGGCGCTTGTGCAAGCAACAAGAAGGCTTCGACGATACTTCCAGGCTCATACCGTGAATGTGCTCACTTCGTACCCCATTCAAGTAATACTGAGAAAACCGGAAATGTCTGGAAGATTAATTAAATGGGCTATTGAGCTTGGACCATTTGATATACAGTTTAAGCCAAGGGTTTCTATAAAAGGGCAAGTGATAGCTGATTTTCTGGCGGAAGTGCCAAAGGGTGCAAGTGTTAATGTCGTCATTGCTCCTGAGGAAAAAGAACGAATATGGATCTTACATACGGATGGTTCCTCCAATTCCGATGGTTCAGGAGCAGGTTTGATCGTATATATCAAGATCCTTTTCTCCCTTATAAGTGATCGTAATATATATATATAAGCTAAAAATTGCATGTGTAAAATGCAGGCTTGATCTTAAGAAGCCCTGAAGGAGATGAGCTGACATATGCGATTCGCTTCAATTTTACAACATCTAATAATGAGGCGGAGTATGAAGCTTTACTAGCAGGTCTAAACATTTAAAACTTTCTTAAGTTTTTGTGTTTTATAAATAAAAAAAAAAGGGGGGGAAAAGGTGGATACATATGATGATTTAAAATAGCGTATGATCATGCATCGCTTGAGAATACATGCGTCATGTTTGAATAAGATATACTTACTCTATAAGAGAAGTGGGAATGTGAAACTTTAAATGATAAAATATGTTTTGTTCCAGGGTTGAGGTTAGCAAAGAAGATGGGCGCAACACAAGTAATTGCTTATGTGGATTCATTGTTGGTAGTAAGTCAAATTTCGGGAACATATGAAGCTAAGGGGAAATACATGGCATTGTACTTAGAGCAAGTGCAAGAATTAGTAAAAGTTTTTAACAAATGTGAAGTTCTGCACATTTCAAGATCTCAAAACAGAAAAGCAGATGCATTGAGCAAATTGGCATCTGTAGCATTCGAGCATTTAGCAAAGGAAATCCGGGTAGAGTTACTGGAAGCCCCAACTGTCAATTTAAAAATGGTTGCTGATGTGCAAATGCAAGAGGATAGTTGGATGACCCCGATTGTTCAATACTTAACCGAAGGAAAGCTACCAAATGATAAGGAGCAAGCACGACAAGTGCGAGTTAATTCGCTTCAGTATCGAGTGCAAAATAACATCCTGTATAGAAGAAGTTTCTTAGGACCTTTGATGAGATGTTTGACGCCAAGTGAGGCTGAAAAAACTGTTAAAGAGGTGCATGAGGGCATATGCGGTATCCATGCTGGTGCAAAGATGGTTGTCGCAAAGATTAAAAGTCTCGGATATTTTTGGCCTGGAATGTACAGAAGCACTTGGGAAGAACTCCGGAAGTGTCAAGCTTGTCAATCTCACGCTCCTGTTAGTATGCGAGCAAAGAATGAACTGATCCCAGTAACATCGGCGTGGCCATTCCAAAAATGGGGAATGGATATTGTCGGACCTTTCCCATCTGCAAGTGGAGGGGTAAAGTTTCTTCTGGTAGCAGTTGATTATTTCACAAAATGGATCGAAGCAAAACCGTTGGCTTGCATTTCCGGCAAACAAATTAAAAAGTTTGTATGGGAACATATAGTATGTCGGTTTGGTTTACCTCTTTACATTATTACTGACAATGGGCAGCAGTTTGCTGGAAACCCATTTGCGGAATGGTGTGAGGAACTTCACATAAATCAAATTTTTACATCTGTAGCACATCCGCAAGCAAATGGTCAGGTGGAGAGGGCAAACCGGAGTCTCATTGAAGGTATAAAAATGAGGTTAGATAAACATGGTGGTAGCTGGGTTGATGAACTGCCGCATGTGTTATGGGCACATCGAACAATGCCCAAAACCAGCAATGGTGAAACTCCTTTCAGTCTTGTTTATGGAACCGAAGCTGTTATACCTGCTGAGATTGGCATTCCAAGTTACCGTTTGCAGGAGCGTATCGAGAATAACGATGAGGAGTTGAGGACCAATTTGGACCTCTTGGAGGAACGAAGGGAGATTACAGCTATACGTGAAAGCAGGTATAAGAAAGAAATGGCTAAATACTATAACGCCAAGGTGAAGGTCCAACAATACAAGGAAGGGGAATATGTGCTCAGAAACAATGAAGTAAGTAAAGCACTTCCGATTGGAAAAATGTCTCCCAAGTGGGAAGGACCCTACATAATCAAGAAAGCAATTGGAAATGGATCTTATTTACTTCAGCAATTGGATGGTACCGAATTAGTTCGAGCATGGAATGGAATTCACTTACGCAAATGTTATATGTGAAAGATTTTTAGTTGAGATTTCTAATTGAACATTCGAATAGTTGGTTTCTAAAATTTGTTGCAGTTATGATTTCTGTAATCTTGGTATGGAAATAAAAAACCTTTTGTTTGTAATGATGATGAAAGATATGTGGGAATATTCATTTTATATTAAAGAAAGAAATTATGCAAGTGATTGCCTCATTGCTTGCAATAAGGAGTGTGGATGATAAATATGAAAAATCATGCATGTAAACACATGCGTATGCGAAGAAACTATAACTTGGTTCATGAGTCGTTTAGTGGGTACATCTCGAAAAGGAATACATGCCAATTCCTTGATGTAGTATCACTGTTATCTCTTTAATCGTAAAGAATAACCCAAGATAAAGCAAAAAGCTTTTCTTGTCCTCAACTGTCTCATTGATTAAAGAGTGCACGTTGGGAAGAGGTGATCATGCCGGACACCTTGTTAGTGCAATGGATGCTAACAGAAGCCCAAAAGAGAGATGGCCAAACTTGAGAGGATAATAAGGCATGGTATAATTAATAATATAAATAAAAAATCCTACTTAAGCTCTCTGAGGGTCACAAGTGCTTCTGATTAGCTAACGCTATGAAGTGGTCTTGTGGGTTGATCATACAAAAAGGAAGATCAACTGACCTTACCAAAAGATGTAAGGAATACATATGCCACAAAGAAAAGATATAAGTTCAAAGTAAAAAATATTTAGTTTAAAAGGATGATCGGTGACATACTGTTAAAACCCTTTGAAGGTGGACGCATCTGATAGGGGGGAAACGCATGTGCCAGTTTCCTTTTCAAATTAATGATTTTATTAGAATTTTTATCAAAGTACTTGTGAAGGAGAACTTTTAGAGGTTGCTCGTAAAATTTGTAAAATATTTTGCAAATTCATAAAGAATACATGACACAAAATATAAGAAAAAGTGGTTCACAATCATTTTGTAACTGCAAATGTGCATAACCAAACATTTCGATCGCAAAAGAAATACCACTACCGATGATCATCAAAGACTCATATTTCGTGAACCATAATAAAGTCGGAAAGCATACAAGATATAATGCAAAGCCAGCATATAGACATGTATAATTATTAAACATGGCAGAAGCAGTAAATAAAAGCAAACATCCACATACATCATAAAACATGATAAGCATACCCGGAACTGCATACATTTGCAGTTCCGATTAGATTCAAAAAGTAGATTGTCTAGCAAAGAACATCACAAACAAAGACAATAAAAGTAGATTGTTTAAGTACCACAGCATAAGTGGATTTTGGGTGAAGCGATCAATAATTTGTTCAAAAGGATACAAAAGATCATGAGAGAAAGATTCAATTACCAGTTGGTTCAGACATGTTAGCCTTTGAGGAGGAAGGAGCGTTAGACTTTGAAGGAGCGTTGGATGTGGGAAGTTGCATTGGTTTCAACAGTTCCTTCATCCTCTCGACATCATCAGAGCTCAACTTTGAAACCTCCTCAATAGCTTCAAACTTCATGGACTTCAACGAATTCAGCTGTTGAATGGCTTTTTCATTGGCTTTAGAGTCATACTCTTTGAAGGTGGCATATTGGGTTTCTCCTTTTGCAGCATGAGCCAGTCCGCATCTGATGCCTTCATTATACCCGATTGCATTAATAGCAGAGAAAACCTTCAAACAAGCAGGGATCATCTCCGAATGCACTCGGTTAGCAGTCATGCTAAAACCTTCACCAATAAGCCACTTGCATCTGTCGTCCATGATAGCTATCTCCTTCTGCATTTGCTCCCTTTCCTCAGTAAGAGCTTGAACCGTCTCCGCAAGGACAGCATTTTCTAGAAAGTAAATGCATGTGCATACGTTAATAAATGAGAAAGTGACAATTAAAGAAAAAGTAAAAAAATAACCTTTACCTTTTTTGATAGCTTCGATTTTTCCATCATAATTGGAAGTGATCTCTTGCATCCTTAAGGTTTGATCATCAGAAACCTTCTTTTGCTCCACAAGTTTGGCTTTAAGAACCTTTTCACTGTCCTGTGACTGCTTAAGGTTCCTCTCAGCTTCTTGCTCTAAAGTAACCAATTTCCTGTTCCTCATAGTAAGACGCTCAATCTGAGAATGCAAATCGTTGATCTTTACTTTGTCATTAATGGAACCAAAACAAGCTTTATGAGCCATCAACTTCTTTGTTAATTCTTCAACTCTGGCCTCAGCAATTATCCACCTCACGTACAGATCCGAAGTTAAAGTCAAATGCTTCGCTTGTGCAAGCATGTGCTCATTGGAAAAGGCTTCATTCGCAAGTTGTTGCATGCTGACGAGGTCAGTAGGAGTGCTTCCAAGAAGATTCAGCTTTTTAGAAATAACACCTTCAGTACAGGTATCGGAATTCTTAATCTCCCAGGTAGGAGAAAAGATCGCATCTGCATTTGAAGAGCTGACACTCCTTGCAACATTGTTTCTTTGAGCAATCAACTCAATCTCCCTTTTCAGCCATTCGGATGTGGGTACTGCAAACTGCGGTGCATCCTTCTGCAAGACAGAAGATGCGTAAGCCAAACTCGCCGAGTCAATCACAGATGAAGTATCCTTCTGCAAAATACTTACATTAGACATACTGGGATCTTGTGTTAAGTCAGGAGAATGTAGTAAATAATCATCTATGTTAAAGTCATCAATAAGAGGGGGGGTTACCACAACATCTGGATCCTTTTGCACGCCTTCCTCTGACCTCAAGTCAGCTTCGATAAACTCAGATGCATCAGATATGTTTACCTGTGGAGAACTGGGAGATGTTTGCATATTCCACCTAGGGGATTTCCTTGGGGCGATAACAGATGCATTTCCACCCTTGGAAGATGATTTACCTGGTCTTTTAGTTTTGCTTCCTCCTTTGGGAGGAAGAAAAGCCTTTGTTGTCACAAGGTCTTGCATGTGTTTAGTTACAATTTGCTTACCCTCATCTTGAGGAGCAACTTGTTCAACCAAAACTGTGTCGTGAGTGACTCCTTCACTCCCATGATCGCCGCCCTCAACACTTGCATCCATATTACCAGCATTCACTTCTACATTAGTTCCCTCTTGATCAGTAGCGACAACTTCTTGACGAATTTCCAAAAACGAACTTGAAGTTTGTTTCAAGAAAGGCTCAGTTTCTTCATCGATCTTTTCTGAGTCCAACTCAAGATCCTCGAAACTTTTCAACTGTATAGCATCGAATAAATCCATTTCTACAAAAACAAGTTAAACAAGTTAACAACATTAAACAAATTCATGAAAAAGCATCAAGTTTGGGGGCGAAAGGGTAATCTCTTACCCTTCCCATGATATGTCAGAATGGGCCAAAGTTCAGGGGAAAACCAGGCCTTGCACATCCGACATAGAAGCAAAATCGCTTCTGGCAACTCTCTAATAGGACTGGCACAAGCAACCAGTTTATTGAACAGGTTTTGATCAAAATCTCCGGGTTCAAGGTTTGGATCGTGAACGACGTCTTCGACATCTCTCCATGTCATTTGAACAGGAATACATCGATTATCCACATAAAAGAACCGTGATTTCCAAGACCTAGGGTTTTGGGGAAGACTGGTACTAACCCGTTTGATGGACCTCCTTCTCTCAAACGTATACCAATCTCCCGCCATGGTCATTCTATAGAAAGCTCTAAAAAGCACAACACTAGGCGCGACATCGACTGCTCTACAGGTTGCCTCAAAATGGCTCAGTCGAGATAAACCTTGAATATGCATTTGGGATAGATGAACTTTGTAAAACATAAGAATTCTCATCAAAAACTTAGTAAAGGGAATTCGATAATTGCCTAATTTGAACATATCGGCATAAATTCCTATTTTGCCCTCGGGAAGAGGGGAGATCGGAGTATGGGGAACTGGTAATGTGGGGTGCAAAGACAATGGAACGTGATAACGACTTATGATTTCGTCAAGATCACGGGGGGATAGAATCGAGTATGATATATGCATATTATGCTTGTTCGATTCATCCTCAGGCTTAATGGATGGTGATGCCATTCGAAACGAAAAGAGGAAAATGAAAGGAAGAAGAGACACTAACCTTTGCTGGAAGCTTTGAAGAAATCTAGGGCTCAAAAAGCGAAGGGAAGAAGAAACGGCAGAGAGAAATGAAAAGAAAAGGGGAAGAAAGATGAAAATCTGATATTTATATAAAGCAGTTTTTCGAATAAGAATAACCGCTACAATATTTTATTTAAATTTAAAAAGAAAGTAGTCACATTGGTTATCCCCTGATTGACACGTGTCCCACCTAGTACAACGGGTACTCGAGTACGGCTTAAACGTGCTAAGCAAGTCTGACAAGGCAGTTAACAAATACACATGCATATGCGATTTAGCGATAAACAAGCAAAAGCACAGATCCGATAAAAATAAAGCCGTTATGATCAAATATGCTGTCAAATCATGAGGCATGGAAATGATCACAAGCTCTAGTCCTTAGTCATTTCCTTGCAAAAATAACTTAAGGACTAGGGGAACTTGATGACCTGGTGTAGAAAGTCATTTATGATTAAGGAGGCAAAGAATTATATATTTTAAAAATTTCTTGCTTCATTAAGAATGAAAGTGCACGTTACGCTCTTTTTGCCTTAATTTTGGTTTTTCCCAAAGGGTTTTCCAAATAAGGATTTTTAACGAGGTAACAAAACAAGAATGCACATAAATCAAATTAAGTGGGTCGATAAAAGCCTTTCAAGAACGTCAGATGTGAAGATGTCTCAAAAAACTAGTCCAAAAATTATTGCTTGAATAATCAATGGACTAGGGGGACTTGATGAGGATAGATGGAAATCGGATGTGAAAGTGGCTTATCAAACTACATTACCGATGATAAAGTATCAAGTACAAACATCACATGGAAAGCTTGTCGGAAGTGGTGCAGTTGCGGTTGAGCAGAGCGCAAATGCATCCAACCCATCTGTGTAACAGCGACTTCATTTAGCATTATAAATAGCTCGTTTGTTCATTTATGATGTAACTTCTGATTCTGAATTTCACACTAACTGTGTGTTTTCTCTGATTGTCACATTCAACAACAATATTCAATAAATATCTGATTCTTTCTTCAATTCTCGTATTCTTATTGATTCCTAGTTGAATTAAAACTCTAGACCTACATACGGTGTGGATTTTTGGTTCATCAGCCTTTGCTTCGAATTTCCCCACATCAGATTGAATTAGAACTGTGCAAGGACACCCGAATGTCTTAAAGTACCCCACCTTTGGTTTTTCTCCATAAATAATCTCATAAGGAGTCTTCTCATGCCGCTTGTTTAAAAGTACCTGATTTTGCACATAACAAGCAGTGTTGACTGCTTCGGCCCAAAAGAAAATTGGCAATCTTGCTTCACGCAGCATAGTTCTTGCAGCTTCAATGAGTGTTTTGTTTCTTCTTTCAGCAACACCATTCTGTTTAGGCCCATTCACATGACTACAAACATACGAACGTCTTGGGTATGATGACTTCCATTCAGGCTTATCATCCCATCTGTGTATGTAATGTTTTGTAACTTTTTCAGGTTGCGTGATTAAACAAAACTGTTCTGATTTTGACTTGTTCGTTCTGTTAAAAGTAGAACACAACCTGGGGATAAGGAACAATTTCCTTGGGTTTAGACTCACGACCATCTTTAGTATTGGGCACACGAATTTTAAAACCATTAACTACTTCATTAGAATTAGAAACATGTTTTGAAGACATAGACAACATCAATTGTTTTGACTTGGACGCATTAAGTTCAAACACAGATGCCAAAACATCGTCCTTAGGTAAATCAGAAATTAAACTAATAGACTCATGACACTCTTTGACTCTCAAGCATTCGGCATCCTTCCCAGAAACATCTTTGATCCCTACTTCATCTGCACATGAAACAAAAACGTTAGAAGAACTAACATTATCGTTTAAAGATTCCTGGGATGGACCCGGTTCACAAGTGAATGTCATCGATTTATACTGATTACCCAAACCATAGGTCATATGTTTCTCATTTTCTAACTCCTCTTCAGTTATGGGTTTCACACCAACCAAAACACTATCTATGGGAGGTCCTGCTTCATGCATTTCTGATTCAGATCTATCTACCTGATCCTCCTCATAAATCATACCTATTATATCTCTAGACACAAGTTGGGGAACACTATTCTTATTTTTTTAGAAAAGCTAATTCCTATTCCTCCTTTATCCTTACCAAATCGAACATCCGTTAGGCAGGTGGACAAAGCCTTACCAGCTTGGAGCATTCTTTTGTTTCTCAACTGATTCACATCCAATTTCACTTGCATCTCATTGTACTGATGTTTAAGTTCATCTACCTGCTTCCTAAGCTCAGCTATTTCTAACTTAGCATTGTCATATAGGACAGACTTCTGAGAGGCAAGGGTTTGGTATTTCTCTATATCTAGTTTCTGGGCTTTGACTTTCTCCTCACTATTTTCCCATCTACCCTTAGATGAACTTCTAGAACATTGCATATCAAATAATTTTATCTCACTATTCTTCCAAAGTTGTCTAAAGCTAGGAATTAAACGTGCACAAGTGGGATTAGTACATACCTTTGTGTTGTCGACCTCGGCCGCAAATGCTTCCTTGTCTTCAACCAGGTTCTCTTCCTTATCTCCTGACTTCTCCTCAATGACGACAAACGCATGCTCCTCCTCAGAATCATTCTCCATCTTAGCAATCATTGCACGAGTTAGACTGAGTTCCTTTATCTGCGAAGCCCATTGATATTCCTCACAATCCTGCACAACCAAAGCTTTTGTCTCTACCTTTCCCTTACCATCTCCAGCTTTCTTTTCTTCTGGTTTCTCCTTCTTTGGCTTGGTACATTCCCTTGCAAAATGCCCGTACTCATCACAGTTGAAGCATCTGAGCTTGCTCTTTTCAAAACCCATCTTTATCTTATCCTGATCTTTCCACACATTCTTCCCAGTTTTTTCCATAAACTTCTTTGCTCGGAAAACTGTCATTGCCATTTGCCAGGAAACATCAAGCATTTCCACATCTTCAGGATTAACTGGTTCAGTTCTCCTGATAATATCTCAGTAGGTACCAATGTTCCAGCCATAAGGGCATGATAACTATTCATAAATCCCATTCCAAGAGCGAAGTTGGGATCATTTGTAGCATTTGCCTCATCAGGTTTGACCGTTCCACTAGAATTAGCTTAGGATCGAGCCACGAACGCAACTGACTTTGTGTTTTCCTGCCATACTAAGTGAACTTAGATGATTCAGCTCTCTCTATTTATCATCAATCATCTTTGACTACAGTTTGTTAATTGGCTCATCAACAGATAACTCATCCAACTTGTTGTTGTCTTTGATTATTGAAATGTTGGTATTCCAGGACTTGGGCAAACTATTCAAGAGTTTCAGATTTTTATCCTCCAGTCCGGGTTCAACATCGTAGCTTGACATTTCCGTAATTAAGGACACAAATCTTTGAACTTGAGCTTCAAAGGACTCTCCTTGAATGTGATTGAACAAATTGAACTTCTGCTTTAGCATATGTTTGCGGCTCGCCTTGATATCGGGATTTCCTTCATATGCTACCACCAGAGCATCCCAGAGTTTCTTTATAGTCTTGTATGTTTTAAACCCTTGAGCAATCTCCGGAGTCAATGCCATTGTCATAATAGAATATGCTCCATCTTCCTTGTTACATTTTTCCCAAACATCATCCGAGTATTCTGCTTCAGTTTTCACCACTCCAACTTTTCCCGCTTCAGTGTGAGTATTCTGCTTCAGTTTTCACCACTCCAACTTTTCCCGAGTATTCTGCTTCAGTCAACACTTTTCAAATTATTTTGAAATCTGTATTTCCATTCAAGGAAGTTGTCAGCAGATGTGAGTCTGGGAGGACGGGTAGTCGATCCAATCTCAAAGTCCAGTTTTTTATACATGCTAGGTTCAAAATCCATGATGAAAGCTTAGGAAAACTTAAGAAAAGGAAGTCCAAATGTGTTTCCGATCGTAAACAACAGTTTACGATTTAGACAGGCTTGCAGATCATAAACACAGTCGCAAACACCTCCGGGTCGTAAACACAATTGTGAACCCAAATCCGATCGTGATCTCAGTCGTATACTACTATAAGTCATAAACCAAGTCGTAAACCAGGTCGTAAACTCCTAAAAATTCATTCTTGAACTCGTAAACAGCTTTTTCTCAATCGTAAATGCCTAAAGACTGAATCTTGATGTCGTAAACACCTTTTTCTCAATCGTAAACACAACACTGATGAAGAACACTGATCGTAAACACCAGCATATCTCGTAAACACCAAGAACAGCCCAGAAAACTCAGAAAAACCTCCACTTTTTCAGCCAAAAACTCTGATACCAATTGTTGGTCCCGAAACAACAACTGTTCATGATATCTTTATCACAAACAAGTGCGGAAACCTTGTTTGTGAATGATTCAAACTAGAAGATGATGAAATAGACTTGATATGAGATGAAGACAAAGCAAAACAATCAAATCTTGAATGAAAACTGATCAATCTTCTATTGATATGTGTTTGTGATCGTGGATACAAGATGGAAACAGAAAATCGTAATCACAAAAGCTGCCCACAATCATAAACTACTTGGTATTTTTACTACCCACACAATAACCCTAGCTAGAATCATAAACTCAAGTATGTGAACCGGCCCATGAAGCCCAATCGAGAACACCTCAAGCCCAAGTAAATGTAAGCCTACATGTCTAATTTTCATGCCTCACTATGTATAGCCCAACAGTCATATAATCACAAAACATATTATGAGTCATCACCCACTTCATTGGATTGCAAAACATTGGTGATTTGCTTAAAACGATAAAAACAATAATACCGACCAAAAATGCATTTTGGGTGCTATTTTATCAATCGTTATTCATTATGTGGCATATTTTATCAATTTAAGTGGAATAAATGTGGTTAATATGATAGAGGGCTTAAAATGAGGAATACAGGAAAAAACGGGGGGTCAAATCGGAGCTAGAACGAAGAAATTACAGCAAAAACAGCGCACGACACCCTAGAGGGGCGCGGAGATACGCGAAGAACCCCTTTTTGGGTTTTGGTGGTACGCCCACCAACCAATAGTTGCTGATTTTCGTTTTTGCCCTAGATTTCGACTATTTAAGCTTATTTTTTCCACCTAGCCTCCATAACTTCACATGTAATCACCCAAAACCCTAAAAACGGCTGGAATCATCTAAGTTCAAGATCTTTGAAGTTTTAGAGGCCAAGTTTGGTGATTTTGAGCACTAAACCAAGTCGGTTCTTCATCTAAAAAGGTTAGTTTCTTCAAATCTAGCCTCCAACTTCTTTAATCTTTGATCCTTCATCATCAAGATCTAATCTTTGACATATTCTTAGTCTAGATTTAGGTCATATATCATAGATCTAGTAATTCCATGCAAAAAAGTTATGATTTTTATTGAATTTTATGGATTTTTAAGGACTTTTATGATGATTTATTGTTAGATCTTGATAGATCTAGAAGAATCTTGGTTAGGAATGATTGAGGATCTCATTTTCATGCATGTTTTAACATGAGAAATCATCTTTCTATATAGATCTAGGTTTCTTGACTTAGAAGCATGATTTTTATGATAAAAGCTTACTTTTTCCTAAGTTTTTTTCTCCATAGATCTTCATAGATCTTAGATTTTCTTGATCATCTCTACTTGAATCATGTTTAAAAGTATGAAAAGCATGAACTTGGATATAGATCTAGGTTTAGATCTAGTAAAGTCATCAACTTACCTTTCGAACTAGGGTTTTGTATATGAAATATGTCATTTTTATGAGTTTTCTTAAAAAAAAAAACATATATATACTTAGTTCTATGGACCAATTGTTGATTTGGTGATATGGTATGCTTAGATCTAGGTTGTAGATTCATGGAATATCTTAAATATAAGGATTTGCATGCTAAAAGTGAAATCTTTGTTGATTAATTATTTAAATTGAATTAACTGGGATTTTTGGAATTAAAAATAATTCATTTTGAGTAATTAGTTGGGTTAACCTTTGATTTATAACATGAAATTTTATATGGTGTTTATATATGATTAGAGCAGCTTAGAATTAATTTTTGAGGACTTAATATGATTTGGTTGATTTTATAGAAATTATACAAGAATTACGACATCAGAAGGTTTTGTAATTAAATAATTTATTAATTATCATTGTTTGACCCCACTTATTATTTTAAACCCTCATTTTATTACTTAAATAAATCATCAATGAGTTGTGAATCCGATAGTTTCCATCGTGTCACTTAGAGTCGCACGTTTTATCTATTTATTTACTTACTTATGTATTTAATTATTATTTTTTTATTTAATTAATTATTTGTTGATACATAATCTGTGCGTCGAGTGAAGTATCAGACAAGACGATGAGAAGTTCAAGACAAAGTTCAAGATGCCAGGCGAACTGGATCCGAACTGCCAGTTCGGATCAGGGAGAACTAGTAGTCCGCCAGTGTTCAGCAGCTCGTGTATAAATAGGAAGTTTGTCTTTGTAATTTGTAACTGAGCGAGATAGGTCTGTGCTTAAGTGTGTATTTTATACGGTGTCTCTCTGTGTTTGTTCTAAGTGATTCTTTGAGTTGTAATTGTTCTCTAGATCAATAAAACAACTCTTAATTACGTGTTTCTTATTCGTAATAGCTAGATTGAGTAGACGATATGATGCTCACGAACTTTCAAGTGGTATCAAAGCTATCTGGTTCATTCTACTAATCTATGGTTGCTATTTTTGGAGTTTTTGAAACAAAAAGTGTGGGTTTTCAAAAAATTGAAGTGTTTTTACGAGTTTTTGAGTGTTTCAGTTGAGTATTTTACAAAAAATGTTCTCCTAAATAATTCCTTGTCACTTTTTCTGGTTTACTGCCGCAAGTCTCGTTCAAATTTGTCCAAAATCGAAAATTTTGAGTGAAAATGGTTAGGTTCGGGTGAAGAAATTTTTTGTTCAGAATAAATTTCAGGTTCGACTTGTGTTCATTCACCGAAGAATAGGTTTGGTTAAGGTTAGTTATAGTTCAGTTCAGATAGAATGTTTGGTTAAGGTTCGGGACATGTTTGGATAAATCTTTGTTCGGGAAGGGTTTCGCTACTGTTTCAAGTTCGGCTAATTTTCAGTTCGGCTACGATTCGGATAAAATCAGTTCGGATAAAGATTTTGAGTTCGGATATAGTTCGGCTGATCAGAATTTTAATTTTTACAAGATGTCGGATTTTCAAGCTTTTGCCGCCATGCAAAGTGCGATGCAAACAATGCTAAATTTTGATAACGAAATCGGAACAAGTCAGAAACTTCCCAAGTTGTTAAAGTTGGAGGATTATCAGAATTAGAAACAACGATTTTCTGCTTACATAAGCACAAATGATATTGATTTGTGGATTCTAATTAAAAAGCTTTACACACATCCAACTGATCAAGGAGATGTCAAAGAAGTTCATACATTTGACAATGATGAGGGAAACTTTATGAACTTGAACAAAAAGAATTTGGTTATCTTACAATGGCATTACCCACCGAATTACTACATCAATTCAGCACATATAAGAATTCGAAACAATTATGGGATGCATTATCACCAAGGTGTGAAGGAAATGATCAATACAAGAAAAGCCGAAAAAAGGTGTTGAATAAGGAGTTTGACAACTTTCAACGTTATGAAAGTGAAAACATTATGGCTCTAGTTTCAAGATTTTCACATCTGATCAGTGAATTAAAAGTTGTTGGGATTGAGAAAACTGATGAAGAATTGAAAGAGAAGATTATGGAAGCATTACCAGAAAATTGGGAGAATTGTGTCTTGTTACTCACTCATGATAAAGAATTTTCAATATTATCATTTCATGAGCTCACTGGTAAAATTCGTGGTCGAGAAATAGAAATGATGAATTCAAAGAAATCAATGGCCAAATTGCAAAATCCAGAGTTATATCATGGTGAAAATGCTACAAGCTTAAATGTTAAGGCTAAACCAGGTCTTAGTTCTGCACTACCTACTACATTCAAGGGGTTGTAATTTCGGATAATAATTCTTCAAGGGGTTGTAATTTTACGATCCCAGAATCATCAAGTCAAAGTGCCTTTTCTGTTCAATCAGTTGATGATTGTGCCAAATTGATATCTGCTCTCATTTCATCGTCTTTTGGAATGATTATTAATGATGTTAGCAAGGCACAGCTGACTAAAGAAGATCTGAATGAAACTGATGACAATCAATTAAATGAGTTATATATGGTTGGCAACTTGCTATGTTGACACAGAGGTCACAACGATTTTACAAGAAAACTGGAAGACAAGCTTTTGGTGACAAGTTGGGTTTTGACAAATCTAAAATCAAATGTTACAAATGTTCAAACCTTGGACAATTTGCAAGAGAATGTCAACAATCTCATACTTCCAAAGCTACAAATGGTTCTTAACCATCTTCAAGAAATTCAAATAAAACCGCTTTAATTATTCAGAATACTAGTACTTATGATTGGGGCAAACAATTTGATACATCTGCCTTGATTGTCACTCATGAGCAAGATTAATATTATTCTAATTCAAGTTCGTATGAAGCTGCTGAAAATAAAAAAGTTGAATCTAAAATTGAAAGCTTATTAAAAGAAAATGAAAGAATGTTGAAGGAAAATGATTCTTTGACGAAAGAAGTTAAATTGCTTACCGAGGTTATTCAATTAGTCAAGGAAGATTTAGAAAAATCTAATCAGAATGGAAAAGATCTTGAAGCAAAGAATGCAAAGTTGGTTGAAGAAAAGAGTGAGTTATTGAAAGAGGTTCAGAAATGGAAGGATGAAGCGGAAGATGCTGCAAATGATTTTCAGAATCTGTTTGATAAATCAAAAATTAAGCTTAATTTGCTTACCAAAACTTCTGAAGAGTATGCTGCTAAACTTGAAGCTTATCAGATTGATATGGGGAAGTTATTGAATGAAAAGCGAGAGTTAGTGAGTGTGAAAAAGGTGCAAGCTGCAAATCTTGAAATTCAGAAAAGAAATAAAGATGAATGGAAAAAGGAATTGTTTGCTGAGCTTGATAACCTACGATTGCAGAAATTTGAAACTCACAAAGTTGCTAAGAGGTTGATCACCACCTAGAAGGAATTGGCTGAGGCACAACAAAAGATTTCTGATATAAAGATTCAAGTGATCGATGCAAATCGACTTCTAAACAATGTCACCAATTCTCAATCATTTACAAGCTTCTTAGCCAATGATCGAAATTTTGAAAAGATGTTTGACAAAACAGCATCACCTCCAGCTAGTATCAAAGAAGATGTTAAAGATGTGAAGGAAAAAGTTGAAGAATATGATTATTCGAAGTTTTCATCATCATCGAATTCTGAAGAAGAGAAGGTTGTGAAGAAGAAAAAGAATAAGAAGAAAGGTAAAAAGATTGAAAAGAATTTTGAATTTCCAAAGTTTGTGTCTAGTTCGTCGTCGATAGAAAATGAAAAATCAGTTGATTCTAGTGAGAAGTTTCGGTATCAACCTGATTTTGATGAGACGATATTCTATCATCAAATTCTGAGGCAAAGATTTCTGGAAAGAATGTTGGATTGGGTTTTCAAGCACAAAATTTTAAAGCTAAGAAGGTTTAAGTTTCAACATCACAAAATCTAAAGAAAATAAAGATGAAGCAAATCAAGAAGGATGTATTCAAGGTTGATAAAGTTCAACGTGAGAGATTCTATAAGCTCGAGGGTTCGGAACAAATATTTTCTGACAAAGAATTTCCACTTTATTGCGTGGATCCTGAGAAAATTGCTAAAGTGTTTGTGAAAGCTGATGGTTCAAAGACCCAGAAGAAACAAGTTGCCAAATTTTCTTCTGAGGGTTCTACTTCAAAAATCCCTACTTCCAAATGGGTTCATGATCATAGTCATTAGGTATATAATACTTTTTATGATTATTTTGAAGATAGAAATGTTTATGAAGCTGTGCAGGTACATAAACGATGGGATAAAGCTAGTCGTTTATGCTGTATTTGTCTCCAAACATGACATATGGCAAAAGAGTGTCTAATTCCTGCTGCTTCTAACACTAAAACTCAAAAGGTGAAAGTTTTTGGTAAACCTGCCAAACATGTGTTTCTTGATGAACATGGCAGAGCTTTTGATGAATTTCAACCTACTTTCTTTCAAAAACAAAAGCGTTTTGTTCGAACTTTTCCAAAAGTTCAAAATGTGGGTTGTTCGTCACAGTCACCTTGATTGATTAATCAAAAACTGAATTACCAAAACAACCACAACAATGGAAACCTAAGGTGGTTTCTAAGCAAAACCAGGACACTGGTCGACCAGAAGCACTTCGCTTCGGGTCAGTTATGAACTGATAAGTTTGACCAGTGTGCAGGTACTTCTAGAAGACCTATCGACGATTGAAAAGTTGTTGATGGAGAAGTATTCTGCTTAACTAAAATTTCATGCTATATCTTATTAACCTGAAAGTTTTTTCTTAAACTGCAAGGTATCCGTGTTGGTTGATCAATTTTTCTTTCTTTACGTTTCGCTTGTATTTCAAAGAGAAAATTGATAAAAAGCCAAAAATAGTGTCTTGTTTTTATAAAATGAAAATAAAAAAACCCAAAAATTGAGTTTTTATTTTAAGGGGGAGAACTGCGTGTAAGGGGGAGAAATTGAGAAAATGCATGTTATGGGAAGAAGATGAATACATTCAAAATATATAGTGAAGGTGGATACACGTAAAATATATAAAATTTTGAGAAATTGAACATTGGGAAACGTGGTACATTTGCTTACGTATCTAACTTATGAATAGAATAGATGAAAGACCCATAAGATCATTGTTTGATATGCTTGGTAGACTTGGTAAATCAGAAAGTATTCAGATGTGATATACACTAAATACTAATGCTTGACCATGTGGATAACATCTTGAAGCATATTTCATGACAAAAAGAAAAATAAGTGTGAAAAACAAAATGAGAAGTCACTGTGTATACATGTGTTCATTTTGCGTCACTGTGTATACATGTGTTCATTTTGCAAAGATTTAAACTTGTTTGATTTTCTTTATTTTCTCAAACGATCTGACTTTCTTTGCGTATCGATAGATCGACCTGATTGTTGTTCGTTTGAGGTTCTGCTTTATTTTCTTTGGTGTTTCGTATGTATAATCCATCAGACTTTCTCTGCATATATGGAAGTATCGACCTGATCGTTGTTGAATTATACAATTTCAGCTTGTTTTATTTTTCTTATTTTGTTAAATCCGAGACCTTATCTGTGTATCGAAAGATCGACCTTAAGGTAGACGATTTAACATTCTTATTTCTTTTTGCATGGAACACAGTTGACAATATCATGAAAATATTTAGCTATATGATAATCACAAGTGTAATCACACGAGAAAAAGAAGTAATCACACGAGAAAAAGAAAAATGTCTGAATATGTATGATAGTGTGGGATACACAGGTCAAAGCAAAATCTAATGAATACCTTAACATATCCAGATGTTATGAGTATGATTCTGCCTGAATTTAAGATGGACAAATTTTACCGGCAATCAGCATGACTTATGTGCTTCAATTAGTTGAAATTGAAGTGCAGTTCAGTGCCTCATGTTCAATATGATTCCGTATAGTGATCTTTCTCGTACAAAAAATAGAGCTTGATTTTGTATTGCAATTTCATTTCATTTCAGAAAAGTACAAAGTGATTTTCGGTGTGTTTTAGCATAAGGTTGAAAAACAAAAAGATTTTAGGTTTCTTTTGATATAAACTTTCTAAAAGCCAAAAAGATTTTGTTTCTGATTTATATTCGATCTGATGAAAAAGTAATACAAATTAAATTTTCAAAATCATATCTTGGAGTCTCGAAGAGACGTTTTGCACCGAGATTATTTAAATTTTGAGCAGGTTGCTAAGTGAAAGAAATGTCACAACTTCAAGTCTTCTGAAGCTGCTGATAAAGAGAAACACACTATGCATCGTCAACATAGTCAAGATCAAGTTACCATCACTTGAGGAAGAGTTTGTTTGAAGATATTTGAACAGATTCTACACTTAAGGGGGAGTTTGATTGAAGATACAGTTTGTTATGTTGTTAAAGATACTGCACATGACGAGGGGGAGTTTGTTGATACATAATATGTGCGTTGCATGAAGTATCGAGACAAGACGATGAGAAGTTCAAGACAAAGTTCAAGATGCCAGGCGAACTGGATCCGAACTGCCAGTTTGGATCAGGGCGAACTGGTAGTTCGCCCAGGGTTCGGCAGGTCGTGTATATACAGGAAGTTTGTCTTTGTAATTTGTAACTGAGTGAGATAGGTCTGAGCTTAAGTGTGTGTTTTGTACGGTGTCTCTCTGTGTTTGTTCTAAGTGATTCTCTGGGTTGTAATTGTTCTCT
The DNA here is from genome assembly GCA_039602395.1 of Deinandra increscens subsp. villosa. NCBI lineage: Eukaryota > Viridiplantae > Streptophyta > Magnoliopsida > Asterales > Asteraceae > Deinandra > Deinandra increscens. The sequence goes on along the minus strand of JBCNJP010000007.1, from coordinate 60,976,572 downwards.
AGATCAATAAAACAACTCTTAATTACGTGTTTCTTATCCATAATAGCTAGATTGAGTAGACGATTCGATGCTCACGAACTTTCAAGTTATTTATTCATTTATTCTTCCATCTGGTTTAGCTGTTGTGTTCGTCTACGGGTTATTCATCTCGAGTCTTGGTGTTTTTCTTTCCTTTGTGTCTCTTCGCCAGGTGAGTATTCATAGCTCCTCTTTATTTAAATGATTTGGGGGTGAAACATGTATCGATTCAAAACCCTTACTCGATATTCTTTACTCTAAAAACTACATGCGAATTCTATGTCATTATGTGTATTCTTATATTTGAACTAGTGTGTTTATTTATGACTGGTTGTGATCAAGCTCGATATAATACTCGCGTGCTATTAGTTATAAAAATCTAGGGTTACGGTGATAGATCTATTGGCTTGGCATGCCTCGCGTGTGGCACCTTGTGATTGGAAACCTTGAGGTCAGGGTTGGTTCATGCACCCCCTATTTGCTCTATATCATTGTGGTTTATCATACTCGATCGCACTTAACACATTGGCTCTCATGTTTTAATCTATGTAGTATACTAAACCTGTGTTTACTCGCCAACTATTCGTAGTTGACCTTTATTTATACATGTTGCAGGTTGTGTTGTTTGATAATGTTTAGCCTTGTTGATGACATCATAGGATCGCATGCGGACTTAGAGTGACCTAATTAATTAAGTTGATTTGTTTCGTTGTTATTGAATTATATCATGTATTGTATTGATTACTTATGTAATATGAAATGGGTTGATCAAGAATATCGCAACATTAATTAGTGTTGTGTGCATCTGGATAATCATCGCGCACCGGCATCTTCCGCCGTCGGTTGGGGTGTGACACGTAGTATGCTAGTTAAGGTATGAGAAGAGTCTAGTAGCCTTAAAACACTTCACAAATGTCACACACAAGTCGGAGTCTCAAAATATTGGTGATTAACTGAAAACTGGTGAATATTGTGAATTATATGAAAACTGCTATGTGAATTAAACTACTTAATTGAAAATTGTTATATGACATGTTTACTTGAATTTATTGAATTCGATGTGATAAAACCAATGGTGAATATAGGAAAAGCTAAATCACTGAAAACTGTGGCTTAAACCTTGAAAACACACAAAAAGTCAAAGGGCTGCCGAAACTGAGCATCTACGTGTATCGCCTACAGCTTCCTAAAGCAAGAAGCTATACGCGTAAATCGCCCAGTCGGGCAAACCCTAAAATCCCCACTATTTAAACATCTTAAGCCACCATTACCTCATTCTATTACCTAAAAATGAGTCATCAGCCCCCAACCCGTGCTCTCTTCATATCTTCATCATTTCTAACCAAGATTCAAGCTTTCTTTCAAGTTTTCAAGCCAAAAATCATCCTTTTCAATCCTATAACGTTCGGTAACTATTTCTTCATTTTGGTCTTCTAAAACTTGTCAAGATTCAATCTTTTTACATGGAATAGGGTTGATTCGAATCTATTTGATGATGATCAGCATATATCTAGTGATCTATTAAATGAAGTTTGAGTTTTGTGATTAATAAATGTTATTTTTATGCGAGTTTTGTTGAGATCTATTAGATCTAGGGCTTGCATGTTGATCTAGACACGTGCATGATGTTAAATTTGGTATTTTTATGATTAATCTATGTGCTAGATGATAGATCTAGTTAGATCTAGGGTTTTCGTAATATAAAGTTGTGATTTTTACGTGAAATCTTCGATAAAACCCCTGATTTTTATAATTTTAAGTATTAGATCATGAATAAAGATGCATGATTTGTGATGGATCTTGATTTAAGGCATGTGAAACATAATATGGATGCATGAGACATCATAAAGTTGCATGGTTGATAATAAAATGCATGGGGGTTAATTTTCGGGAAGTATTTATGTAAAATATCATTTATTTTTATACTTCGGAATAAAATAGTATGCATGCATGTGGTTAGGATATTAAGTTATGACTTGGAGTTTGTTTTTGATGATCCATATGGACTAACGTTAGTAGACGTTGTGATATTTCTAGATAACGAGAAAAAGACCCGCGTGTTGCTGCGGGTTGACATTTTTTTTATGCGGGTTGACATTTTTTATGCAAATAGCTGTTAAGTCATCCTTGTTGCGATGGGTGTGTAGTTTTCCTTGTACGTGCGATGTTGGTTAAGATCTCATAGATGATAGATATAGTACTATTTACATGAGCATTGTATAGAGGTCATGTTTTTGTGAGTGTTGTGTATTGCATATTGACTACTAAATGTACTTGTTATTAGTTTCATGTTCTGTAATCTTCTATTTTTCATATCATCCCATGTTTGTTTGCTTTCAAGCAAGTTGTATGTGTAAGCCTATAAGGTAATGTAGCCTAGGCGGCGATGGTAGATCTGGCATTAGATATGAGAGACGTTAGTACCATTAATTTATATGTATCATGACCATTACAAAGAGTGACTTTTTAGTTACAAATGATAAGTAAGCAAAATGAAGGTAGATGCTGTTGTGAAAAGCATACATGTCAACCTAAAAGATGATCAAATTAATCGCAACACTACTACCAGCAGTGATAGAACCAATACAAATGTAAGAAACACAAACTGCACATAGAAACTAACCTATAATCAAACCTGCAATGGCAGCCGATAACAAGACAAGAAGACCTGTATATAACAAAAAGATATAAATGAGATACGTGCCATCTAAAGATTTATAATGTGTAGAACATTATACAATAAATATAGAGATCAACAATAACTTCATGATAACGAAAGGAAAACGGATGGCACAGTTAAAACCTCTAAATAAACCAAACGTAAGCTCAACAAACAAAAAACAATAAAAAATAACAAAATCCTCAATTGAAGTCAGTGACTAAGGCAAAAGGAAACAACATTCACAAAGATTGGCAGTTTAGAGTTGGTGAGATATAAATTTTTTCATAACAAACAAAGTTTTTAGAAACAAATGTTGAGAAATCATGATCATTATGTTCAATATGATATTCTGGGTGTCCATACAGTTACCTATATAGCTTTTAGACTGCTATAGTTGTGTATGAAAAAGTCCTTGAAAACGCTAATTAGGATTGCTTCAATAGTTTTCAACTCTAATAAGTTCACTAAAACAATAAATTTGGATTCTGTAAACATTGAAGCATACATCAAAGTAATATAGTACCTGGAGTTCAGATAACGAGACTACAAATCTTCAACCAGACACCAATTCCAAAATCTGAACCACATTCTCGAGTACCTTCAACTGCCAAAACAATAAAACTACTATAACTAAGAAAAATACAATAAACCGGACATTTCAGTTGTTGAGCCCACTTGGTTCTTTGAGAAAGTTGGGTTACCACCTGCAACATAAAGACACGACACAGATCAAGATAGTTTCTAATTATAATACAACAATACAAAAAAGAAGAAATATTTCTAGTCATGACTGATGTACCTCTGAACACATATGGCTGCATATTTGCAGGTAGAGAGAACTGTTCTTGTTAATAACTTATTAAATTGACATAAAATTAAACTAACCATAGGTGCAGTTCATGCAAATACCTAATCTTATCAAGAAATAAACAGATGCTATGGCTATTTTCACATTATTTTTTTTGTTTCAATCTGAGATCAACCGCTACTGCTTTCTGAAGTTGGCATGTTACTTTGAAGAAAAGAAATGCAGATTCTCGATCATTATACTAAAAGAATTTTGAATAATTTAGTATGGTTTTAGCACCTTATATTCTTTTTTGATGAAATAACATAATGTTAAAATTCAGCCAAACGTCCAATCGAATTAACGAATCAATAAAAAAACATCAAAGAGATTATTACCTCATACCTTAGCTTTTCATCAAAGACTGGAGAATCCATAACACCACATCTCTCATCCACATATTGAGACGGTTCCTCTTACGTTTAATGTACACACTGAATCCACACAAAATTCAGCAGTGAAACACATAGTACTTCAAGATATAATGCATATATTTTAGAAATGAACAATAGCCTATAATGCAAGATGAACTCAATTTAAAGACAATAAACCTTTCATTTGTGAGAATGTTCTTTCATACGAACCAATAAACCTGTTATTGCACCCCATTAGGTCGAGTGATTTGTCCCTATCTTTACTGTCATTTGTCACCTAAATATATAAACAGCATCTTGGCCAACCAAATAGCATATGACCAAGTTCAGCTTCACATGTGTTTTAAAACCATGTGAATCCGAGCATAAAGTTAACCAAGTGAAAGAACATTATAATTTTTAGCAACAACTAAAAAATAGAGGCTCAGATTATGAAACGAAATCATCATTGCCTTTGTAAAAACCAAAAAGGACTCCGATCTGGGGCCTGCGATAAACGCCCTGCCCTCACCAGATTAACATCATGGCCATATCATTGCGAATCAGGAACATCATCAAGTAAATTAGCCAAACTCTTTAATGGTTATCAACACTTATCATTTTCTGCCATTAGCATAATCGACTCAGATCTGGGGGTTGCGATAAACGCCATGCCCTCACTAGATTAACATCATGGCCATATCACTGCGAATCAGGAAGACCATCAAGTAAATTAGTCACTCTTTTGTGATTATCATTACTTATCATTTTCTGCCATTATCACCATCATCTTTGTTCTAAAATACTTGGCTTAGATCATCGACAGTCATAAACAGTTCTGAAAGTCCATGAGCATCGGATCGTCTACTCAATCTAGCTATTACGGATGAGAAACAAGTAATTAAGAGTTGTTTTATTGATCAAAGTGAACAATTACAACTCAGGAAACACAGAGAATTGACACAGAATAACACCTCAAAAACACACACTTTAGATCAGACCTATCTCGCTCAGTTACCATTACAAAGACCAAAGTTCTATTTATATACGACTTGACCGAACCCAGGGAGAACTGCCAGTTCGACCTGACCCGAACTGGCAGTTCAAAAGAGGTTCGGATGGGAATCTTCACTTTGTCTTGAACTTCACATCGTCTTGTCTCGATACTTCACACGACGCACGGATTATGTATCAACAGGTTTAGATCTGGGGGCTGCGATAAATGCCCTACCCTCACTGGATTAACATCGTAGCCATATCGCGACAAATCAGTAAGAACATCAAGTAAATTAGTGAGGCTCTTTAATGGTTATCATCAATTATCATTTTTTTACCATTAGTATAATCGTCAAGCTTCATGAATTCTCGTACCACATATGACCATTTTCTTTGACTCAATTCTGATCCTTAAGAAGATATATCCTAATACAATCAGCATACAGGCTTCAAGAATTCAAATGATTCCTGGTTGAAATATTAACATGTGAAGGATCAGATTATGAAGCTTTAATGTCAGAATCCTTCAAAGAAAATAAACAAAATCAATAATATTAGAAATAGAAGATCAACAATTGAACCAATGTAACTACTATCATATTGATGATCAGAGAATCTGAACATCAAAATCACCATGCCCAACCCATTAATTAAAAAGAAACTAATAGTTTCAGCTTCGAAGTAGATGAAAGCTCAGAAAAGTTTTGTCACAACAATCATCATGGCTTAGACCACAAATGGATTATCACAGCCCCAATAGGCTCAGAGGAGATTATCACTGCCTTTTTTCAGGATGCCAATATTGTCATACAACATTCCAAACCCAGGAACAAAACCGAGGCCATATTCACACCTCAAAATAAGTAAGCCAGTTTTCAAATACATGTATAATATTCAATTGTATAAAAGTAAACAAAATGGAAACTGGAGTTCATCGAAAGCTGAACCCAACCAAAGAAATAAGTTACTGCATCGACCAAGAGAAATTAACCTCGTTTGAACAGTGATAATGGTGAAGCAATGAATCTTATAAACAATAGCAACCACCTACACCAATGCTCCATAGAGCAAACGAGAACAAAAATATATAGAGATCTAGAAATAAACATTACCTGAATCTTAAACAATGGAGATTCAAAACCCAACCTCAAAATAGATTGCATGTCCACTCGAACCTTAAGATCTGAACAACAGTAGAGAGAAATAAAGCATTCTGGTTTTGAAGTCTCAAAATTACTAAGAAGGCAAACAAATGGCAAGAAATCATCACTTCATAATTAGGGTATAAACCCCTAAACAGAAACAGCATCCGCCAAGATAATGAAAACCTTAGATCCATCGTTACAGTCAACCAACGGCAACAAAAAACCACAACAGCAAAAGCATCCATAATAGTGAATGTCTTTTTGGGTAGTCAGAATAAGACTCTGGCCATCAGAAATTATTTAACGACCCTTCGCTGCTTCAACGTCACCAAATCCTAAGCAGGCCACCGTAACAGAGCGACACCTCGAAGAAAGCAACACCAACGTAAAGATTGGTGGTCGTTAAACGTCGCGCTATGACGGAGCAACTCCTCAAGGGAACCACTACGACGTCAACAGTGTAAGGTGTAGACATGACCGACTTGAGAAAACAGAGCATCATTGCCTCGATGTTGTCCGAGAATCGACGTTACCGGCGACCTCATAGGCGGAGAACGAAGCTCCATCGTTGGCCCCAGACATCGTAAAAGCAACAGCGGTGGCCAATATCTGAAGGGTTTTCGTATATTATGTGTGTGAAGAGAAGAGAGAGAGAGAGAGAGAGAGAGAGAGAGAGAATAGGTTATGCTTTTATAAGAGCAAGAAAAGTGCTCATAAGGAAGAATAGACAAAAACAAACTACACTTGTATAAGTAAGAGAACACCTGTCATAAAACAGACACTAATAAGTGGCAAAGAACACAGCTGTAAAGTGAAAAAAATAAGGGAGGGATCAGGATTTGAACCTGAGACCTCCGGGTTGAAAACATCTGTAGCTGTTAGAGCATATTCCTATGCTGCCTTGTGTCTCGTGTATTTTATCTAGGCGAAGCTTTATTTACCTCGTTGTAATCGTTGTGACCGAATCATGCAGTAGTAAGATCCTTCCAGGTACTTACAAGTGGTATCAGAGCAATCCAGATTGCTCTACTGCTGTGATTTGGCCATTTTCGAAATCTTAGTGAGAGAAAGTTTGGGTTTGAGTCGTTTTTCATCAATTTTTTCTTATTCTGACTGATTCTGAGGTTAAAAAATGATTTCTAAATCTTCCTAGAGTGTTTTCGCACCTCACTATTCCAAATTCCAATCCAAAAAGTAAAAAATTCAAAAAATCATTCAATTTCAGCATAGTACGCTACTGGTACGCCGGATGAATTTGTTGGTACACCGGTTGAACATCTTGGTATGCTAGGCAATCTTCATAGATTTCTGGTACGCTGGTCATTGGTACGAATGACAATCTTCATCTGCGGTATGTGACAGTTATTCACTGGTACGCAGGCCGTTACGCCGTACCAAGTTGGTATGCTGCATGATCTAGGACGCTGATTTTTTTGGTCTGTTGCTTGGTATGCTGAAGTGATTGATATGTTGGTGGTCCTACAAAAAGTTTGGTATGGAAGTCGTTAATTTGGTACGTTGGGAGATTGTTTGGTACGCTGGTAGAATAGTTGTGTTCACTAAAACTGACGTAACTTGAGTTCCGTTAAGAGTTATGGGAGCTAATACCAGCCAAAACGACCGTATCGATGATATCTACACTTTTACTACCTAAAGGAAAGTACCCTCCAGTTTGAACCCCAAAATCCGCTTCTAAAACCTTCATTTTTGAGTTTGAAGTCTTAACGTTCAATTTTGAACACTACGTCAAAATTCACCTTTGGCCACGGAAAAAAACCGTGACCAAAGGTGTTTGGTCATGTTTTTTTTTCCATTCCAATCGACACCAAAGGTCCCGTCACCTTATGTATCCTACGGCCACGTTACAATATCAGTGGCTGAAGCCACCTAGAAGCGTGGCTAAAGGGTACCAATATTTGTTGTTGTAATCAAACAATTCTTCCGAAAAGCGTGGCCAAAGGGTCCCAACGGCCATATGTGTTTGTTTAACGTGGCCTTTGGTATTATATGGTCACGTATATTTGTGTTTTAGCCACATATGTTATAAAAAACGTGGCCAAATGGGTTGCTGAAATTATTTTTTGTCCCAATATGCGTGGCCAAAGGGTGGCAACCGCCACGTTAAAATATGAATAGCGTGGCCTTTGGTATTATATGGTCACGTATATTTGTCTTTTAGCCACATATGATATGAAAAAACGTGGCCAAATGAGTTGCTGAAATCATACATTTTGTCCCAATACGCGTGGCCAAAGGGTGGCAAAGGCCACATTAAATTATAAAAAGCGTGGACTTTGGTATTATATGGTCACGTATATTTGTGTTTTAGCCACATATATTTGGAAAAAAAAGTGGCCAAAGGGTAGTTGAAATCAGATATTTTGTCCCAATACGCGTGGCTAAATGGTGGCAACGGCCACGTTAAAATATAAAAAGTGTGGCCTTTGGTATTATATGGTCACGTATATTTGTGTTTTAGCCACATATATTTGAAAAAAAAAGTGGCCAAAGGGTAGTTTAAATCAAGCATTTTGTCCGAATACGCGTGGCCGAAGGGTGGCAACGGCCACGTTAAAATATAAATAGCGTGGCCTTTGGTATTATATGGTCACGTATATTTGTGTTTTAGCCACATATGTTGTAAAAAACGTGGCCAAATGGGTTGCTGAAATCATACATTTTGTCCCAATACGGGTGGCCAAAGGGTGGCAACGGCCACATTAAAATATAAAAAACGTGGCCTTTGGTATTATATGGTCACGTATATTTGTGTTTTAGCCACATATATTTGGAAATAAAAAAGTGGCCAAAGGGTAGTTGAAATCAGATAATTGGTCCCAATACGCGTGGCCAAATGGTGGCAACGACCACGTTAAAATATAAAAAGTGTGGCCTTTGGTATTATATATATGGTCGCATATATTTTCTTAATTACAATTAATTATATATTAATTAATTAATATAGAGAAACCTTAAAAATCATATATTATAATTAAAAATTAATGTACATACACTAATCATGATGCTGTTCAAAAAGATAACATAGACACTAATCAAAGTTTAATTTCTATATATTTAATTATAATTTCTTGTCCGTGCTGATCAGCTGCTTCTGCTAGATCCGTGTACTGAGTTTTCTGTTTATCATATTTTGATTCAGCTGGTTTGGTGTTACGTACACTTTCGGCATCTTTTTCCGATTATTATTTACCTGGAAACATGACAAATAAAACCAATCAGATATATATATAATATATATATATATATATATATAAAGTTAATTAATTAGCGGATACGATTAATTAATGTAGTAATTACCTGTGGTTGTTCTAGTACTTTTTGAACCGTAGAATGATCAACCGGCTGTGATCTATCTGACTTGTTATTAGAATGAAGGATCATTCGGTTCATCGGCCATGCAATAATATATTTATCTTCAACCTCCGAAAGCGTTGTTTTATCATCTAATGGGAATGGTAAAAATGTTGCACCCTTATTGACCTGATAAGCTGTAATTCTATGGCAACCAAGAGGTAATGGACTTCCATGAATCTTCTCATCTTTTTCTTTTGGATATAATCTAGCCATTCCCACGACGTTTATTGGATCCCCCTCCATGTGCAACGTCGCAGTTTGGCTCCCCTGATCAGAAGTGACATAATAATAATGATAATAATAATAATAATAATAATAATAATAATAGTAATAATAATAATAATAATAATAATAATAATAATAATAATAATAATAATAATAATAATAATAATAATAATAATTATAGCATATATATAAACAATTAATTAATTAAAGTCAAAAATAGAATTAAAAAATTGTGTTATATACTAATCTATATACCTCTTGGATTACTGGTTGATCGATAGGAGCTGCAATGGCATCATAATTATTTGGTTTTTCCAACCGATCACTCTTACGTACTTTACGAGCTGTAGGTTTTACTGGTTTTGCATTTCTCTTATTCTTTTCCTAAATTTACACCATGTAATTAACTGATTAGTAACATATATATTAATTAACAATAACGTCAAAGCGATTTATCAAATTTCTAAATTAATTATATATATATATACCACTTCCTGCTCTGATGCCCCAGCAGTACTGGCTGCAGTAGCTGCTGCTTCTGTCATTTTTCTCTTTCTCCCCTAAAGACAGCATCAGCATTTAATTAAATGATCATATAGCAATTAGTTATAAGGGAAGTACACAACTGTGTAAATTAAAATAGTTACCCTTTCCTTTTGCGACGCTGTTGTAGATGGAGGAGTGTGTTGTGATAGAGTCGCAAAAGAGACCTACAATTCAATTAATTAATAAAATCATATCGATCATAACCGGCTAAACATTAGTTAACTATCCAGATAACCATTCAGATGAAGTACAAACTTATCATAGCCGGAACAGTTAATTATTAATTATATTCCGGAACAACTCTAACTATCCTGATGAACTTTAACTATCCTGATGAGCTTTACCTATACTGGTGAACTTTAACTATCCGGATGAACTATAACCAACATGGTGAACTATAACTAGAGACGCATGTTCATCCAGATGAACTAGGAACTTCCGGATCAACTCTAACTATCCCGATGAACTCTAACTATCCTGATGTACTTTTTACTATCCTGATGAACCTTACCTATCCCGAGGAACTTTAACTATCCGGATGAACTCTAACTATCCGGATGAACTATAACTAGTGACGCATGTTCATCCAGATGAACTAGAATCTTCCAGGTCAACTCAAATTCAGAACTGTTTCAAATCCGTACCTTATCGGCCGACCTTTGAGATGAGTTTGATGGAGTAGATTGTTTCCGCGATGTATTGTGCGCGGAATTGATCATGTCCTACGTACAATTAATTCAATTAGTTAATTAATTTATAAATATGCGCTCAAGGGAGATTGATCATATCAGCAATAATATTTAATTACCGTTGTATTTACATTGGAATGCTGATTACAACTGTTTTTAGATCTTACAGTTGTAGAAAGAGGCGCCTCCGCGGACTTTACCTACGAAATGATTTAATGATTTATAATAATTAATTGATAAAAAGTAAAGTATATAATATAATTAATTATAGGTATATATATATAATTTGTCCCTTACATAATTTATCGCTTTATCAACTTGTTTTTCTTCAATCATGCGGTTCATAAACGCCGTAAGCATATTAATTCTTTCATCTTGTGCTTTAAGCTTATCATTGAGGTGCTCAACCTCTTAATCCTTTTTCTCACGCAGCTATTTTTCAATTTTGAGTTTCGTCTCAAGTTTTTCGATCCGTTCTTTTGATCGCCCTTTTGGAGCACCCTGCCAATATCCACGGGAAGTCACTCCATACCTAATACCTTTTAGGTATCCACCCCTTTCCTTGCCAAGGACCAATGTCAGGGCATCCGTTCCCGGTTCTACGGTCACAGATCCCGCATTTATTTTTGTTTCATTCTCGGCCTGCAGTAATTAATTTAGTTAATATAGTGAGGTGCTGTTAATTTTTAACATGTGAATAATTAGGTATATATATAGCAATTAAACTTACTATATCATCTGCTACGCCCTTCACCACAGGCGTTTTGAATTCCCCCTCTTTATTTACCCTTCCTTTCCTCCACATAAACGATCGAGAGGGGCAATCATCAGCTGCAATTTCTTTGTTTTGTACCTTGTATTATAACAATAATATATATCAGACTTGAAACATACATTGCATGTTCTTAACTATGACTGGGTGTAACACACTTAGCTTATTACCAGTTTTTCTCTCAGATAGACGCATCCTCCCGGTCCCATTGTATGATCATAAACATACTGTGCTCGAACCTCTTTTGCACTCTTTGACACAGCCTTTCCAACAGAACAGTAGGATATATAATTATAATCTCATTAATTAACACTTAGCCTAATTAATGAAATCTGCAGTTTGAATTGAATAAAAAACTTGAATTCGTCAGATTTTGTATATGCTACAAATCTGTCCGAGTGTTCTTTTTTCACAATAGCGCGATACATCTTTGGAACTTTCTCAAGCACGGTGGGTTTTGCTAGGTTGGGACGAACCTGTTTCTTGAACATGTTTCTTCTAAAAGTCCTTAGCAACCCACCAAGCCGTACCATTATAGGACCCCTTCGACAGTCATTAATTTCGAATAATTGCTGAAAAAATAACAAATGACAACAGGATTTTTTAGTCACATATATGGAATTCAATAACTTAACAAACTTAATATGAGAAAATGTTTAATCTGTTTCATAACCTGAATCCCTGCCCACATCTTGTTCTTGTCCTCTTTTGGCACCTTCTTCCATTTTAGATACCTCAATCCAACCTCTAACCTTGTAATGTCTCCCAAAAAACTCGAAAATTTTGGTCTATGCACCCCGCCAACCCTTCCCAGCGCATCAAATGTTAGTGGCCATTTTTCCCTACCATTTTTCTCAAATTTGGCACGCCACTTTGCCAACCGCGTCAACCCTCTCTTGTTTGCTTGGGGAGCAGAGGTTGTAGCTTCCTCATTCTCAGTAACTTGGGCATCATTGTCGAGTTGGGCATCATTGTCGAGTTGGGCATCATGATTGTCGACGTGGGAATCATTGTTATCCATTTCATCTTCTTCACTCTGTAGTGAATAATGATCATCATTGTTATCCATTTCATCTTCTTCACTCACTTGTGAAGAATCATCATTGTATTCGAATTCACTGTTATAATTAAGATCCTTCAATTGTTCACCTGCTTCGAATTCATGATCCATTGTTAAATGAGCTAGATGAATCCTGAAATGAAATAAATAGAGAATGAAATAAATGCGATGAAATAATTAATTAGATGAAATAAATAGAGAATGAACTAAATGATCTCCTGAAGATGACAGTGAAACACGGGAATTAGGTAGTGATTTCCTGAAGATGATAGTGTGATGAATCCTGTAGAGGAATTTTTAGTGGTAGTGAAGAAGAGAGTGATGAATCGTTTTGGTGATAAAATTTTGGTGAGAGGGAATAGGAACTGATCAATGAATTTGGGTCAGTGAAATTTTTTTGGGGAAACTTGAAAAAAATGGTGGGAAGTAATTTGGGGATTAATCCGGGTGAAAATATATCAGCCAATAAGACGTTAGCATTTCTCGGATTTAAAAACTCAATTAATTCTAAACATAGATAATAGTATTTTAAACATACCTTTAAAATGATCTTTAAATGGAAAATGGAATGTTAAGCAATAAATTTAATGATAATTGTATCCTAATGAATTTGTATACCTAACGTGAAAATAAAAGATGTCAAGTACTAAAGACACACCACACAAACACACACACACACACACATATATATATATATATGTATATATATATATATATCTTTCAATGTGTTGTAATATATACATTATCGGTTATATATATATATATATAGGGTGAGATTCATTGTAGACACTTTCGCATGTGAAATAGCTATTTTTCATATGTGTTCACATGTGAAATTTTCTGAATAATGAGAAAAAAGAAAATTAATCACACCTTATTGGAACTCATTGGTCCTAGACACAACTTATTGGTTACATACACACCTTATTGGTACTCATTGGTCCCAACTGACCCTCGTTTCCCCTAAACACACATTATTGGGCCATCATTAGTCCTAAACACAACTTATTGGTTACATACACACCTTATTGGGCCATCATTGGTCCTAAACATGCTTATTGGTTACATACACACCTTAATTATTGGGACTCATTGGTCTCAACTGACCCTCGTTTCCCCTAAACACACCTTATTGGGCCATCATTGGTCCTAAACACAACTTATTGGTTACATACACACATTATTGGGCCATCATTGGTCCTAAACATGCTTATTGGTTACATGCACACCATAATTATTGGGACTCATTTGTCCCAACTAACCTTCGTTTCCCCTAAACACACCTTATTGGGTCATTATTGGTCCTAAACACAACTTATTGGTTACATACACACATTATTGGGCCATCATTGGTCCTAAACATGCTTATTGGTTACATACACACCTTATTGGGACTCATTGGTCCCAACTGACCCTCGTTTCCCATAAACACACCTTATTGGGTCTCATTGGTCTTAAACACAACTTATTGGTTACATACACACCTTACTGGGCCATCATTGGTCCTAAACATGCTTATTGGTTACATACACACCTTAATTATTGAAAACGCTGGAGCGTGTGGATCGGTTCAGTTCGACATCAATTACGTGAATGATAACAAGAACAACGGTGTAAATAAACGACTCAATCTCTCATTAACGAATATCACAGTTACAAGAGACTCAGAGTACAAAACACACTAGTTCTCACACACAAGCTCTCTCAAAAAACTAGTAAATTACAAGACAAACAACCTATTTATAAGCTGCCAAAACACGACCTCCGAACCTGGTGTTCGGCCAGAGTTCGGAGCCACCGAACCTTGGGTTCGGCCAAGGTTCGGCCAAGGTTCGGCCAACACAAAACCAGGTTGAAACTTTTGTCTTCAAAACTCTATCTGATCCAGCCCGTTGCCACATATCATGTACCAACAAACTCCCCCTTGGCAACAGCTGGACCGTTCGTCATCAGCCTTGAATATCAGCAGCAACCCCATCTCTTCTCCGAATCAATTCATGATTATTTCCTGCATATATGTTGAAGGCAAAACAAATTCTTATCACCCTCTGGAACTTCAATGCCCGTTCCACGTAATCAGGATGATACAGAATCGGATTGTCGTACAGCACTTCAATATCAGCATTGGACAGATTAATCAGCCACATTGGATCATAAATCCGAACAACTCGGTTCTCATTCTCCAGCACAATCATAGCTTCTCCAGTTCTCTCATTATAATACCACCAACGCAGATCCTTGATAAAATCAAGTTCCATTGGCATGAGTGGAATCTTCTTCATCACAACTGGTTTCTTCTTGAATACCAAAATAATCAGTTTCTTACCAGTTCTTTCACGAATTCTTGTACGAGATCGACGCCTTTTGGGTTTCTGAGGATTCAAAAATTGAAACCCTTCTCTGCATTCTCTTTCTACTAACTTCTTGAAGTGAAAACCCAAATCATCATTCTCATAGTTGCAGAATGGCTTTCTAGACAGCTCTCGAATATCCCACACTGGTAGACTACTGAAATCTCTGGCACACTTAAAGTACTGAATTCCATTTTGGCGTTTAATTCCATAGCACCTTAACCTTGAAGAATACATCCAACTGATAATATCACCTGAAACTTGACCCTTGAATTTAAAATACGGCCCTTGAATGATTGGCTTTGCTGGAGGAACATAGTTGGCATGGAACTTTTTCATGTATTCATCCATAACCCAACATTGCTTCTGTTCTTTAAACTCCTTAACCGTTGGATCTTCATGTTTTTCTGATTCTTTCTTTTTCAGTCTTTCTTCAGGTTCAGTAACTTTCTCTTTAGGAAATACTTCAAAATCATCACCAGACTGATTGTTGTTGACATTTGAATACATATCAGGGTATTCTTCTTCAGTAATGTCTTCAACTTCAATTTCTTCATCAAAAATTCCTTCAATATCTTCATCAGACTCTGGATCAGATGATTCATACTTCTTTGGTTCAGCTTCAGAAACTTTTCTCATCTCTTCATCATGCAAATCAAATACCGCTTGAAGCTGTTCAGCTGTTAATTCACCAGCAATCTCTCCTTCTTCTAAATTCTCAATAATATGCTGGAATTCACTCAGACTAGTACCAGCTTGATTGGATGGGATTGAAGAAATCGGCATCGCTTCTCTGGAATCTTTCTCCCCCTGGGATGTAGAAGTCCCAGCACCCGAACTAACATTACCAGTTGGGCCTGATCCTCCACCAACATTCCCTTGATCATCTTGATCGGGATCATCATTCAAATAATCCATAAATTCTTCACGACATCCAGATCCATCACCAATCTCCCCCTGAGCTTTAAATTTCTCCAGTAAGAATTTTATTTGCTAACCCATGGAAACAAGCATGGCATTCTGAGTCTCACTTGCTAAACTCAAACGTTGAATTTGTTGATCTTTAATCAAATCTTGTGCCTTCAATTCTTCATTACTGGTCTGTAACTCACCAACTCTAGCCTTTAAGCTATCAATCTGTTTTTGATGATCATTAAGAGCACTTTGAAGAATACTGGCCTGAGAGAATGACACTGAGCCTTGTTCAAAGTTGAAATTTATATCAGGAGATGCATTTGTAGCAGTGGCTGTAGAGAACACTGGAGTTGTGGGTGTGGAACCCATAGACTGATGCACAAACTGCGCACCAGCACTTGCTGAAGGTGCTGTGCTAACAGTTGTTGATCTGTTGGCATTCATCAACTCTTGCAAGAAATCAGACTGAACATCAGACACTGAAGTCTGAACAGTTGTTGTAACATCCGGCAAAGACATTGTAGGAACCTCAGAAGAAGAAGATACACCCAAACGAGGTTGCAAAATGTACTTCTGAGACTTCCTCTTCTTACTTTTACCACCGGCTGAGATTGACTTCACTCTTCTTTTGGAACCAGCAACTGGTTGCTTTCCTTTGCCATGTACAAGATCAGCAGAAGGATCATAATCTTCATCAGATTCAGATGAGGCTACTGTAGCATATACCCGACCCTGATATCGGTCGTTGCTCTTGTTCTTACCGAGACGGTATGTTAGATGAACATCAGTACCCTTCCTCAATTTCACATACTTTGAATTGATCAAGACACGTACAAACGGATCGTTTGGATCAGATATGTCTTCAGAATCAGCCCCCACATTCAGAAAATCGTCATCATCTTCAGATTCATCAGATTCATCAGATTCATCAATTAAAGTATTCACAGCAGATGTCTCAGTCACACTGACAGTTACAGGAACTTCTTGTGTTGAGATCACCGGCTGAGACACAGTCGGTTGAGATACAGCAGGTTGAGATACTGCTGGTTCTGAGACTACCGAGGCTTGAACATCCGGTTCTTGAGCAACCGGAGTTCATCTCTTTGGTCTTTTCACTCTGCCTTGTTGTGGGACTCATTGGTCCCAACTGACCCTCGTTTCCCCTAAACACACCTTATTGGACCATCATTGGTCCTAAACACAACTTATTGGATACATACACACATTATTGGGCAATCATTGGTCCTAAACATGCTTATTGATTACATACAAACCTTATTGGGACTCATTGGTCCCAACTGACCCTCGTTTCCCATAAACACACCTTATTGGGTCTCATTGGTCCTAAACACTAATTATTGGTTACATACACACCTTATTGGGCCATCATTGGTCCTAAACATGCTTATTGATTACATACACACATTTGGGACTCATTGGTCCCAACTGAATCTCGTTTCCCCTAAACACACCTTACTGGGTCTCATTGGTCCTAAACACAACTTATTGGTTACATACCCACCTTATTGGGCCATCATTGGTCCTAAACATGCTTATTGGTTACATACACACCTTATTGGGACTCATTGGTCCCAACTGACCCTCATTTCCCCTAAACACACCTTATTGGGTCTCATTGGTCCTAAACACAACTTATTGGTTACATACACACCTTATTGGGCCATCATTGGTCCTAAACATGCTTATTGGTTACATACACACTTTATTGGGACTTATTGGTCCCAACTGACCCTCGTTTCCCCTAAACACACCTTATTGGGACTCATTGGTCCCAACTGACCCTCGTTTCCCCTAAACACACCTTATTGGGACATCACATGGTCCTAAACACAACTTATTGGTTACATAGACACCTTATTGGGTCATCATTGGTTCTAAACACAATTTATTGGTTACATACACACCAATTGGGGCATCATTGGTTCTAAACACAACTTATTGTTTACTTACACACCTTATTGTGACTCATTGGTCCTAAATACATCAAATTGACCCATTTGACCACAAATTGACTCATTATTTAATTTTTATCTTTATTCTTTTTATATAATTTATTTAGAATTATAATTCCCCAAAATTTAAGGTTTTTGTAGATCCGTTCTGTTTTTTGTGTTTAGGGTTTTTGATCGTCTCTGCATCAGTTGTTGATCAGATTGCAATTGTTGATCGTCTCTGTTTTTGAGGATTGGGGTTTTTGTTTAACGGATTGGAGATTGTGCGAACATATTACCTTTTTTACCTAAAATTGTGCATGCATCAGTTGTTGATCGGATTGCAATTGTTGATCGTCTCTGTTTTCGAGGATTAGGGTTTTTGTTTAACAGATTGATTTAATAAACAAAAATAGACAAACAAGTATATAACAAAAAGTGGATTTCATACTACTGATTTCAATCCCATACACAAAATTGTTTCCTAATTTACATGTTCATTCCTAAAAAAAACAAAAGACAGAGCAGTTGCGGGTTGAGGTTCACGGGAACCTAGATTCCATGTCCTCTATCAACTCCAAATGACTACTCATAGCTTCTTGCCTCTGTTGAACCAACATTTGAAGCCTGGCATTGGAGACGTGTATCTCTTCTACCAGAAAAGTTTCCATCTGGTATCTTGATGGACTTGGTGGCTCTGTAAGTACTTGGTTGAGCAGGGCCAACCCGTCTAAGATACTCTGTCTCTCTGCCCCGATAATCACCCCGTACCGGTCCAGGGTAGCAACAATCTTCGTGTGCAAATAATGATCAACTAATTCTTTCAAGATTTCCATTTTGAGAAGGAATAGAGGGTTTTGAGAAAGGGTTTGATAAGGATTTTGAGAAAAGGTTTGACAAGGATTTTGAGAAGGGTTTAATAAAGAAGGTGAGAAGTTTTTTATTACTAATCAGGTGGTATGGTTATATGTGCAAATCACTTGAGTATGCCTAAGGTCAGATGTCTAATCACTAGAGTATACAAAAGGTCTTATTTTATTGAACATTGCACATTATAATTGTTGGAATTTTGGTTTTCCTACAAATTAGTTTCACACGTTCTCCAAGTTAAACTGAAATTTCTACACGATATCAAAAAACCACTAAAATTTTATTCACACGATCTGAAATTATCCGAAATTACTTTCACACGATCTCAAAAATCAAATTAACAAGTCAAAATTAAACGAAGAAAGTCAAAATTACCCACTGAGTTCTCTTTGCATATCCTGTTGAATGTTTTGATTTTCTGGTAATCAAATTAACAAGTCAAAATTAAACGAAGAAAGTCAAAATTACCCACTGAGTTCATGAGGATTAAGATAAGATGAACTAGAGTTATTCTGTAATAGAACCGGATGAACTAGAGTTCTTCAGGATCAAGAGTAATTATTCAGTTCTAGAACCGGATGAACTAGAGTTCTTCAGGATGAACCGGATAAACTAGAGTTCTTCAGGATGAACTATATATACTATAAATAACCAAAGTTGTTAGTAATTAGGGAGAAATCAGAAACCCTTGGGAGAGAACTAGAATTCATTATGGAGAAGATTTCATCCGGACTGAGGAAAGATGAACAGAAACGGATGAAAATACATTATATTAAATTAAAAATTAATTCATTACATATAATTAGTTAGCAATCAATCCCAGAATAATTTTCAAACCAGAACAATTACTCTTAATTAATCCGGAACCCTAAAAAGGTTAATCATTTCCCACACCAGTAGAAGCTTGAAATCTTCTCCGGTTTCATGTAAGTAGTGTTCGAACCGTATAATCATTTTTCAGTTTCGTCACACTTGGTCGGAGACCAAAAGTTGTGACGTTTTTACACGATTCAAATTCATTATTGCGTAATTTTCTCTAATTTATTACTAACCGAATGTAAAACCTTTTCTAAAGGCTCTAGCTTATATACATTCATAATTTAAAATAAAATGAATATTTTCTTCATTTCGTTGGTCGGTTCACAATTATAAGACTTTATCTATTATTATAATATTCAAATCATGATTAATTCTAAATAAGCCTTAATAAATTCTAGATTATCATTTTTAATCTAAAATTAAAGTGACGGGTGTCACAGTCTTCCCTAGTTTAAGAAATTTTGTCCAGAATTTCAATGAAACGTACCTTTCTGCCTTCGACGGAAGAGCTGGGGATATTTCTTTTCCATTTGATCTAGTCTTTCCCATGTGAATTCCGGACCATACTTAATATTCCAGCGAACTTTCACCAGCTTGATACGACTTCGTCGAAGCTTCTGAACCTTCCAATCTAAAACTTCTACAGCTTCCTCACTGAACCTAAGTTTATCATCAATTTGAACTTCTCCTGTGGGTATGATCAATGTTTCGTCGGACAAACATTTCTTTAAGTTGGACACGTGGAATACATCGTGTACTCCTTCCAACTCAGGAGGAAGTAATAGTTTATATGCCACGGGGCCTATACGAGCTATTATTTCAAAAGGTCCAATGTAACTTGGGCTCAACTTAACCCTTTTACCAAATCTAATGGTACCTTTCCAGGGAGAAACTTTCAACATGACACGATCTCCTTCATTAAAGACTAAGGGTCGACGTCTATTATCCGCATAACTCTTTTGCCTATCCGTCGCCGCCTTTAATCTTTCTCGAATCAATGCTATTTGATCGGTCGTTTCCTGAATAACTTCCGGGCCTGTTAATTGCTTTTCACCAATTTCAGCCCAACACAGAGGAGATCTACACTTCCTTCCGTATAGAGCCTCAAATTGTGCTGCTTTGATACTAGAGTGGTAACTGTTATTATAAGAAAACTCCCCCAGTGGTAGGTGAGTATCCCAATTACCACCGAAGTCAATGGCACAAGCTCTTAACATGTCCTCAAGGGTTTTTATCGTTCTTTCACTCTGACCATCAGTCTGGGGATGATAAGCCGTGCTCATATCTAAACGAGTACCCATTTTCTCTTGAAACGATAGCCAAAAATGAGCAGTGAATCGACCGTCCCTATCTGAAATAATAGATACTGGAACTCCATGGCGAGCTACGATCTCTTTCAGATACAGTTTAGCTAAAGTTTCATCATAAGTTTTCTCTTTCATGGGTATGAAATGAGCTGACTTGGTCAATCTGTCGACAATCACCCAAACTGTGTCATTTCCTGCTGTTGTACGAGGCAGTTTCGTTATGAAATCCATTGCGATATTCTCCCATTTCCAAACTGGTATCTCAGACTGTTGCAATAAGCCAGGTGGCTTCTTATGCTCTGCCTTTACTGTCACACCCCCAAATAACCACTAACGGAGTTTATACCGTTAAGGGGTGCGGCTAGACCAGGATCCACAACCATTAGTTACAAATACTAAATGAATCAGAGTTAGTTCAAAAATCAGTTATAAAGTAAAGTCTCAAATACAACGCAGCGGAATAAAATATTGTCTTAGCACTAACCACGTGCTTTACAAATTCTTTGTTTAAAATTCCCAATTAAGTTTAACAGAAATAAAGCTGTCTTCACGTGCCATGCCAACCTGCTCCGGAATACTCCTTAGCGATCTGCAAAAGTTTAAACCACGCAAGTGTCAACCTAACGGCTGGTGAGTTCACAGTGGGCTTGTCATGCATTGGCCCGGTCTCATAATCATAATTTGTATCAAGGTATACTTACATAGTATTTGTTTGTGGAAAACAATGCAAAATGTTATGTCTTAGTTTATAAAGGAATTGTCCGTGACCTACGTCATCGGGTATGAACTAGTTTTGTAAAGTTAAAGTGCTCAACCGATATCGCGGGTAGCTAATCCGTTGTTCCATGCACTAAGGAGGTTTGCACCAAAGCTGACTATAATTTATTGTAGTGGCCGTGCCATCTAGTACTGCGGACCTACGTCATCGCGGTTTTGCCTCCCCCGTGTCCTCTCGGGATCACGGTCAGATAGGCTGATATTGTACCTCCGTGCACTCCCCGTGCCACGGGGCGGAGTTTGTCAAACTCTAGTAGATCTACCCAACATCCCCTCGCTTTACAATTAATGGTACATTTAGTTGAGGACTTTTAAGTTTTCAAGGCATCCTTAGAAATCATGTGATATCATGTGGTTTAGACTTTAACCTACACTAGCCATATTAAAACGGTTTACTGGATTCTCATGAATCTCAAAAGTGTTTTCAGTTTCGTTTTAGAAATCGTTGTTTTGGTAATTCGCAAGTGCTTTCCATAAAGCACTTCAAGTTCATCAAGTGGGTGCCGAGCACTCCAGGTTTTCAAGTTTATCAGGGAGGTGCCTAGCACTCTCGAGTTTGTCAGCATTGTTTTACTTTTAGGTATTTGGTGTGACCCAAACGGGTTCACGGTAATCGGGTTAGTGACACTCACCTTTGGTTGCACTGCTACACTTGCTAATATTCCAAGTACGCTTAATGAAGACCTATGAACACGTTTAGGTCTTAAGTATTAGTTTTGTGTCTAATCTTTACTTAACGTCACTATGGCCCATAACATAGCACGTTGGAACTATGACTCGACATACAGACACACGACACCGATGGTTGATCATCAATAAGGGTTCACATATTACAGAAATCATAGCATGTATCATCATGGCATAATCATGCAAGTCATGGCATAACATTCAAGCAATTTGCACAATTTTGGATTTTGGTCTCAGTTTCGCTAGCAGTTTCGCTAGTCAGTTTCGCTGTGTGCACGGGCAGCACTTTCGCTAGGCAATACCCGATGACACAGTTTCGCTAGGCTAGTTTCGCTCGAAACTGTTGACACAGTTTCGCTAGCCTAGTTTCGCCCGAAACTGGTTTGAACTTTCGTTCAGGGAATTTCGCTCGATAGATTCGCTCGAGCTGGTCTGGTTGGTTTACCCGGCGACACTGCAGTTTCGCTGCATAGTGTCGCTGGATGAAGATATGCATAGTTTCGCTGGACAGTTTCGCCCAGAGAACACCACAGTTTCGCTGGTCGCGAAAAACATACGGATCAGCCTAAAAATCAACCTAACAGCTTCCATTTTACATGCAACTCATTGTTTAGCATACATAGGCATTTACCAACATAAATTAGTAAGCTTTAACACCTTAAACATGCATTTTGTCATCAAATCACCCAAAATACATATAAAACCCTAAAATGGCTAAAATAGCATAAATCTCTATCATGGTTGGATTTCATACGTAAAGTTGTGAACTTTATAACAGATCTAGCATCCCTAAGCAACATACTAGCAGATCAAGCAGTTTCATGAAGGTTTAAGCATGCTTTTTAAGAAAACTCAAAGAAAAGGCATAAAAGAAAGGTTTTGGGACTCACGATTCGATCAAGGAATCGAATGGATGTTGTCTTGAGGCTGAGATCTTGATGTTTGGTTGTGTTTCTCGACTGACCAGATTTCCAGAGGTGTGTGTGTGTGTTTTGGAGAGAATGGTGCAACAAAATGAGGCAACTAGGGTTTTATGTTATTATATATCAGGGCCTAGTTTCGCTGGCAGTTTCGCTGGCCAAGCGAAACTGGCTCTGATCACAAGTGAGCCAACAAGCTGCTGGGCGACATTATAGTTTCGCCCGGTAGTTTCGCTGGTTACCCAAAAGTGGTTAGTTTTCACATAATCAAGGATTTACAATTCGTCATGCTATTCATAATATTAAATCATGCATTTTGAATCATATTGCACGTAATGACAACCATAATGAATACATAGCACATATGGGCGGGTTCGGTGATCAACCAAAGGACGTGGACGTATTCGGCCTAGTTAAGTATTAGTTACTAAGTTAACACTTATAACGTAACTAACGGAATTTGTCTAACGGAGGTAAACCTTGAAATTCTCGGATGTCACATCATCCCCTTGTAATTGGAATTTTCGTCCCGAAAATTATTCTTGTGTCGTAGCGTTCGCAGCATCAGCTGTAGGTGTTGCTGGGGAAAGAAAGCAAAAGTTTTAGGGTCGTCACATCCTCCTCCTGTTACAGGAATTTTGGTCCCCAAAATTAAATCATACCTTGAGTTTCCTTGGACGTTTGCTCGAACAAGTGAGGATACTTTTTCTTCATCTGATCCTCTCGTTCCCAAGTATATTCAGGTCCACGCTTTGAGTTCCATCGCACCTTGACGATCGGAATCTTGCTACGTTTGAGGGCTTTCTCTTCGCGTCCCATTATTTCTACTGGTTGCTCGATAAATCTTAGATGTTCGTCAATTTCCAATTCCTCCAAAGGAATTATTTCGATGTCTTCAGCCAGACATTTCTTTAGGTTCGAAACGTGAAACACGTTGTGAACTCCATCGAGTTCAGCAGGGAGTTGTAGTCGGTAGGCCACCGGGCCTACTTCCCCAATGATTTCAAATGGCCCGATATAGCGAGGATTTAACTTCCCACGCTTTCCGAAGTGTATCACGCCTTTCCAGGGAGATACCTTCAATAGCACCTTGTCGCCTACCTCGAACTTCAAAGGTTTACGGCGTTTGTCAGCATAGTTCTTTTGTCTGTCACGTGCTGCGGCTATCCGTTTTCTGATTTGAATGATCCGTTCCGTCGTATCATGAATAATTTCTGGTCCAGTGAGTCCTTTCTCACCCGTTTCGGCCCAACACACGGGCGATCTGCATTTTCAGCCATAAAGAGCTTCGAAGGGTGCAGCACCGATACTTGAATGATAACTGTTGTTGTAGGAGAACTCCACCAACGGAAGGTGAGCCTCCCAGTCTTTACCAAAGTCGAGAACGCAAGCTCGGAGCATGTCTTCAAGAGTCTGAATAGTTCGCTCTGTTTGACCATCGGTCTGCGGGTGGTAAGCTGTACTCATATCCAGTCTAGTTCCCAAAGCTTCCTGCATAGATTGCCATAATCGGGAAGTAAATCGAGGATCTCGATCAGAGATAATAGTCTTAGGCACTCCATGCCGTGCCACAATTCGGTCAATGTACAGCTTAGTTAACTTATCCATGTTGTCAGTTTCCTTCATCGGGATAAAATGTGCAGATTTGGTTAATCGATCAATGATAACCCAAATCGCATCCGGTCGATTTGATCGATGAGGTAATCCCGTTACAAAATCCATCGAGATATCCTCCCATTTCCATTCTGGGATCTTTGGTTGTTGCAACAATCCAGAGGGCTTTTGGTACTCAATCTTCACCCTTGAGCATGTTAAGCACTTAGCCACATATCGTGCAATGTCGGCTTTCATGTTCGGCCACCAATACAAACCCTTCAAATCTTGGTACATTTTATCCGATCCAGGGTGCACCGAATATCTTGACTTGTGAGCCTCGTCCATTACGAGCTCACGAAGATTTCCAAGTAAAGGAACCCAAATTCTGTTGTTGTAATACCTGAGTCCGTCAGACTTAATTTCGGAGTTACCATCTACACCATGCAGTGCTTCAGCTGCGAAGTTTTCTTCCTTTAGAGCCTCTTGTTGGGCATCGCGGATCCGATCCGGCAATCCCGTGTGGATGGTAAGTTGCAGCGCTCGCACTCGTCGAGGCTTTTCATACTCTTTCCGACTTAATGCATCAGCCACAACATTGGCTTTTCCCGGGTGATATTTGATTGCTAAGTCATAGTCATTCAGTAGCTCGACCCACCGTCGTTGTCGCATGTTGAGATCCTTCTGATTAAAGATGTGCTGTAAGCTCTTGTGGTCGGTAAATATCGTGCACTTTGTTCCATAGAGGTAATGTCTCCAAATTTTGAGTGCATGAATAACGGCTCCCAATTCCAAATCATGCGTTGTATAATTCTTCTCAGTATCCTTCAGTTGCCTGGACCCGTAGGCAATCACTTTGTCCCTTTGCATCAACACACAACCGAGTCCTTGAATGGATGCATCACAATAAACCACAAAATCGTCAATCCCATCGGGTAACGCGAGAATTGGAGCTGAGCATAGCATATCTTTAAGAGTTTGAAACGCGCGTTCTTCTTTTTCACCCCATCTGTATTGCACTCCTTTGTGCGTTAGAGCTGTTAAGGGTTGAGCCAATTGCGAGAAACCCTTGATAAACCTTCGGTAGTATCCGGCAAGTCCCAAAAATTGTCGGATTTCGGTCGGCGCTCTAGGGGTAGACCAATTCTTGATAGCTTCTACCTTAGCTGGGTCGACGTGAATTCCTTCTTGGTTAACAATGTGTCCAAGAAACTGGACTTCGCGAATCCAAAAATCGCACTTCGAAAACTTAGCATAAAGCTGTTCCTTACGGAGTAATTCCAAAATCAGTTGTAGATGTCTCTCGTGTTCTTCCTTTGTCTGGGAGTAAATCAAAATATCATCAATGAAAACTATCACAAACTTATCGAGGTACGGCTTGCACACTCGATTCATTAGATCCATAAACACCGCAGGTGCATTGGTTAGCCCAAAAGGCATAACCAGGAATTCGTAGTGACCATAACGAGTTCTGAAAGCAGTCTTGGGGACATCTTCATCTCGAACACGAAGTTGGTGATATCCAGACCGTAGATCAATCTTTGAGAAGTAACTGGAACCTTGTAGCTGATCGAAGAGAACGTCGATTCGAGGAAGTGGATACCGATTCTTGATTGTAACCTTGTTAAGCTCTCGGTAATCAATACACATTCGGAACGTTCCATCCTTCTTTTTGACAAACAATACCGGAGCTCCCCACGGAGACGAACTTGGACGGATAAATCCCTTGTCGAGTAACTCTTGAAGTTGTGAGGAAAGTTCGTTGAGTTCGCTTACTGCCAAACGGTAGGGTGCGCGTGCTATCGGAGACGCTCCAGGAACTAAATCAATTCCAAACTCTACTTGTCGAAATGGAGGCAAACCAGGCAGATCTTCAGGAAATACATCTTGGAAGTCGCGGACGATCGGGTAATCGTTGATTCTGCGCTCGGGAAGTGTCGAATCGGTGACGTTTGCAAGAATCGCGAAGTGACCTTTGCGAAGGCACTTTTGCGCTTTGAGAAACGAAATAATACCAGTCACTGCTCCGCCTTTTTCACCTTGAACCGTTAACATTTCACCGTCTTCGAGTGGGATACGAACCACTTTTTCTTTACATAAGATTTCGGCTCGATTCTCAGATAACCAATCCATTCCTACTATAATGTCAAAACTACCAATCGGGAAAGGCATAAGGTCAATTCCTAGGGTATGGCCAGCTAGTTCTAACTTACAGTCCTTAACTATCTGAGTCGTATCATGAAGTTTACCATTAGCTAGCTCTACCACATACTTAGCATTTAAGGCAATCGGTTTAGCATTAATTAACTTAGCAAACTTAGTGGAAATAAAGCTTTTCTCAGCACCAGAATCAAACAATACAGTAGCAAAGAAACCATTAAGGATGAATTTACCGTTAATCACGTTGGCATCATTGCGAGCTTCACCCTGACCCATGACGAAAGCTCGACCTTTACCATTTCCACCATTCCCGTTATTACCATTTCCGTTGCCATTCCCATTACCATTACCTCCACCATTACCATTCCCACCGTTGTTTCCTTGGTTACCGTTCCCTTGCCTTCTCAGCTGCGGGCAGTCTCTTTTAATGTGACCTTGAGCACCACACTCAAAACAGCCACGGGCTCCCCCATTGTTGTTGTTCTGGTTCTGACCGTTGTTGTTCCCATTACCCCGATTGTTCCCATAGTTGTTGTTTCCATGATTGCTGTTGTTCCTCCTGGGGCGGTTTTGTTGCTCGGGCAAAGTTGCCCAACAGTCTTTTGCTTCGTGGCCCCCCTTGCCACACCTTTCGCAGCTCAAATTCTTCCTATAATTACCAGCATGATGCTTTCCACACTTGCTGCACAAAGGCAGGTTACCTTTGTAGTTGCCTTGACCATTACCGCCCTGGCGGTAGTTTCCACTGTTGTTTCCAGACCTTTTGCTTTGACCTTGGGAGTTATAGGATCTCCCAGTGCTGTTTCCTACACTCTGATTGTTCATTGAGTTCTCAGGAGCTTCATCATCAGCTTTTCTTTTGCCACTTAAGGCAGTCTTCTCAGTGGCTTTCGCAGGTAGAGTACCTTTCTCGACCTCTTGATCAGTAAGCTTGTGAGCCAAACGGATGGCTTGCTGCACGGTTGCGGGGTTGCTGGCGGTCACCAAACTCTTGATTTGAGGCGCGAGGCCTTCCAGATAACGCTCAATGCGTTTGAATTCAGCATCAACCATTGAGGGGCACAAGACCTCGTACTCATGATATCGTGCAGTGTACTGTTCGACTTCAGGCCCAATCATCTTCAGATTCAAGAATTCTCCTTCTAGCTTCTTCACTTGGTCACGGGGACAGTACTCCTCCATAATCAGATCCTTAAATGCTGCCCACTGCATGTTATTAGCCGCGTCTAGCCCAACCATCTGAATTTCAGCGTTCCACCAGGAGAGTGTAGCTCCTTCGAAGGTACCAGTAGCAAACTTCACCTTGCTTTCAGCTGGGCAATTACACATGGAGAAAACCTTTTCAGACTTCTCAATCCACCTGAGGAGTCCTACAGCTCCTTCTTCGCCGGAAAATGTCATCGGCTTGCAGTCCATGAAGGACTTGAACGTGCAGTGGTGGTGGTTTCCTGATGCATAAATAGTTCGGGTTTTAAAATTACACAGGTCAAAATATAATCGCTTTGTGCCTTAACTGGCATAATAGTTACCCTGTGCGGCGTATGCAGCTTGGACGGCTGCCACCGCGGCTTGCACATGTTCATTAATCATTGCTTGCATCTGTGCAGGCATCATGTTTATGTTGCCTCTTCCGTTTCCTCTTCCAGACATCTTGCTGAATAGTTAAAGTAGCCAGTGTTCAGTCACATTTATACTTTATACATATCCCATAATACGCATAATAACATTTTCCCGTTATCCCACTATTAGTCCAGAAAATTTTGTGCATAATGGAGGCGTCGTCGGAGAACGTCGTAAGTCGTAGGTAGCTATCGTCGAAAGCCGGCTTTCCCATAAAAGTCACCGTCGGCGTAGTCATCGCAGTAGAAATCAGGACGTAGCGTGTAGCATCGTTTCGTTGTCGCTTTCCCCCGAAGTAGTGCGCGCATCAGCGTTCGCGTTTCGTATTCGTGTGTGAAAATTTTCCTAAGGTTTTCCGTTAGACTTCCTAGACACGGTCTATATATATATTTATATATATATATATATATATATATATATATATACATACGTACTAAGCTTTTACTTACACAGCAGAGCGAGTATCCCAGGTTGGCACGTAAAAATTTTTGGTTTTGGGAATTTGTTTGTTCGTTTGTAACTAAGGTTTCAAGTTGCAGTTTCCAAATCGTTTTCAAAATTGATTCCAGTTCTCTGCAACTTATGGCTTTGATACCAATCTGTCGCACCCCTTAACGGTATAAACTCCGTTAGTGGTTATTTGGGGGTGTGACATTTACCTTGGAGCAGGTGAGACATTTATTTACATATATCGCAATATCACCTTTCATATTGGGCCACCAATAGAATTTTCAAAGGTCTTTGTACATTTTTGTAGCACCAGGATGAATCGAATATTTCGACTTATGTTCTTCATCAAGGATTAAGCTACGAAGATTTTTGTACTTCGGGACCCATATTCTTTTTATAAAGTAGCTAATGTCGTCTGCCTTAGGCTCCAGCTCGCACTCTAAGCCTCGAAGTCCTTCATTTCTCAAATGATGCTCTTTTAAGGCTTCTTATTGAGCGATCCGAATCTTTTCTGATAGATTCGTTTGTATTGTTAATCCTAAAGCACGTACACGCAATGGTTTAGCCATTTCCTTCCTGCTTAATGCATCTGCCACTACATTAGCTTTCCCGGGGTGATACTTAATCTCATAATCATAATCGTTGAGGAATTCCATCCAGCGCCGCTGTCTCATATTAAGCTCCTTTTGATTGAATATATGTTGCAGACTTTTATGATCAGTGAAAATCATGCACTTGGTGCCATACAAATAATGCCTCCAAATCTTTAGAGCAAACACTACAGCTCCAAGTTCCAAATCATGTGTCGTGTAGTTCTTCTCATGCACTTAAAGTTGTCGTGACGCATATGCTATAACTTTGTCGTGTTGCATGAGCACACAACCAAGACCCAGTTTAGATGCATCACAATAAACTATAAAACCATATGTTCCTTCTGGTAGAGACAAAATGGGTGCACTACACAGTTTTTGCTTTAACAACTATTGAGCTATCCTGGAGAAATTCTCGATAAATCTTTCTGAGTGAGCAATGTTAACGGTAGAGACAAAATGGGTGCACTACACAGTCTTCTTGCTTTCGTGTCCATTCATATTTCCTATCTTTCTGAGTGAGCAATGTTAACGGTTGAGCTATCCTGGAGAAATTCTCGATAAATCTCCTGTGGTATCCTGCCAGTCCTAAAATTTGGCGTACCTCTGTTGGAGATTTTGACGTCTCCCAATTCTTCACTGCTTCGATTTTCGACGGGTCCACATGTATGCCTTTTTCATTTATGACATGGCCGAGAAAGTGAACTTCTCGCAACCAAAAATCACATTTTGAAAATTTTGCATAAAGCTTTTCTTTCCTTAAAATATTTAAGACTAATCTCAAATGCGTTTCATGGTCTTCTTTAGTTCGTGAGTAAATAAGAATATCGTCTATAAAAACTATCACGAACTTATCTAAATAAGATTTGAAAACCCTATTCATAAGATCCATAAATATCGCTGGTGCATTTGTCAATCCGAATGGCATAACTAAGAACTCGTAATGACCGTAACGTGTCCTAAATGCAGTCTTAGGAACCTCTTCGTCTGCGATTCTCAGTTGATGATATCCGGATCTTAAATCAATCTTAGAGTAATACGTGGATCCTTGTAATTGGTCGAACAAATCATCAATCCTTGGTAATGGGTACCGATTCTTGATGGTAAGCTTGTTCAACTCTCTGTAATCTATGCACATTCTGAACAAACCATCTTTCTTCTTCACAAACAATACTGGAGCTCCCCAAGGTGAATAACTTGGTCGAATGAATCCTTTATCCAAAAGCTCCTGGAGTTGATTCGATAATTTTTGCATTTACGAGGGTGCTAAATGGTAAGGAGATTTGGCTATAGGCGCAGAACCAGGGATAAAGTCAATCTTAAATTTTATCTGCCTAGCTGGAGGTAGTCCAGGTAGATCTTCAGGAAATACATCAGAGTATTCCCGAACTACGGGGATTTCCTCTAACTTACGCGTTTTAGCCTTTGTGTCCATAACGTTAACTAATAATGCAGGATAGTTCTTTCTTAACATTTTCCTCATATTCATAACGTTTATGACCTTAGCTTTGGCTCCTCCTTTGTCACCTTGAATTGTTAATATCTTACCGTCTGAAAGCGGTATACGTATCGACTTATCAGAACATATAATCTCTACGCCGTTCTTTGATAACCAATCCATTCCAACTACGATGTCGAAACTTCCTAGGTTAACAGGCAACAGATCGATATCGAAACTACTATCTCCTAAAATCATGCTACACTTACGGAGCACCTCATGGTTTCTATTAAATCTCCATTGGCCAACTCTATCGAATACTTCTTATTTAATTTACTAGCCTTTAATTCCTAACAAGGGTCTAAACTTCTTTGAAACAAAACTAAGATCAGCGCCAGTGTTGAAGAGTACATAAGCATAGTGATTGTTAACTAGGAACGTACCAGTAACAACTGTAGGGTCTTCCCTGGCAGCTCTTGTACTCATCTCAAACGCTCTACCCTTGTTATTCTGGCCTCTGGGTTTAGTGCAATCCCTACTAAGATATCCAACTTCCCCGCAAATCAAAGCATTTGCCGCTCCTCTTATCTTCTTCAATTGGGATCTTAGCATAGCAATCCTGAAGCAGATGTCCGTAGCGGTGACATCTAGTACATTTCTTGCACACTCCTCCGTGATTCCTTCCGCACGTTTTGCATGCCGGTTTTGGGTGTGCTTCCTCGACTTTCTTGTCCACGGTAGCCGCAAACACTTGGCCCGACTCCTTATTCCTCTTATTTTTCTCACTTCTGCCTTGCTTCATGAATTTTCTCTTTTTTCGAGATTCTGGATCGGTCGTCTTGGAAGACTCACCCTTCTTTCCCAGAATAGCTTCTCGCACTGCATCATCCGTTAGAGACTTAGCTAGGGATATTGTGTCCTGGATTGTGCTAGGGTTGGCTGACGTAACCATGCTCCTGATTTGAGGAACTAATCCCCAAATGTACCTCTCTATACGAGCGTATTCTGGAGTAACCATACGTGGCACCAATCTAGCTAAATCCATGAATCGAGTAGCGTACTCTCTAATCCCAGCATCTATCATCTTATGATTCCAGAACTCAGTCTCAAGTTTCTGAATTTCATGTCGTGGGCAATACTCTCGCAGTAGCATCTCTTTCAGTTCCTCCCAAGAGAGTTTATTCGCCACTTCCTCTCCTAGTGCTTTCACCTGAGTGTTCCACCAAGTTAGAGCTTCATCATGAAACGAGCAAGTAGCATACATCACCTTCTGATTGGTACTACAACCACTGATCGCCATGACAGACTCCATCTTCTCAATCCAACGTATGATAACCACCTGATCCTTGATCTTGTGGTCCATGTTCTCGCCCGACATTCATATTGCGGTCTGCTATTGCCGCTTCTACTCGTTGGGAAATGAGCCTTGTCAATTCCTCTTGAGTTGTTGGAAATTCGGCGTTTGAACCATGAGCACTTAGATCAGCTTCAGTTGCCATTGTTATCTATCATTTTGATGATAGCAATTCAAGTTAATTGGTTGCTTATGGCGAAAAATAAGGAAGTGCATATACATATATAATAACTAAGGGGAGATTTTGAAATGTTACTAATCATGCATTTATTTAAACCCAAAATTCGATGTCCTGAGTAGGTTCACATTCCACTTCTAAATATTCAAATTTAACATACAATCCATATAGTCTTCAAAATAAACCAAATTCATTACAAACAAACAACCACAAACTACTGGAGACCCATTGCCTCCTTCAGCATCCTGTCACTCTCCTCGAGATCATAGATCCGATCATGCAACTTGTCCAAGGATCCCTTGTCCAAGAGCCAAACCTGTTCAATAAGTTGCAGCTGCCCGATCGGCTGGTTAACCTTTCTTTTTAAACCAATGAGCTCCTCATTGATTTTCGTAATCCGGCGATCAGTCTCACTTCCAGGAGTATTTTCTCTTCTCTGAACTGTTGCCAAAGGTTGGGATTCCTCAATCATCGCAGCCTTACCCTTCTCCTCTCGAGTCAACTTTCCCTTACGACGGCGAGTGTAAGTCTGAAGAGTTAACCCCTTCTCGCGCCACGCGGGTAACTCGAGCAAAGATGGCGGCACCTCCCACCTTTCTGCTTTTCCCGCCATATCTCCCTCTGCTTCTCCCATCTCCTCGTCTGGCTCACTTTCAGATTCGCTAAGCCACCCATTTCCAGAGTAAGCCCATGCTGAATCTATCTCTGTCCCAAACGAGTCGAAGCTTGGAGATATCGGTTGTTTTGGTTCAATGACAGCATTCTGAGGCACACCCTCAGAGTCACTGTCCACAACGAAAATAGTCCTTCGGGAGTGCGACATCTGAAATTAAATAAACAATCAAAATAATTAGCAATAATTCAACAAATTATTAAAATAAACAAATAACTTTACCGTAGGATGCCTGGCCATTTGGATTGGTGTACTTTTGTTGCACGTGCTACCCTTTGTCTTAATTCTCATTCCTTAGGTTATATTTTAAAATTTATAAAAATATTTTTGGGTTCCCTATAACCTGAGGCTCTGAGACCAATTTCTGTAATACCCCAAAATTTTTAATTATATAGCGGAAGACTTACGTGGTAGTAAACCATCTTAACCCATACTTTTAGCCGTGTTAAGCGGAACATAATTTATATTAAAAACACTTACATCTACAAAATTGGGATATACTAATTATCCCCTAAAGTGTTTTACAAAAGATTTGGGATGAATCTATCATCCCTTATTTAGGTCCCTATTACATTCCACCACAACTAAAACGTAATATAGACTCGATAGCACGTCACGTAGTCGTCCTCGTACCACCAAATCCATATCTCCATGCACCCCATTAGTTACTTGAAAAATAGTTTAAAACCACAAGTCAACACTAGGTTGGTGAGTTCACTAACAAAAATGTTTGGTTTCCACTTTATCATTTAGTCCCTTTCATTCAATTCATGAATCAAAGAGTGAATCCAAATAGAGAATATTTCTGGTTCGTAAACTAGCTAGGTTTACGATGTACAAATTAAACATAAGCTCTAAATCAAAACTAGACCCGTGTTCGATCGTATTTCTCACCATGTTTCACGACCAGGGCGACTGATCAGTGAGTACGGGTGGTCAACCCCAGTAGATCTACCAATACATCTCAAGCTACTTTAATGATCTAGAAGGCATTTTTCTAAATTATCCAAATTCTAAATTCAATATAGGCCTAGCTCATCTTGTTATGAGCGTGCGCCGACACTCACGAATAATTTCGTACCTACAATATTCTCAATCAATCATTCATTTCAAAATGCATATTCAATGATAAGTCCAAGACATTTAACAAAAATGAATCAATTCAAAATCGGGGCTTTAAGTTAGTAGACTCACCTTTGCTTTCTCGTGCGATTTGTGCTTCTAATTGTGTAATTTCAAGTGCCTTGGTCCTATTTCCCATTATATCAGATTAGTTAGGCCATTCTTCTTAACTCGTGTGACAAATTCTGAATTTTCAAACTATTCGAGCAAAATGACGATTTTGCCCTTATTCGACTAATTTCAACACATAAAGCAAAAAGAACTAATCTTTATACATGAAACTTTATGCTAAGGCTTAATATAAGTTATTAAACTTAATTAACATTATTCCAAATATTTTAGCACTTATTTTCTAATTTTTCTCTATTTTATGCTAAATTACCCGTTTTTACGGCTTTTTGGTAACGGTTTTTATCCAAATTTCTCCAATACTTAAGTTTTTAATTTTACATCATTTTTATATGTTTCCATAACATTACTAATTTTTTCCAAGTCTTTTAGATACTGATCTTATTTATTTTCTTTGTTTTATACTTTATTTTCACTAATTTACACGTTTTAATGCCTAATTTTATTGTTTTAAGGGTTCGGGTGCCATTTTCACCTAAGTTATCAATTATTCTCACTTATATTTGTTACCTACTGTCCAAAATAAGTCCTCATTTTATTCCATATTAATTCTCCAATTAGTTCTACTTTTACGCATTTTTAGCCATTTTAAGCATATAAATTCCATTTTAATTATTAAATAAATTCTAAAAATTCTAGAATAATTTTCTAACTCATATCTACTGATTACTAACCTTTTGATACTGACCAAACTTAAAATTTCGAATTTTTGCCATATTTTTACATTTTCTACACATTTAATGCATTTAAAGCACTAAAAGTCTAACTCTACATCATTTACTTTATTCCCATACATTTACTCCAAGTTTTTATTAATAGATTTGGTCTCTTTTAATCATAAATATTCTGACCTCAAATCAACTTTTATAATCTTTATTTATTTTATATAAAAACTACACATTTATATAACAATTATTCATATATTACATATTAATCGTGTACCGCTCGTGTTTTCCCATAACCGACCGTGTTAAGATGGAATTACTTTGAGAAATAACCACGGGGTTTTATCTTGATGACAATCGTTACCGACCGTGTAGGCGTCATAGACGACCATGAGGCGGGTTTACTACAATTGTAACACCAAGTCTTTATTTTATTTAACAATTTATATCAAGTTTAAATATTTATTTATTTTCTTTAAATCTTCGGTTTTAAAATAAAAACCCAAAAGTTCCATGACTTATTTTATTACCCATAATCATATCATCATATCACAACATCAACTACAAGCAAATTATTAACATAACACTTAGGAAAACACACCTAAAATCACATAAAATCAGGAGATTTATACATGCATGTATCATCTAGTTTTAGTTTTCTTTCAAGATCTTATGGTTTCATATTAGATTATCCATTAAATCTTTCATAAAACTCAAGTTTTAGGCTTTGATTCAACATGCATGTGGGTTTCTTATGGATCAAACCCTAACTCAAATTTCAACACACACTAACACACACTTCACGATCTTTGTGTGTGTAAGTGGGGTTTTCACACAAATCTTTGTGTGTTGAAGCTTATTCCTTCCAAATCTACCATAACTAATCAAGAGTATGATATTGGATCTTAGATTTGGAAGTAGGTTTTTCGAAATTTAAGATGAAGATGAAATGGGTTTATTACCTTGAAGCTAGAAAGAGAAAGTAATATTCTTGAGTGTTCTTGAGTATTCAAAGAGTAGGAAAGAATATTGATGTTTGTGTGTGTGTATTAGATAGAAAGAAAATTGAAAGAAATGAGAGGGGGGTGGGGGGGGGGGGTTTGGGCCGTAAATATAGAGAGGGAGAGAAGAGAGTTGTGTTTTATTTTTGTCTCATGTGTGATGTGTATGTATGTAGGTTAAATTTTATAAAAATTAGATCATCATAACCTACACTTTTATTACTAGATGCATAACACATCAATTAAATGAAACACAAAAGCACACTCCACTCATATATATATATATATATATATATATATATATATATATATATATTACTATATATAATGCATATTGGAGAGAGAAAGTGGTAATGTCTTAATTTTAAGACGCGTACAAGAATAAATGCAAGATGTACAAGTCTTTAAAGCACAACTTCTTATATTCTAAAATTTGGGCGGTCATGAATCTGATTTGAATCTAATTTGAATTTCAAAATCCAAATAAACATGCTTTATTGGGAGTAGGTTTTGTCGGGACCATGCGCATAGAAAAATCACGCCTTCATCGACATTTCTTTATCACCATCTGGCCTACCTGCAGCCTCCTCTCTCTCCCGTCTCTCTTCTCTATACCTCCGTCGCTGCTGCCAAAAACGTGAACCTCCATCGATCCATACCTCTCCACCTCCAGTCATGGTGGCTTCTAGGGTTCCGACTACATCATAGCTTTTTAGGCGATGGCGCTGTAAAGTAGGGTTCAGACCCGTTTTTCTATACTGCGAGGTACCATCGATCCAATCGGCTTCACGCTTTTGGCATTGCATGCTCTTCATTGATTCAGGTTTGTTTATTTGTTGCCTCTCCATCAATTTTTTTAATCGATTTACCCTTACGAGATCGCAAACTATTTTGCAGAAATCTTATTTTCGTATTTGATTTGTTTTCAGTCTTTATTATTGAACATCATCATTCCCCGTCTCCTATCTCGGTATGGCTTTCTTCAGGTGGCTTTCTTTCGGTGTGTTTGTTCTACCATTTATTCTCTGAGTTCATGTACCATTTATTTATTTACGTTGATTGATTCTTGTGATTTGTCCACGGGGGAAGTCGAAATGAGCAAGAAGGTGAGGCAGAGGCTGTGATAATTGGATAATGTCATCAGAAATTCGATTTGTCCTGCAGAATTGGGTATTGTAGTTCTTTAGCCATTAATTGTGTTTTGTTGTTTGTCTAATGTCATCAGAAACTAGATTTAAAAATGTTCATGTATTGTGTTTTGTTTTTAAATTAACAATAGTATGTTTCTGATTTGGTTTGATGTAGGGAATATGACAAAGAAAAGGTTCTGTACAATGAGAATTGAATGGTACCTCTCTGTAGTTAGCTTTGATTGTTTGTATTTTTGTATACAGTTATGCTCATGTGTGCTTAAGAACATCTTTGCTCTGAATTTGTTCTCATGTTTCTTGTTCAATCTAGGGCTATTGCTTGAAAAGTGTGTGTTTGTTCATCATATATTATCTCATTCATAAAGTTTTTACTTTGGTCAGCCCTCCTGGTGATATCTTCCTACAGATCTGGTAAGGATTCATGTTATTTGTGCATTAGTTTATGAGAAAATGCCAGTAGTTGTTGTCTACAAAGGTATCTGAGAGAATCTGTGTGTTATCCCTCAAGAAAACCAAAATCAGATATGGTTACGATTGCATTTATTATTCTACGATTGCAGCGGAATGAAGGTTGTTGCTACGTATTTGTTGTCACTATTGGGTGGTAACATCTCTCCATCTACCGATGATTTGAAGAACATCCTTGGTTCAGGTATGGTTTATTTGTATTCTGTCGATATATTCGAGTTTGATCATTTTTATCGATTTATTAAGTTCCAGATTGTTACAGTAGTATCAAGCCCTAATCCTGTCGATTTAAATTTAGTTTTTTGCTTCAATAAACCTGAAAATTGTAGCTTCATTTTGTTTATTTTTGCTTTATCTTATCACTTGAATTTTAGTTTTCCAGGATATAAACATCAAAATTGACATATACCTGATTTCATCTCAATTACACAGTATATGATTTGTGGTATGAATGTATGATCTCATCCCCTTGTTATGCTTAATTGTTGGCTATTCAATATCTTGAATTAGCATGAGTTCTATTGACTAAGAATTGGGCGTCAACCTTTATATCTGTGCACTTGCTTTCAACAGAATTCTGATAAATGAGGATATGATTGTGGGGTGTTCTGATAACATTATAAGAAATGGGATTTTTTTATATTTTCGTGTGCCTTCATCTGATATGCATCACAAGGGGGTAAAACATCTATTTGTCAAAGTTTTATTCCATTTTATTAATTTTATAAAACTTTAGCAGGATCCACAGACTATGATAGAAGATATTAGCCGAGCATTCCTAATGATAATATATTTATGGATATTAAAGTTCGTGGCAGTGATATTTTTGCTGAAAAACTACATTTTATTGCCTTTAAATGTGGAACCAAGGTATTAGAATGACCAATCTTTGTTTACCAAATTTGTTATGAATATTCATTATGATTACATATCATAATATTCAGATGGTGTATCTAGAGGTGGTAATTGCACCCCTTTACTTATGTGTGATATGATTTGGTAAACGTTCTATCTCAAATGAGGCGAATGGGCTGAAAGTCGCCCAAAGTTTGTTTCAATCAATACATGTGTTGATGATTTTAAGGTTTAGTTCTGTTATTTGGTACAGTTTTTAGTTCTACAATAGTTATCACACTAATATGTGTCATGTTCTTTGTTTCATCCAAATTTTTAGGTAATGTTTATTCAGTTACATACCAGCAATTTCTTCCTTATTTCTTCTTTCATCTAATTTCGACTGATTTCTTATATAGTTTGATAATGATTTATGTCTATCATGGTTCTTTAGTACACTTTAAAGTATCACAGAAGTTATTACATCAATATTAGTCATGTTATTAATTTCAACTAATTTTTCTTTTTATTTCTTATTCAGTTACTGCTGCAGAAGTTATTACATGACTCTGCCCTTTAGTACAACTTAATATTTAAAGTTCTTTAGGTTGGTATGGATTGTCAATTAACATAGCAGCAGCAGTGTTTTCATTCTCTTTTAATTTGATATCCACTAATTTTTATGAATTGATAATTCATTAATTTCATATTCACTTAAGTTGATCATGCTTTGTATGTTTCATGACATGATGTTCATGTTTTTTTAAAGTTTTCTATGTTACATTTCTCATATATGTCTTTATCATATGTATAGGTCTTATGCGGTTTCATTGGGTTGCACATTATGTTTTGCTCACAAGTTAGTTTCTTAGTCTATTTTTGTTATAGGCTTTTTTCTTACATGTTTAGTTATTTCTTAGTGTTACTTTCCTAACAAACATATAGATTATAGAAGAAGAAAGGAAGCAGCAAAAAGAACAAAAGAGAAGGCTGATTATTAGCAACATGTCTGTGCGTAGCAACCACATAACCCTCTTTTAGCAACTAACAAGGAACAATACCGTATAAATAACAAGGAAAAATACCGTTTAACATTTTGTCTATGTTATCCTACTCAGGTTAGAATTTTCTTGGAGGTTTATAAGGGACATATTTCTATATTTATGTATTGATGGTTTTATGGCTTTACTTATATAGATAAGGTCAAGAGTTTTATGTTAGTATGTAATAATGTATGAGTGTGTACATTTACTAACATAGAATGGTATTGTGTTTCAGTTGAGGAAGGCATAGCAGAAAGAATGGAAACAACTCAAACAAGTAAGGAACATTAATGAAGTATATATATTGTTTTATTAAATTTTATTGTTTGGGAGATTTAGTATTTTTAAAACAAGTGAAGGTGGAATAAGGAAAAGCGGTCGAATAGCGCTGAAAAGGTCTTTTAGCACTTTTACAAATGATCCATCAAACCCAGTCAGAATTTATGATTCTGATGAGGACCCATTTGAAGCAACAGGTGAGTAATTTGGTCGAGCATTAAGATTTCCTTTCTACATTGGTGCAAAAGTATAGCATTAAGTAACTGTCATTAGTTATGAAATCCAAGCATATGATTGATATAACAAGTAGCTATGAAGCTTGGTCAAAATGAACAACTATTTCTTTGAAAATCTATGTTATCTCAATGTTCTTATACAAACCTGTTAATTTATTTTAAAATCTATATCTACCAGGTCTTTATACAAAGTATATATATGAGTACAGTGCACATATATCTATTTTCACATTTTTGCTTCTCTTATAATAGAGAGAAATTACACTGATGCAGTTTCTTTGATGATCCATCTCAACTGAAAAAAATATTACAAAAATCATGATTCATGTTCCTAAACTTCTTACTGTTGATTTGTTGAAAACACGAAGAACATTACATTTTTGGGGGCATTTACAGTTCAGATGAATAATTTACACACCATTTACTTTATGGAGACTCACTTACCTTTATTTCATTTCGGGTTCTGTTTACAACTTCTAATTTAATTTATGTGTAATATACAACCAATTTCCAAATGAATTTAAATAAAGGTATCAATCATTTTAGTTTTTAAAAGTATGCTATTGTCTTCAGAATGTCTTTAATAATATACTAATTCATACTTTTGTTATCTGTTATAAGTCATGTTCTTTTCAGTTTTAGGCTTTGTATTCCAGTACATGTAAGATTAGTTTTCTAGAAAGCATTAGTGTAGAGAGTGTAACTAACTCTTATCAATGACTATTTACTTGAAGTGTACTCTTTCTGACTGTCAATGGTCTGTTGATTTGATTATTTGCAGAGTTCTATTATCCGCCTTTAATTGCAGGTTTGCCTTATTAACTATCACTTTTTTCTATGTGTTTATAATTCTGCTGTTTAGAGTTTAGAAAAATCAATTTACGACAATGT
Source organism: Deinandra increscens subsp. villosa (assembly GCA_039602395.1). Taxonomy (NCBI): domain Eukaryota; kingdom Viridiplantae; phylum Streptophyta; class Magnoliopsida; order Asterales; family Asteraceae; genus Deinandra; species Deinandra increscens. The sequence continues at coordinate 60,935,411 of JBCNJP010000007.1, read as the reverse complement.
AATTGAACACCTTCAGTGAAATAATGTATGAAGACCATTTCCAATTTTAGGTACTCAGAATTTCACATATACCCAAAACCTTGAAATACTTAAACCCATTTCAAGGTTTATTATGATACAAATTTCTTACATAAACGAAAAGTGATACTAACCTTAGTTACCTCACTTTAAACTGTTTTCTATATGGGTTCTAATGAATATTATGTGTACATTCTTATGGTAATAATAGCATAGATCTATATTTGAAAATCCATCGATATCAGAAGAACATTTGTTACTATGTGTTCATGTTCATTGTTTTTATCTATTTAGGTAACTGGTTGGTGAAAAGTCATTTCTATAATTCAGGTACCTTTTTTTGTTTCTATTACTCTTAAATAAATAAGTTAATTACTTTCTAGCACATCATTAGTTTAGATCCTGGTCTAGCTATATTATTAATTATCTTTAAGCTCCTAACTTCTTAGTATAATTATTGTTATATGGCCGACTCAAGGGAACGCTCACGTAGAAGTGTGACTTTGTACACGGTTGTTCAGATGTCTAAATAGGCTCAAAAGCTCGCTTGACTTTTATCTTACTGTACACAGAGAAGAAAAGTGAGCAATTTAAGAAGACAAGAGAAATACCATTGAGTCCTGCCAGCAAGGATGTGATCTTTTGAATGGGAACTTCGACATAATGATGTCTTGACACTTACATCAGTAATAGCATGCTACAAATATATGCATGCCAATTTTGAACAACTAACTCAAGTTAAAGTGCAGTTCCCATATAACAGCTATCTTTTGAGTGCAAGTCCAGAATCCCTTATAACCAACCCTTGGAAGAAGAATTTGTGGGTGTATAAACACTTATCTTTTGCAAGAATCTGTTGTCTCATGAGACATTTTCAGTGATTTTTGTATGGACAAAGAAATTGTAAATGTAACTTCTATTCTCTAATCTTCTAAGTCTACTGTAATTCAAAATATCTTCAAACAAACCCGCGCAAAGCGTGGGTCTCAACCCTTGTAAAGTACAATATTCATATATTATACATTTTTTACATGCTTTATGAATATGAAGCCTCATATGAAGGAGGTAGAGTGGAAAAAATAGCCTTGATGATAGAAGCTAAAAAGAAGGTTGCCAAAGAAACCGGTATGTGTTTCATGAGATACAATCTTACATACTTCGTGTAGTAATCTACAACAACAAAAAAAAAACATGATAAAAAGGTAAAGCATGGCGATAAAATAATGATAACCTTTGATAAACCATTAAGTGTAGAGAATGTTGATTATCATCAGATCATGTGATTAGAGTAACAGAATATGTTCCTTTTTGTTTTTAACGAAATTAAGAGATACACTTAAGTATTGCTTACTCAATAATGGATTTTGCTGCCATATTTGAGATACTGCAAAAGATCGGATACAACGGCGATGAGATAGTTATATATTAGGCATTTTCTCAAACTAAATTTGAGTGGACCAGTCATCTAAGCGAGGCAACAAACGCTCAGAAGCATAGGGACAATCGATAAGGGTGTGAATCGATGAAGAAATGAAACTTAACACCATTTGCTTATCTTTGATTTTGGTGAAGAACAACAGGAGTGTGCATCATTTTTATAAAAGTGGAGTGTGAATTGGTGAAGAACAACCAACTCATCTTTGATTTTGGTAAATTGATGCTGGTTTTCCCAAGAATTGTTTTTTTTAAATAATTTTATTTTACTTTTAAGTATTTTGTTGTCTAAATGAATATTCGTTTTTTTCTGCATGTTGCAGTGATCTTGGAAAATTGGAGAAGAGTGATAGATGTAAAATAAAACTCGCAAGAACAAAGTTTGATTGTTGCTAATGGTTCAAAATTGATGGTGCTCCAGCCTGTAATTCTAAAATGAGCTCCTGTTTTGTTTAGGTGTATTCCTTCTATTCAGTGTATTCTGGCTTAACATCATTATGTACATTTGACTTCAGGAAGTCAATAATCCGTACCTAATGATACTTTTTAAGGTCTTCTAAATTTATGCTAGCTGACTTCTGGAATTGAACAACTATGTTGGTTGACTTCACGAACATAGTTTGTTGAAGATTCATATTTTGTATAGTTATCTTTCATTCCTTTAAGTAGTATTAATGTGTAATTTGTTGACTTAACAGTTTTTGGTGTCTTTTATTAACTGTTTTGATGTCTTTCAACTTATTTTTTACACAATTCAAGTCAGGTATATCAGCTAAACTAATGAAATTCGTTATTATTATTATTATAGAAAATATAAAAGTCATTATACCGTTTCAATCCTGTCTGGTTATCAACAATTTTAATTAAAAATCCGCTCCAAACATAAATAGGGTATAAATCATTTTGATGTTAGCACGAATTATAGGTCCTCCTAATTATGTTACTTATGTAAATGTAGCAGGTTCATTTTTCTTTCTAGGCTCTTTTTTGCCATGCAAGTGGTATATTTTGCAAATTGTCGCCGCTGCCGAATGCACATGTACCACATTATAAATTTTTGTTGCGCCGAATCACCATAACAAAAACAAATGTCGCGTTATAAATTGTTGTCGCTGCTGAACGCGTGAACATAAGACAAATAACCCGCTATACCCCACTAGTATATATATATATATATATATATATATATATATATATATATATATATCACGACATGCATGCAAATACCCACCAACTTCTTTCAAATTTTATAAACTTTAGTAATAATACAGTGTATGTCGTGTTTCGCGGGTATTTTTCCGAATCCAATAAATTCAAATAATTATATCAAAATTCATGAAATTAAATTACGCTTAGAAACGTATAATCATTTTTCAGTTTCGTCACACTTGGTCGGAGACCAAAAGTTGTGACGTTTTTACACGATTCAAATTCATTATTGCGTAATTTTCTCTAAGTTATTACTAACCGAATGTAAAACCTTTTCTAAAGGATCTAGCTTATATACATTCATAATTTAAAACAAAACGAAATATTTTATTCGTTTCGTTGGTCGGTTCACAATTATAAGTCTTTATCTATTATTATAATATTCAAATCATGATTAATTCTAAAGAAGCCTTAATAAATTCTAGATTATCATTTTTAATCTAAAATTAAAGTGATGGGTGTCACAATTTTCAAGCATTTTCAGCTGCTCAAACATCAACGCAACTCATGATGAACTATGATAACGAGATAGGAACAACTTAGAAGGTTCCTAAGCTGCTATGTTTGGAAGATTACCACAATTGGAGGAGTCGGTTTGAATCTTACATCTTTTCATAAGATGTTGATTATTGGATTCTGCTTGAAAAGGAATATGAGTATCCGATGCTTAGTGGTAACATGCCAAAGATAGTTGGTAGTTTTAATGCGGAAGAACAAAAGTTGTTTGCAAGATAGAAGAAAATATATAGTTATCTTACAATGACATTACCAAAAAATTTAATGCATCAATTTAAGAACTATTCAACTGCTAAAGCATTGTGGGATGCTATTGTAGAAAGGTGTGAGGGTAATGAGCAATATAAGATGACTCGAAAGAAAGTATTAAAGAAGGAATTTGATAATTTTGGACATTGTGATAATGAAAAAGTGTCTGATCTGATTGCAAGGTTTTCACACTTGATAAATGAACTTAAGGTAGTAAAAGTCAAGAAGACCAATGATGAACTGAAAGAGAAATTTCTGGAAGCATTACCCGATAAGTGGGAAAATTATGTTATGATGTTGACCAATGATCTGAGTTATGTTGGTTTGACATTCAACCAATTAAATAGCAAGCTGCAAGCTCGTGAAATGGAATTGATTGTGAAGAAATCCACACATCCATCTGTTCAACATCCTGAATTATATTTTGGAGAAAATTCTGCAACTGTGCATGCTAAGTTTACATCACTTCCTAGTCTAAGTTCTAATCCAGCTCCAAGTGCGTTGCTTGCTGGACATTCTGATAATTCTGGTCATTCTTAAGGTTACCGGTTCACTATTCCTGAGAAATCAACAAACAATTCTAGTTCTGCTCAAGAAACTAAAGATCTAGCTGCATTGGTGTCTGCTTTTATAGCATCTTCTTCTAGGTCAATTTTTAGCCAAATTGGTAAATCTGGTTTGCTTCCCGATGATTTATCTTAGATGGATGATGATCAGTTGCATAAGTTAGATTTTGAAAATGCGTAAGCATTGGATCGTCTACTCGATCTAGCTAATCGGACATCGAAACGTAATTAACCGATTGCTTTATTGATCAAAATGAACAATTACAATCAGTGAAACACTCAGAAACACAACACAGAGAAACACCTTGAAAACACACACTTAAGAAATCGCACACGCTCAGAACTCTACAATATTACAAAGACCATATATCTATATATACCCGCTGGTTCGAGCTTCGGCCGAACCTTAGGTTCGGCCAGTCCGAACTTTAGGTTCGGACCTAGTTCGGCCAGACCTAGTTTGACTTGATCTTGTTCTTTGTTTGATACTTCACACGACGCACATTTCAGGTATCAACTAACTCCCCCTCGTCGTGTGGAGTATCTCTTCAATATCATCAACTTTGTATCTTCAACCAAGCTCCCCCTCAAGTGTAGAATCCGTTCGTTCAATGAAATAAATCTTCAAACAAACTCCTCCTCAACTCGATCGTAGCTTGATCTTGAATACTTGATGACATTTTAGTGTATCTCTGGTCTTTCATCAACATCTTCTGAAGACTTGAAGTTGTGATATCTTGCACATAGCAACCTGCTCAAACTTTTAAAATAATCTTGGCGCAAAACGTCTCTTCGAGACTCCAAGATATGTTTTTGAAAATTGATTTGTATCACGTGTTAATCAAATTGAAAATAAAGCAGAAACAAAATCTTTTTGACTTTTTGAAAGGTTTATATCAAAACAAGCCTAAAATCTTTTTGATTTTCCAAAGTTTATGCTAAAACACACCGAAAATCTTTTTGTGCTTTTCTGAAGTGAAATGAACTTGCAATACAAAATCAAACACTATTTTTGGTAAGAGAAAGATCACTACATGGGATCATATTGAACATACCGCACTGAACTGCATTTCAATTTCAATTAATCGAAGCACATAAGTCAAGCTGATTGCTGGTATAATTTGTCCAACTTAAACTCAGGCAGAATCATACTCATAACACCTGGATATGTTAAGGTATTGATTATATTTGCTTTGACCAGTGTATCCCATACTATTAGACATAATCAGACATTTTTAGTTTTTCTTTCTTTTTTCCTTTTGTGTGACAACACTTGTGATTTTTCACAATGCATAACATTTTCATGATATAGTCAACTGTGTTCCATGCAAAAAGAAATAAGAACGTTAAATCGTCTACCTTAAGGTCGATCTTTCGATACGCAGATAAGGCCTCAGATTTAACAAAATAAGAAAATAAAACAAGTTGAAATTGTATAACCCAACAACAATCAGGTCGGTACTTCCGTACACGCAGAGAAAGTCCGATGAGTTATACGAAACACCAAAGAAAATAAAGCAGAACGTCAAACGAACAACGATCAGGTCGATCTTTCGATACGCAGAGAAAGTCCGATCGTTTGACAAAATAAAGAAAATTAAACAAGTTTAAATCTTTGCAAAATGAACACATGTATACACAGTGACTTCTCATTTTGACTTTCACACTTATGTTTCTTTTTGTGTCATGAAATATGCATCAAGATGTTATCCACATGGTCAAACATTAGTATTTAGTGTATATCACATCTGAATACTTTCTGATTTTCCGAGCCTACCGAGCATATCAAAAAATGATCTTATGGCTCTTTCATCTACTCTATTCATGAGTCAGATACGTAAGCCAATGTACCATCATTTCCCAATGATCAATTTCTCATAATTTTATATATTTGGCATGTATTCACCTTCCTTCATTATATATTAGGCATGTATTCACTTTCTCCCCATAACATGCATTTTCTCAGATACTCCCCCTTACTTACAATTCTCCCCCTTAAAATGAAAACTCTATTTTTGGATTTTCATTTTACACAAAAACAAGAATCTATTTTTGGGTTTTTGAGAAAAACTTGTAAGCAAAGAAAATTGATCAATCAACACGGATATTTTTCAGTTTAGAGATCAGAATTTGCAGGTTAGAAAGATTTATCATGAATATTTAAATTAAGTAGAATACTCCTCCGTCAACAACTAGACAATTGTCAAGAGGTCTTCTAGAAGTGCCTGCACACTGGTCAAACGAATTAGTCCATAAATGACCCGAAGCGAATTGCTTCTGGTCGACCAGTGTCCTTGTTTTGCTTAGAAACCACCTTAGGTTTCCATTGCTGTTGTTTTGGTAAGTCAGTTTTTGATGAAACAGTCACATGTGACTGTAATGATGAACCTACATATTGAGCTTTTGAAACTATTGGAACAAACCATTTTTGTTTATGAGAAAATGTAGGCTCAACTTCATCAAAAACTCTGCCTTATTCATCAAAGAACTTTGTTGTGGCAGGTTTACCAAAAACTAATTTCTTATGAAATCTTTGAGGTGAATCAGCAGGTGATGGACAATCTTTTGCCATATGTCCTAGGCGACGGCAAATATAACAAATTCTTGTCGTTTTGTCCCATCTTTGATGTACCTGCGAAGAACACACATGAATATCTCGAACATGATCAGAATGAGAATCATATACCTGATGCCTGTGATCATGTACCCATTTGGATGTAGGGCTTCGAGATTGAGAACTTTCAGAAGAAAAGTTGTCTTTTATAAAAACCTCTGAAATCTTCCAAGCATCCTTGCAATGAAGAGGAAATTCTTTGTCCGAGAAAAGCTGATCAGAACCTTTGAGCTTGTAGAACCTCTCAGGTTGAACTTTGTCTGCTTTGAACACTTCCTTCTTCACATGTTTCATTTTAAGCTTCTTCAAGTTTTGTCTTTCAGATGCTGAAATTTGCTTAGCTTGAACATTCTTTTCTTGAAATCCTAAACCAAATTGTTGACCAAAAATCTTTTCCTCAGAATTAAAACCCTGGTGTCCAGTCTTTGCCAACCTTGTGAATTCAGCTTTTACATCAGTGATTTTCTTTTTATCATAGAAAATAGTCTCATCAATTTCAGGTTGAGACTGAATCTTCGCACTAGACATAGCTGAATTTTCTTGATCAGCAGAAGATGAACTAGAAACAAACTTCGGTGCTGAAGGAACCTCAGATTTAATCTTTTTCTTGTTCTTCTTTTTTTCTTCTTCTTAACAACCTTTACTTCTTCAGAAGTAGAAGATGAAACCTTTGAATAATCAAAATCGGCAACCTGTTCCTTTACTTCTTTAAAAGCTTCTTTGAAATGTGCCGGGGGTGATGCAGTTTTATCAAACATCTTCTCAAAATTAGCATCATTAGCTAAGAAGCTTGTGAAAACTTGAGAATTTGAAACATTGTTGAGCAGACGATTAGCATCAAGAACTTGAATATTAAGATCAGAAATTTGCTGTTAAGCCTCCGCAAATTACTTTTCTTTAGCAATCAATTGCTTTGCAACTTTGTGAGTTTCAAACTTTTGCATGCGAAGATTGTCAAGTCCTTCATGTAACTCCTTTTTCAATTTATTCTCATTTCGCTTCTGAATTTCCAGATTTGCAGCTTGAACTTTGTTAACACTAACCAACTCACGCTTCTCATCCAACAACTTTTCCATATCAACTTGATATGCTTCAATTTTAGCAGTAGACTCTTCAATACTCTTAGTAAGCAAATCAAGCTTGATCTTGGATTTATCAAACAAATTTTGGAAATCATTAGCAGTATCTTCTGCTTCATCCTTCCATTTCTTCACTTCTTTCACCAACTCATCCTTTTCTGCACAAATCTCAGCTTTCGAAGTTTCAACATTCTTCTTATCTTGTTTCAAAACTTTTAAAACTTCATTTAACGTTTTGATTTCAGTAGTCAAACACTCATTCTTCAATGTCAACTCCTTTTCATGATCTTTAGAAATATTCAGCTCTGAATTAATCACATCAAATGCCTCAGTCAATTGTTGAACTTTATTCATCAACAAAGCATTTTCTTTCATCAGACTTTCCAAGTTCTCAGCAGATTCATAAGAACTTGGAATTGAACTAGTATCTGAACTAGTATCTGAATAGGAATCATCTGATGGAACATGAGTAACAATCAAAGTTGATGAATCATAACCAAAGTGTTGACCCCAATCATAAACACCATCTTTTTGTGCTGTCAAAGCTGTAGACGTGCTAGTGTTACTAGTAGATGGTTGAGTAAAACCAGGTTTGGATGATTGTGAAACACCAGACTTGTTTGTATGTGTCTGTTGATAGTCTTTAGCAAAATGTCCAAGTTGTGAACATTTGTAACACTTTAATTTGGACTTGTCAAAACCCAATTTATCACCAGAAATATTCCTTCCATGTTTCTTAAAAAATCTCTTAGATCTTTGACACAACATAGCATATTGCCAAGATACATCCAATTCGGTTAGTTGATCATCATCAAGAGCATCAAGATCCTCACTGGTTAACTTTGCATCAGCAACATTTTTGAGAATCAATCCAAAGGATGATGAAATCAATGCAGAAATCATTTTGGCACAATCATCTGTTGATTCAGCTGAAAAAGCATTTTGATATGAAAAATTTGGAATTGTGAAATTGCAACCTCTTGAAGAATTATTATCATAATTTCCTGAAGCTCCAGCTATAAAAGCAACACTTGGTGCTGTATTCTGATTTGGCTTAGACTTTGCACTCATGCTTGCACTATTTTCACCATGATACAATTCTGGATTTTGCAAGGTAGCGGTTGACTTCTTTGAGTTTAACATTTCCATTTCTCGAGCATGAAGTTTTCTAGTAAGCTCGTGAAATGTCATTGCAGAATAATCCTTGTCATGAGTTAGTAGCAAAACATAATTTTCCCATTTTTCTGGCAAAGCTTCCAAAATCTTTTCTTTCAAATCCGCATCATTTTTCTCAATATCAACAACCTTTAACTCACTAATTAAATGTGACAACCTTGAAACAAGAGCAGTAATATTTTCATTGTCATAATTCTGGAAATTATCAAACTCTTTGTTCAAAACCTTCTTTCGACTCTTCTTGTAGTCATCATTACCCTCACATCTCGCTGATAAAGCATCCCACAATTGTTTTGATTTCTTGCAAGTGCTAAATTGATGAAGTAACTCAGTAGGTAATGCCATCGTAAGATAACCATAAGCTTTTTGTTCAAGCTCGTATGATTTCCTTTCAGCAAGATCAAAGGTATGAACTTCTTTAAAATCTCCCGCATCAGTTGGATGTTGATAGAGCTTCTTAAGAGGAATCCACAAATCGATATCATTCGTGCTTATGTAAGCGGAAAATCATTTCTTCCAATTTTGGTAATCTTCAACCTTCAATAATTTGGGAACTTTCTGACTTATTGCAATTTCGTTATCAAAGTTTAGCATAGTTTGCATCGCGCTTTGCATTGCGGCAAAAACTTGAATTCTGCTGGCCGAACCTGCTCCGAACCTAACACAGAACTCCGAACTTCGTCCGAACTTGCTCCGAATCAAAATCAACAGACCGAACTCCTAAGAGACTCCGATCTAGCTCCGAACTACCTCCGAACCTTGATTTAACTCCGAACCTTGTCCGAACTAGTGACCGAACACAGAAACTCCAAACTTTGACCGAATTTACACCGAACTCTCACCGAAGATGGACCGAACTTCAAGTTCGGAGCAGTTACTCCGAACCTGATCTGGAGACTCCGAACTTCGACATAATTTTTCAAAAACGCTCGATTTTGATGAATTTTGATGAAATTTGTAACAGTCAGACCAGAAAAATGATTAGGAACGATTTAGGAGCAAGTTTGACACTAAACGCACGTCAGAAATGATTGAAAATACGAAAAGAAGCACGAGAAAACTTCAAAAACGCTCAAAAATCAGAGAATAGCAACCACAGATCAGTAGAGTGAACCAGAAAGCTCTGATACCACTTGAAAATGCGTGAGCATTGGATCGTCTACTCGATCTAGCTAATCGGACATCGAAACGTAATTAACCGATTGTTTTATTGATCAAAATGAACAATTACAATCAGTGAAACACTCAGAAACACAACACAGAGAAACACCTTGAAAACACACACTTAAGAAATCTCACACGCTCAGAACTCTACAAAATACAAAGACCATATATCTATATATACCCGCTGGTCCGAGCTTCGGCCGAACCTCAGGTTCGGCCAGTCCGAACTTCAGGTTCGGACCTAGTTCGGCCAGACCTAGTTTGACTTGATCTTGTTCTTTGTTTGATACTTCACACGACGCACATTTCAGGTATCAACAGATTTTGGATTGCCAGTTTGCTATGCTAGTTGAAAGAAGACAAAGGTTTATGAAGAAACATGGCAAGAAATCTATTATGCACGGAGACAAACTTGGATTAGATTAATCAAAGCTTAAATGTTTCAAATTTTTCAAATTCGGACATTTTGCTCGTGAATGCAATCAATCCACATCTGAACAGAGTACTTCAGATAAGCATGATCCTCATCGAAAAGATATGATTTCTAAACTTGATGAACCTTATGATTGTTCTAAGGATTTTCTCGATGAATCTGCATAATGGCCACTGTGCAAGTTGATTCAAGTGATTCTGATTCTAGTGTTAGTGGTTACGAATCAATGTGTGAATATTATGCTCAAAAGGATAGAAAGATTCAAGAATTGGTTTAGGAAAAGGAAGGGTTGATTGTTGAAAGAACAAAGATGGAAGAAGAATTAGAAAGTTTCAAAAAGAAGTTTGAAGATTCTGATGAGATTCTCAAAGTAAATGAGAAATTAGTCAAAGAAAAGAATGTTTTAATGGAAGAGTTTATAGAGCTTCAGACAAAATTGTATGAGATGGTTGGGGCAGATAAAGAAAAAATTTTGAAGTTACAAACTGAAAATGAAGAGTTGGTTAAAAGTGTTGCAAAGTGGGAAAGTGAAGCAAAATATGTGATTGGTGATTTTGATGTTTTATTTCAGAAATCTTCTGCAAGAGTAGAATCACTTCAGCAATCTTACGATGAACTCAAGAAAGTGTTCGATGAAATTACCGCTGCTGAAAACCAACATCAATTGGTTCATTCTGAACTACAAGACAAGGTTATATGTTTGGAAGGAGAAAACCAATTGCTGAAAAGAAATATTGAGATTCATGAGGGTCGGGTGAAGAAAATTACCCAAGAAGTGTATGATGCCCATGATCAGATGAGACAAGAGAACTTTTTTTCTAATATAGCTTCGGAACAATTAATTGAATCAGAAAAAGCATTGGGTGAAGCTCAAAATAAAATATCTGATTTGAATGTTGAAGTTTTGGATCTGAAGCGACAGTTGAATGATTTGAAGAATTCACATTCTTTCACAAGCTACTTATGCAAAGATGAAAATTTTAAGAAAGTTTTTGGAAGTGAAGAACATAACCAAATTCCGCATCCAGTTATTCAATCTGATGCTCTAGCTGATATTCATTCTTCTGATATCACTGGAGATTATTCTGGATTTGTGTCTGAGAAATCTGAGAAGAAGAAATCAAAGCTCTCTAACAAGAAAAAGGATTCTTCAACAACTGGTGAAACCACATTTGTTAAATTTGTTTCTGGTGGAACTAGTGTAGTTGATAAAGAAATTTATGATGACAAGATGGTGGAGAAAGATGAAAAGATGGTGTCTGATGAAAAATTGGCTGCTAAGTTGGTAGAAGCTAACAATTTGAAGGGTATTAAAGCTAAATTTACCCAGGGTGCTCAAGATGGTTCTTCTAAGTCTCAGGTCGAATTGTCAAAATTACCCAGTTACAAACGATTAGGTTTAGGTAATAATAATCAGAGATTTGAGAAGAATGTCAAGAAGAACATGCCAAAGAAGACTCCAAAGGAGAAAAAGGATACCAATCTTGAACAAATCTACCATTTGGCACAAGTATTCATTTCAACCATGGAAAAGGGATTCGGAGGAAAGCAAACGAAGAAGGATTCATCTGAAAGTTCTCCGACAAAATTTTCATCATCTGGATCTAATTCTACACCTCGAAGTCCTACTTCCAAATGGGTGTATGCCAATAGGTTTCAAATTTTTGATGATATTTCTGATAGTTCTGAATCTGATGATAGATGTCATCTAGTTCAGGGCAAACCACAATGATCATATCATTTGTGCTATCAATGTCACCGAAAGGGACATATGGCACAAGATTGTCCTAAAACTGCCAAAAGAACATTTTCAAACAAATCTACAACATTTATTGATGAATCGGACAGAATTTGTACTGAGTCCCACCTTCCAAACCTAAGTCTAAAACAAAAAAAAAATCAAATTTGATTCTAGGGTTGGTGGTTCATCACATGATGAAGACTCAGTTAAAACTGAAAAAGCAAAAAAGCAGTGGCAACCTAAGGTGGTCAGCAAGGCTGCAAATGATTTTGTTGAAGATACTAGTCGACCAGAAGCTGTGTGCTTTGGGTCATTTGAATACTAATCATTTAAATCCAGTGTGCAGGTTTCTTCAAGAAGACCTGTCGGTGATTGTGGAGATCAAGCTTCAAGCAGATGCTGATAGTGGGGTTTCCTGCGTAACTTAGAGTCAATGTGTTATATTTTAAAACTGAAAGTTTTTCTGAAAGCTAAACCTGCAAGGTATCAGTATCGAATGGTTAATTTTCTTTCTTTTACATTCCGTATGTAGTTTAGGGGGAGAAAATTGAAAAGCCAAAAATTATGTCTTTGTGTTTTTGTTAAAATGAAAAATCCAAAAATAGAGTTTTCATTTTAAAGGGGAGAAAAAGAGATTGGGAAATGATGGTACATTGGCTTACGTGTCTGACTCATGGATAAAATAGGTGAAAAAGCGATAAGATCATTGTTCGATGTGTTTGGTAGGCTCGACATTAAATCAGAAAGTATTCTAATGAGATAAACACATTAAATACAAATATTTGACCAAGTGGACAACATCTTGATGCGTATCTCAAGATTTCAAGAAAAAGATGTGTGAAAAAGAGAAATGAGAAGTCACTGTGTATATATGTGTTCATTTTGGAAAAAAAATTAAACTTGTTTGATTTTCTTTATTTTGTCAAACGATCGGACTTTCTCTGCGTGTCCACAAGACCGACCTGACGGTTGTTCGTTTGACGTTCTGCTTTATTTTCTTTGGTGTTTCGTATAACTCATCGGACTTTCTCTGTGTGTACGGGAGTGCCAACCTGATTTTTGTTGGGTTATACAATTTCAACTTGTTTTTATTTTCTTATTTTGTTAAATCCGAGGCCTTATCTGCGTATCAAAAGATCGACCTTAAGGTAGTCTGATTTAACGTTCTTATTTCTCTTTGCATGGAATACAGTTGAAGATATCATGAATACAATCACTATGTATTAAAATCACAAGTGAAATCACAAAATGTGATAAGCATATGCATATCTGGATATGTTTGATAGTGTGGGGGCACACTGGTCAATGCAATCTAATCAATTCAATAACATATCCAGATGTTATGAGTATGATTGTGCCTGAGTTTAAGATGGACAAATTATACCAATAATCGACATGACTTGTGTGCTGAAGTAATTGAAATTGAAGTGTAGTTCAGCATGTCATGACTAATATAATCCCAAGTTGTGATCTTTCTCGCAAAAGACAAAAATAGTGTCTGATTCAGTATTGCATCTATATTTCATATCTAAAAAGCCGAAAAAGATTTTAGGTGTGTTTTAGCACAAACTTAGAAAAATCAAAAAGATTTTCAGTGTGTTTTGATGTAAAGTTTCAAAAAGTTCAATAGATTTTGTTTCTTATTTTGGATTCTCGAAGAGAAGTTTTGCACCAAGATTAAATTAATTTTCAAAAGAAAAGGAAAGCCGCGTTTCTGTCTTCTGAAATTGTAGGTTATTCTGTGTGATAAGACTCGAGCATGGTGAAAGGGGGAGTATGAAGTATCTTTCACAAATGGATCTTGAAGTTCAAAGACTGTTTAAGAATGATCCAGCCATACAAGCTCTATTTCTGACAAGATTTCAAGTTGAAGATCGGATGCAGTGATGCTAAAGATTGAAGATTGAAGTTTAGTTGGATAGATAGATAGATATATAGATACACTACACATTAAGGGGGAGTTTGTTAGAGCATATTCCTATGCTACCTTGTGTCTCGTGTATTGTATCTAGATCATAGTTGTTTGAGTGAGTCTTAGAGTGTACGTTCCAAGGGTCGTACCAGTTGGTACGAAGCCATGTACCATTGGTACGTTGGTTGGTACGCTACACTTAATGGTAAGTATAAATAGTTCGTGTTAGAGAGAGATCAGTTAGCTCTGTCATTCTCTACTCTTAACTGTGTGTGTTTTAAGGTGTTCTCTCTCTAGCATTGTAACCTCTTAGTGAAATCAATAAAGCCAAGCTTTATTTACCTCGTTGTAATCTTTATGACCGAATCATGCACTAGTAAGATCCTTCCAGGTACTTATAGTAGCTACCACCAAGGCAAGCCTCAACATTGAAACAATTCTGAAATATTTAATATAAAACATGACGAAATATCTGGAAACTAAAAAAATAAAACAAAAACAAAAAAATATGGCACCACACAAAAATTACACATGGAGAGAATAGTGAAGGCTTAGTGTACACCTCAGCCTTCAGAATTGATATATAGGGTAATTTGCTCATATGCGTTAAACATATATTTTCAGAAAGAAAAATAAATAATTAGTCGAAGTTGTGAAATACATGAACATGAGTATGTGCCTGTGTGATTAAATAAATGGATGTTATTAGTCAAGTTAGTTATGAGTTATACGGGTATACAAGTCCCAATTCTCCTACCTCGGTTGGAATGGCAAGACTTTGTATGATTGTTCTGTCGATCGTACATCGTATACGCGGTATGTCGTCGTAAGTAATTGTAATGCATATGTGTTTGCCATGTAACGTGTTATATGTGTAATACATGTTAAGAAGCATAGAGAAAACATTAATGTGATCACCAATTTGTTGTCAAGTCCACTCATCCAATGTCCACAACTTGTCGGGACGTTCGGTCAAACATGGTTAACACTTACACGATTATGTGTCATAGGTAAATTCTAGGAGGTCTTCACTACTTCTCGGTGATTGGTTGATTTGGAAAGATTATTTGCACCCTAAGGTGAGTTCACGGCCCCACTTTTACTACTTAACACTTTTGGGGGAGAAGACATGTGGTAAACTCTTATGGTTTCGAACTACTTATTTGTTTTATATACTAGTTTGTGAATAGTAGAAGAATAAAACATGCAAGGGAGTACATCCACTAATAGCGTAAGCCATTTTATATCATTGATAACGGGAAAATGTTTGGTAGATCTACTGGGTCTAACAAACCCTGCCTACGCTAGTCGCTCTAGCTCCTACTGGCCCTTGGAGGGGAAAGGGACGAGTATAATAGTGTCCTAACTCGGCGTTGTGTGCCGCATCATAGCAGAAACAGAAGGAAAAACTTAAGTCTGTCAGTTATAGTGATTACAAATACCTACTAGTTTACAAATGTCGTGGTCGAGCTAACCCATGTATATAAAATGTTTTTCATTGTGGAATCTGGTAAACTGTTTTCAGGAATGGAATTCCTACTGGTAAACTGTTTTCTGGAAAACGTTGTTTCCTACTATTTAGCTCAGTGAATTCACCAACCTAGTGTTTATACTTCACATGTTTCTTCTCAGGTCCTTAGGAGGAAGTCGCTAAGGCACGCACGCTTAGGATCATTGGTATTTGGTCGGCATTGGTTATGTTTCGTTAAACTATTTAAACTATTTATGTTTCGCTTCCGTAACATTTGTTTTAAGAACGAAAGGTTTGTTGCTTCCGCAAATGGTTTCCTAAACTTGATAAATGCTTCCGCACTGTTTTAGTTAATATCGCTTAACTTTGGTAAATTTTGTTTTGAAAATGTGTTTTGGTTGTTGAGTCGAGCATGTTGATGTTCGAAGTGTCTGACGACTCAGATCTGGGTGGTGGTCTAAGTCGCACCACCAGTCGCGCCCTAGGTCCGCGGAGCCTTTGAGGGCTGTGGGTTTTCCCGGGGTGTGACAGAGTGGTATTAGAGCGGTTAGTCATAGCGAACTTAGAATTGCATTAGATCTAACTATGACTTGAGTTAGTTAGACACACACATAGACGCACATATACGTAGTTCTATTGTTTTGTTTTATGCTGATATATATGTATTCACATATGACTATACGTATTGATTACCTGCTATGCTATTGTTGCTATTTCTATATCTCTCTATCGAATTGTCACATCTGCCTACGAGTAGTACTTGTTTGAATTAACAATGTCATTATTTAAAGGGTAGCTACTTACTGTAGTATACATGGGATGTATATTGCAGGCATGTCATCTGCGACATCCGACATCAGAGTGTCATCGGGAGCTAAGGGGAAGAGACCTCTAGAGGATGCATCAGTGGATCCGGTTCTTGCTTCACGGTCATCAGAAGAAGGCGGTTAAACGTTCATGATTGTGGGACATGTCCTGCTTATCTAGAGGACATTATCCGGATCTATCGTGTGCCATCCCCAGTTGTTGATGGAGTTGCGTCTGAGATGAGGACTTCGCCGACGCTGCCTAGACTTACTTATCCGCCGGAGCAGGCCTTCGCTACTCTGGTAGTGGATTCTTCTTGTCACTAGGAATGTATGTTTCCTGTGGTTAACTATGTGGCTGATTTGAAGAATGGTCTTCACGCTTTGCAGAAGCAAGTGAACGACAGGACTGTCACACCCCCAAATTAACCACTAACGGAGTTTATACCGTTAAGAGGTGCGAGCAAACCAGGACCACAACCATTAGTTACAAATACTAAACGAATCAGAGTAAAGTCCAAACATTCATCATAAAACAGTTTAAAGGTTTTGCAGCGGAAAGACAAACATGAGTATCTTAGCACTAACCACGTGCTTAAATTACAAAACATAAATTGTTGTTTGATTCCCAAATATAAGTTCAAAATAAAACAAGTAACTTCGGTGCCATGCCAACCTCCGGTGGATACTCCTCAGCGATCTGCAAAAGTGAAAACCACACAAGTGTCAACCTAACGGTTGGTGAGTTCACAGTGGGCATGTCATGCAGCGGCCCGGTCTCATAAGCGTATGTATCAACATATAAATAAGTAATAGTTTTGCAAAACAATTGCCAAGTGTTGAATTATCGAATATGCACTAGTAAGTAAAGATTAAAGCGGTCAACCGATATCGCGGGTAGCTAATCCGGTTTCCATGCACTAAGGAAGTTCGTACCAAAGCTGACGTAACAGAGTTCGGCATTTGCCGATGGTTTGTGCCTCCTGTTGTGTTCCTCATGGGACCCACAACTAAAATAGGCTGATATTTTAATCCGTTCGGCCTCCAGCCGGTTGGCTACACATTTGTGTACCGCGGAGCAGGGTTTGTCAAACCCTCAGTAGATCTACCCAACATCCCCTCGCTTCGTAAATTAATGGTACTAAATTGTTGAGGACTTTTAAGTTTTTAAGGCATCCTTAGAAATCATGTGATATCATTTGGTTTAGACTTTAACCTACACTAGTCATATTAAACCGTTTGTTTCTGGATTTCATTTGAAATCCTGAAAAGAGTTTAAGTGTCAAAATGGTTGTTCCGGATTTCATTTGAAATCCCAAATGAGTTTAAGTATTAAATAGTTGGTTGCGGATTTCATTTGAAACCCCAAGGATGGACAGTTGCAAGTGTTCCCATAAAACACTCCAACTTCCATAACATATATCCCATTTGGCAATACCTTAAAATGTCAGCGTTGTTTTCCGTTAAGTAAATTCGTTGTGACCCAAACGGGCTCACAATTAAAGGGTTAGTGAAACTCACCTTAGGTTGCTCAGCTTACACTTCAAATAATCCAATTATGATTGCTAACGAAGACCTAATAATCACATTAAGGTCTTAGGTGTTAGGTTGTGTCTAAACTTTGACTACGTCACTATGGCCCATAACATAGCACGTTGGAACTACGACTCGACATATAGACACACGACACCGATGATTGATCATAAACGAGGGTTCACATTACTCAGAAATCAAAGCATGTTTCATTATTGCATAATCATGTAAGTCATGGCATAACATTCAAATAAGTTGCACAAGTTTGGGTTTTGGGTCTGGTCACAGTTTCGCTACACAGTTTCGCTATGTGTACGGGCAACACTTTCGCTAGGTTATACCCGATGACACAGTTTCGCTGGCTAGATTCGCCCGAAACTGGTTTGAACTTTCGTTCATATAAGGCACAGTTTCGCTAGATAGTTTCGCTCGAAACTGATGGAACAGTTTCGCTATCTAGTTTCGCTCGAAACTGATTTGAACTTTCGTTCAGGAGTCTATGGTTGTCTTGCTCGGTAGTTTCGTTCGAGCAATGCACTTAGTTTCACCGGCGACACTACATTAGGTCTATGATTGTGTTTTACCTGTCTTTATTCATAAACATTAGGTCTACTTGTGACGGGTAGACCGCTTTAGTGAACTCACCAGCCTCGGCTGACACTTGATTGTTGAATGCTTTTCAGGTCGCTAGATGGATCACGGACGGCAGGGGCGACGGCAGTACACGTTACCATTTTCACTTGGGATTTATGTATTCAGACATTAAACTTATCATTTTGAAAACCTAACTGTAAACCTTACTTACCTTTTGTAAACTTTTAATGCTTCCGCTGATTTTGTGAAATGTAAACTCTGATTTATTAAATGTAATACTTGACTGGTTTACCCTTTAACTATGGTTTGGTTGTAACTAAAGACTGGGATCCTGGTCTGGATCACACCCCACACGGTTATACTCCGTTAGTGGAAATTGGGGGTGTGACAGGACTGTCGGACGTCGTCAAGATGAGGGGGAACTGGATCGGTTGGACTACAACTTTGGGTTGTTGTGTGAGGAGGTGTTCAGATTGACAGCTGTTATGCAATCATAGGAGGACACCATCCAGTATCTGATAGAAAGACATGAGCTTTTGGCAGTAAGAGTCATGTTGCTGGAGGCAACACTGGTTCCGTAGGAGGTACCCGTAGCACCTGAGCCGGAACCCATGAACCAGGATGACCTGGAGAGTGAGGGTTCGGTGGTTGTGGGTTGAGTATCTTGGTATTGCGTATTAGTTAGTAGCATCTAGTAGAATCCAGGACGCTTTTGGAGAAACATTGTATAAAGTGTGGTGGTCTTTATCTATGTTTAGCATGTAAAAATTTGACTCAATTTGAAATTTAGTGAAATTGCGAGTTAGTTGCGATTTTGTTTTACTTTAAGTTGTTGTTTGAATTTGTTATGTGTTTTTCCTATTTTCCATTTGATATTTATTTTATGCTTGGATGTTAAACACCGGGATGTTAATCATTTTTGTATAGTTTGTATAAAGAAAATGGTGGGTAGAGGTCATGGGCGAGGAAGTGGTATTAACATGTCAGCAAAAGAGCTCAACACTATCATTGGACAAAGTGTCGCGACAACGTTAGCAACACACGCACAGGAAAATCCGCAAAATCAGCAAGGTTTACAAGATGTTTATGGACTCGAAGGCTCACAGTTTCTGGAACTGAAGGAGTGGTCGGTTTTCTTTGTTGGCTGGAAAAGAGAGAGTCTGTGTTTCAGCGATACAATTGTCCACCGGAGTATCGTGTTAAGTATGCTGCTGGTTTATTGGAAGGAGTGACATTGACTTGGTGAAATTCTCAAGTCCAGTTTCTAGGATTGGTCGAGGCTAATGCTATGTCATGGGCTAAGTTTTCAAGGATGTTGATTGAAGAATACTGTCCTCGAGTGGAAATCAGGAAGCTCGAAGTTGAGTTCGATTGTCTGAAAATGGAGGGATCTGAGATTGAATCTTACACTATGATGCAGAATGACTTGGCGATGTTATGCCCAACACTGGTTGATCCACCATATCGAAGAATCAAAAGGTATATTGATGGGTTGGTACCCCAGATTTAGAGTTTGGTGACGTCTAGTAATCCTTTGACGATTCGAGAGACAATCCATTTAGCTCATCAACTGACTGATCAAGCGGTTCAGCAAGGAATCTTTCCACCGTGAAAGGCGTTGTCTGGATCGGGTTACAATAAGAGGAAATTTGATGGATCAGGGAATAGTGGTGGTTCGAGTTCTAATCAGAATCAGCATCGCAAGGGTGATGGTCATGCTAAAGGTGGTCAAGTGAATCAGAATGTGGGAAATTCTTCAAGTGTTTATCAAGGGAAGCTTTCGAACTGCCACAAATGTGATCGACATCACATTGATGCAACAAATGTGGGAAGCGGGGCATAAGGGTGTTGATTGTCGGGTCAGAGTTAACAATCAAGGAGTTCAGAATCAAGGTAACCCGGACCGCCAGGGTAATCATGCTGGCTGTTTCGAATGTGGAGTTGTGGGTCATTTTAAAAGAGATTGTCCAAAGTTGAAGGGAGCTGTAAATGGTGGAAATGGTGGGAACCGTGGAGGAGGCAACAACAATGGAGACGGAGGAAATGCCAATGGAGGAGCTGCTGGAAGAGCTTTTGTGATTGGAGCCGGAGAAGCTCAAAATGATGCCAATGTGGTCAATGGTATGTTAGAAATCAACGGCTATTGTGCTTTCGTATTATTTGATACTGGTGCCGATATAAGCTTTGTTTCGAGTAAATTTAGAAAGATGATAAATGTCGTAGAAAGTCCTTTAGAGGCTAGGTATTCGATCGAGCTTGTGAATGGTAAATTGATCAAGATCAATAGTATTGCACGATTAGCCCCGAGTGAACTTCAGGAGTAGTACGCTCAATTGCAGGAGCTGCTGGAGAAAGGTTTAGTTAGACCTAGTCCGTCGCCGTGGGGAGCACCTGTTCTGTCCGTCCCCGTCAGATGTGCATCGACTATCGGGAATTGAATAAGGTTACCTTGAAGAATCGGTATCCTCTTCCGTGAATTCACGACTTGTTTGATCAGCTTCAGGGTTCGAGCTATTATTCAAAGATAGACTTGAGATCTGGCTATCATCAATTGCGAGTCCGAGAGGAGAATGAGAAAATAGCATTCAGAACTAGATATGGTCATTATGAGTTCTTGGTTCTGTTTTTTTGGGTTAACCAATGCACCCGTTGTATTCATGGATTTGATTAATCATGTCTGTAAGCCGTATCTGGATCGGTTCGTCACAGTGTTTATTGATGATATTCTAATCTACTCTAGGACAAAGAAAGATCACTGGTGTGCATGTGGTGTATATAAAAATATAGCAATATTAATGACACCTTTGATGAATAAGCTTTTAAATTTATAAAACTCAATAATCTTAAAACAATACTATTTCACCACATTCACGGGAGGGTGCACCCATCGTGCAACTAATATACTATTTCACCACATTCACGGGCAAGTGCACCCATCTTAAAACAATACTATGTGACAAAATATTAATAACCCCCAATCCCAACCAGTACCTTCGAGATGTAGTTAGCGTGAAAGCTATGTTTGTTTACATAGACATAAAACTCACGAACGTATTGCTTTGCAGGGGTGCAAGTCACCATATAGGATATGCATCGTCCCCCAGTCGGGTGTCCACAGGTCCGACTGGTGAGCTTTCAACTCCTCAAATGGTCTACAATACGCAAGGCACGTTTGTTCAAAAAGGTTAATAATAAACTTTCAATATAAAAGATTTTTTATAAAGTCACTCGTGCTAACCTTAAGGTGAGCACATAAATTCATTACTTACCAACCAAAGACTCGTTTACTCCCAAGTAAGTGTAAGAGTTTAGCCAAGAATGACCATAAAGATTTGCTTAACAAAAAGTGAGTAGCTCATAGACAAACTTTAAACAATATCTAATTAAATTAATATTCTTAAAAACTTGATTAAAACGAATTAAAATTGTAAGTGGATCAAAGAGAAAAACAAAACTGCACTAAGAATGAGAAGAAGAGGATGAGCAAGTAAAAATGGGGGTTTTGGGTGGCTTTTATAGGCAAAATCCTGACTGGGCACGGGTCGTGCCTGGCAGGGGCATGGGTCGTGTCAGGTAAGGAAATCTTCCGAAATCTTTGTTGTCAGGGGGCACAGGCCGTGCCTCTATGGGCACGGGCCATGTCGGGCCAGTGGCACGGGTCGCGTCTGTCAGGGGACCGTATGACGCGCAAAAAGTCTACTTTCTAGAAGATTGGGTTAGGCACGGGTTGTGCCTAGATAGGCAAGGTTCGTGCCTCGTTTTAAACATGCCTTTTTTATCTCATAATCTTCTTTCTCTTGTCGAGATACTCTAAATTCACTGTTTATGGGTCAAGGTAACTCATTTTCTAGCCCGAGATATGATTCCGTGAAGTTTTATGCGATCCCTGAGCACACCTTTGTCTTCTATCCGCTGTGCTCCAAGCCAGGCTATGTTTAAGAATTACCACCTTGTCTTGAATTGAGAAAGAGACGTATAAGGGCGCTTTGTCCATTTTGCAGAGGCGAAGCCCGAGTCTTGGCTCAAAATTACGAAGTTTTCGGTTTATCTTCATTTTTCAGCATAAATGACTACTTTTGTGATTTTCACCTGGATCACACTGAAAAACTACAATGGAAACAACATGACACTGTTTTTTTATTAGTTAGTCATAAATAATCCAAAATGTGAGGAATATTTGATGTATAAATATGTATAATTAAGCTTACATCAAACATCCCCACACTTGAAACTTTGCTTGTCCTCAAGCAAAGCTCAAAATGTGGCCTGACACTTCCCAAGATAAGGGTAGTCCGTGTGTTAAGATTCCGAGTCTTTTAAACCGGCGTCCAGTTATTTCCATCTTTCACTTCCATTGATTTATTTTACTTTTGTCAAAACATTCACAACTGTAGCAAGCTTACTAAAAAGTTTAGATTTATACAACCTCACACACCTCACAAATGATCACTCGGCACTCGGGTTAGTATATGTATAATTTGAGTGAACTCTCGTGCCAAGTGAAAACAAGCAAATAGCATAGGCTTGACAGGAAATCAAACCTCCACCGATATTACTAGAATCCAAGCAATCATTAGGAGGGCTTAAAAAGGTTGTAGGGTAGGCTTGGGCTAAGGGTATGGATGTCTTTTATAAAAGTGGCTAAAAGTTGCAAAAACGTCGATCTTTTATAATAAACTTTATTTTCTGACTTGAAACATAAATACTACAAACTATGCTAAGAGCTTTTGATTATTCTCTTTTTATTCTTCTAGTAACTAACAACTATCATCAACTTTTTTTATATGATAAACTATTTGCTGAAAAAGTCACTTGTTGACGTTTTTATAAAAAGACCACATTTTGCGAAAAGAAAGGGTTTAAAATAAAAAGGCTTTTGCCTGGTAGGTTAGTTTGCAAATAAATTTGCGGGTGTTGAATCAAAGAGAAGTCTCAAAGGGGCTAACTATGGGAATAATATATCGGTAGGTAAAGCAAAGGGGGTTGAGAAGCGAAAAAGGGGTTAAAATCCTAGGTATCTCAATCACTTGATTACGAATTTCCAATTTTGTCACTTTTGGCATGTATTACCTTGGCAAGTTCTACATTTGTTGTATCACTTGGCTTCTCACAGTGTTTCAACAAGAAAAAGAGCATGTATTAGTATTTGTGCATGCATGTTAGGCTTAAGATCTCACCGAAAATGTGGGAAAAAGGGTAAAGTGTGATTTTGTATAAAAATAAACTTATCTTTCTTCTTGCCAAAATTAAAAATATTTCATTTTTGTTTTAAATATAATCAATAGATTTTTAGTTTTCGTATCTGGAGACGCGAGTTTTATTTACAAGGTTTCAAAACAACAACGAATTTTGTGAAACCATTTTCTTCTCTGAAAAATTTGGGGTTGTATAGAAGTCGTTTATCCAAATGAGTTTTGTGTAAGGCTTAAATATGGACAAACAAAAATTCAAGACCTGCAGTATCCCGTCCCTACACTAAAATTGCATATTGTCCTTAATGTGCTCACGCGTAAGCAAAAAGAGAAACAATGAAAAATAAAGAGTGAAAGGGAAGGAGAGACTGGACATGGCGTCCCCGCACTTGGACTTTACCACGCGCCATGCTTTACCTGCGTTCCCGTACATCAAGATTATAAATACCACTCTCCCTTTACTTTGCTCAACACAAACCTACAAAAGAAAAACATAACATCCCTATGTTGGAGGTTTTGGTTGTTTGCTGGCACTTTGCAAAAACAAAAATGTTGATGCAAAATTGCACCGGGCGAACCAAGACTTCCAATTTATTTAAACAAAATAAATACATAACAGATTTGTTTATTTGCGAGTTCCAAGTTCAACCCGGTTTTTATTTTTACCGTTATTAGGTGGCTTTTCCTTGATTTGTTTTCCACTCGTTCCGGTTAGTTTTATTCTTTCATTATCAGATGAGAAAAATCTGATAATAATTTCAAAGTAAAATTTCAAATGTCGGAACGAGTCGGGGCACCAAAACTTATACTTACCTAGACTAGATATGGCTAGTAGTTTCTTACTTCTTTCTTTGACGGGTGCACATGAATTATCACAGGCGTCTATAAGTGTGCGTCCCCAAGGTGCTTGGAGAGCTAGCTTGATTTCGAGAGAAGGTGGTTCTTCAGTGGATGGTCTATTCGGGGGTTCCTTCTCTTGATCAATGACTTCAGCTGGATGGATGGGCTCCAAATGTGTTTCTTCAGGGGGCCGAGCCTCTTCCTTCAAGTTCTCTAGGGGGATTACTTCATCTTCTTCTATGTGCCAATGAGCGTCATCTTGAGAAGGATATTGGAGTGCTACCTTTACCTCCATGGGGAACTCGTTGCCTTCGAGTTGTAACTTGATGTGCTGGTTGTTCGTCGCTTCCTCTTGGATGGCATCCCATCGCTTGAAGGGAGCTAAAGGGATTGCGTCCAAATCCTCCATCTCTAAAAAACTGGTTGTCTCGGGAGCATTTTGAGGTTCCTCTTCTGGGTTGACTTCTTGGTTTACACGTTCTCGTGTTTCGTCTTCTTCCACCTTTATTGCTTTAAGGTTTATTGCTATGACCTTGAACATTAGTTCAAACATTTCTTCACTCATTTCTTCAAGGTCATTTTCATGTGGGAAGAAGGTGATTCTATTATAGATGGTAGGTAATTATTTTCAGTTTTTTCTGGACATTCGTTCCCTGTTTGTTGTTTTCCGCACCAATAACAATAGAAAGTGAAACCATGTATACACGGAGAAGAAAGTGAAAACCCGTCCTCCTCAACTGACATCGAAGTTAATGATACCTGATATGTGCGTCGTGTCAGGTAAGGAAATCTTCCGAAATCTTTGCTGTCAGGGGGCACAGGCCGTGCCTCTATGGGCACGGGCCATGTCGGGCCAGTGGCACGGGTCGCGTCTGTCAGGGGACCGTATGACGCGCAAAAATTCTACTTTCTTGAAGATTGGGTTGGGCACGGGTTGTGCCTAGATAGGCAAGGTTCGTGCCTCGTTTTAAACATGCCTTTTTTATCTCATAATCTTCTTCCTCTCGTCGAGATACTCTAAATTCACTATTTATGGGTCAAGGTAACTCATTTTCTAGCCCGAGATATGCTTCCGTGAAGTTTTATGCGATCCCTGAGTACACCTTTGTCTTCTATCCGCTGTGCTCCGAGCCAGGCTATGTTTAAGAATTACCACCTTGTCTTGAATTGAGAAAGAGACGTGTGAGGGCGCTTTTTCCATTTTGCAGAGGCGAAGCGCGAGTCTTGGCTCAAAATTACGAAGTTTTCGGTTTATCTTCATTTTCAGCATAAATGACTTCTTTTGTGATTTTCACCTGGATCACACTGAAAAACTACAATGGAAACAACATGACACTGTTTTTTTATTAGTTAGTCATAAATAATCCAAAATGTGAGGAATATTTGATGTAAAAATATGTATAATTAAGCGTACATCAAACATCCCCACACTTGAAACTTTGCTTGTCCTCAAGCAAAGCTCAAAATGTGGCATGACACTTCCCAAGATAAGGGTAGTCCGTGTGTTAAGATTCCGAGTCTTTTAAACCGGCGTCCAGTTATTTCCATCTTTCACTTCCATTGATTTATTTTACTTTTGTCAAAACATTCACAACTGTAGCAAGCTTACTAAAAAGTTTAGATTTATACAACCTCACACACCTCACAAATGATCACTCGGCACTCGGGTTAGTATATGTATAATTTGAGTGAACTCTCGTGCCAAGTGAAAACAAGCAAATAGCATAGGCTTGACAGGAAATCAAACCTCCACCGATATTACTAGAATCCAAGCAATCATTAGGAGGGCTTAAAAAGGTTGTAGGGTAGGCTTGGGCTAAGGGTATGGATGTCTTTTATAAAAGTGGCTAAAAGTTGCAAAAACGTCGATCTTTTATAATAAACTTTATTTTCTGACTTGAAACATAAATACTACAAACTATGCTAAGAGCTTTTGATTATTCTCTTTTTATTCTTCTAGTAACTAACAACTATCATCAACTTTTTTTATATGATAAACTATTTGCTGAAAAAGTCACTTGTTGACGTTTTTATAAAAAGACCACATTTTGCGAAAAGAAAGGGTTTAAAATAAAAAGGCTTTTGCCTGGTAGGTTAGTTTGCAAATAAATTTGCGGGTGTTGAATCAAAGAGAAGTCTCAAAGGGGCTAACTATGGGAATAATATATCGGTAGGTAAAGCAAAGGGGGTTGAGAAGCGAAAAAGGGGTTAAAATCCTAGGTATCTCAATCACTTGATTACGAATTTCCAATTTTGTCACTTTTGGCATGTATTACCTTGGCAAGTTCTACATTTGTTGTATCACTTGGCTTCTCACAGTGTTTCAACAAGAAAAAGAGCATGTATTAGTATTTGTGCATGCATGTTAGGCTTAAGATCTCACCGAAAATGTGGGAAAAAGGGTAAAGTGTGATTTTGTATAAAAATAAACTTATCTTTCTTCTTGCCAAAATTAAAAATATTTCATTTTTGTTCTAAATATAATCAATAGATTTTTAGTTTTCGTATCTGGAGACGCGAGTTTTATTTACAAGGTTTCAAAACAACAACGAATTTTGTGAAACCATTTTTTTCTCTGAAAAATTTGGGGTTGTACAAAAGTCGTTTATCCAAATGAGTTTTGTGTAAGGCTTGAATATGGACAAACAAAAATTCAAGACCTGCAGTATCCCGTCCCTACACTAAAATTGCATATTGTCCTTAATGTGCTCACGCGTAAGCAAAAAGAGAAACAATGAAAAATAAAGAGTGAAAGGGAAGGAGAGACTGGACATGGCGTCCCCGCACTTGGACTTTACCACGCGCCATGCTTTACCTGCGTTCCCGTACATCAAGATTATAAATACCACTCTCCCTTTACTTTGCTCAACACAAACCTACAAAAGAAAAACATAACATCCCTATGTTGGAGGTTTTGGTTGTTTGCTGGCACTTTGCAAAAACAAAAATGTTGATGCAAAATTGCACCGGGCGAACCAAGACTTCCAATTTATTTAAACAAAATAAATACATAACAGCTTTGTTTATTTGCGAGTTCCAAGTTCAACCCGGTTTTTATTTTTACCGTTATTAGGTGGCTTTTCCTTGATTTGTTTTCCACTCGTTCCGGTTAGTTTTATTCTTTCATTATCAGATGAGAAAAATCTGATAATAATTTCAAAGTAAAATTTCAAATGTCGGAACGAGTCGGGGCACCAAAACTTATACTTACCTAGACTAGATATGGCTAGTAGTTTCTTACTTCTTTCTTTGACGGGTGCACATGAATTATCACAGGCGTCTATAAGTGTGCGTCCCCAAGGTGCTTGGAGAGCTAGCTTGATTTCGAGAGAAGGTGGTTCTTCAGTGGATGGTCTATTCGGGGGTTCCTTCTCTTGATCAATGACTTCAGCTGGATGGATGGGCTCCAAATGTGTTTCTTCAGGGGGCCGAGCCTCTTCCTTCAAGTTCTCTAGGGGGATTACTTCATCTTCTTCTATGTGCCAATGAGCGTCATCTTGAGAAGGATATTGGAGTGCTACCTTTACCTCCATGGGGAACTCGTTGCCTTCGAGTTGTAACTTGATGTGCTGGTTGTTCGTCGCTTCCTCTTGGATGGCATCCCATCGCTTGAAGGGAGCTAAAGGGATTGCGTCCAAATCCTCCATCTCTAAAAAACTGGTTGTCTCGGGAGCATTTTGAGGTTCCTCTTCTGGGTTGACTTCTTGGTTTACACGTTCTCGTGTTTCGTCTTCTTCCACCTTTATTGCTTTAAGGTTTATTGCTATGACCTTGAACATTAGTTCAAACATTTCTTCACTCATTTCTTCAAGGTCATTTTCATGAGGGAAGAAGGTGATTCTATTATAGATGGTAGGTAATTATTTTCAGTTTTTTCTGGACATTCGTTCCCTGTTTGTTGTTTTCCGCACCAATAACAATAGAAAGTGAAACCATGTATACACGGAGAAGAAAGTGAAAACCCGTCCTCCTCAACTGACATCGAAGTTAATGATACCTGATATGTGCGTCGTGTCAGGTAAGGAAATCTTCCGAAATCTTTGCTGTCAGGGGGCACAGGCCGTGCCTCTATGGGCACGGGCCATGTCGGGCCAGTGGCACGGGTTGCGTCTGTCAGGGGACCGTATGACGCGCAAAAATTCTACTTTCTAGAAGATTGGGTTGGGCACGGGTTGTGCCTAGATAGGCAAGGTTCGTGCCTCATTTTAAACATGCCTTTTTATCTCATAATCTTCTTCCTCTCGTCGAGATACTCTAAATTCACTATTTATGGGTCAAGGCTAGCCCGAGATATGCTTCCGTGAAGTTTTATGCGATCCCTGAGTACACCTTTGTCTTCTATCCGCTGTGCTCCGAGCCAGGCTATGTTTAAGAATTACCACCTTGTCTTGAATTGAGAAAGAGACGTGTGAGGGCGCTTTTTCCATTTTGCAGAGGCGAAGCGCGAGTCTTGGCTCAAAATTACGAAGTTTTCGGTTTATCTTCATTTTCAGCATAAATGACTTCTTTTGTGATTTTCACCTGGATCACACTGAAAAACTACAATGGAAACAACATGACACTGTTTTTTTATTAGTTAGTCATAAATAATCCAAAATGTGAGGAATATTTGATGTAAAAATATGTATAATTAAGCGTACATCAAACATCCCCACACTTGAAACTTTGCTTGTCCTCAAGCAAAGCTCAAAATGTGGCATGACACTTCCCAAGATAAGGGTAGTCCGTGTGTTAAGATTCCGAGTCTTTTAAACCGGCGTCCAGTTATTTCCATCTTTCACTTCCATTGATTTATTTTACTTTTGTCAAAACATTCACAACTGTAGCAAGCTTACTAAAAAGTTTAGATTTATACAACCTCACACACCTCACAAATGATCACTCGGCACTCGGGTTAGTATATGTATAATTTGAGTGAACTCTCGTGCCAAGTGAAAACAAGCAAATAGCATAGGCTTGACAGGAAATCAAACCTCCACCGATATTACTAGAATCCAAGCAATCATTAGGAGGGCTTAAAAAGGTTGTAGGGTAGGCTTGGGCTAAGGGTATGGATGTCTTTTATAAAAGTGGCTAAAAGTTGCAAAAACGTCGATCTTTTATAATAAACTTTATTTTCTGACTTGAAACATAAATACTACAAACTATGCTAAGAGCTTTTGATTATTCTCTTTTTATTCTTCTAGTAACTAACAACTATCATCAACTTTTTTTATATGATAAACTATTTGCTGAAAAAGTCACTTGTTGACGTTTTTATAAAAAGACCACATTTTGCGAAAAGAAAGGGTTTAAAATAAAAAGGCTTTTGCCTGGTAGGTTAGTTTGCAAATAAATTTGCGGGTGTTGAATCAAAGAGAAGTCTCAAAGGGGCTAACTATGGGAATAATATATCGGTAGGTAAAGCAAAGGGGGTTGAGAAGCGAAAAAGGGGTTAAAATCCTAGGTATCTCAATCACTTGATTACGAATTTCCAATTTTGTCACTTTTGGCATGTATTACCTTGGCAAGTTCTACATTTGTTGTATCACTTGGCTTCTCACAGTGTTTCAACAAGAAAAAGAGCATGTATTAGTATTTGTGCATGCATGTTAGGCTTAAGATCTCACCGAAAATGTGGGAAAAAGGGTAAAGTGTGATTTTGTATAAAAATAAACTTATCTTTCTTCTTGCCAAAATTAAAAATATTTCATTTTTGTTCTAAATATAATCAATAGATTTTTAGTTTTCGTATCTGGAGACGCGAGTTTTATTTACAAGGTTTCAAAACAACAACGAATTTTGTGAAACCATTTTTTTCTCTGAAAAATTTGGGGTTGTACAAAAGTCGTTTATCCAAATGAGTTTTGTGTAAGGCTTGAATATGGACAAACAAAAATTCAAGACCTGCAGTATCCCGTCCCTACACTAAAATTGCATATTGTCCTTAATGTGCTCACGCGTAAGCAAAAAGAGAAACAATGAAAAATAAAGAGTGAAAGGGAAGGAGAGACTGGACATGGCGTCCCCGCACTTGGACTTTACCACGCGCCATGCTTTACCTGCGTTCCCGTACATCAAGATTATAAATACCACTCTCCCTTTACTTTGCTCAACACAAACCTACAAAAGAAAAACATAACATCCCTATGTTGGAGGTTTTGGTTGTTTGCTGGCACTTTGCAAAAACAAAAATGTTGATGCAAAATTGCACCGGGCGAACCAAGACTTCCAATTTATTTAAACAAAATAAATACATAACAGCTTTGTTTATTTGCGAGTTCCAAGTTCAACCCGGTTTTTATTTTTACCGTTATTAGGTGGCTTTTCCTTGATTTGTTTTCCACTCGTTCCGGTTAGTTTTATTCTTTCATTATCAGATGAGAAAAATCTGATAATAATTTCAAAGTAAAATTTCAAATGTCGGAACGAGTCGGGGCACCAAAACTTATACTTACCTAGACTAGATATGGCTAGTAGTTTCTTACTTCTTTCTTTGACGGGTGCACATGAATTATCACAGGCGTCTATAAGTGTGCGTCCCCAAGGTGCTTGGAGAGCTAGCTTGATTTCGAGAGAAGGTGGTTCTTCAGTGGATGGTCTATTCGGGGGTTCCTTCTCTTGATCAATGACTTCAGCTGGATGGATGGGCTCCAAATGTGTTTCTTCAGGGGGCCGAGCCTCTTCCTTCAAGTTCTCTAGGGGGATTACTTCATCTTCTTCTATGTGCCAATGAGCGTCATCTTGAGAAGGATATTGGAGTGCTACCTTTACCTCCATGGGGAACTCGTTGCCTTCGAGTTGTAACTTGATGTGCTGGTTGTTCGTCGCTTCCTCTTGGATGGCATCCCATCGCTTGAAGGGAGCTAAAGGGATTGCGTCCAAATCCTCCATCTCTAAAAAACTGGTTGTCTCGGGAGCATTTTGAGGTTCCTCTTCTGGGTTGACTTCTTGGTTTACACGTTCTCGTGTTTCGTCTTCTTCCACCTTTATTGCTTTAAGGTTTATTGCTATGACCTTGAACATTAGTTCAAACATTTCTTCACTCATTTCTTCAAGGTCATTTTCATGAGGGAAGAAGGTGATTCTATTATAGATGGTAGGTAATTATTTTCAGTTTTTTCTGGACATTCGTTCCCTGTTTGTTGTTTTCCGCACCAATAACAATAGAAAGTGAAACCATGTATACACGGAGAAGAAAGTGAAAACCCGTCCTCCTCAACTGACATCGAAGTTAATGATACCTGATATGTGCGTCGTGTCAGGTAAGGAAATCTTCCGAAATCTTTGCTGTCAGGGGGCACAGGCCGTGCCTCTATGGGCACGGGCCATGTCGGGCCAGTGGCACGGGTTGCGTCTGTCAGGGGACCGTATGACGCGCAAAAATTCTACTTTCTAGAAGATTGGGTTGGGCACGGGTTGTGCCTAGATAGGCAAGGTTCGTGCCTCATTTTAAACATGCCTTTTTATCTCATAATCTTCTTCCTCTCGTCGAGATACTCTAAATTCACTATTTATGGGTCAAGGCTAGCCCGAGATATGCTTCCGTGAAGTTTTATGCGATCCCTGAGTACACCTTTGTCTTCTATCCGCTGTGCTCCGAGCCAGGCTATGTTTAAGAATTACCACCTTGTCTTGAATTGAGAAAGAGACGTGTGAGGGCGCTTTTTCCATTTTGCAGAGGCGAAGCGCGAGTCTTGGCTCAAAATTACGAAGTTTTCGGTTTATCTTCATTTTCAGCATAAATGACTTCTTTTGTGATTTTCACCTGGATCACACTGAAAAACTACAATGGAAACAACATGACACTGTTTTTTTATTAGTTAGTCATAAATAATCCAAAATGTGAGGAATATTTGATGTAAAAATATGTATAATTAAGCGTACATCAAACATCCCCACACTTGAAACTTTGCTTGTCCTCAAGCAAAGCTCAAAATGTGGCATGACACTTCCCAAGATAAGGGTAGTCCGTGTGTTAAGATTCCGAGTCTTTTAAACCGGCGTCCAGTTATTTCCATCTTTCACTTCCATTGATTTATTTTACTTTTGTCAAAACATTCACAACTGTAGCAAGCTTACTAAAAAGTTTAGATTTATACAACCTCACACACCTCACAAATGATCACTCGGCACTCGGGTTAGTATATGTATAATTTGAGTGAACTCTCGTGCCAAGTGAAAACAAGCAAATAGCATAGGCTTGACAGGAAATCAAACCTCCACCGATATTACTAGAATCCAAGCAATCATTAGGAGGGCTTAAAAAGGTTGTAGGGTAGGCTTGGGCTAAGGGTATGGATGTCTTTTATAAAAGTGGCTAAAAGTTGCAAAAACGTCGATCTTTTATAATAAACTTTATTTTCTGACTTGAAACATAAATACTACAAACTATGCTAAGAGCTTTTGATTATTCTCTTTTTATTCTTCTAGTAACTAACAACTATCATCAACTTTTTTTATATGATAAACTATTTGCTGAAAAAGTCACTTGTTGACGTTTTTATAAAAAGACCACATTTTGCGAAAAGAAAGGGTTTAAAATAAAAAGGCTTTTGCCTGGTAGGTTAGTTTGCAAATAAATTTGCGGGTGTTGAATCAAAGAGAAGTCTCAAAGGGGCTAACTATGGGAATAATATATCGGTAGGTAAAGCAAAGGGGGTTGAGAAGCGAAAAAGGGGTTAAAATCCTAGGTATCTCAATCACTTGATTACGAATTTCCAATTTTGTCACTTTTGGCATGTATTACCTTGGCAAGTTCTACATTTGTTGTATCACTTGGCTTCTCACAGTGTTTCAACAAGAAAAAGAGCATGTATTAGTATTTGTGCATGCATGTTAGGCTTAAGATCTCACCGAAAATGTGGGAAAAAGGGTAAAGTGTGATTTTGTATAAAAATAAACTTATCTTTCTTCTTGCCAAAATTAAAAATATTTCATTTTTGTTCTAAATATAATCAATAGATTTTTAGTTTTCGTATCTGGAGACGCGAGTTTTATTTACAAGGTTTCAAAACAACAACGAATTTTGTGAAACCATTTTTTTCTCTGAAAAATTTGGGGTTGTACAAAAGTCGTTTATCCAAATGAGTTTTGTGTAAGGCTTGAATATGGACAAACAAAAATTCAAGACCTGCAGTATCCCGTCCCTACACTAAAATTGCATATTGTCCTTAATGTGCTCACGCGTAAGCAAAAAGAGAAACAATGAAAAATAAAGAGTGAAAGGGAAGGAGAGACTGGACATGGCGTCCCCGCACTTGGACTTTACCACGCGCCATGCTTTACCTGCGTTCCCGTACATCAAGATTATAAATACCACTCTCCCTTTACTTTGCTCAACACAAACCTACAAAAGAAAAACATAACATCCCTATGTTGGAGGTTTTGGTTGTTTGCTGGCACTTTGCAAAAACAAAAATGTTGATGCAAAATTGCACCGGGCGAACCAAGACTTCCAATTTATTTAAACAAAATAAATACATAACAGCTTTGTTTATTTGCGAGTTCCAAGTTCAACCCGGTTTTTATTTTTACCGTTATTAGGTGGCTTTTCCTTGATTTGTTTTCCACTCGTTCCGGTTAGTTTTATTCTTTCATTATCAGATGAGAAAAATCTGATAATAATTTCAAAGTAAAATTTTAAATGTCGGAACGAGTCGGGGCACCAAAACTTATACTTACCTAGACTAGATATGGCTAGTAGTTTCTTACTTCTTTCTTTGACGGGTGCACATGAATGATCACAGGCGTCTATAAGTGTG
This sequence comes from Deinandra increscens subsp. villosa, assembly GCA_039602395.1. NCBI lineage: Eukaryota > Viridiplantae > Streptophyta > Magnoliopsida > Asterales > Asteraceae > Deinandra > Deinandra increscens. The sequence continues at coordinate 60,901,121 of JBCNJP010000007.1, read as the reverse complement.
CGTCCCCAAGGTGCTTGGAGAGCTAGCTTGATTTCGAGAGAAGGTGGTTCTTCAGTGGATGGTCTATTCGGGGGTTCCTTCTCTTGATCAATGACTTCAGCTGGATGGATGGGCTCCGAATGTGTTTCTTCAGGGGGCCGAGCCTCTTCCTTCAAGTTCTCTAGGGGGATTACTTCATCTTCTTCTATGTGCCAATGAGCGTCATCTTGAGAAGGATATTGGAGTGCTAGCTTTACCTCCATGGGGAACTCGTCGCCTTCGAGTTGTAACTTGATGTGCTGGTTGTTCGTCGCTTCCTCTTGGATGGCATCCCATCGCTTGAAGGGAGCTGAAGGGATTGCGTCCAAATCCTCCATCTCTAAAAAACTGGTTGTCTCGGGAGCATCTTGAGGTTCCTCTTCTGGGTTGACTTCTTGGTTTACACGTTCTCGAGTTTCGTCTTCTTCCACCTTTATTGCTTTAAGGTTTATTGTTGTGACCTTGAACATTAGTTCAAACATTTCTTCACTCATTTCTTCAAGGTCATTTTCATGAGGGAAGAAGGTGATTCTATTATAGATGGTGGGTAATTATTTTCAGTTTTTTCTGCACATTCGTCCCCCGTTTGTTGTTTTCCGCACCAATAACAATAGAAAGTGAAACCATGTATACACGGAGAAGAAAGTGAAAACCCGTCCTCCTAAACCGACATCGAAGTTAATGATACCTGATATGTGCGTCATGTGAAATATCAAACAAAGTACAAGTTCAAGCCAATTCATACATGGCCGAACCAGGTCCGAACCTGGAGTTCGGACTGGCCGAACCTGGAGTTTGGACAGGGATCAGCCAGCTGAGTATATATAGATGTTTGGACATTGTGTTAGAGCATATTCCTATGCCACGATGTGTCTCGTGTATTGTATCTATGTAATGAGAGCAATTGTGTGAGTCTTGGTAGGCAACTGAGCGTACCACATGGTCTGCCGGACCAGTTGGTGCAGCGTACCAGTTGGTACGCTGGGTGGTACGCCAGCTAGTCTAAGTTACCTATAAATAGGTAGTTTGTGTTGAGAGCAATAGCACTGATAGAGAACTTCAAGTCATATTCTACATTTTCTGTGTGTGTGTTTCTGTGTGTATGCTCTCAAGGTTTCATCAATACAAATCTCATTTGTATTTACTTTTGATCTCGTTTCATCTCATTATCACGTGATTAGCAATCGATCCGTCGCTCCATGGTTTTACAAGTGGTATCAGAGCTATCTGGTTCCATTTGCTGATCATATTCTGTGATTTTGGAGATTTCTAGAGAGAGAAAGTTTGGGTTTTCTTCATTTTTCATCAAATTTCCGCAATTCCGAGTGTTTCAACGATGGAAAATGATTTCTGAGTGTTGCTGGAGTGTTTTCGCATCATACTAAAGCAATTTCCAGCTCCAAAAGTCAAATTTCACGAAAATCAGTGAATTCAGCCTCGAAATCAGTTGGTCCGCCGGATGAATTTTCTGGTCTGCCGGATGAAGTTTCTGGTCCGCTAGGCAATCTTCATCAGCTGGTCCGTGGCAGTTATAGCGTATCAGTGTGATCCGCTGAAAAATCTGGTCCGCCGTACCAGTTTTTGGTCCGCCGGATCAATCTGATCCGCTAGTTGAAAATGCGTGAGCATCGGATCGTCTACTCGATCTAGTTAATCGGACATCGAAACGTAAATAACCGATTGTTTTATTGATCAAACGAGAACAATTACAACCAGTAAACCACAGAGAATTGACACCGAGAAACACACTCAGAAACACACACTTAAGATTCGCTCACACGCTCAGAACCCCTAAACACAAAGACCAAACTACTATATATACCCGATCGGCCGAACTCCCACCGAACCCCAGGTTCGGCCGGTCCGAACTTCAAGTTCGGACCAGGTTCGGCCAACCCTATATTGGCTAGAACTTGATCTTCGTTCGATACTTCACACGACGCACATTTCAGGTATCAACAAACTCCCCCTCGTCGTGTGCAGTATCTCTTCTCTTTTCTTCTCAACATCATCAAATATGTATCATCAATCAAGCTCCCCCTCAAGTAAAGAATCCGTTTATCCAATGAAATGAATCTTCGAACAAACTCCTCCTCAACTCAATCGTAGCTTGATCTTGAATACTTGATGATATCTAGTATATCTCTTGGTCTTTATCAACAGCTTCAGAAGACTTGAAGTTGTGATAGCTTGCACAACAGCATCCTGCATTAACACTTAAATAATCTTGGCGCAAAACGTCTCTTCAAGACTCCAAGATATGATTTTTTGGCTTTTTGAAACTTATACTAAAACACACCCAAAATCTTTTTGATCTTTTCTAAAATGAAATGAAATTGCAATACAGAATCAAACACTATTTTTGGTATGAGAAAGATCACTATATGGGATCATATTGATCATAACACACTGAACTACACTTCAATTTCAATTAATTGAAGCACACAAGTCATGTCGATTGCCGGTATAATTTGTCCATCTTAAGCTCAGACAGAATCATACTCATAACATCTGGATATGTTAAGGTATTGATTAGATTTGCTTTGACCAGTGTACCCCACACTATCAGACATATTCAGACATTTTCTGTTTTTCTTTCTTTTTCTTTTGTGTGATTACATTTGTGAACTTTCACACTGCATAATATTTTTCATGATACAGTCAACTGTGTTCCATGCAAAAAGAAATAAGAACGTTAAATCGTCTACCTTAAGGTCGATCTTTCGATACGCAGATAAGGCCTCAGATTTAACAAAATAAGAAAAATAAAACAAGTTGAAATTGTATAACCCAACAACAATCAGGTCGGTACTTCCGTACACGCAGAGAAAGTCCGATGAGTTATACGAAACACTAAAGAAAATAAAGCAGAACGTCAAACGAACAACGATCAGGTCGGTCTTTCGACACGCAGAGAAAGTCCGATCGTTTGACAAAATAAAGAAAATCAAACAAGTTTAAATCTTTGCAAAATGAACACATGTGTACACAGTGACTTCTCATTACTATTGTCACACTTATTTTTCTTTTTGTGTCATGAAATACGCATCAAGATGTTGTCCACTTGGTCAAGCATTAGCATTTAATATTTATCACATCTGAATACTTTCTAATTTGCCAAGCCTACCAAGCACATCAAACAATGATCTTATGGCCCTTTCATCTACTTTATCCATGAGTCAGATACGTATGCCAATGTACCATCATTTCCCAATGATCAATTTCTCACAATTTTTATATTGTGCATGTATTCACCTTCCTTCCTTATATATTTTGCATGTATTCACCTTCTCCCCATACCATGTATTTTCTCAATTACTCCCCCTTACTTACAATTCTCCCCCTTAAAATGAAAACTCTATTTTTGGATTTTCATTTTACACAAAAATAAGACTCTATTTTTGACTTTTTTGAGAAAAAACATAAGCAAAGAAAATTGATCAATCAACACGGATATGTTTCAAATTTTAGAATTCAGACATATGAGAAAAATTTGTCATTAAATTTAAATTAAGCAGAATACTCCTCCATCAACAACTTTTCAATCGTCGATAGGTCTTCTAGAAGTACCTGCACACTGGACAACCTGATTAGTTCACAAATGACCCGAAGCGAATCGCTTCTGGTCGACCAGTGTCCTGATTTTGCTTTGAAACCACCTTAGGTTTCCATTCCTGTTGTTTTGGTAATTCAGTTTTCGATGAAACAGTCACAGGTGACTGTGATGATGAACCGACATTTTGAGCTTTTGAAAACTGTGGAACAAAACGTTTTTGTTTTTGAAAGAATGTAGGCTCAACTTCATCAAAAACTCTGCCTTGTTTATCAAAGAACTTTGTTGTGGCTTTTTTTTTCCAAAAACTGATTTCTTATGAAATCTTTGTGATGAATCAGCAGGTGAGGGACAATCTTTTGCCATATGCCCTGGGCGACAGCAAATATAACAAATTCTTGTCGTTTTATCCCATCTTTGATGTACCTGCGAAGAATACACATGAATATCTCTAACATGATCAGAATGAGAATCATATACCTGATGCCTGTGATCATGTACCCATTTAGATGTAGGGCTTAGAGATTGAGAACGTTCAGAAGAAATGATTGCTTTCACAAAGACCTCAGCAATCTTCCGAGCATCAACACAATGAAGTGGAAATTCTTTGTCTGAAAATAATTGATCCGAACCCTTGAGTTTGTAAAAACGTTCGGGTTGAATTTTATCAGCTTGAAAAACTTCCTTCTTCACTTGTTTCATCTTTAATTTCTTCAAATCTGGGGATGAAGATGCTTGAACCTCCACAGCTATATCCTTCTTCTCATGAAAACCCAGACCAACATTCTTGCCAGATCCTATCACCGCCGATGTAGAATGTCCATTCTTGGCTAATCTTGTGAATTCAGCTTTCACATCAGGAAGTTTCTTTTGATCATAGAAAATTGACTCATCAATTTCAAGTTGAGACTGAACATTGTCATTTGATGTAGCCGATTTCTCATTATCAGCAGACGACGAACCTGATACAAACTTTGGTGCTGGAGGAATCTCAGATTTCAAGACCTTTTTCTTGTTTTTCTTGTTTTTATTTTTCTTTACAACCTTGACTTCTTCTGAAGTAGAAGATGATATCTTTGAATAATCAAAATCATCAACCTGTTCCTTCACTTGTTTGACAGCTTCCTTGATATGAGTAGGGGGTGATGCAGTTTTATCAAACATTCTTTCAAAATTTGCATCATTTGCTAAGAAGCTTGTGAAAACTTGTGAATTGGAAACATTGTTGAGCAATCTTTTAGCATCAAGAACTTGAATTTTGAGATCAGAAATTTGCTGTTGAGCTTCTGCAAATTCCTTTTCTTTTGAGATCAGAAATTTGCTGTTGCATCATTTGCTGTTGAGCTTCTGCAAGCGAAGATTGTCAAGTCCTTCGTGTAGCTCCTTCTTTAGTTTATCTTCATTTCTCTTTTGAATTTCCAGATTTGCAGTTTGAACCTTGTTAACCCTAACCAACTCACGCTTGTCATCCAACAACTTTTCCATATCAACTTGATATGCTTTGATTTTAGCATCAGATTCTTCAAATCTTTTAGTAAGCAAATCAAGCTTGATCTTGGATTTGTTAAACAAATTCTGAAAATCATTCGCTGCATCTTCTGCCTCTTCCTTCCATTTCTTCACTTCTTTGACTAACTCACCCTTTTCTTCACAAATTTCAGCTTTCGAAGTTTCAGCATTCTTCTTATCTTGCTTCAATACTTCTAAAACTTCATTCAACATTTTGATTTCAGTAGTCAAATCCTCATTCTTCAAAACCAAACCCTTTTCATGCTCTTTAGAAATCTTCAACTCAGATTTAATCACACCAAAATCCTCATTCGGTTGTTGAACTTTCTTTATCAACAAAGCATTGTCCTTCATCAAACTCTCCAAGTTTTCAGCAGATGCATACGAACTTGGTATTGAACTAGTATCTGAATTAGTATCTGAACTTGTATCTGAACAATAATCTTCTTGTTGAACATGAGTGACTATTAAAGCTGATGAATCATAACCAAACTGTTTACCCCAATCAATAACACCATCTTTTTGAACTGTCAAGGCTGTTGTCTTGCCTGTATTACTGGTAGATGGTTGAGTAAAACCAGGTTTGGATGATTGTGGAATATCAGACTTCTGTTGACATTCTTTGGCAAAATGTCCAAGTTGTTGACACTTAAAGCGCCTTAATTTTGACTTGTCAAATCCCAATTTGTCACCAGAAATACGTCTTCCATGTTTCTTGAAAAACCTCTTTGACCGTTGACATAACATAGCATATTGCCAAGAAACATCCAATTCAGTTAATTGATCATCATCAAGTTCATCAAGATCCTCACTGGTTAACTTCGCATCAGCAACATTTTTGAGAATCAGACCAAAAGATGATGAAATCAATGTAGAAATCATTTTGGCACAATCCTCCGTTGATTCAGTCGAGAAAGCACTTTGAGTTGAAATATTCGGAATTGTGAAATTGCAACCTCTTGAAGAATTATTATCAGAATTTCCTGAAGCTCCAGCTAGAAAAGCAACACTTGGTGCAGAATTTAAATTTGGTTTAGTTTTAGCATTCATGCTTGCTGAATTCTCACCATGATACAATTCCGGATTCTGTAAAATAACACTTGACTTTTTGTTGTTTAACATTTCCATTTCTCGAGCATGAAGTTTTCCAGTAAGCTCGTGAAATGTTATTGCTGAATAATCCTTATCATGTGTGAGTAGCAAAACATAATTTTCCCATTTCTCTGGCAAAGCTTCCAAAATCTTTTCTTTTAAATCCGCATCAGATTTTTCAATTCCAACAACCTTCAATTCACTAATCAAATGTGAAAATCTTGAAACTAAAGCAGTAATGTTTTCATTGTCATAATTCTGAAAATTATCAAATTCTTTGTTCAAAACTTTCTTTCGACTCTTCTTGTAATCAGCGTTTCCTTCACATCTTGCGGATAAAGCATCCCACAATTGCTTAGATTTCTTGCAAGTGCTAAATTGATGAAGCAATTCAGTAGGTAACGCCATAGTAAGATAACCATAAACTTTCTGCTCAAGTTCATAACTTTTCCGTTCAGTAGCATCAAAATCTTGAACTTCCATAAAATCTCCATCTTCAGTTGGTCGTTCATACAATTTTCGAATTGGAATCCATAAATCTATGTCATTTGTGCTAATATAAGCAGAAAACCGTTTCTTCCAATTTTGGTAATCTTCCAATTTCAACAGTTTGGGAACTTTCTGACTTGTTCCAATTTCGTTGTCAAAATTAAACATGGTTTGCTTCGCGCTTTGCATTGCGGCAAAAGCTTGAAATTCCGACATCGTTGAAAATTTGAAAAATTCTGCCCTCCGAACTTGCTCCGAACCTAGTCCGAACCTAAATCAGACTCCGAACGAGCTCTGAACCTTGTCCGAATCTATGTCAAGCTCCGAACTCACACCGAACTAGCTCCGAGCCTTCACCAAACGAGCTCCGAATCTATGTAGACTCCGATCTACCTCCGAACCTCAAAGCTCACCGAACCTAGACCGATACACCACCGAACTCTCGCCGAACACTCTCCAAGTCACCTCCGAACCTCAAGGTCGGAGCGGTTACTCCGAGCTTGCCCAGTAACCTCCGAACCTCGAAGACATTTTTCGAAATCTCGTGAAAACGGACTGATTTTGATGAAACTCGATATAGTGGATCAGAAAAAATCGATAGGAAATGATTTAGGAACAATTTTGACACAAAACACACGTCAAGAATGATAGAAAACACGTAATGAAACTCGAGAAAACTTCAAAAACGCTCAATAATCCGAGAATAGCAACCACAGATCAGTAGAGTGAACCAGAAAGCTCTGATACCACTTGAAAATGCGTGAGCATCGGATCGTCTACTCGATCTAGCTAATCGGACATCTAACGTAAATAACCGATTGTTTTATTGATCATACAAGAACAATTACAACCAGTAAACCACAGAGAATTGACACCGAGAAACACACTCAGAAACACACACTTAAGATTCGCTCACACGCTCAGAACCCCTAAACACAAAGACCAAACTACTATATATACCCGATCGGCCGAACTCCCACCGAACCCCAGGTTCGGCCGGTCCGAACTTCAAGTTCGGACCAGGTTCGGCCAACCCTATATTGGCTAGAACTTGATCTTCGTTCGATACTTCACACGACGCACATTTCAGGTATCAACACTAGTACAAATTGGTCCGCTGGTTATAAATCTGATCCGCAGGTATAATCTGGTTCGCTGAGATTGATCTGGTCCGCTTTTGGTCCGCAAATACAAATCTGGTCCGCTGATTTTGGTATGGTCCGCTGGCAGAAAAGTGGTCATCACTAAAATTGACATAACTTGAGAACCGTTAAGAGTTAGGGAACCCAATACCAGCCAAAACGTTCGTATCGACGAGATCTAGGACTTGTACCCGCCTACGGCCAGTACCGACAAGTTTTGACCCCCTAAATCCGCTTGGAAAGCCTCCGTTTTTGAGTTAGAAGATTTTGAAGCGTCATATTTCGGAAAATATGTCGTATTTTCAAGCGTTTTCCGCGATTCAAAATACGATGCAAGCTATGATTAACTATGATAATGAAATAGGAACAAGTCAGAAAGTTCTGAAATTACTCAGATTGGAAGATTATCATAGTTGGGTGAAGCGATTCAATGCATATGTTGGTGCAAATGATGTTGATTTTTGGATATCTTACAATAATCTATATGAGTATCCAACAGGACAAAATGGAAGGCCAGTTTTGCAACAAAGTCTTACTGGTGAACAAAAGAAGGCATATCAAGCAGAACAAAAAGCTTATGGTGCTTTAACGATGACATTACCTTCCGACTTATTACATCAATTTTCTGCGTATACTTCTGCAAAAGAATTGTGGGATGCAATTCAAAAACGATGTGAGGGTAATGATCAATTCAAGAAAAGCAAACAAAAGGTTCTAAGAAAAGAGTTCGACAATTTCAAGCATTATCCAGATGAGAATATTTCAAAGCTTAGCACTAGGTTTTCACATTTATTAAGTGAAATGGCTTTAGTTGGCATCAAAAAGGAAGAAGCTGGTCTAAAAGAGAAGATACTAAAGGCATTACCTGAAAAATGGGAGAATTATGTAATGATGATTACTCATGATAAAGAATTTTCAGGGTTGTCATTCATCAATTTGATTGAGCAGATACAAGCAAGAGATATGGAGTTGAGTGTCAACAAATCCATGCCTGCACAAGTACAGAATCCAGCTGCATATCGTGGTGAAAATGATTCTACCATAAATGCTAAAAAGACAAACATTTACAGTGAAGGTCCTAAACTGCATTTCTTGCTGGAAAAACTGAGAGTTATGGTGATTCTCCACGTTGTACTTTTACAAGTCCAAACCGATCATCAAAGTCTACAATTCCTGATAAGGCATCTGAGGATCTAGCTTCATTGTTATCTGCATTTATATCATCGTCAAATGGTTCAATTTTTGGGAAACTTGGAGAAGTTGATTTGGTTGCAAATGACTTAGGTGAGTTGAATGATGATCATTTGAACGAGTTAGATTTACATTGGCAATTTGCTATGATTGTTGAAAGAGGTAGGAGATACATGAAGAAGCATGGTAAACAATCTTTTATTCCAGGAGGAAAACTTGGATTGGATAAATCCAAAGTTAAGTGTTTCAAATGTACACAAGTTGGACATTTTGCTCGTGAATGTAACAATTCAAAAGTATCTGCATCATCGTCTTCAACAAACAATTCTAAATCACAAGCTTTGACTTCATACACGACTGAAGGATATGATTGGGAAAGAGATATAGGAATAATTGAAGAGAGACAGAATCAGATAGCATTAACTGCAACTCTCAATGCAGATGTTTCTACAAATTCTATTTACAAGACATCACCTGCCATGGTGTATAACGCTGATCTAAAACAATATGTTAAATTGTATCCTGATGAATCTGCACTTCTTGCTGAAGTTGGTTGTCACGAATTACATGATTCAGATTCAGACACAAGTTCATATGAAACAGTTGTGGAAGATGGTACTGTAGAAGTGACAAAAGAGTGTCAAGAAAAATATGAATCTTTGTTAGCAGAGAATGGTTTGATCTCTGAAGAACTCAAAGCTGTTAAAGCTGAATTAGAATGTTCACAACAAAGATGTGCTGATTTAGAAAGAGTCAATACAGAACTGGTTCAAAGTGCTGAAAAATGGGAAACTGAAGCAAAGGATGTTATTGGAGATTTTGATAATCTATTTGAGAAATCAACAGCTAGAGTGGAATCTCTTCTGAAATCTAATGTTGAACTTTAAAAGGCTTTTGATGACGTTACTGCTGCTGAAAATGTTCATAAAGCAGTGATTTCTGAATTACAAGATAGAGTTATAGAACTTAAAGAGGAACTTTCAAAGCTTAGAGATGAAAATGTTCAGGTTCGTGAGAAGAATGGAATTTTAACAAAAGATGTTGCTTATTACACAAAGAAGTGGGAAAAAGTTCATGCTGAGTTAATGGAAATTTGTGATACAAAACGACAACTAAAGTCAGAATACAATGAGTTGTCAGATCAATTTATTGATATTCAAAAAGAATTGATGGATGCTCAAGTCAAGATCTCTGAGTTGAAAATTGAGATTCTTGTTCTTCAAAAACAAGTAAAGAATTCAGCTATGTCTCCTACTTTACTGAATTATATTTACAATCAGGAGAAGAGTGACGATAGTGTGAAATTAGAGGATTTGCATTCTGTTCCAGCTCCGGTGGTTATCTTAAATCCTCCATCTGTGTCACTTGATCCAAGAGTTGAATTGCAAGATTATTCTAAATTTGCAACTCCAACAACTAAGAAGAAAAACAAATCTAAGAAAGTGGAGAAGAAATTGGGTGAAGCTCCAAAGTTTGTTTCAACTTCCAAAGTTTTGGCAGAGGAAAAGATTTAGTGTTTCAATGACATATCATTTTCAAATGTTTTTCAACCGATTTTTCCAAAACTAAAACTGCAAAGTGTCGGTGTTGGTCGATCAATTTTCTTTCTTGTTCATATGTTTACATTTTTGTAGTTGTACATTTTTTTAGGGGGAGAAAATTGAAAATTCAAAAAATAGTGTTTGTTTGAATTTTAGGGGGAGAAATTGGAAAAATATAAAAAAGGAAAAATATAAAAAAATGGAAAATTGAGAAATTGATCCGACAAAAGCGAGAAATGATAGTACATCAGCATATATGTTATCTGACATGGATAGACTAAGTCTAAAGGCTGTAGGTACTTGCATAATCTGTGAATGTGCATGACTAATCTGATATCTGCAAGTAAGATATAAGCATAAAGCTTGCCTGATGATCTTTGGTTATTTGCTTCTTGATGAATGCTGTGTGATGATTCCAAAATAGAATAAAGAGATATCCTGATGAATGCATGTTTTCATTTTGCAAAAATTTCAATTTGTTTGATTTTCTTTATTTTGTCAAACGATCGGCCTTTCTCTGCGTATCGAAAGATCGACCTGATTGGTGTTCGTTTGACGTTCTGCTTTATTTTCTTTGGTGTTTCGTATAATCCATCGGACTTTCTCTGCGTGTACGGGAGTACCGACCTGATTGTTGTTGGATTATACAAATTCTGCTTTATTTTATATTTCTTATTTTCCTAAACAATCGGACTTTCTCTGCGTGCTCACAAGCCGACCTGATTGTTGTTTGTTTAGGGTTCTGCTTTAATTTTGCATGACTCATCAAGGATGATTAAATCTCTAAGAAAGTTGGATTTATATGATAAATATGATGATTTACCAGTATTTCTGATAGAGTGGAGGCCGAGTTATCAGTGCATGATAAAATTACCTTAAGAATATCTGAAAACGATAAATAATGATTGGTACATGCTGAAATAAACATAAATGTTGTATTTGCGATTATCTTGGCTTGCATGCTGATTAAGACCGAAATTGAAATGTGCTAGATGCGTTATTTCTGATATGATCTCGTGTCGTGATCTTTCTCGCAAAAGACAAAAATAGTGTGAAATTTAGTATTTCATTTCTGTATTGCATTTATATTTCCATTTTAGTAAAATTCAAAAAGATTTTTGGTGTGTTTTAGCATAACTTTGAAAAATCAAAAAGATTTTAGGTGTGTTTTGACCTAAAGTTTCTAAAAGCCAAAAAGATTTTATTTCTTATTTGTTTTCGATCGATCAACACTTGATTCAAAATCAAAGGTTACAAAATGGATATCTAGGATTCTCAAAGAGAAGTTTTGCTCCAAGATTAAATTAAGCTTGGTAATTTGTATAGAAAACAAACTCCGCACTTTTTGTCTTCTAAAGTCGCAGGTTCTGTGTGTCAAGACTCGAGCATGGTGTAAAGAGGGAGTTTGTTATATCATTCTCAAGTGGATCTTGGTGATCAAAGATGTTTCAAGTAGAGATCCAGCCGTGCAAGCTCTGTTTCTGACAAGATTTCAAGTTGAAGATCTGATGCAGCAATGTTAAAGATTGAAGACTAGAGATTTAGTTAGACTAGATACACTACACGTTAAGGGGGAGTTTGTTAGAGCATATTCCTATGCCACGATGTGTCTCGTGTATTGTATCTATGTAATGAGAGCAATTGTGTGAGTCTTGGTAGGCAACTGAGCGTACCACATGGTCCGCTGGACCAGTTGGTGCAGCGTACCAGTTGGTACGCTGGGTGGTACGCCAGCTAGTCTAAGTTACCTATAAATAGGTAGTTTGTGTTGAGAGCAATAGCACTGATAGAGAACTTCAAGTCATATTCTACATTTTATGTGTGTGTGTTTCTGTGTGTATGCTCTCAAGGTTTCATCAATACAAATCTCATTTGTATTTACTTTTGATCTCGTTTCATCTCATTATCACGTGATTAGCAATCGATCCGTCGCTCCATGGTTTTACACATTGTAATGGTGGGTTCTGAGCATGTGAGATTTCTATTAAATGTGTGTTTCTGAGTGTGTTTCTCTGAGTCTGTTTCTGAGTGTTTACTGATTGTAATTGTTCGTTTTGATCAATAAAACAATCGGTTCATTACGTTTCGATGTCCGATTAGCTAGATCGAGTAGACGATCTGATGCTCACGCATTTTCAAGTGGTATCAGAGCTTTCTGGTTCACTCTACTGATCTGTGGTTGCTATTTTCGGATTTTTGAAGCGTTTATAGTGATTCTCGAGTTTATATTTGTGTTTTTCATCAATTCTATTTAGTGTTTGGTGTCAAATCTGCTTCTAAACCTTTTTCTATTGGTTTTTCTGTTCCACAGTAACGAGTTTCATCAAAATCAGTCCATTTTCGCGCGTTTTTTGAAAAATGAAATCGAGGTTCGGAGTTCACTGTTCAGGCTCGGTGTAACCTCCCCGAACTTCAAGTTCGGTCGACGTTCGGTCCATCTTCTGTGAGAGTTTGGAGTTTTGGTCTAGTTCGGTCTAGGTTCGGAGGTCGATTGGTGCGAGATCGGAGCTACATAGGTTCGGTCGAAGTTCGGACAGTTGATTTTGATTCGGAGCTAGTTCGGACAGAGTTCGGACTTTAGATTTAGGTTCGGAGGTCAGTGATAGGTTCGGAGCAAGTTCGGTCGACAGAATCTAAAAGTTTTTAAACGATGTCGGAATTTCATGCGTTTGCTGCAATGCAAAGTGCGATGCAAACCATGTTGAATTTTGATAATAAAATCGGAACAAGTAAGTTCCCAAATTGTTGAAGCTAGAAGATTATCAAAATTGGAAGAAACGATTTTCTGCATACATCAGCACAAATGATATTGATTTATGGATCCGATTCGAAAGTTGTATGAACGACCAACTGAAGAAGGAGATTATAAGGAACTTCAAGATTTTGATGCTGCTGAAAGAAAAAGTTATGAGCTTGAAAAGAAAGTTTCTGGTTATCTTACTATGGCTTTACCTACCGAACTGTTACATCAATTCAGCACTTGTAAGAAATCAAAGCAATTATGGGATGCTCTCTTTAGCAAGATGTGAGGGTAATGATGATTACAAGAAGAGTCGGAAGAAAGTGTTGAATAAAGAATTTGATAATTTTCAAAATTATGAAAATGAGAATATTACTGCTCTTGTTTCACGGTTTTTACATCTAATTAGTGAATTAAAGATAATTGGTATTGAGAAATCTGATGCTGATTTGAAGGAAAATATTATGGAAGCTTTACCTGAAAAGTGGGAGAATTATGTTTTGCTGCTCACTCATGATAAGGCTTATACTACAATGACGTTTTACGAGCTTACTGGAAAACT
>JBCNJP010000007.1:60874784-60882284 GCA_039602395.1 Deinandra increscens subsp. villosa | reverse complement strand
ATAAGTGTGAAATTCAGAATGAGAAGTCACTGTGTATACATGTGTTCATTTTGAAAAGATTTAAAATTGTTTAATTTTCTTTATTTTGTCAAACGACTGGACTTTCTCTGCTTATCGAAAGATCGACCTGATCGTTGTTCGTTTGACGTTCTGCTTTCTTTTCTTTGGTGTTTCGTATAACTCATCGGACTTTCTCTGCGTGTACGAGAATACCGACCTGATTGTTGTTGGTTTATACAACTTAAATTTGTTTTATTTTCTTATTTTGTTAAATCCGAGGCCTTATCTGCGTATCGAAAGATCGACCTTAAGGTAGACGATTTAACGTTCTTATTTCTTTTTGCATGGAACACAGTTGACGATATCATGAAAATATTATGCGTTGTAAAAAATCACAAGTGCTGTCACACAAAAGGAAAAAGAAAGAAAAAATGAAAATATCTGATTATGTTTGATAGTGTGGGATACACTGGTCAAAGCAAATATAATCAATACCTTAATATATCCAGATGTTATGAGTATGATCCTGTCTGAGTTTAAAATGGGCAAATTATACCGGCAATCAACATGACTTGTGTGCTTCAACTAATTGAAATTGAATTGTAGTTCAGTGCGTTATGACCAATATGATCCCATATAGTGATCTTTCTTATAACAAAAATAGTGTTTGATTCTGTATTGCAAGTTTCATATCATTTCAGAAAAGAACAAAAAGATTTTCAGTGTGTTTTAGCATAAACTTTAAAAAATCAAAAAGATTTTGTTTCTACTTTATTTTCGATCTGATCAACACGTGATACAAATTCAAATTTCAAAATCATATCTTGGAGTCTCGAAGAGACGTTTTGCGCCAAGATTATTTAAATGTTTGATGCAGGATGCTAAATGCAAGAGATCGCAACTTCAAGTCTTCTAAAAGATTGTTGATAAAAGAACAAAGAAACATCAGATGTCATCAAGTATTCAAGATTAAGCTACGATCGAGTTGAGGAGGAGTTTGTTCGAAGATTCATTTTATTGGACGAATGGAGTCTACACTTGAGGGGGACGTTGATTGAAGATACAAAGTTGATGATGTTGAAAAGATACTGCACACGACGAGGAGGAGTTTGTTGATACTTGATATGTGCGTCGTGTGAAGTAATCAAAAAAGTACAAGTTCAAGCCAATTCATACATGGCCGAACCAGGTCCGAACCTGGAGTTCGGACTGGCCGAACCTGGAGTTCGGACAGGGATCGGCCAGCTGAGTATATATAGATGTTTGGACATTGTAATGGTGGGTTCTGAGCGTGTGAGATTTATGTTAAATGTGTGTTTCTGAGTGTGTTTCTCTGAGTCTGTTTCTGAGTGAAAACCCGCGCCACCGAGACCATTGTTTGAACCGTCTCATTCTGGAGCCGTCGAATCGGGTGAAAACCCTAAGTGGCTGGTGCCATTGTATGCCGCCGCCCTCACGCCACTATGTTCATCACTTCCACGCGTGTCGGACGAAATCGATATTGCATTGGTTTTGTCTAATGCACGACGGAACCATTCGACTGGAATGCTATGATACATAGCATGGTTTTGTTACTGCCACCACCGCCGGTTCATGAGATGAGCCCTCCCGTGGTGCCTGAGGGCCCGTCTTCAAAGTCGGTTAAAGACTTGACTCGCTGGTTCGAGTCGGGCGTTGCCGTTAACCCTAGCGCCAGTTTGTCGAACCCTGGTGTCTCGAACGGTTGTTCGGACTCCGCCAAGGTATATCTAAGCTGTTTAGATATTTAAATTAATTTATTTAATTTATTTTCAGTATTTACGCGTACACGGTGATCAGATACTGTCTACGGGTTTTACTATATTCGCGTTGTAAAACTTGTTTTTCCATTGCGCAAATAATCTGATTAATTGACCCATTAATTTATTCGGTAAAAATAAAAACGGGCAACCCGGATACCCACTGAAAACCCAACATATTTGACGTATAAATATGTATAATATAGCGTACATCAATCACGCTAAGCACCTTCGTATCATACTTGACTTATGAGAAAGGAGCAGTTGTATGCTAAATTCTCGAAGTGCGACTTCTAGATTCGAGAAGTGCAATTTCTGGGTCATATCGTCAATGAATCAGGAATTCAAGTTGATCTATCAAAGATTGAGGCAATTAAGAATTGGCCTCTACCAAAGACGCCGACCGAAGTATGCCAATTCCTCGGTCTAGCGGGCTATTACAGGCAATTTATTTAGAATTTTTCTCCTATTGTACAACCTTTGACTGCACTGACTCACAAGGGAGTGGTGTATAATTGGGGAGTGAAGCATGAAGAAGCTTTTTAATTTTTAAAGCAGAATCTTTATAGTGCACCTATCCTTTCGTTTCCAGAAGGGACTAAGGATTTCATGGTGTATTGTGACGCAACGATTCAAGGGATGGGATGTGTGCTCATGCAGCGTGATAAAGTTATCGCTTATGTCTCCAGACAGCTCAGAGATAATGAGAAGAATTATACGAATCATGATTAGGAGTTAGGAGCTGTGGTTTTTGCATTGAAGATCTAGAGATATTACTTGTACGGGATCCAGTGCACAATTTACACCAATCACAAGAGTCTTCATCACATCTTTGACCAAAAGGAGTTGAATATTGTAACATTTTTGATTTTTGGTTATCCGATTCGATCCTTTTTGTAACCCGAAACCCTTGATTGATAATCGAATGAGGAATTATTGTAATCATGATGTTTTGTACTTTATTTCATGGTGTTTATTTCATTATTATATTCGTTAATCGATTTGATATTCAATTTGTCAATATTTCGGATTTTACCGCTAATACACCGATGATTACGTTTAACCGGGAATCCAAGCAATCCAAGCATATACGGTACTTTTATGTGATACTAGTTAAGCATACAAGTGAATACATGTGAGGATGTGCGAGGATTTGAGGTTTAGAACGAAAACGGTGAACGTTCGGTAAATCTCGCACGATTTCGATTTTAACCGGGAGATCACGTTTTTGAGTATCGTATATTAGATCTGTCATATTTATGAGTCTTATGGTCACTTATGATCCCACATGATTGTTTTGGTAAAAAATTCACAAAGGAATTTCATATTCCAAACTTAGAATGTGAGGTAGTGTGCTTGTAAATATGCTCAAAAATGTAAAATTGAACACAAGGATGTAACGAGGGAAAATCCAGAATCCTTTGAGTTTCCTCTAGGAATCCTGGCAAAAAACCTCGGGAGCCGGCCTGAAGAGCCTGCTGCCTAGCACTTTTATTGATAACGAAACGAAGAATTACAAGTGTTGAGCTATTGTGATTGAAATCTAAGTGTTACAAAGAGTATTCAGTGAGTGTGTGTGGTATCTGGTCAAATAAGCACGTGGCAAATACGAGGGTTAGTTAAATTAATAAATCAAGATACCTGGATGAATGGGATTCACAGACGATAATAGGATTCATGAACTGCGTGAGCTTCATGCGAGTATCCTGAAAATATACCCTCAACAATTGCCCCTTGAATTTTAACAGGTGTGGATAAGCTCGACAACTGTTAAAATTCAAAAAGATGCATTTTTCACGGCGTGTAAACGGTAAAAACAGTTGAGATGGGACAAATTTCTCGGCGTCCAAGTGGTGTGATGCTAATCTGCTAATCATGATCTTTTCTTTAAATAGGAGATACGAAATTGAGATTTTCACCATCTTCTTCCCAAAACCTCTCGAGCTTCTCCGATATTCCAGGTCAGTCCCTATTCGTCTTTCTTGCTTTTCTTCTCGTTTTTCGGCCATGGCCAAGAAAAAAACCCGATCGTCTTCTTCGTTAAGTTCTCCGGTCGTCGAGGATTTTCATGATCAGGGGTACATTATCCCCTGTGAGGAAGAAACCTGCACTTTCGACGACGGCGATATACTCGAGTTGAAGAACTCCGGTATCTTTCTGCCGGAAACCATTTTTCGACCCTTCGATTCTCAAACCAAGTCCGATTTCATCTCCACCACCTGGGTTTGCTTCATGTACTACCCTTTCTTGCTTGGGATGACGTTCCCCTTTCCGGAGCTTATCACCCAGTTCTTCAAGACCACCCGGCTTTCCTACTCCCAACCCATGCCAATGGTCTGGAAAATCCTGTATTCTCTGGATCAGTTGAACCAAACCAGGAATCTCAACATTGGGATTCCCGAGATCTGTGAAGCATATCAATTAAGATCCCATGGTTGTAGCCGGTTCGTTCTCAAAACTCGCACCTCTACCTCCCAGTTGATTCCCCGAGCTTCCTACAATGACCATGACTGGAAGAAGCGTTTTTTCTTTGTCAAACGAGACTCGATTCCTAGGGGGACGGAGTTACCGTTAAAGTGGGTTGAGAAGGGTAGGATACTGATGTCTTTTATTATCATTGAATCTTCAATATATTTTTAACTTCTCTATTGTTTTCTTTTTTTGCAGCACCCATGTTTGAGAATCTCATCAAGAAGCAGCCTGATTTCAAGAAGCTTGAAGCAGTTTACCAGAAACCTGCCAGCGAAAGAGCCCTGGTCCTTGAAGCAACAACCAGTGAAAAGAGCTACTCAGCCGATCATACTCCCGCCATGTCTGGTAAGTCTTTGTAGGATTCTGAACTGCTTAGCTATTCGAGCATCCTGAATGTTGATAACCTGTTTCTGTTCGCAGCTCCCAAATCCAGCGCCTCATTTTCCCTGAAGGATCTTGACAGTCTGCTCAAGATCAAGAACGAACAGCTTGAGCATCCCACCACCTCCAAGCCGCCTGTCAGTCGGCCAAAGGCCTCGGCTTCCAAGAAGAGAAAGGCTTCGGAGACTCCTGCAGCTCCCATGGTGTACCTGGAAACCTTTGAAGATCTTGCCCCTTCCGAGGTCAGCAACAAGATCCTCTCGATGCAGACCATGATCAACCTGGTAAGAAGCTCATACAATTTTTATGTTAGTTTCATACCTGTTGCAGCTGTTGACCAGGATTCCTGTTTGTGCAGGGCATTGAGAAGCTGAGCACCCAGGCCATGGACATGGAGCGTAAGCTTGCTGAGGCCAACGAGAAGTTCCAGGCCCAAGCCGACACTGCTAAGGGTAAAACCCTATTCTACGAGCATAAGCTCGCCGAGCAGCGTCAAACCCTGGAAGCCAAGATGGCCACTGATGCTGAAATAGGCCAACTCTCGGCTGCCCGGAGCGTCCTGGAATGCAAAATCCAAATGGCTGAAGAGGCTGAAGCGGCTGGCTTCCAAGTGCCAGGTTGGGACATTATAGGCTGGAAACTGGTCTTGGACTCGTTAGGAGGAGACGGTGATGTGGCAGGGAAAGATGGGAACAATGGTGGCTCCTCAAAGACAGTTCCGGATCCTCTGGTGGCGATGACAAGGGCTTACGTGTTGGAGTTGGGAGAGGGCAAGAAGCTGGAGGTTGTGGTGAAGCAGGCGGAGGAGGAGAAGACAGTGGGCGATGCGGACAATGCAACAGTCTGAGCCCACTTTTTTAGGTTTTTGGTGGTTCGTTTGGTGAAACTTTTTCTTTTTCCTGTAATAGACAAGTAACAAACAACAATGGTAGAGATCCTGGTGGAGGGATCTTGTGTTTACAAGACGAACCCAGGACTCCTAAAAAAAATCTTTTGACCTTCAAGCTTCTCAACTGGAGGGATCCTGAGGTTTTCAGGACGAAACTTGGGAAGCTCAAAACCTTTAGTAGTTATTGATA
Source organism: Deinandra increscens subsp. villosa (assembly GCA_039602395.1). Lineage (NCBI taxonomy): Eukaryota > Viridiplantae > Streptophyta > Magnoliopsida > Asterales > Asteraceae > Deinandra > Deinandra increscens. The sequence goes on along the minus strand of JBCNJP010000007.1, from coordinate 60,876,574 downwards.
ATATCAGTATCTTTTGGCTTCTCATGTTATGTTTTGCATTGAAATTTTTATGGATAGGATTAGTTTATAAAATTTATCAAGAATCTTAAAAACGACTTGTATGTTGAAAAACCATTTGAGATTTAAACAGTTAAATAAGTTAGGCTTCAAGATTAACAAAAACCTAAGTCACCTGACCTTCAAAATTTACCTTAGTCGACTTGATTCAAACGGTCATCTCTTCTTTCATCTTATTCGGGATTCCTACGGGAATCCTGAAATCACTTTTCTTGGAACTCATCTTAGCTTCCTCAGGAACCTGAAACAACCTTAAGAAGCTTCTTGGCCTTCGGCTGAAGCTAACGCTTCTGAGATTACGCTTCTGAGAGTAAAATAAGTTCAAAAATAAGCTGGGGATAAACCCGAGATTCTTGGGACTAAGCCAAAACTGGGGACAAGCCCGATAAACTTGGGACAAAGCCCGATAAACTTGGGACAAAGCCAAAACTAGGGACAAGCCCGATCGTAAGTGACATGAATATGCCAAAACCTTAGATAACACGTCAGTGTTATAAACCTTGAGAATCCTCCCAGCAGCCTCTAGTGACAAGATTGTCAGCCACCCCTGGAGTGGACTGGTCCGGCCACCTTGAGCATACTGGTGGACAACGTGCGCTACTGGAGAGGGTCGTGCGCTACTGGCGATTACCCAAACTTAGGAGAGGAGTCAGCCTCTCAAACCTTAGAAGGTATGCGGGATACCTTAAACGTAGGAGAGGTGGCCAACCTCTAACTGGGGATATACCCAAAATTCTCTAGGATTCTCAAAATCTGCAAAACACTCAACACTTGGTGAGGGGTGGGTGTTAGCTTAGCTAACACCACTCTGATGCTTAAGTCAGTAATGTGTCATAGGAATAATAAGAATAAATTGAAATAGGATTAGTATACGTACCTTGGAATAGTTAGACAGTGAGGATCCTTGGGATTCTGCTTGAGATTCTCAATGGGACTCTCATATAAAATACACTTTAAGGTGGATGGCATTCCAAGCTCTTGGCAGAGGTTCTCCTTCCATATTTACCAAACGGTATGCCCCCCTTTCTTCTTCAGAATCTATAAGGTAAGGTCCTTCCCACTTGGGTGCTAACTTCCCATCAGTAGGATTGGTAGTATTCTGAAAAGCCTTCCACAAGACCAAGTCACCTACTTGGAATCTTCTTAGAATGGTGTTCTTGTTATAGGATTTTTCTATCCGCTGCTGGTAAGACGCCATCCGGATTCTGGCCATATCTCTGAGCTCCTCAACTGTTTCGAGATCTTGAAGGAGATTCTGGCTATTGGGAGTACCATCTCTGTAGGGATCACAGCTTCTGCTCCAAACACTAATGAGAATGGCGTTTGGCCAGTAGCATTTTTAGGTGTGGTTTATCTGCCCAAAGGACAAATGGCAGCTCCTCAGCCCATTTCCCTTTCTTGGAGCCCAGCTTTTTCTTGAGGTTGTTGATGATGATCTTATTGATGGATTACGCCTGCCCATTAGCTTGGGGGTGGACAGGTGTTGAAGTGATCATCTTGATGCCCCAGCTTTCACGAAAGCTTGTAGTTCTTTTGCCTATAAACTGGGAGCCATTGTCGCCTATGATCTTTGCCGGAATCCCAAATCTAGTGAGGATGTTTCTTTTGATGAAGGATATCACTTCTTTCTCTCTCACTTGAACACAGGCTTCTGCTTCGATCCACTTGGAGAAGTAATCCGTCATGGCAAGCATAAACACCTTTCCTCCAGGAGACTTTGGCAGCTTACCAAC
>JBCNJP010000007.1:60619755-60874284 GCA_039602395.1 Deinandra increscens subsp. villosa | reverse complement strand
GAGTACCGACCTGATTGTTGTTGGGTTATACAATTTCAACTTGTTTTATTTTCTTATTTTGTTAAATCCGAGGCCTTATCTGCGTATCGAAAGATCGACCTTAAGGTAGACGATTTAACATTCTTATTTCTTTTTGCATGGAACACAGTTGACTGAATCATGATTACAATCATTATGTGACTAAATCACAAATGAAATCACAAAGTGTGATATGAAAAGCAAAAACATATCTGAGTATGTCTGATAGTGTGGGGAACACTGGTCAACGCAAATCTAATCAATCAATAACATATCCAGATGTTATGAGTATGATTGTGCCTGAGTTTGAGATGGACAAATTATACCAGTAATCGACATGACTTGTGTGCTGAAATAATTGAAATTGAAGTGTAGTTCAGCATGTCATGATCAATATGATCCCAAGTTGTGATCTTTCTCGCAAAAGACAAAAATAGTGTCTGATTCTGTATTGCATTTATGTTTCATATCTGAAAATTTCAAAAAGAGTGTTTTGATATAAAGTTTCAAAAAGTTAAAAAGATTTTGTTTCTTATTTGTTTTCGACCAATCGATATGTGATACGAATTTAAAAGTTTCAAATCTACATCTTGGATTCTCGAAGAGAAGTTTTGCGCCAAGATTAAATTAATTTTCAAAAGAAAAGGAAAGCCGCGTTTCTGTCTTCTGAAATTGCAGGTTTCTGTGTGAAAAGTCTCAAACATGATGAAAGGGGGAGTATGTTATATCTTTCACAAGTGGATCTTGAAGTTCAAAGATTTTTCAAGATTGATCCAGCCATGCAAGCTCTAATTCTGACAAGATTTCAAGTTGTCGATCGGATGCAGCATTGTTGAAGATTGAAGACTGAAGTTTCGTTAGAATATAGATACACTACACGTTAAGGGGGAGTTTGTTAGAGCATATTCCTATGCTAGCGTGTGTCTCGTGTATTGTATCTAATCTAGAGCGTCTGTGTGAGTCAGATAGTCATCTGGCCGGACCACATGGTCCGCCGGACCAGTTGGTACAGTGTACCAGATGGTACGCTGGTGGTCCGCTGGCCTGTTGACTAAGTGACTATAAATAGCTTGTTAGAGAGAGTGTTTAGTAGTTCTGTCATTCTACAACTCTTAACTGTGTGTAAACTGAGTGTGTTTATCTCTCTACTTGTAATCTCTAAGTGAATCAATAAAGCAAAGCTTTATTTACCTTCTCGTTACTATCCAATTACCGAATCATGCAGTAGTAAGATCGTCTCGTGGTTTTACAGAATCCACCAGTACTCCCTGCATACCCAGCGGCCTGAGAAGTCATTGTATGGGCTGTAGTGAAGCCTGATGCTGATTTTTAATTGTAGCGAGACGGATCAGAGGATCCTGAAGCATTGAAGTCAAGATGCTTAGGAAATAGAGGAATTTGTTCCTCTACAGGTTTTTTAGACTTTTTAAGCTGCTCGATCTCCTTCATCACTGTTTGGTTGGTCTTTTCTTGATGATCCATCTGATTTTTCACCTGCTTAATCAAGGAAAACAAATCGTTGTTAGTAATAACAGGATCAACAGACTGAACCTGGGATCCTGTGAAGACAGGATAGTCAATTTTTCTCGGCTGCTCGTCCACTTTCTTCCGACGGTCATTAGTCTTCTTCTGGCTTCCTGGAATGGAAGGAAGAGGAGGAATGGAGGACGAGGTAGAGGCCGAAACAGTCTTCTATTGGTTTGACTTGTTTGAGATTGGAGATCGAATGAAGTGAATGAGATATGGGATTTTGGTAAGATTAAGCACCACTCGCCCCACGGTGGGCGCCAAACTGTTTTGGTCAAAAATTCACAAAGGAATTTCGTATTCCAAACTTAGAATGTGAGGTAGTGTGCTTGTAAATATGCTCAAAAATGTAAAATTGAACACAAGAATGTAACGAGGGAAAATCTAGAATCCTTTGAGTTTCCTCTAGGAATCCTGGCAAAAAACCTCGGGAGCCGGCCTGAAGAGCCTGCTGCCTAGCACTTTATGATAATGAAACGAAGAATTACAAGTGTTGAGCTATTATGATCGAAATCTAAGTGTTACAGAGAGTATTCAGTGAGTGTGTGTGGTATCTGGTCAAATAAGCACGTGGCAAATACGAGGGTTAGTTAAATAAAATAAATCAAGATACCTGGATGAACGGGATTCCCAGACGATAATAGGATTCCTGAACTGCGTGAGCTTCCTGCGAGCATCCTGAAAATATACCCTCAACAATGTTGTCCTGAGTCATCACACACTTAATCGAGTCACAAATCGTAGGTGAATTTCTTAAAAGTGATACGTACGACAAAACCGACCAAAATTGCATGTTTGACCTAATTTGTGCATACATTAGCATTACGGGACATGTTTGTTATCATTTTGAGTGGATTTAATGTAATGAACATGATGGGACCATTATTTGGGTGATTTAGGAGAAAACGGGATTCGAAAACACCAAAAAACGAAGAACCGAGCACCAAAACCGGAAAATCGATAATTAAGAACCGGACTGCCACTTTGGGGCGGTACGCCCCAAATGTATAAATTCAGGGCGGTACGCCCCAGACCATTTTTGGCAGAAACCCTAATTATCCCACTATTTAGGCATCATTAGCCTCCATGCTCCCCACTTTCAGCCCCCATCAGCTCTAAAACGTCCCAAAACCTCTATAAATCCTCTAAACAAACCCTAATACCATCTTTGAAGATTAAAGCTTGAAGATTGAAGCTTGGATCCCCCCTCTTCACCCCTTTTCTTCATCTTTTCGGTTTACCGGTAAGTAAAGATCCTCATCCCGTTTCATCAAGATCTGACATTTATGACTTCTTAGGGTTAGATCTATGTTCTAAATCATCTCTTCATTTAGATCTATTGATTTCTTGGCCAAAGATTGAAACTTTATTGTGTTTTTAGCATAGATTTATGATTATGCATGCTTTTATGGTATAAATCTAGGGTTTTATGTATCAAGACTTGATTTTTATGTTGGAAATTGCTTAGATCTGATCATACATGCTCTTATGTACCAAAATCCATGTCATATGTCATCAAGATTGCACCTTTATGTTAGATCTTGGATAGATCTATGGAAAGCATGTCGTCTAGAGCTAGATCTAGGGATTTTCTCATCAAGATTCTATTTTTATGTTTCAAATGAACTTGATTTGCTTCATGAATGATATTTAGGACCAGATCCATGTATTATGATCATCAAGGTTGTGTTTTACTTGATAAAATATCTAGATCTCAACATGTGTGTCATCTAGGGTTAGAAATGTGTGTCATAAACTTCAAGATGACATTTTTGCCAACTAACATGTCTAGATCTATAATTTTCTTGGCATGTAAAGTTAGATCTATATGGAAAGCCATCAAATCGTGAACTTTTATGTGTTTAAATGATAGATCCAACCATGCATGCTCAATAGGGTTTGTTTTGTGACCAAAAGCCGATTATTATGCTAGATTTGACTAGATTCATGCTAAACTTGGCTAGGTTCATGCTATATTCAAGTATATCCATAAAATCTATAGTAGATTCTGTTAGATCTGATCTTATATGATAAGATTGTGAATTACCTTGAATTACTATCATGAAAATTGACTTTATTGACTTTTGTTGACCTAGTTTGACTTCTATGCTTGTTTGCTAGATTTGGACCATTCAACCTTACTTAGAGAATAGACTTGAACCCAACTAAGTCCGTACGCTATCACTTGAGTAAAACACTAATGATTCGTGATTTGGTTGTGTCATGTCGTGTCGTGTCAAGTCACGGTTATCACTTTACTCATTTATCTACTTATTTTGGCTCGATCTCGGTCAATCGTCAAGGTGATCTCCGGACGTGATTTTCGCGCATCGCTATCGCTTATCTTTCTTCTCGATTAACCCGTGAGGTGAGTATTCATATCCCCTTTTTACTTTATTGTTTTGGGGTGCAACATGTGACGTATCAAACTCTTACTGGATAAATCTTTACTCAAACTATATGCGATTATGTGCTCGTATTGTATGATCTTATGTGATTAGACTTGTGTGTTATATGTGGATTGTGCTCATACTCATACTCATACACTACGTGTAGTTATTAACACTAAAAATGTTGGGGTTACGGTGATAGATCTATTGGCTTGACAAGCCCATTTGGCCTGCGTTGGCTTAGGCACCTTGTGATTGGAAACCTTAATGTCAGGGTTTGATTACGCTCTTATCTGATATAATCATTACTTGTTTAGCGCACGTGGACTTACTTTACTCACGAATCGCACTGAATTTAATACACTATTAATAAACCTATGTTTACTCACCAACTCTTGTAGTTGACCTTTAGGTTAAACATGTTGCAGGTGCTGCTGTTTGATTCTACCTCTTCCACCATCATAGGATTGCATGAGACTTAGAAGACCTTATTAAATAAACATTAGACTTTATGATTATTTGTTTGGATGTTATGTTTTGAATTGTAACCTTGAATCATGACTTGCTTATGCTTTATTCTATGTTTATGGAAATGAGTTTAATTAAGAATATCGTAACTCGAATTAGTGTTGTGTGCATCTGGACAATCTTCGCGCCACGACATATTCCGCCGTCGGTCGGGGTGTGACAGATTGGTATCAGAGCCACGGCTATAGGGATATAGGTTATTAGAACCGGCTTGACCTAGACTATTGCCTTAGGCGTCCTGCATGAGTGCCTCATGCACAATGTGCCTATATGCTTTAATTGTCTATTTGTATAGTTCTTGATTATGCCTATTTCAACTCTTGTCACAATCTATGATGGTCAACACACACTCATACACGCATCACAAAAGACTTCCTAGTCTCTTCCTTAGAAAATGGTGCCTTACGTACCATTTAGGGAAAATGTGATTTTCTTGATTTTTATATCTCATCAGAACTAGGGTCTTAGTGGTAGACATGTAGTAACTGGAAGGGTGACAATACCGGTAGTCGGGGTCTCTGTCAAGAAAAGTGTTGCATATAAGCCCTATTAACCGTTGGGCCCGGACGCTCACCTGGGACACCCCGATGAGAGCCTTGAAACCTATTAGGCCAAAGCATGTCTCTATCACTAGGATCTTGGTCTGATTAGTCTCGGTTTTAGCCTTCCAATCGGGAGGTGAGAACCACTCCGATGGTTTTATGTTAATCTTTCGATTTCGCAATTTTACACGCGGTTTTATTTTAAAAAAAAAATTCGATAAACAATGATGATCCGAGTTACACTAAATCACTATTCACTAACACATACATTTTACACATAACATCATGTCCTCATTAATTTTATTATCGATCACATTCTCGTTTGTCTCACAAATGTTTATCTTTCTTCTCAGCATGTCGATTCACTTCAATGGGCGTCGTATGGGCGATAGCGGCCGAAAGATGGCCTCGTTTATCGCTAAACAAATGGCTGAGCTCCTCCCGAACATTGTGGTCCAAATCTAGCAGGGTCTGAACGTTAACACTGACAATGCTACTGCTGTTGCTTCTGTTTGTACCTTCAAGCACTTTAACTCGTGTAACCCTCCAAAGTTCAAGGGCACCGAGGGTCCCATCGGGTTGCTTCAATGGTTTGAGGGAATGGAGAACACATTCATTCACAGTGACTGTCCCGATGAGCTGAAAGTCACTCGTGCCACCAACACTCTGATTGAAAAGGCCCTTACCTGGTGGAATGGGGAGAAGAGGATTTGTGGGCCTGATGGAGCCCTAGCTTTGACTTGGGACGAACTCAAGGAAATCATGAGGGAAAAGTATTGTCCTCGCAATGAACTGAAGAAACTTGAGGATGAGTTCCGAGCACTGAAGCAATACAGTGGGGAAAATCAGGAGTATACTGACCGGTTCTATGAGCTGAAAATCTTGGTGCCTGATATCGTTACTCCTGAAATTCGGGCTATTGAAGCCTATGCTAGTGGGCTACTTGAGCAGATACATGATTCTATTTGGGCAAGCAATCCTGTGACACTTGATAGCGTTGCCGCCTTGCTGCTCGCCTGAACGATAACAATGTCAAGGCGGGTAATCTGAAGAGGAGGAATTCTAAGAAAGAGTCAGGTATTGAATTAGCCGAGCCTGTTGCCGAAAGGGAGTCAAAGGTTGAGTCCTCTGCAGGAAAATTTAACAAAAAGAAGCGAAAGGGCCGAAATTTTGTTGCTACTGCTACTCCTGCAGCACCCGTTGCATTTGCACCGCCCGCAAAGAGGGCCTACACTAGGCCCCATCCTCTGTGCAATCGGTGTAACCGTCATCACCCCGTTGTTGTACCTTGCTGGCAATGCAATAATTGTGGACGTCTTGGGCATCTCATGAACACTTGTCGCCAGACGATCCGAGCACAACCCATTGCTCAGTATCCTGCTCAGCCTCTGATTGCCCAGGCTCCAAATGTCCAGGTTCAGGTTCTGGCTTGCTACAACTGTGGATCCACTACTCATCTTCGCAGCGCATGCCCCGCTCTCGCGGCCGCCCAGCCTCCTGCCGATAACGCTCACCGTGGTGCCCCTGCCCGTGCCTTCAACATCAATGCTAATCAGGCTCAGGCGAACCAGGAAGTCGTCAATGGTACGTTTCTCATCAATAATCGTTATACATCTATATTATTTGATTCTGGTGCCGATCATAGCTTTGTGTCACTAGACTTTGAACCCTTACTTGACTCTCCTCGCATTGCTCTCGATCATCCTTAATCCGTTGAAGTCGCGGATGGTAAACCTGTCGACCTCGATTCTCTGATTCACGATTGCAAGTTGGATTTCAAGGGCCATATTTTCTCTATTGATCTTATTCCGATGCGACTCGGGAGCTTTGACATCATCATAGGCATGAATTGGTTATCTTGTCATCGTGACGAGCTCGTGTGCTTTGATAAAATTATTCGCATTCCCCGTCTGGATGGCCAGCTTCTTGTTATTCATGGCGATAAACCCTCAAATGGGCTCAAGCTTATGTCTTGTACAAAGGCCCAAAAGTACTTACGCAAGGATTATCCGGCATTCCTGGCTCATGTCATGGAGGTTCGAGATAAAGAAAGGGGAATCGAAGACATCCCGATCGTGCGGGACTTCCCTGAGGTATTTCCGGATGATTTAACGGGTCTTCCTCCCGTTCGCCAAGTTGACTTTCGTATTGACTTAATTCCAGGTGCCACTCCTGTTGCAAAGTCACCATATCGCCTCGCACCCTCAGAAATGCAGGAGTTGTCCAAATAGCTCCAAGAATTATCTGATAAGTTTTTCATTCGACTGAGTTCCTCACCTTGGGGAGCACCTATTCTATTTGTCAAAAAGAAAGATGGTTCGCTTCGTATGTGCATCGACTATCGTGAGCTTAATAACTCACAATAAAAAACTGTTATCCGTTGCCGCGTATCGATGATCTCTTCTATCAGCTTCAAGGTGCCTCATGTTTCTCCAAGATTGATCTTCGTTCTGGTTATCATCAGCTTCGTGTCGCTGATGAAGATGTTAACAAGACTGATTTTCGTACTCGCTATGGCCATTTTGAGTTCACCGTCATGCCTTTCGGGTTGACAAACGCCCCTGCTATATTCATGGATCTCATGAATCGCGTTTGTAAACCCTATCTTGATAAATTTGTCATCATCTTCATTGACGATATCCTGATCTACTCGAAGTCCAAATCCGATCATGAATCTCACTTGTGGTTGGTGCTTGAACTTCTAAAGAAGGATCAGCTTTACGCCAAATTCTCTAAGTGTGAATTTTGGCTAAAAGAGGTTCAATTTCTGGGGCATATTGTTAATGATAAGGGCATCCATGTCGATCCTGCCAAAATCGAAGCCGTTAAGAGTTGGTGTACCCCTACTTCACCTACTGAAGTCCGCTCGTTCCTTGGGTTAGCGGGCTACTATCGGCGATTCATTGCTAATTTCTCCCGGATTGCTGTGCCTCTTACTGCTTTGACTCAGAAAAATCAATTCTTCGAATGGGCGCCAGCTTAAGAAAGCGCATTTCAAACACTCAAGCAGATGTTGTGTGAAGCTCCCATCTTAACTCTTCCTGATGGTACAGATGATTTTGTGGTCTACTGCGATGCTTCTCGTCAGGGCCTCGGTTGCTTTCTTATGCAACGAGGAAAGGTAATCGCATATGGATCAAGGCAGCTTAAGAAGAACGAGAAAAATTGCACGACACATGATCTCGAGCTTGGAGCGGTCATGTTTGCTTTGAAAATCTGGAGGCATTACCTTTATGGCACCGAGTGTGTGATCTATACCGATCACAAAAGCCTTCAGCATACTTTCAACCAAAAAGAACTCAATATGCGCCAGCGACGTTGGGTTGAGCTCTTAAGTGACTACGACTGCGAGATTCGCTACCATCCGAGAAAAGCAAATGTCGTGGTCAATGCACTCAATCGAAAGGAGCATGTAAAGCCTATTCTATTCTAGGGTTCTCTTCATCGATCGGATCTCAAATCTCGCATTCTAATTGCTCAGTGTACCTCAGTTGAAGGTGGTAACTTGCATGAGGAACTATCTTGTGGTGTCGAGCCTCAGCTTGAAACTAAATCTGATGGCCTTCTTTATTTCATGGATCGTCTCTGGATTCCTGACCGAGACGATCTTCGGGTATTCATCATGGACGAGGCTCACAAGTCTCGTTATTCGGTTCACCTCGGTTCGGATAAAATGTACTTTGATCTTCGCATGGCCCAACATGAAGAAGGACATTGCTCTCTATGTAGCAAAGTGTCTTACCTGCTTAAAGGTCAAGGCAGAGCACCAGCGACCCTCTGGTTTACTTGAGCAACCGAGAATCCCAGTTTGGAAGTGGGAGGACATCTCGATGGACTACGTCACTTCCAAAGACTCCCAGAGGTCACGATAGCATTTGGGTCATTGTCGATCGTTTGACCAAATCTGCTCACTTTCTAGCTGTCAATGAAAAGGATAAGGCTGATAAGTTGGGTAAACTTTATGTGAATGAGATCGTTAAACGTCACGGTACTCCTTTGACTATCATATCTGATCGTGATGGTCGTTTTACCTCTCATTTTTGGCAATATATTCAAATCGCTTTGGGAACCCGCTTGGATCTCAGCACAGCCTATCACCCTCAGACTGATGGTCAGTCTGAGCACACCATTAAGACTCTCGAGGATATGCTTCGTGCTTGTGTCATCGATTTCAGTGGTAGTTGGGATACTCTTTTACCACTCATCGAGTTTTCTTATAACAACAGCTTTCATTCGAGCATTGGTATGGGGCCGTTCGAAGCCCTTTATGGTTGCAAATGTCGGTCACCGATATGTTGGAGCGAGTTCGGTGAAACACAAATCAACTGTCCTGAACTGATCCAAGAGACGACCGATAAGATCTCTCAGATTCGCAATCATTTGCTCGCTGCTAGGAGTCGTCAAAAGAGTTTTGCTAATAAATGGCGAAAGCCCATTGAGTTTAAAGAGGGCGACCTGGTCCTTTTAAAGGTATCTCCTTGGAAGGGTTTCATCCGATTTGGCAAGAAAGGGAAACTAGCACCTCGTTACGTCGGTCCATTCAAAATCCTTGAGAAAATTGGTAGAGTGGCTTACCGTCTCGATCTCCCTCCTGAGTTGGCTAATGTCCACCCTACATTTCATGTTTCGAACCTTCGTAAATGCTTGGCTAATGAGAACCTACATGTTCCACTTGAGGATGTCCAGATCGATGAGTCTATGCATTTCGTCGAGAGGCCCATTGAGATAATGGATCGTGATGTTAAAACTCAAGCGCAGCCGAATACCGATCATTAAGGTTCGTTATGAGTCCAGGCGTGGACTAGAGTTCACCTGGGAGCATGAGGACCAGATGAAAGCTAAATACCCTCAGTTGTTCATTCAGTCTTCTTGAATTTGAATTTCAGGACAAAATTCCCAAAAGTAGGGGAGACTGTAACATTTTTGATTTTCGGTTATCCGATTCGATCCTTTTTGTAACCCGAAACCCTTGATTGATAATCGAATGAGGAATTATGTGTAATCATGATGTTTTTTACTTTATTTCATGGTGTTTATTTCATTATTATATTCGTTAATCGATTTGATATTCAATTTGTCAATATTTTGGATTTTACCGCCAATACACCGATGATTACGTTTAACCGGTAATCCAAGCAATCCAAGCATGTATGGGACTTTTATGTGATACTAGTTAAGTATACAAGTGAATACATGTGAGGACGTGCGAGGATTTGAGGTTTAGAACGAAAACGGTGAACGTTTAGTAAATCCCGCGCGATTTTGATTTTAACCGGGAGATCACGTTTTTGAGTATCGTATATCATATTTGTCATATTTATGAGTCTTATGGTCACTTATGATCACACATGATGTCCTGAGTCATCACACACTTAATCGAGTCACAAATCGTTGGTGAATTACTTAAAAGTGATACGTACGGCAAAACTGACCAAAATTGCATGTTTTGACCTAATTTGTGCATACATTAGCATTAAGGGACATGTATGATAACATTTTGAGTGAATTTAATGTAATGAACATGATGGGACCATTATTTGGGTGATTTGGGAGAAAACGGGACTCGAAAACACCAAAAAACGAAGAACCGAGCACCAGAACAGGGAAATCGATAATTAAGAACCGGACTGCCACTTTGGGGCGGTATGCCCCAAATGTATAAATTCAGGGTGGTACGCCCCAGACCATTTTTGGTAGAAACCCTAATTATCCCACTATTTAGGCATCATTAGCCTCCATGCTCCCCACTTTCAGCCCCCATCAGCTCTAAAATGTCCCAAAACCTCTGGAAATCCTCTAAACAAACCCTAATACCATCTTTGAAGATTAAAGCTTGAAGATTGAAGCTTGGATCCCCCCTCTTCACCCCTTTCTTCATCTTTTCGGTTTACCGGTAAGTAAAGATCCTCATCCCGTTTCATCAAGATCTGACCTTTATGACTTCTTAGGGTTAGATCTATGTTCTAAATCATCTCTTCATTTAGATCTATTGATTTCATGGCCCAAGATTGAAACTTTATTATGTTTTTAGCTTAGATCTATGATTATGCATACTTTTATGGTATAGATCTAGGGTTTTATGTATCAAGACTTGATTTTTATGTTAGAAATTGCTTAGATCTAACCTTACATGCTCTTATGTACCAAAATCCATGTCATATGTCATCAAGATTGCACCTTTATGTTAGATCTAGGATAGATCTATGGAAAGCATGTCATCTAGGGCTAGATCTAGGGATTTTCTCATCAAGATTCTATTTTTATGTTTCAAATGAACTTGATTTGCTTCATGAATGATGTTTAGGACCAGATCCATGTATTATGATCATCAAGGTTGTGTTTTACTTGATAAAATGTCTAGATCTCAACATGTGTGTCATCTAGGGTTAGAAATGTGTGTCATAAACTTCAAGATGACATTTTTGCCTCCTAACATGTCTAGATCTATAATTTTCTTGGCATGTAAAGTTAGATCTATATGGAAAGCCATCAAATCATGAACTTTTATGTGTTTAAATGATAGATCCAACCATGCATGCTCAATAGGGTTTGTTTTGTGACCAAAAGCCGATTATTATGCTTGATTTGACTAGATTCATGCTAAACTTGGCTAGGTTCATGCTATATTCAAGTATATCCATAAAATCTATAGTAGATTCTGTTAGATCTGATCTTATATGATAAGATTGTGAATTACCTTGAATTACTATCATGAAAATTGACTTTATTGACTTTTGTTGACCTAGTTTGACTTCTATGCTTGTTTGCTAGATTTGGACCATTCAACCTTACTTAGAGAATAGACTTGAACCCAACTAAGTCCGTACGCTATCACTTGAGTAAAACACTAATGATTCGTGATTTGGTTGTGTCATGTCGTGTCGTGTCAAGTCACGGTTATCACTTTACTCATTTATCTATTTATTTTGGCTCGATCTCGGTCAATCGTCAAGGTGATCTCCGGACGTGATTTTCGCGCATCGCTATCGCTTATCTTTCTTCTCGATTCACCCGTGAGGTGAGTATTCATACCCCCTTTTTACTTTATTGTTTTGGGGTGCAACATGTGACGTATCAAACTCTTACTGGATAAATCTTTACTCAAACTATATGCGATTCTGTGCTCGTATTGTATGTTCTTATGTGATTAGACTTGTGTGTTATATGTGGATTGTGCTCATACTCATACTCATACTCTACGCGTAGTTATTAACACTAAAAATGTCGGGGTTACGGTGATAGATCTATTGGCTTGACAAGCCCACTTGGCCTGCCTTAGCTTGGGCGCCTTGTGATTGGAAACCTTAATGTCAGGGTTTGATTACGCTCTTATCTGATATATTCATTACTCGTTTATCGCACGTGGACTTACTTTACTCACGAATCGCACTGAATTTAATACACTATTAATAAACCTATGTTTACTCACCAACTCTTGTAGTTGACCTTTATGTTAAACATGCTGCACGTGCTGCTGTTTGATTCTATCTCTTCCGCCATCATAGGATTGCATGGGACTTAGACGACCTTATTAAATAAACATTAGACTTTATGATTACTAGTTTGGATGTTATGTTTTGAATTGTAAGCTTGAATCATGACTTGCTTATGCTTTATTCTATGTTTATGGAAATGGGTTTAATTAAGAATATCGCAACTCGAATTAGTGTTATGTGCATCTGGACAATCTTCGCGCCCCAACATATTCCGCCTTCTGTCGGGGTGTGACAAATATGAGGAAACGACGATGGGTAGAATTGTTTGATGACTATGAATGTGCTATCAAGTATCATCTGAGAAAGACTAATGTGGTAGCTGACACCCTAAGTCGAAAAGAGTCAAAGCCGAAGAGAGTCCGCGCTTTGCAATTGAGAATTCATTCAGAGTTGCCGGTTCAGATTTGGAACGCAAAACTTGAAGCATTGAAGGAAGAGAACGTGGATTCAGAATCTCTGCATGGGTTAGATGATCAGTTTGAGATCCGATCAGATGAAAGTCGATATTTTTCTGGTAGGTTATGAGTGCCTAAGTATGGGAATTTTAGACTGCTTATCATGGACGAAGATCATAAGTCGAGGTACTACGTACATCCAGGCTCTGATAAGATGTATAACGACTTGAAAGCAGTATATTGGTGGCCGAAGATGAAAGCCGGTATAGCCACGTACGTGAGTAAGTGTTTGACTTGTTTGATGGTCAAAATCGAGTATCAATAGCCGTTAGGTTTGCTTCAACAACCAGTTCTTCCTGAATGGAAATGGGAGCATATTACTATGGATTTTGTGACGAAGTTGCCTAAGACCCCGAAGATGCATGATATGATATGGGTAATCGTTGACAGATTGACAAAGTCTGGGCATTCTTTCCTATTCAAGAATCAGATGGGTCTGAGCAATTGGCCAGATTATATATGAAGTTTGTGGTCTCGCGTCATGGAGTTCCTTTATCGATCATATCGGACCGAGACGCAAGGTTTACTTCACATTTTTGGAAGTATTTGCAGAAGGCATTGTGAATCAAGTTGGATATGAGTACAGCTTATCATCCCTAGACTAATGGTCAGAGTGAGAGTACTATTCATACGTTAGAGTATATGCTCAGAGCTTGTATGATGGACTTTGGTAGAAGTTGGGAATCTCACCTACCATTGGTGTAGTTTTCCTATAACAATAGTTATCACACTAGTATTGGAGTCGTGCCATTTGAAGCATTATATGGTCATAAGTGTAGGTCCCCAATCTGTTGGACAGAGGTGGGTGATAGTCAACTTATCGGACCGGAACTTATTCATGAGACAACGGAAAGGATCATTCAGATCAGAAATCGCTTAGTAGCAGCTCGTGACAGGTAGAAGAGTTACGCAGATAAGCTTAGGAAACCCTTTCAATTTCAAGAAGGAGATCGTGTTCTTCTAAAAGTTTTGTCATGGAAGGGTGTTATTCATTTTGGTAAGCAAGGAAAGCTTAAGCCGAGTTACGTTCGACCGTTCGAGATTGTGGAACGAGTTATCACACTAATGTGAAGCAAATACGGGAAATCAAATTTTTCCTTTCTTATTATTAAGAAAACTATTGACTTTGATTATTACTATTGAGTGAAGCTCAAAACGATTATATTTGATTTCTCGATATTTACAACGGAGTTGAACTGTTAAATTTGCGAGATTTATACTTCTAACTCAAATGTTTAGCAACTGAGTTAATTTTCGGGATAAAAGTTACTTAACAAGGGAAGGATGTGACATTTCGGCGGGACCTGAGCCTTCGAAAACGGATAAAACTGATAAAACCGTTGAACCAGAACGTGCGTATATAGGCGTAGTATGCTAGTTAAGGTATTAGAAGAGTCTAGTAGCCTTAAAAACTTCAAAATGTCACACACGACTCGGAGTCTTGAAATACTAGTGATTAATTGAAAACTGGGTCAATATTGTGAATTATGTGAAAACCGGTATGTGAATTTAACTACTTAATTGAAAATTGTTATGTGACATGTTAATGCTTGAATTTATTGGATTCGATGTGATAAAACCAATGGTGAATAGAGGAAAAGCTAAATCATTAAAAACCGTGGCCAAAACCTCAAAAAATATGAAAAGTCAACAAAAGTCAAAAGGCTACTAAAACTGAGCATCTACGTGTATCGCCTAGAGCTTCCTAAAGCGGGAAGCGACACGCGTAAATCGCCCAGTTGGGCAAACCCTAAAATCCCCACTGTTTAAAAACCTTAAGCCACCATTACCTTATTCTATCACTTAAAAACGTGTCATCAGCCCCCAACCTGTGCTCTCTTCATATCTTCATCATTTCTAACCAAGAATCAAGCTTTCTTTCAAGTTTCTAAGCCAAAAATCATCCTTTTCGATCTTATAACGTTTGGTAAGTGTCTTTTCATGTTTTGGTCTTCTAAAACTTGTCAATATTCAATATTTTTACATGGATTAGGGTTGATTCGTATCTATTTGATGATGATGAGCATAGATCTAGTGATCTATTGCATGAATTTTGAGTTTTGTGATTAAAATGTGATTTTTATGCAAGTTGTGTTGAGATCTATTTGATCTAGGGCTTGCATGTTGATCTAGACGCATGCATGATGTTAAAATTAGTATTTTTATGATATATCTATGTGCTAGATGATAGATCTAGTTAGATCTAGGGTTTTCGTAATATAAAGTTGTGATTTTTACGTGAAATCTTTTTAATAAAAACCCGATTTTTATGATTGTAAGTACTAGATCATGAATTAAGATGCATGATTTGTGATGGATTTTGATTTAAGGCATGTGGAACATAAATATGGATGCATGAGACATCATAAAGTTGCATGGTTAATGATAGAATGCATGCGGATTAATTTAGGGAAATTATTTATGTAAAAATATCATTTATTTTTATTCGTCGGAATAAAATAGTATGCATGCATGTGGTTAGGATATTATGTTATGACTTGGAGTATGTTATTTGATGATCCATATGGACTAACGTGAGTAGACGTTGTGATATTTCTAGATAATTTACACGATGCGGTAAATATATATTTTCGGAAAGAAAAATAAATAATTAGTCGAAGTTGTGAAATACATGAACATGAGTATGGGACTGTGTGATTAAATGAATGCATGTTATTAGTCAAGTTACTTATGAGTTATACGGGTATACAAGTCCCAAGTCTCCTACCTCGGTTGGAATGACAAGACTTTGTATGATTGTTCCGTCGATCGTACATCGTATACGCGATATGATGTCGTAAGTAATTGTAATGCATATGTGTTTGCCATGTAACGTGTTATATGTGTAATACATGTTAGAAAACAATAATATGACCAATATGTTGTCAAGTCCACTCATCCGATGTCCGCAAGTTGTCGGGATGTTCGGTCAAACACGATCAACACTTACACGATTATGTGTCATAGGTGAAGTCTAGGAGGTCTTCACTAATTCTCGGTGATTGGTTGATTTGGAATAGCTTATTTGCACCCTAAGGTGAGTTCAGGGCCCCACGTTTACTATTTAACACTTTTGGGGGAGAAGACATCTGGTAAACTTTTACGGTTTTTGAACTGCTTATTTGTTTTATGTACTATTTTGTGAATAGTAGACTAAAAAACATGCAAGGGAATCCTTCCACTAATAGCGTAAGCCATTTTATATCAGTGATAATGGGAAAAATGTTTGGTAAATCTACTGGTTCTGACAAACAATGCCTGTGCTAGTCACTTTTGCTCCTACTGGCCCTTGGAGCAAAGAGGATTGGGTATAATAGTGTCCTAACTCGGCATTGTGTTCCGCATCATAGCACAACCGGAAGGAAAAACTTAAGTTTGTCAGTTATGGTGATTACGAATACCTACTAGTTTACAAATATCATGGTCTACCTAAGCCAGGTTTATAAAATGATTTTCATTGTTGAATCTGGTAAACTGTTTTCGAGAATGGAATTCCTGTTGGGTTACGTCTCGTTAAGAGTAACTGGTTAAACTTATATTTTCTGGAAAAAGTTGTTTCCTACTATTTAAACTCTGTGAATTCACCAACCTTGTGTTGATACTTTACATGTTTCTTCTCAGGTCCTTAGGAGGAAGTCGTAAGGCATGCACGCTTAGGATCATTGGTATTTGGTCTGCACGGGTTATGTTTTCGTTAAACTTGTTTTATCGCCTTGGGCGAAAGACTTATTAAACTATTTATGTTTCGCTTCCGCAACGTTTGTTTTGACAACTAATTGTTTGTCGCTTCCGCAAATGGTTTTCTAAACTTGATAAATGCTTCCTCACTGTTTTGGTTAATATCACTTAACACTGATAAAATCTGTTTTGAAAATGTGTCTTGGTTGTTGAGTCGAGCATGTAGATGTTCGAGGTGTCTGACGACTCAGATCCTGGTGGTGGTCACAGTCGCGCCACCAGTCACGTCCCATTTCCGTGGAGCCCCTGAGGGCAGCGGGTTTTCCCGAGATGTGACAAAATGAATGTTCTGTTAAGATAGTGTTAGTTTTGTTTGTTGACGTGATTATGACGTCACTAGCTTAGTACACGTGCGTATGTATTGAACATATGAGTTTACTGACATCATGATGACGTCAACATGACATCATCTTATCTTCTACATTCTAAAACGGGAAAACAATCCCCGTAACCCTATTTTCCGATCCCGACGACCCATATACCATCCAAAATTCATCGGTATTCATCCAAACTCCATCATATTTTGGTTTAACTCACAATCAAATTTAGAATATCGACTTTGAACGATCAAAAGTGGATAGTTTAGAATTAGCTGGATCGTCAACCTGCCTAGATCGTTTAGATCAAGTGTAAACGATCCATCTGGATTGTTTAGACGGATTGTTTAGACGTTGCTCGTTTAGAAGAAATTCAGAAACCCAAAAAACTTGTACATGGCAGCTGGAAAAAAATGGCACTTTATGAACATGAATATGTGATATTCTTAGCCATCCAAAACAGGATGGAAATCATAGATTTATGAACCATTGTTGATCGAAATAAATTTTCTGAATTGATTGTGACCAACAAAAAGTCCGAAACAATAACAAAATCCCAAATCAAAACCCCAAAATTTCTGGAAAAATGCCAAGAACACCAAGAAACACACACTAATGTGTTTTTTCTCAAATTCGTCCAAAAGGCTGAGAAATCTAAGATGAAACTACTTCGAACAGCTCTGAAATGTAGGCAACCTTACCTCCATCGCAAAAGGGTAGAGAGGTTGATTCCAGGAGACCCTAACTCCGGAAAAGAAAGAAGACACAGAGGGTAGAAAGAGACGGAAAGGAATACCTGAAGTAAAAAAAAAACACACGGAGCTCACCAAACCAAAACTAATAAATAAATAAATAATTAAAATAAACAAATTATAATAATAAATTATAAGAAAATTTAAAAAATATATGCATATATATATAAAGTAAAAAAATAATCAATAATAAATAAATTAGGAAAAAGAAAAATAGAACATCCTAGGTCTCAAAATCAAAATAACCCCGAACTACCCACCCACCTTTACATATCATTGGTCTTAATCCTACTCCTCCACGACGTCTTATCCTCCACCATATCCTCGGAGAGATGCAAGTCTAACAATTCATGCCTAATGCGCTCGTCCCATGTCAGTTTCAGTATGCCTCTCCCTCTACGCCCCTCAACAGTTATGTAATGTACCACTCTAACCGGTGTCATCATATGTCTACATTTCACGTGTCCAAAACATCTCAATCATCCCTCCCAAATCTTCTCTGAGATACACGAACTGCAAATACTTCCCGAAAAATCTCATTTCTTATTTTGTCCAAGTGTGTGTGTCCGCTCATCCACCTCAACATCCTCATCTTTGCGACCTCCTTCTTACGCACCCGAGTCTTCTTGATGGCACAACACTCAGAACTATAAAGCATTGCCGGTCCGGCGACAACCTTGTAGACTTTTCCCTTTAGTTTTTTGGGGAACCTCCTGTCGCACAAAACTCATGTGGCCGCTCAGCTTCTACATCAACCAACACGTATGCGGTGAGCCACATCACTATCAATGTCCCCGTTGTTTTGCACAAACGAACCTAAATACTTAAACTTGGTAAAAAGTAGAACCGTCTGACCATCAACCGTAATCTAGAGGTTGTCAACGTCGATTGCAACGTTGAAGTCACAAAGCAGGTACTCGGTCTTAAAACGACTAATCCTAAGACCTTTAGATTATAAAGCAACTCTCCACTCCACAAGCTTTATGTTTAAGCTTTGTATACTTTCCGAGACAAGCACAATATCATCAGCGAAAAGCATACACCACAGAGCAGTCTCCTGGATCAACTTGGACAATTCGTCCATCATAACAACAAACTGGCACGGGCTTAACGTAGACCTTGGTAAAGAACCACCCCCACAGGAAATGACTTTGTGTCATGCAGTGTGAGCGAACGCTAGTCACTCTCCTTTCATACATATCTCTTATACTGTCTATGTATTCCCGCGTGACCCCATGACCCTCAAGACTATCCCAAATCAGCTGAGGAGGGATGCTATTATAAGCCTTTTCCAGATCGATGAACACCATAAGCAGATCGTGCTTCTTCTCCTGATACTTTTCCATTTATTGCCTTAGAATGTGTATCGCCACGGTGGTGGACCTCCCTGGCATGAAACCAAATTGGTTCAGTGTAAACAGAGATTCCCGCCTGATTCTAGCCTCGATAACTATTTGTCATAGTTTCATGATATGGCTTACAGCTTGATGCCTCTGTAGTTCCTGTAGCATTATGCACCACCTTTGTTCATGTAGAGTGGAACTACTACACCATACCCCCACTGATCCGGCATCCTACCAGTTTTGAAGATAGTGTTGAATAGGGTAGTCAGCCACTGAACACCATCCTCCCCAAAAACACTTCCATACCTCGATAGTTATGTTGTCCAGGCCAACTACCTTCGCCCTTCCCATCTTCCTAAGGGCAGTCTTCACCTCCTCGTTAGAATTAGCACGACAATAACACTTACACTGATGTAGTTGATGCGCAAGCGTGTAATAAATATCTTCATTGAGCATTCTTCGGCTGTTGAAGAGACTATGGAAGTAGAATTTCCATCGCAACTTGATGTCTTGCTCCTTGACTAAAATTCGACCATCATCACCTTTTACAGACTTCACAACTCCTAGATCTTCTCTCCTCTGCTCCCTAGCCTTGGCAATCTTGAACATAAAATTCTCCATCTCCTTAGTCTGCAGTCAATCCTACATTTGTTTAACGGTTGAAGCCTTAGCCTCCGATACTGCCGCCTTCGCCTCCCTCTTGGCCTTCTCGTAGGCCTCCCTTAATCTTGTGCGCTCCTCTTTATCTGAGCAACCCAGAAGCTCCCTGAAACATCCTTGGTTGACTTTAATTTTATCTTGCACAACCACACTCCACCACCAAGACTCACAAAGATCATTCGTTCTTACCATATGTATCCCATAGGACCTCCCTAGCAACTTGTAGAATAGTGATCTCCATAGCCACCCACAACTAGTTTGCATCCCCATTTAAACGAGCTGATGTTGTCGAGAAAACCTTATCTCTGAACATCATAATCTTCTCGTCCTTCAAACTCCTCCACCCAATCCTCCATCTACACTCCCCAGCCATACTGGTTAGACTTTTCCAGAAGCCAAAATTCGCCACAAGCAAGCGATGTTGCGACACTACCTCCTCCTGCGGTATAACCTTGCAATCATTCCATGAGTGTCGATCCCTGTAACACCTGGTTAATTCCGGTAAATCGGAGGGAAATTTTTTCGATTAATGAACTGGATTGTTGAGTCCAGTTAGGCCATTAGGCCCATTTAGAGATTTGCGGCCCAACAATGGCCCAATTCAAATACCCGATGTCCGGATAAGTTGTCAGAAGTATTCTGGGTGATTGTTATGCAATTGGAAATGTTGTGGAGCGATAAAAGCTGAATTCGGTGTAAACTGGCTAAGTTCGTTGTCTAATCGGTAAACATGCCGGATAACCGAATGTTAATGTAAGTACGTTGGTTCGAGTGATTATGAGAATGGATATATTAACATGGACGTTAATATTTGTCAGAAACTCTATTCAGATGTTTACATGTGGTCTATGCGAACGGAAACGATAAATGACACTTAACGCGCGTAAGTCACCGGCAGTGACGGAGCGGTCACTGAGGCCGTATTAGAGTGTCTGGAAGTTCCAGACACTTGAACATTGATGTTTTGATCGTTAGAAAGGATAACCGTAGGAAACAGTGCGAGAAATAGTGAAATTGGTTAACCGTTCGGTTACGCGAGAATAACCGAAATTGATCGTTTAATTGTTTAAGATGAATTTAACGACTCTGTGGAATTATAAGTATTTTTCTAAGTGTTTTATAAGAATTACAGTCGTGATGATGTGTTCGGTTCGTGAAACGAAGATGAACGGTCTACGCGTCGTATACGCGCTTTATACCGCGCATTTAACCGAACGTTCACTAGATCATATTTAATCTGACGTTTTAAATATTCTGAGAAAGATTACGAGGCTTTTATGATATTTAAGTCATGTCGGAATTATCATGGATAATTTACGTGACGTTTACTGTTTAACGTGGTCAGATAACGCGGTATAATACCAGTTTATTTAATTACTTTCTTCACTTAAAAACCTCGATATAAAAGGGGTTTTATCCCTCATTTTCCTTCATTTCACTTAAACAAAAAAAAAACACACTCATTGTGTGTGTGTCGAGAGAGAGCAAGCCCGAGAAGAGAGGGATGGGCGGCAGCCCGTTTTTCCAGCGACCGGGTTCCGGCCGGCGACCGGCGGCGCACGACGGCGACCTCCCATTTTGCTCCAAACTTCTTCTCCTTTCTCTCCCGTGCATGAACCAAGACTCCTAGGGTCACCCTTGGTCGCGAACTCCGTGAACCAGCAGCGGCAGTAACCGGCGGTGGCTAGGGTTCCGCCTAGCTCGCGGCGGCGCCTCTCCCCCTTGTTCTCCTTTTCGTTTTTCCGGCTGTAACCGGCGGCGGCTAGGGCTCAGCCCAGCGGCGGTGGCGCTGCCTTGTTTTGCAGCTACGGCGACCCTCATTTCTCGCGATTCCGGCGCCCCTAACCTCCGATCAGTAGGTAAGATTCCGATATTAACTCGTTTCAAGTGTATCCTTTGCATTTCAGCTTGAATATCCCTTTCTAAGTCTTGATCTTATCATGCATGCTTAGATCTGCGATGGTGAAACTGTTTGGGATGTATTCGGACCAACAAAGGGGACAGCCGGCGGCGGCCATGGCCTCCGGCCGCCGGTCATTGGCTGTTCACGGTGGTGGTTGGGTGGGTTTGGTCTAAGAGATATTGCAGAAGTGTTTGGATATGGATTTTGGGAAGAAACGAGTCAACTCAGTGGTGAGTCAACTGAGTCGACTCAGTAAACAAATCTGGTCACCAGGTTTGACTGGTCAAACAAAGTAAACACAGAAAACCGACCTCATATTCTTGTTCTTGACGAAAAACCGTGTGGAAAGGACTATCTACTCGTTTGATTCAGACAACGTTGCGTTATACGGTTAACCGGGTCCGGGTTCGCAAACCGACCGGAAGGTATAACCGTGTTCGTTACTTGGTTCGCATTTTACTAATAGTGGATACGCGTTGTGTGAGGAACGTGTAGTATACGAAAGTATATTGTAATTAAAATGATAACAAAGAAAAATATATATAAAGTATCGGTTGTCGTTTAAGGATAATAAAATTCATAAGTTTATGATTAGTTGAGGTTATAATTTTATGCAAAGAAAAACTACGGTTTTATTGATAATACAGATGATGAGCCTTCAAAATTAAAATATACGATATCATGTAATAAAATCTATGATTTTATGTGGATTATAAATGGGTTAACATATATATATAAAAGCTATCATTTTATGTAATAAAATTATAGTTTTGTGATAACAAATATTATAAGATTATGTAGATGAACAATATCATTTTATGTTAATAAAATGTATGATTTCATGTAATAAAATGTATCATTTTATGTTAATGAAACCTATCATTTCATGTGAAATATAAACTGAGTAACCCTATATATAAAAGCTATCATTTTATGTAAAACTCTATAAGGTTTTATAGAAGATAAAACCAAATGGAAACGAGAGATTTTATAAATATATTACATCCGGTATCGGAGAATATATAAGTTATGATTTTCTGTTAAACAAGTCATGATTTTATATAAACAAAACTATGATTTTATGTAAACAAGATTATGATTTTATGTGAAAAAGCTATGGTTTTACCTTTATAAAAGTCATAACATCATGAGAAACGTAATCGAATAAGTATCTATGTTTAGATATTTAAGTTATGACTTCGGGAAATATTCTAAGGATAATAAAATATAACTCGTTCGCGTTCCGAGAGTTTCGTTAGATAATAATCTGTCAATCAAGTCACACGGTCGTATTGTCACTAAGGGTAATACCAGCGTGTCTGACAGAAACTGTCTATTTAGAAATAGACAGATAAATACGATCGTATCCGGGTTAAGCCGTATGACTGTATTGGGACATCCGGTCGTATCGGGATGTCAACCTGCGAACGCATCGTATATTTTGGGCGCGGAACACAACCGAGCCTAACCAGTATTATTGTTGTGTTAAATTAAAGGTACCTATGTTTGTTTAGGTCATCAGATTCTCCGAGCTTGATGAATTGTCGAGCAATTGCCTAACCTTCCATTTGGATGCTGGACTGACTGTGAGTTGTAGTTTCTTCTTTTGCTTAACTGTTTTTGGGGTGCATATGAACCTTGTCAAACGTTGTTTTGTTGTTTTGTTTATAGATATTGTGCCATGTTTGATATCTTGCTTGTGGTACTGGCGGAATCCCACCGCGTTTGTTTGCGGTACCAGCGGTTCTCACCGCGTTTGGGAAGCTTTTCAGGTCAATTTAGGCCGTTTGTTGTGTTCCCGAGATGGGAGCAGGCCACGAGGCATATGCGTATCCTCACAGCTGTGTAGGTAGACCAGGTGTCGCGTACCCGTTGTTTGGGCCCCTTTTTGGTTACTTGGTTACTTGTGATTGGTTGAACGGGTGATGTCGTATATGTTTGAAACATGAGGAGGGACTCGGGAAAGTCGCTCTGAGTTTGCTCCGATTGCTGGTTTGACCTTTGGTTGGTTTTGTAACAGGCACAGTATTATTTTGATTTGTTGTGGATTATTTTGGAGTCAACTGCTACGACTCACCAACAACGTTTGTTGTTGACGTATTTTTGGTTCATATGCAGGTAAGAAACTACAGGGATGACTTGAAGGATAGGCAGGGTTTAGCTAGACTTGTTATGTGCAAGACCTAGCAGTTGGGGTAGCCTAAGTTCGCAATCTATTATTTCGGTCTACGGTGTTGTACCAGTCTTGGAGTAACCTAGGCCTCAATGAAACGCAGAGAATACAATAGTGCACCATAGAGATTACAAACTGTAGCCCTCTCTAAGGTGATGGACGCTTGGGTATGTCCCGTCGTTTCATTGCTGGACTGGTCGGCCCGTGCTGAGATAAGGTATCTGTTTGCTTCCGCGTGTTCTAATACGGGTAGCCGGTCCCACACCCTCCCGGTGGTGGCGGCCGCGGAGTGGGGTGTGACAATCCCTCTGTCGCATCAGGATATAATCGATCTATGATTTGCGTCCTCCACTATAAAACATGATCAAATATGCCTCCCTTTTCATGAAGAGTGAGTTTAAGATACCCAAGTCATGAGCAACTGCAGAGTCAAGAAGATCCCTACCCGCCGCATTCCTATCACCAAAACCTAGCCCCCCATGGACGAATGGATATCCATCACAATCCTTTCCAATATGACCCTTAAAATCACCACTTTAACATAATTTCTCCTCCCTAGGTATGGCCCTCACAACCGCATCTAAGCAGTCCTAGAACTCTCTCTTCTATAAGCCACCACGTCCTACATGCGGTGCATAAACATTGACCATAGCCACGACCTCCTCTCCTAAAACTAACCTCACTACCATAATCCTCTTCGTGTCTAATCACTTCCATAATGCTAGTACAAATCTTTCACAACCAGAACTCCTACCACATTCTTAGATCCATTAGACCCTGGATACCACAACTTGTACCCATTACACTCAGTCCCGATATGCCCCTTCTACCTAGTCTCCTGAAGACACACTATATGGATCCTACGCCTTTTAAAAACATCTACCAACTCCAAAAACTTACCGTTTAAGGTCCCTTCATTCCAACAGTACACGTTAAGATGCATAATGTAAATGACTTCACTACATACTCTTAAATCTCTCAATATTCTAAAGTTTCGCTACCAAAGAAAATTTTGAATTTTGAAGTTATCTGTTTTTATCTTTTTAGTTGTACATATCAATCTCTCTTGTCTCTCCCCAATTGAACTGAAAATGCGCCAATCTATAGATGAGGAGATGAGTTATGCCAACTATTTAAACAGAAATCGAATACTCAAAAACCAAATAACCATAATTTCCAATAAGCATCTTCAACCATAAGCATATACCGTGTACCAAAAAAAGAAATCTGAGACTCACGAGTTATAGCAACACATTTGTAACAGAAGGTAGGCTTATATTAGGGTTTTTTTTATACCCTAATGAAAATCATCATTACCATTGCCTCGAACACTAAACTGGAATGAAAATTATTTTGGGGGCTTAGACCAACATCATCATTGCCGATTATGAAAGAACATAACAACATATCAGGATTGCCAATAAGCATCTTGAACCATAAGCATATATTAGTGTACCAAAAAAGAAATACGACTCATGAGTTATACCAACTAATTTGTAAAATAAGCTAGGCTCGGATTAGGGTTTTAAATAAACCCTAATGTAAATCGTTATCGCCATTGTCAGGAATACTAAACTGCGTCGAAAATCATTTGGGAGGGGGGGGGGGCGCTCAGACCAACGTCATCATTGCCAATCATGAAAGAAGATAGCAAGAAATTGGGATTATAGAAACCCTAATATAAATAGCTAGTTTGTAAGCAACAGATCCAGAAACTTAAAACAAAACCTAGACCTCAGTTTGTAAGCAACGACGATCAAATCGAAGACAAAGCAACACCAAATCGGCGTCAAAAAGGAGAGACTAGTCAAACCGTAGCTGTCACACCCCAACCGACGGCTGAATATGTCGGGGCGCGAAGATTTTCCAGAAGCACACAACACTAAAAGTAGGTTGTGATATTCTTAATAGTCACCCATTTCATAGCAAATAAACAAACATAGAATCCAAGTCATAACATATGATAATCAGACATAATAGCATAAACTAAACATGAGAGTTCATTATTTAATTAGGTCTCTCTAAAGCCGATGCAACCCTATGGTGAAGATATCCAAGTCAAACCGCATTACCTGTAACATGTTTATAAACAAAGTCAACTAAAATAGTTGGTGAGAATTCATAGGTTTAATGGTAACGTTCAATACATGCGTACAAGTTTAACATAATGATAATTGATAAAATGATAATTAATAAAATGATAATTTAACGTAATCCAACCCTTGAAAAATAGGCTTCCAATCACAAGGCGCCACACGCGAGGCAGGCCAAGTGGGCTTCTCGGGCCAATAGATCTATTACTGTAACTCCGGCATGTTTAATGTTAATAATTGCGTTCATCGTTCAATCATTCATCGTTCCATCATTCAATCGTTCATCGTTCAACCAACCAATCAAAACAATCATACAAGTTTCAAGTAACATAGAATACGCATGTGAAAACTCATATGATGGCGAATGCGTCGAGAGTAAAACCGAAGAATAGCGGCGCGAATCAAATCCGGATATCAACTTTACGATCGACTGCGGTGGAGTAATCACCGACACATAAATAATTAAATAAATAAGTATTCGAATGAATAAAACGTCTACGGAATCAATCGGATACGCGACTCGTTGGTGATCGATTTAAGTGACAATATGAGAATTGAAATAATCAAATGGTCAAACCTAAATTTAGGTCAAACATTTAGCAATTAATTATTTATTTAACTAGAAACCTTACGACGTCTTAAAACTTGATTATTTTCTATAAAATCAACCGAACCATAATTAGTCTTCAAAAACTAATTAGGCCGATCTAAACATATGTAAACACCAAATAAAATTTCAAGTCATAACTTCAATGTTATCCCAACGATTTACTCAAAATGATTTATTTTTAATTTCAAAAATTGTAGTTAATTTAATTTAAAAAATTAAATAACCAAGATTTCATTTTTAAGCATGGCATAACCCTAGATCTAGGTCCAAAATTATATTCCATACAAGAAATCCACACTCTAGATTAACATTATCATCACCTAATCAAGATTTAATTAAGATCTAGTCATGAGAAAAACAAGAAAATACATAAAAATCATATTTTTATCTCATGAAGCCCTAGATCTAAACTCATGATAGTGATTTCTTCATCCCCAAAGCCTAGATCTACCCTCATGATCATATTCATATCAAGATCCAACAAGATGCTTATGTAAAAATTTAGATCTACGAAGATCCACGGAAGAAAAGTAAGAAAAGTTAGACTATTATAATATAAATCAAGTTTTTATCACCAAAACACTAGATCTATCAATTATGGTGTTTATTCATGGAAAAACATATATAAAAATGTAGTCTTTTCCAGCCCCAAACTAGATCTAACAAGATCTAATAAGATTTCAACAAACCAATGTCATAATCTTTACCCAAAAAAAAAATAATAATAATAATTTTTTTTTTATAAAAATCCATCTTTTTTGTATAAAATCACTACATCTAGTCTTGTAATGAAAGATCTAGGTTAGAAATGCATAAAAATTGGATCTTGATGATGGGGGATGAAGGATCCAAGAAGATGGAGGTTGAGTTTGAGAGATCTAACCTTTTTGGATCGAAACCGATACGAAAAAGGCTTGAAATTGCTAAACTTTGAGCTCTAAAACTTCAAGGGTCTTGATATGAGATGAAACCAGCCGTTCTATGGTTTGTAGGCAAGGGGGAAGCTTAGCGCGGGCTAGACCGGGCCCGGGCCCTATCCATTTTTTTGCTTCATAGTTTAAATTTATACTCGTTCAGTCCGAAAAAAAATTATATACTTAGTCTGGCCCCATCCTTTTTGGCCCCATGACTTTCGGTCCCAACCATCTTTCGGCCAAAGCTTCGCCCCTGTTTGTAGGAAGAGGCTGGGAAGCCTTAGTATTTCGTGCTCAAGTGCATGCTGATTAACGGAAACAAGGCATTTGAAATAGGCAAAAATTAAGAAGCAACTTACAGGACAAAATAAGCAATTAGGCACGGAAGAAAAGTAAGAAAAGCTAGACTTTTTATATAAAAATCAAGTTTTTATCACCAAAACACTAGATCTATCAATTATAGTGTTTATCCATGGAAAAACATGTATAAAAATGTAGTCTTTTCCAGCCCAAAACTAGATCTAACAAAATCTAATAAGATTATAACAAACAATGTCATAAAAGTTTATAAAAATCTATAAAAAAAACAACCTTTTTGTATAACAACACTAGATCTAGTCTTGTAATGCAAGATCTAGGTTTAGAAATAGATAAAAATTGGATCTTGATGATGGGGGATGAAGGATCCAAGAAAATGGAGGTTGATTTTGAGAGATCTAACCTTTTTGGATCGAAACCGACACGAAAAAGGCTTGAAATTGCTAAACTTTAAGCTCCAAAACTTCAAGGGTCTTGATATGGGATGAAACCAGTCGTTCTAGGGTTTGTAGGATGTTTAAAATGAAGAATTTGGGGCTGGAACGGAATAGGATGCTTAAATACCCGTAAAGTAGGGCTAACCATGATTTTCAGCTTGTTTAGTCGGTGGACAGATTATGAAGACCCAAAATGGTTCTTCGCGTATCTCCGCGCATCACAGGGGTGTCGTGCACTATTTTCGCTCTAATTTCTTCGTTCTAGCTTCGATTTGACCCCCGTTTTTTCTATATTACTCACTTTAAGACCTCTGTCATATTAACCACATTTAATCCACTCAAAATGGTATAAGATATGTCCCATAACGATTAACGGTTGTTAAAATATCATATGAAATGCATTTTTTGGTCGGTTTTGTCGTTTTTTCTTGATTTGAAGCAATTCACCAACGTTTTGTGATCTGATCAAGTGTGAGATGACTCATAACATGGTTTGTGATCATATGACTCATAAACATGATAAAACTGATATACGAAACTCAAAAATGCGATCTCCCGATTAAAATCGAAATCGCGTGGGATTTATCGAACCTTCACCGTTTTCGTTCTAGACCTTGAATTCACACCAACCTTCACTTGTATTTACTTTTGTGTGTGTAACTAGTATTACACATAAGGTTCATACAAGTTCAGATTGATCAAACTCCCGATTGAACGTAATTCAGCGACGTGTTCGCATAAAATCCGAAATAAAGGCAAATCGAACATCAAATCGACCAATAAACATGATAATGGATCCAATAACATAAAATTAGGTTAATAAACATCAAAATCGATCAATACCCATATATTTGATTATCAATCATCGAATCAGATTACAAAATGGATAAAATCATATAATCAAAAAACCTGAAATGTTACATTAGAATCAAGAAGACTGAACGAACAATAGAGGGTATTTGGCTTTCATTTGGTCCTCACGCTCCCAAGTGAACTCTGATCCACGTGTAGACTCCCAAAGAACCTTAACAATCGGGATCCGGCTGCGCTTGAGTTGTTTGATTTCACGATCCATGATCTCAACCGTTTTCTCGACGAAATGCATAGACTCATCGATCTGAACATCCTTTAGCGGAACATGAAGGTAGACACTTTCGAAGATTCGACACATGGAATGTATGGTGGACATTAGCTAGTTCAGGAGGAAGATCAAGTCGATAAGCCACTCTACTAATCTTTTCAAGAATTTTAAACGGGCCGACATAACGAGGTGCTAGTTTTTCCTTCTTTCCAAATCGAACGACGCCTTTCCAAGGTGATACATTTAAGAGGACAAGGTCGCCCTTTTTGAATTCAAGGGGCTTTCTTCGTCTATCAGCATAACTTTTCTAACGAATCCTAGCAACGAATAAATGATCACGAATCCAAGAGATTTTGTCAGTCGTCTCCTGAATCGGCTCGGGACCAGTGATTTGCGCTTCATCGACCTTGCTCCAACATATAGGTGACCGACACTTTCGACTGTCACACCCCGTCCGCACCACCTGTTGGATGCGGGGAAGGTGTTGTGGAAAACAGGCTGGCGATATCAGAAACACGTGGAAGCATCAGATAATTATAATATTAAACAATAGCTAGTCATCGATAGCCTGTACTAGTTTACAAGTTCATAACATAAGTTCTTGTTCTTATAATTCAACATATTACTAAGAAAACAAGGCCCATATTATCTGGAAGCTTATTGATTGTATTCAAAGGCTTCCTACAGGTTCACCTATCTGAGGTACCTTTACTGATTTCCTGCAAAAATTGTAAATTCAACTGTATCAACAACATGACGTTGTTGGTGAGCCATACCATATCTGTTATTCATCTTTCAAAGCTACTGGACTACAAACTTGCTTACATGTAATGACTAGAATTCTACCAATAAAATATATATATAAGTCATGGGGTACAACACACGCACCAAAGGATTCTAGCATACTAGTTACGTAGTGATTTTTCACATTACATTCAATATATCTGATGCGTAGCCAGTAAGCAATCAACTGTAGAACCACAACTGTTTGTTATGGCCTCAAAACTTTCAATAACAAGGGTAAGGTAACAGAACTCATAGTATTAATCTGGAAAGCTTATCTTAAAGGTATGTTTGCAGCAATAAGGTTATTAGCAATTCAACCTAAACAATTATTCATAACATTACTGGCTATAACATTATCTGGACAATGTCTGTTACTGATGTCAATGGTGCTAATATGGTTAGTTAATTTTGTTTTGTAAATTTATGATTAAAATTTTATTAGAAATACATATTCTGTTTTAGAACAGTCGCGGACCGCTAACCACTTTTTCTTTTGAACTCGCGGTCCACGAGTTTCGTTTGTTCAGTTTTCCAGAAAAGGTTCAGTCGCGGACCGCCACTGCTGCTCTTTAAAACCGGCAGTCTGCGAGTTTTGTTTTGCTGGTTTTTCAAAAAGAGACAGTCGCGGACAGCCAGTCTTATACATCACTTAGTCGCAGTCCGCGACTACTGGGTTAACAGTCTACCTGGTTTTTCAAAAAGAGACAGTCGCGGACAGCCAGTCTTATAACGAATCCTAGCAACGAATAAATGATCACGAATCCAAGAGATTTTGTCAGTCGTCTCCTGAATCGGCTCGGGACCAGTGATTTGCGCTTCATCGACCTTGCTCCAACATATAGGTGACCGACACTTTCGACTGTCACACCCCGTCCGCACCACCTGTTGGATGCGGGGAAGGTGTTTTGGAAAACAGGCTGGCGATATCAGAAACACGTGGAAGCATCAGATAATTATAATATTAAACAATAGCTAGTCATCGATAGCCTGTACTAGTTTACAAGTTCATAACATAAGTTCTTGTTCTTATAATTCAACATATTACTAAGAAAACAAGGCCCATATTATCTGGAAGCTTATTGATTGTATTCAAAGGCTTCCTACAGGTTCACCTATCTGAGGTACCTTTACTGATTTCCTGCAAAAATTGTAAATTCAACTGTATCAACAACATGACGTTGTTGGTGAGCCATACCATATCTGTTATTCATCTTTCAAAGCTACTGGACTACAAACTTGCTTACATGTAATGACTAGAATTATACAATAAAATATATATATAAGTCATGGGGTACAACACACGCACCAAAGGATTCTAGCATACTAGTTACGTAGTGATTTTTCACATTACATTCAATATATCTGATGCGTAGCCAGTAAGCAATCAACTGTAGAACCACAACTGTTTGTTGTGGCCTCAAAACTTTCAATAACAAGGGTAAGGTAACAGAACTCATAGTATTAATCTGGAAAGCTTATCTTAAAGGTATGTTTGCAGCAATAAGGTTATTAGCAATTCTACCTAAACAATTATTCATAACATTACTGGCTATAACATTATCTGGACAATGTCTGTTACTGATGTCAATGGTGCTAATATGGTTGGTTAATTTTGTTTTGTAAATTTATGATTAAAATTTTATTAGAAATACATATTCTGTTTTAGAACAGTCGCGGACCGCTAACCACTTTTTATTTTGAACTCGCGGTCCACGAGTTTCGTTTGTTCAGTTTTCCAGAAAAGGTTCAGTCGCGGACCGCCACTGCTGCTCTTTAAAACCGGCAGTCTGCGAGTTTTGTTTTGCTGGTTTTTCAAAAAGAGACAGTCGCGGACAGCCAGTCTTATACATCACTTAGTCGCAGTCCGCGACTACTGGGTTAACAGTCTACCTGGTTTTTCAAAAAGAGACAGTCGCGGACAGCCAGTCTTATACATCACTTAGTCGCAGTCCGCGACTACTGGGTTAACAGTCTACCTGGTTTTTCTTTTAGATTTTGTTTCATTCGTTCCGGGGGGTCGATTCCACTGGTCTTAGATTTTTATAACTCAGTATTATTAACTTATTAGACACCGATATGTCCACAGATCACCATATCTTTGTTACTTGTATGTTTGAAACGAAACCGAAACGAAACTTTCCTATTTACTATAATCCAACCCCTCCTATAAGTTTCTATGACTCTAATGGGTCTAAAAGTTCCCTGCCAATCCCCATAATCAGAGTTGTGATTATAGTTGTGATATTATTTCACTATCAATCACCATTTTAAACTCTCAAAGATACTTGCATGCATTATAAGATTGTACCTTGTGTAGAAGAGGTTGCACTACCCAAATTTTTAACACCCAAAGACTCATAAATCGGTAGCTTCTCTTCTCTTTACATCCTATATATTGCATTAACAACAATCCATGAGTATTGGTATCATACAACATCATACAACTCTCTTGAAATATGTGAGTTTTATCATATTACCTTGTATGAGTTTCTAAGTTCTTCCTCAGCTTCTTTACATCATTAGAACCACTTTTAAACCTCTAGAAATATGCAATATGAACAGCCATGAACATCCTTGAACACCACATTAAGTCATAATTGGTATAAACCAAGTGGTGGAGGACTTACTTGATCTTTAGATGATGTAGAAGATGCTCAAACCACCATTTTCTTCATCCAAGGTGCTCTGGTAGAAATCTGGCCGAGATCAGTGAAGTGGGGTGCAGAGAAATGTTGTGAATGGAGAGTTATAAGGTGAAGAACTGACAAAAACCTTGTTTTTGCCGTTTGATGAAAATCGCGGACCGCCAGAAAGTGTGCAGACCACCGGCTGTCTGCGACTCCTGCTTTACTGGTTTTCTCGCGGATCCTGATGACCTGACCCGTTCTGCCTGTTTCTTTCGGGTCGCTGACCGCTAGTCTTTGTTTCCTAAATTCGCTGTCCGCGACTCTTCCTGCTATGCAAATTTTTTTTATTTTTCTTTTTTTTATTTTTTTATAAATTTGAACTCGGGTGTTACATCGACCATAAAGAGCCTCGAATGGGGCCATACCAAATCTCAAATGATAGTTGTTATTATAAGAAAACTCGATTAGCGGTAAAAGAGTATCCCAACTACCACCGAAATCGATGACATAAGCATGGCGCATATCCTTGAGAGTCTGAATGGTACGCTCAGACTGACCATCAGTCTGTGGGTGATAGGAAATGCTGAGATCCAAAAGAGTTCCCAAGGCGGATTGAAGAGATTGCCAAAAATGGGAGGTAAAACAGCCATCACGATCATAAATGATAGTCAAGGGAGTACCATGGCGTTTAACAATCTCGTTCACATACAGTTTACCCAACTTATCAACCTTATCCTTCTCATTGGTAGTAAGAAAATGAGTAGATTTGGTCAAACGGTCGATAATGACCCACATGCTATCGTGACCTCTAGGAGTTTTTGGAAGTGCCGTTATAAAGTCCATCGAAATGTCCTCCCACTTCCAAACTGGGATTCTCGGCTGTTCGAGCAATCCAGAGGGTCGTTGATGCTCGGCCTTGACTTTTAAGAAAGTCAGACATTTTGCCACGTAAAGCGCAATGTCTTTCTTCGTACCGGGCCACCAATAAAGCTTTCGAAGATCAAGGTACATCTTATCCGAACCAGGATGGACAGAATAGCAAGATTTGTGAGCCTCGTTCATAATAAATGCTCCAAGATCTTCTCGATTGGGAATCCATAAACGATCAAATAAATAGAGTAGACCATCTGACTTGGTCACGAATTGAAGTTCAACGCCACAAGATAACTCATTATGCAGATTACCTCCATTGACCGAGGTGCATTGAGCTTTAATATTGGTTATATGATGAGAACTCTAAAAGAGGGTAATTTTGGCATGCTCTTTTTGACTCAAGGCATCGACCACGACATTCGCTTTACCAGGATGATAGCGAATCTGAAAGTGCGTGAGCGTGAGGATCTTCTACTTAGTCGTATAGAAATCAATGTAATATGAGTAGAGACACAAAGAGTAAATACAAACAGACTTTGTATTAACCACAGAGACCTCAAAGTACACTCAGAGAAAGTTATCACACGGAAGCTCTCTAAGTCTATACAAGACGAACATATTTATAGGCTGAAAACACGACTGGCCGAACCTCAGGTTCGGCCAAGCTTCGGCGACTCCGAACCTGGAGTTCGGCCAAGGTTCAGCCAGACCTAAACTTGCACGTTCCGTCTTGTTCTCGATACTTCACATGACGATCAGGAACCATGTATTAACAAACTCCCCCTCGGCATGTGCAGTATTATCTCCTCTTAATAAAACTTGTATCTTGTATCTTCAATCAAACTCTTCCTCGATCTAAACGATGAGTTCAATCTTGAATACTTGATATTGCAACGTGTGTAGTCTCTTTATCAACAACCTTCAGAAGACTTGAAGTTGTGATGTTCTTTTCCCACTTAGAAACCTGCCAACATAAATAATCTTGGCGCAAAACGTCTCTTCGAGACTCCAAGATATTTTGATTTTGAAAATGATTTCGTAATTCGTGTTGATCAATCGAAAACAAATCAGAAACAAAATCTTTTTGACTTTTAGAAACTTTATATCAAAACACACCTAAAATCTTTTTGGTATTTTCTAATAAGAAAGTAAATGCCATACAGAATCAGACACTATTTTTGTCTTTTGTGAGAAAGATCACGACTTGGGATCATATTGATCATAACATGTTGAACTACACTTCAATTTCGATTATCGTAGCACATAAGCCATGCCGATTGCAGATATAATTTGTCCAAATTTAAACTCTGGCACAATCATACTCATAACATCTGGATATGTTAAGGTATTTATTAGATTTGTATTGACCAGTGTACCCCACACTATCAGACATACTCAGATATGCTTTGCTTATCACATTTTGTGATTTCACTTGTGATATTAATCACATAATAATTGTATTCATGATATAGTCAACTGTGTTCCATGCAAAAAGAAATAAGAACGTTAAATCGTCTACCTTAAGGTCGATCTTTCGATACGCAGATAAGGCCTCGGATTTAACAAAATAAGAAAATAAAACAAGTTGAAATTGTATAACTCAACAACAATCAGGTCGGTACTTCCGTACACGCAGATAAAGTCCGATGAGTTATACGAAACACCAAAGAAAATAAAGCAGAACGTCAAACGAACAACAATCAGGTCGGTCTTTCGACACGCAGAGAAAATCCGATCGTTTGACAAAATAAAGAAAATCAAACAAGTTTAAATCTTTGCAAAATGAACACATGTATACACAGTGACTTCTCATTTTATTTTTCACATATCTTTTTCTTGATATATCATGAGATATGCATCAAGATGTTGTTCACTAGGTCAAGCATCAGATTTAGTGTATATCACATACGTATACTTTCTGATTTGCCGAGCCTACCTTACACATCGATCAAATGGTCTTATGGCTTTTTCACTTACTTTATCCATGAGTCAGACACTGTCAGCCAATGTACCATCATTTCCCAATCATGTCGGATACAATTTCTCATTTTTCAATGTTTTTGGCTTTTTGCATTTTTAATGTTTTTGTCTTTTTCAAATTTCTCCCCCTAAAAATGACAACTCTATGTATAGATTTTCATTTTTTACGATTTGAAAAACAACACACTATTTTTGTATTTTTGCAAAAACAAACTCCCCCTCAGAATGAGACGGAGTGAAAAACCAAGAAAAATTGATCAACCAACACGAATACTTGCAGTGTAAGTCTTTTGAAAAAAAAAACACAATTGATTTTGAAAGGCAGATTAATTAGAACAGATATTTCACAATCAGCAATTATCCAATCACTGAAAGGTCTTCTTGAAACACCTGTTGACACCAAATAAATCATTAGTCGCTCTGGGATCGACCCGATGTAACATCGTCGGGTCGCCCGGTGTCTTCCACAAAGTCATTGTTGGCCTTGGAAACAACTTTTGGTTTCCAAATTTGTAAAATGTTCAATTTTTGATCAGAACCTGAATCAGACTCAATCGACGTACTTGGTTTAGACCAAGACGATTTATGATTTGATTTTATCTTTGGGGACCATGGTTCATCAAAAAGTTGACCTTTGTTATCCACATATTTGGCAGTTTTATGGATATATGCAGTCGTCGGACAGTCAGCAGCAAAATGTCCAGGTTGACGACATACATAACAAAGTCTTTCTCGAAAATTGTTTGAAAATGATTTTGATTTTGAAAAACCAGATGAATGCTCAGAATCAAAATTGTCAAAGAAATCATCAGAGGAATCATACCTAGGAGATGGACTCCTTGAAGATGACGATCTTCTAGAATAGTAAGTGAATTCCTTCTGAGATGGTGATTTCTTTGCATTCTTTGCTTTAGAAGCCTTAGCAACTTTCACCGGTTTCTTTGTTTGAATCAATTCTTCCTTCACAACAAACCCCACACCTTTGTGTTTGAAACCTGAAACCTTTGAAGTACTTGAGGAAGAACCCGAAACTTCTCTTGCCTTAGCTTCACTTGTGAATTTAGCTTTAATATCTTTCAGTTTATTCTTCTCAACCAAAACTTTTTCTTCTTCGGTTGCAGATGAAGAACTTGACACAACCTTATCAAAAACCTTCTCATTCTCCAACAAAACAGACTTTGACACAAATTTTGGAGCTTCACCCAAAGGCTTTTCCTTCTTTTTGGACTTAGATTTATTCTTCTTGGGTGGAGTAACAAACTTGGAATAATCATGCAATTCATCTTTTGGATCAATCTGAGCCGCAGTAACTTCAGTTAAATCCACTGGTTGAGGAACCAAGTGAACATCAGCCTTCTGAGAACTATCTGAACTCTGATCCTGCTTATATAAAAAATTTAGCATTGTTGGTGATAAATTGCAATTCTTCACTTGCCGCTTCAACTCCAAAATCTCCAGTTTTAAATCATTGATCTTTTGTTGAGCTTCAAAAACTTCTTTCTGTGACTTGATGAACTTTGCATTGAGATCATCATATTCATAAGTTTGTAACTTTCGGATCTCACATTCAGCAAATAACTCTTCAAGAACACTTTCTCTCTTTTTCTTGTAAATCTCAACATCCTTTGTCAAAACTTCATTTTTATCACGATAGAGAGTATTCTTATCTTGAAGCATAGAAATTTTGTTCTGAAGCTTTTCAACAGTAACAGCAGTTGTAGCAATAAGAGCTGTAGCTTATTCATACTTTTTCTGAACCGGATAACTTTTCTCAAACAGATTCTCAAAATCTTGAGCTGCATCTAAAGCTTCAGCCTTTGCTTTCTCACATTCTTCAGCCAATATTGTTTTCTCTTTTAAAACATCTTCATGAACATGAACCAACTCATAATACTTCTTTTGAAAATCTTCCAATTCTTGCTTTAACACCACTATCTCTTCAGTCGAAATTTGACGACTTTGTTCAAAACTTGCAATCTCCTGAAGAAATTTCTTACATTTAAGACATTCAGTCTCTTCAACCTTTGAACTCTCAGGAATTTTAGGTAATTCTTCTTGAACCATGGAGACACTTGAATAAGAATCAGAATCAGTTAAGATAGTATCATCATCAATATGACGAACAGTCAAAGCAATTGCAGGTTTAGAATTATTCCTTTTAGCTTCAGTATCTGCATGCCATGCAAACTCATTTGACTGTGGAAAAGTATTGGTCCAATCATGAACAAGATTAGCAGATTTCATCTCAACCTTCTCAACTTTATTTGGTGAATGATAAACTAAATGTGCATGTTGACTAGTTTTCAATTTATGATCTGCAGAACTTGGACATTCTCGAGCAAAGTGACCATAATTTGCACACTTGTAACATTTTACCTTAGACTTATCCAAACCAATCTTACCCTCCTGATTCAATCTCTTCTTCCCAGTTCTGTTGAAAAATTTCTTCGTTCGTCGAACCAACATTGCATACTGCCAATTTAGATCCATTTCTTCCAAATGATCATAATCAATCTGATCGTAATCTTCATTTGCTAACTCAGCATTACTCACAGCACCAGTGATAACACCAAAATATGAAGATACCAATGCAGACATCAATGCATTATAATCATCAATAATTTGAGCAGACAATGCATTTTCAAATGAAGAACTCGGAACAGAAACAGTACAACCAGCAGAAGAAGTACTTGAAGATTCAGATTTACCTGCCAGAAAAGCTGTTGGGGGTGCAGAATTAAGAATATTCGATTTCCCAGCATTCATTGTAGAATCATTTTCACCATGATACACTGCAGGATTCTGAATTTGTGTAGGAAGAGACTTGTTCACCATCAATTCCATATCCCTAGCCTGAATTCTTTTAACTAAATCATTGAAAGACAATCCTTGAAAATCCTTGTCATGAGTAATCATCATAACATAATTCTCCCATTTTTCAGGTAGAGCTTCTAAAATCTTCTCTTTCATATCAGCTTCGTCTTTAGTAAGATTCACCAAGCGCATTTCACTCATCAGATGAGCAAATCTTGCAATCAGATTGGGAATCGTTTCATTCTGATAATGTTTGAAACTATCAAACTCTTTCTTCAAAACCTTTTGTCGACTTTTCTTGTACTGATCATTGCCTTCACATCTTTTCTGTAAAGCATCCCATAGACTTTTCGATGTGTAGTTACCAGCAAATTGATGAAGTAACTCTTTAGGCAATGCCATCGTTAAGGTACCATATGCCTTTTTCTCAGCTTGATAAGCTTTCTTTTGTTCAGAAGACATTTTTCTTTGAAGTATAGGTTCACCAGTTTCATCTTTAGGATAAATATATTGCTCAGTGAACGCTAACCACATATCAATATCATTTGTGTCAACATATGCTTCGAACCGTTTAACCCAACTATGATAATCTTCCAACTTTAGCAATTTGGGAACTTTCTGACTTGTTCCAATTTCATTATCATAGTTCATCATTGTTTGCATAGTTGCTTGAACCGAGTTTTGAATAGCCGCGAACGCTTGAAAATCGGACATTTTCGAAACACAGTTTACTGTTCACTCCGAACCTCGTCCGAACCTAATATACCCTCCGAACTTCCTCCGAACGTGGTCCGAACTCAGAAACACAGTCCGAACTCTCATCGATCTCTCACCGAACCCCGTTAACTCCGAAACCCTCCGAACGAGCTCCGAACTTTCACCGAACTACGAAACAGACTCCGATCCTTCACCGAACACCTCCGAACGTACTCCAAACCTGGTGTTCGGAGCGGTTATGCCGAGCGTGCTCCGAACCTGGAGTGCGGAGCAGTTACGCCGAACGAGAAGTTCGGCCGAACGCGAAAAACCAAAAGATTTCGGAAAAACTCACTGAATTCGACACCTCTCGAGCTGTAAACACTCAATCAACTGAACACGAACAAACAGAGACATATTGAACGTAAATCATGATGATTTGAACGATGATTTTGAGAAATGAAGATGATAAACGAATTTTGAAACTCAAAAACGTGAATTTGAACTCGAAAACACTAAAAACACTGATCTCCGACTAGTAGAGTAAACCTATTGCTCTGATACCACTTGAAAGTGCGTGAGCGTGAGGATCTTCTACTTAGTCGTATAGAAATCAATGTAATATGAGTAGAGACACAAAGAGTAAATACAAACAGACTTTGTATTAACCACAGAGACCACAAAGTACACTCAGAGAAAGTTATCACACGGAAGCTCTCTAAGTCTATACAAGACGAACATATTTATAGGCTGAAAACACGACTGGCCGAACCTCAGGTTCGGCCAAGCTTCGGCGGCTCCGAACCTGGAGTTCGGCCAAGGTTCGGCCAGACCTAAACTTGCACGTTCCGTCTTGTTCTCGATACTTCACATGACGATCAGGAACCATGTATCAACAGAATCTCGCAGTCATAGTCGTTTAAGAGCTCGACCCAACAACGCTGGCGCATATTAAAATCCCTTTGATTGAAAATATGCTAAAGGCTTTTGTGATCGGTATAGACCACACACTCGGTACCGTAAAGGTAATGCGTACAGATTTTTAAAGCAAATATGAAATTGCGTGAGCATCGAATCGTCTACTCGACCTAGCTAATTCGGACAAGAAACGTAACTAACCGATTGTTTTATTGATCAAAACGAACAAATACAATCAGTGAAACACTCAGAAATAACTCAGAGATTACACCACAAAAACACACACTTAACAGTAGCTCAGACTCTCTCTCGTACTGAATACAAAGACAAACCCACTATTTATAGAAACCGACCAAACCTCAGGCGAACCTGGAGTTTGTCTGATCCGAACTCTAGGTTCGAACCAAGTTTGGCCGATAGCCTATGAACATGTCTTGTACTCCGTCTTGTCCTGGCTCGATACTTCACATGACGCACATATCATGTATCTACAAACTCCCCATCGTCGTGTGTAGTATATCTTCAACATCATCAAATCTGTATCTTCAATCAAGCTCCCCCTCAAATGAAGAATCCGTTCGTCCAATGAAATGAGTCTTCAAACAAACTCTTCCTCAACTTAATCGTAGCTTGATCTTGAATACTTGACAATGTCCGGTACACCTCTGTCTCTTATCAACAGCTTCAGAAGACTTAAAGTTGTGATATCTTTCACTTTAGCAA
The DNA here is from genome assembly GCA_039602395.1 of Deinandra increscens subsp. villosa. Classification (NCBI taxonomy): domain Eukaryota; kingdom Viridiplantae; phylum Streptophyta; class Magnoliopsida; order Asterales; family Asteraceae; genus Deinandra; species Deinandra increscens. Next base: position 60,833,572 of record JBCNJP010000007.1, on the reverse strand, counting down.
CCTACTCAAAGTTTAAATAATCCTGGCATAAAATATCTCTTCGAGACTCCAAGATATGATTTTGAAAATTGATGTACATCACGTGTTGATCAAATCGAAAATAAAGCAGAAACAAAATCTTTTTGACTTTTAGAAAGTTTATATTAAAACAAACCTAAAATCTTTTAGACTTTTCAAACTTATGCTAAAACACACCAAAAATCTTTTTGCATTTTTCTGAAACGAAATGAAATTACAATACGAAATCAAACTATATTTTTGGTATGAGAAAGACCAATATATGGGATCATATTGATCATGACACACTGAAGTACACTTCAATTTCAACTAATTGAAACACATAAGTCATGCTTATTGCCGGTATAATTTGTCCATCTTAAACTCAGGCAAAATCATACTCATAACATCTGGATATGTTAAGGTATTGATTAGATTTTGCTTTGACCAGTGTATCCCACACTATCAGACATAATCAAACATTTTCTTTTTCTTGTGTGATTTCTTCCTTTTCTTGTATGATTACACTTGTGATTATCACAAAGCATAATATTTTTCATGATATAGTCAACTGTGTTCTATGCAAAAAGAAATAAGAACGTTAAATCGTCTACCTTAAGGTCGATCTTTCGATACGCAGATAAGGCCTCGGATTTAACAAAATAAGAAAGATAAAAACAAGTTGAAATTGTATAACCCACCAACAATCAGGTCGGTACTCCCGTACACGCAAAGAAAATCCGATGAGTTATACGAAACACCAAAGAAAATAACGTAGAACGTCAAACAAACAACAATCAGGTCGGCCTTGTGAGCACGCAGAGAAAGTCCGATCATTTGACAAAATAAAGAAAACCAAACAAGTTTAAATTTTTGCAAAATGAACACAGGTATACACAGTGACTTCTCATTTTATTTTTCACACTTATTTTTCTTTTTGTCATGAAATACCCATCAAGATGTTATCCACATGATCAAGCATTAGTATTTAATGTAGATCACATCTAAATACTTTCTGATTTTCCGAGCCTACCAAGCATATCAAACAATGATCTTATGGCTCTTTCATCTACTCTATCCATGAGTCAGATACGTAAGCCAATGTACCATCATTTCCCAATGATCAATTTCTCACAATTTATATATTGTGCATGTATTCACCTTCTTCCAATAACATGCATTTTCACAAATTCTCCCCCTTACATGCAATTCTCCCCCTTAAAATGAAAACTCTATTTTTAGATTTTTATTTTACAAAAACAAGACTCTATTTTTAACTTGACCGAAGCAACTGCTCCATCAACAACTTTACAAATGTCGATAGGTCTTCTAGAAGTACCTGCACACTGGTCAACTCATCAGTTTTTAACTTGACCCGAAGCAACTGCTTCTGGTCGACTAGTGTCCTGGTTTTGCTTTGAAACCACCTTTGGTTTCCAGAGTTGTTGTTGTTTTGGTAATTCAGTTTTTGATGAATCAATCACAGGTGTCTGTGATGATGAACCTACAATTTGAACCTTTTTTAACATAGGAACAAAACGGTTTTCTTTGACAAAGAATGTAGATTCACAATCATCAAAAACTCTACCTTGTTCATCAAAGAACTTTGGTTTGGCAGGTTTACCAAAAACTGGTGTTTGTTGAGACCTTTGTTTTGATTCAGCAGGAAGTGGACAATTTTTTGCCATATGTCCTTTTTGGCGGCATACATAACAAATGCGTTGTAATTTGTCCCACTTTTTGGGTGCCTGCAAAGATTCACAAACATGAATATCTGTAAAATGATCAAAATTATAATCATATACCTGATGCCTGTGATCATGAACCCATTTTGATGTTGGGCTTCGAGAATAAGAACCATCGGAAGAAAATTTTGATGTTTGATTCTTCAAGGTTCATGATGCATCCTTCTTCTCAAAAACTTCAGAAATTTTCCTAGCATCCACGCAATGAAGAGGAAATACTTTATCGGAGAATATTTGTTCCGAAACCTTGAGTTTGTAAAATCTTTCAGGTTGACCTTCTCATCCTTGAAAACTTCCTTCTTTACTTACTTTATCCTAAGCTTCTTCAAATCTTGTGGTGTTGATGCTGGAATCGCCTTAGCTTTGACATTCTGTGATTCAAAACCCAAACCAACATTCTTTCCAGAAATTTTCTCCTCGAAAATAGAATCCCGATGGCCATTCTTCGCTAACTTTGAAAATTCAGCTTTTACGTCGTTATTGTTTTTTTGTTCAAAGAAAATCGTCTCATCAAATTCAGGTTGAGAACGAATCTTTTCACTTGAAGTAGTTGACTTCTCATTTTCAGCTGAAGATGAACCATGAACAAATTGTGGAGCTGGAGAAATTTCAGATTTCTTTCCTTTCTTCTTTTTGGTTTTCTTATTTTTCTTCTTCTTCACGACTTTCTCTTCTTCAATAACTGATGATGAAAATTTTGAATAATCATAGTCTTCAACCTTATCTTTTACCTCTTTAAAAGCTTCTTTGATATTAGCAGGAGGTGATGCGGTCTTATCAAACATCTTTTCAAAATTAGCATCATTTGCTAAGAAGCTTGTGAATAATTGAGAATTTGAAACATTATTCAATAACCGATTAGCATCAATGACTTGAACCTTTAAGTCTGAAATTTGTTGTTGAGCTTCAGCTAACTCTTTTTCAGTAGCAATCAACTTCTATGCAACTTTATGTGTTTCAAATTTCTGCATTCGAAGATTTTCCATCCCTTCAAACAACTCCTTCCGCATATTATCTTCATTGCGCTTTTGGATTTCCAAATTTGCAGATTGAACTTTATTCACACTGACCAACTCTTGCTTTTCATCCAATAACTTCTCCATATCAACCATATATGCTTCAATTTTAGCAGCATATTCTTCAGAAAGATTCTGAAAATCATTCGCAGCATCTTCTGCTTCATCTTTTTATATTTCTTAACCTCTTCCACCAACTTATCCTTTTCTTTCAGTAATGTATCATTCTTTACTTCAAGAACTTTTACTTCTTCTTTGACAGAATTAAGAAATTCATTAAGCATATTTACTTCCTTCATGATAGAATCATTTTTCAATTTAAATTCCTTCTCATGCCTCTTAGAAACCTCCAAAACTTCTTTTAACAACCCAAGCTCATCAGAAAGCTTCCTAACTTCATTCAACAATGAAGTATTTTCTTTCAACAAACTTTCCATATTTTCAGCTGACTCATAGGAACTCGGTTCCGAACTTGAATCTAAACAGTAATCATCTTGTGGATCATGAGTGACAATCAAAGCAGATGAATCAAATTGTTTACCGCAATCATAAACACCATCATTCTGGACTGTTAAGGCTGTTTTGGTTGAATTGCTTGAAGATGGTGGAGAACCTGACATAAAACCAGGTTTGGTACATGTGCTTGTTGACATTCTTTAGCAAAATTTCAAAGCTTTGAACATTTATAGCATTTCAACTTTGATTTGTCAAAACCCAACCTTCCATTAAAATCTGATGTAACCCTTCCATTCTTCTTGAAAAACCTCTTTGATCTTTGACCCAACATAGCATACTGCCAAGATAAATCCAATTAATTTAATTGATCATCATCAAGTTCATCAAGATCATCCCTTGTTATTTTTGCATTAGCAACATTCTTGATAATCAAACCAAAAGATGATGAAATCAAAGCAGCAATCATTTTAGCACAATCATCTGTTGTGTCAGCAGAAAATGCACTCTGATTTGATGAATCAGGAATTGTAAAGCTACAACCCCATGATGAATTACTATCAGAATTTCCAGAAATATTCCCAATGAAAGCAGTAGGTGGTGCAGAACTAAGATTTGGCTTAGTTTTAGCCGTCATACTAGCAGCATTTTCACCATGATATAACTCTGGATTTTGCAAATTTGCCTTAGATTTGTTGGAATTCATCATTCCCATCTCACGAGCATGAAGTTTATCAGTTGGATCATGAAATGTCAATATGGAAAATTCTTTATCATGTGTAAGTAGCAACACATAATTTTCCCATTTTTCTGGTAAAGCCTCCATAATCTTTTCTTTTAACTCTTCATCAGTCTTTTCAATCCCCGCAATCTTCATTTCACTTATAAGATGTGACAATCTTGAAACAAGAGCCATAATGTTTTCATTCTCGTAATATTGAAAATTATTAAATTCTTTACTCAACACCTTCTTCCGACTTTTCTATATTCATCATTTCAATCACATCTTGCTGATAAAGCATCCCACAATTGTTTTGATTTCTTGCAAGTACTAAATTGATGTAACAACTCAGTAGGTAATGCCATCGTAAGATAACCAAACGCTTTTTGTTCAAGCTCATATGAATCTCTTTCAGCAATGTCGAAGGTATGAACTTCTTTGAAATCCCTTGATCAGTCGGATGTTGATAAAGTTTCTTAATTGGAATCCACAAATCGATATCATTCGTGCTTATGTAAGCCGAAAATCGTTATTTCCAATTTTATAAATCTTCCAATTTCAACAATTTAGGAACTTTCTGAATTGTTCCGATTTCATTGTCAAAATTCAACATTGTCTGCATTACGTTTTGCATGGCCGCAAATGCTTGAAATTCTGACATCTTGAAAAAAAATGAAATCTGAATGTCCGAACCTTATCCAAACTTCTATATGTGATCTGAACCTTATCCGAACCTCTACCGAACTCTCTCCGAACCTTTAACAAAACAAAAACTTTCCGAACCTTGACCGAACTATGACCAAATCAGAACAATATCCGAACCTTAAAAGAACCTCCGAACCTTGAACGAACTCTGGACGAACTCAAACTTCGGAAATAACGAACCTGACCGAACTCTCACCGAACCCTGGCTGAACAAAAATCGAATCCGAACGTTAGACGAACTCTAAGTTCGGAGCGGTTATCGAGCCGAACTTCAGGTTCGGACAACGATTAGTCCGAACATAAACATACTCGATTCAAAAGTTTTGAATATGGACAGAATTTGACAAGATTTTCAACAGATGATAAGGAAAAAAGACCAGAAATGATTTAGAAATGCAGTCTTCACGAAATACTCGACTAAAAAGATCAAACACTTACGAAAACATTCAATAACAACACATTTTGTTTCAAAACTTCCGAAAAAGCAACCACAGATCAGTAGAATGAACCAGATAGCTCTGATACCACTTGAAATTGCGTGAGCATCGGATCGTCTACTCGACCTAGCTAATTCGGACAAGAAACGTAATTAACTGATTGTTTTATTGATCAAAACGAACAATTACAATCAGTGAGACACTCAGAAATGACTCAGAGATTACACCACAAAAACACACACTTAACAGTAGCTCGGACTCTCTCTCGTACTGAATACAAAGACAAACCCACTATTCATAGAAACCGAGGCGAACCTGGAGTTCGTCTGATCCGAACTCCAGGTTCGGACCAAGTTCGGCCGACAACCTATGAACATGTCTTGTACTCCTTCTTGTCCTGGCTCGATACTTCACACGACGCACATATCATGTATCTACAAAACACGACCGCACCAAGCTCGAGATCATGCATCGTGTAATTTTTCTCGTGCTTCTTTAGCTGCCTCGATCCATATGCGATTACCTTTCCTCGTAGCATGAGAACGTAACCGAGGCCTTGACGAGAAGCATCACAATAAACCACAAAATATTATGTCCCGTCAGGAAGAGTTAAGATAGGGGCTTCACACAATATCTTCTTAAGTTTCTGAAATGCGCTTTCCTAAGCGGGACCCCACTCGAAGGGTTGACTTTTCTGAGTAAAGGCAGTAAGAGGCACGGCATTATGGGAGAAATTAGCAATGAACCTCCGATAATAGCCCGCTAAACCAAGGAACGAGCGGACTTCGGAGTGTGAAGTAGGGGTACACCAACTCTTAACGACTTCGATTTTGGCAGGATCAACATGAATACTCTTGTCATTAACAATGTGTCCCAAAAATTGAACCTCTTTTAGCCAAAATTCACACTTGGAGAACTTGGTGTAAAGCTGCTCTTTCTTCAGGAGATCAAGCACCAGACACAGGTGAGTTTCATGTCGTTAGAACACAATGTAAATGTAACACAAAACAGTCGGCTATTAGAAAAAAAGATCAAATATATCCTTAAAATTGAAAGGATACGAAAGTCTGTATGAAATACAAATTTCTGCATGATTCCTATATTCATACAGAATTACTTCGGAAATTCCAAGTAGTTCTGTACAGACCAAATTCTATAGAAATCATCATTTTTGTAGAAGGCTTCTAATGGGAAGCATTAATAGTCTTCAAAGAAGAGTCCTGAAGGAGTTCTGGACTACTGGAAGATAAAGATTACGAGAAGAACAAAATATGTCTTTGTGTGAAGAACAAGCAAATTAAACACCAACTTGGCATTTATCACGAAAGCAGTTGAAGACAGCAAATTAAACACCAACTTGCGCTTAGTGTTGCATTGCTAGTTTGATTTTACTTTCTTGTTTTCTTTAAACCTTTAAAAACAATCTAAAAAATATTTTTCTTTTTGTTTCTTTCTGTTAAAGTTCGATATTACGCGTGGTATTGGTTGTCTTTGGTTGTGCAGGAACTTACTTTAAGGTTGGCAGCATACGCGTAGTTCGGTTATGAGTTATTACGGTTATCAAGGCCCACCGGGTGGCTCATCAAACTCATCATTCAGACAACAATTTTCACACTTTGGCCTACCACATCTGCAACCCCAAAACCAATCCGAATATGATGAAGTTGATTTTGATTTTTCACAACACAACCAACCAGTACGAGAGCCAATGATCCCTCAAAACAGACACTCGCCACTTCTAAACCGATATGCCAGATATAGTGTAGATGAAGAGGATGGGCCGATGGGTTACGTTCAAGGGAGAGCTGGTACAGTAAATGAGAGAGTTGGAAACTGGGATGGAGATTTCAAGGAAAATGGGTATAATGACCAGTTTAGGTATGAAGAATTTAACGACTATGGAAGACAATTGGGTCAGTGTGGGTTGGATGATAAGTCCATCAATGAAAAATTTGATATACTCATGGAGTTAATGAAGGGTATTCAGAAAGGAAACGAGATCAGAGATAAAGAGATCAAAGCTTTGTCACAACAGGTTGGACAATTAGCTGAAGAAGTGGCAATCATCAGAAGAGATCAGGGTAAGCTTCTTAGTGATGTTCAGAGAATTTCAAGTCACATATCTTCTAACACAATGAGAGTCGACAAAGATGAGGTAAGTACTCTTCCTTTTTCTGAAATTTTTGTTGTTGATACTCATTCACCACAATTTGTGAAGGGTGAGAGTGAACATGATCAAGAAGTTAAAAGTTTTAAAAGGTCTGAAAATGGTTCTAATGGCATTTTTTCTGGAATAAGTAATTTAAATGTGAAGGTTCCATTTCCCATGGCTTTACTTCCACCTAAAAATTTTAGTAAAAACAAACCACAGAGGAATGAAAAGTGGGGGATTTTTGAAAAAGTAAAAATTAATAAACTATTTATTGATGAAATTAAAGAATGCCCTGATCATGTTCAATGTTTGAAAGAGTTAAGCACCATCAAACGTCGTTATAAACTTCCAGAACAACTTGATTTCAGTGCGAGTGTGAATTCCGTTTTATTGGGTACCCTCCCCCCGAAACTCCAAGATCTAGGAGCGCCTATTATTTCTATAAAAATAGGTGATTTTGAAGTGGACAGTGCACTTCTTGATCTTGGAGCATCCCTTAGCATTTTACCAGGAAGTCTATATGATCGATATGATTTTGGTCCTTTAAAAAAACCAACACTAATGTGGTGTTGGCCAATCAAACTTCTTTGTGTCCTAGGGGGGTCGTTAAAGATGTGATTGTTAAAGTATATGAGTTTTATTACCCAGTGGACTTTTTAGTGCTCGATTGTGTTAACAATATACATCCGTCTGTCATATTGGGTAGACCGTTCTTTGCTACAACAAAGGCTATTATTAATTGTGCTGAAGGAACGGTCAGAATAAGGTTTGGAAAAAAAACAATGAGTTTGAAGGTATTTTCTAACATATCTAAGCATAAAACTGATAAAAGTGGGTCTCCTGAGAAGGAGAATCCGAAAGAAGAAAAAGAATGTTTTATGATTGACAGGTTGAATGAGAAGAAGGAAAGTAGATCTCAAGATAAAGAGAAGACGTCGAGGAAAAGAAGAAGGAGAAAAGTCAATAAATTGGTGGAATTTGATCTTGAAAAAGCAACTGCCGCTTGGTATGATCAAGTATGGGAGGAGGTGTATGATAGAAGAAGAACAAGTCTAGGAGCGGAAGCATACTACCTCCCTACACGTCCTCCATGAGCGTCAAATGAGGTAACGGTCTGGCTGAAGACCTAAAATTTAGCGCTTCCGGGAGGTAACCCGAGAACTTTGTGGGTGTGTTCACTAGAAACCCTCACGAGACTTCACTCGTCCACTCGGGCTACCGAGGGGTTTAAAAGGCTTGTTGCATACGCTAAATGCAACCGTGATTCCTACGAAAGTGAGTTTTAGGATTTGTATTATTTGCATTTAATTTGTTTTATTTAGTGTGTTTGTGGTTTTGCAGCTTGCTTGGCAAAGTTCAAGTGTGGGGAGGAGTCACAGGAGTTCCTGCAATTTAAACACATTTCTAAATCACAATCAGGTCTATGTACTCTCTCCATAATCTTGTAGCTTTATTTTTGCAAGTTGTTTATTTTTAGTCTTATTTATTTTTGTTGTTTCTTTGTTCACATTGAGGGCAATGTGTATCTCAAGTGTGGGGAGGGGGATAACATTTTAGTTTGTTATTTTTGGGTGTGTTATTTTTGTGTGTGTTTCAAAAAAAAAAAAATTGAACAAAAAATTGAAAAAAAGTCTTTGGATTAACTTGCAAAAACATGGAAAATGATAGAAAAATTGGGAGTCGGTTTTCGAAAATAAAAATATCAAGAAAGAAAGGGAAAAGTGGTAGAAAAGGAGAGAATGAAAAATATATCTAATTTGTGATGTATCGATAGGCCCAGCTGATTTAGTAAAGCTTAATTATCCCTTGGTGTTTATTTTTTGTATAAAAATGTAAGTAAATTAGTTTGCCAGTGGGTTCCCATTTTAGGAGTTAGAGTGATATTGAAACTGATGATTAGGAGGAAAGAGACCTTTTTAGATTAGAGACTTATATATCCTCAGAATACCTGGCACGTTATGATCTTTTTGCGAAAGCAAATCCGAGAAATAACGGCGCCCCATCTTTCCATCTTTTGAGCATAGTAGGTAATAAGCGGTTAATGAATTAGAGTGAAGGGACAAAATACTCATGTACAATTCTGAGGATAGTATCCTGCAGCAGCGTACCTCGATGATGTTCTGGATCTCGCGGGCAAAACACTCACGTATGATTTCGGGGGTAAGACCTTGTGAAAGAATGCCTCTGATGATGTCCGTTGGTAAGTATAGTTAAAATTAACCAATAATATATATATATATATATATATATATATATATATATATATATATATATATATAAAGGAAGAAAATGAAAAAAAAATAGTAGTCAAATAAATGCTCAAACAACTTCACTATCCATTCAAATCCATCATTCTTGGGATATATGAGTATCTGGTTTAACTAGGGTGGGGAAAATATAAATAATTCATCTTTATTACCCTTTGCTTTGACCGAATTTGAGTTGGGATTAGATTAAACTAAGACTTTCTGAATGTGGGACACATTGGCAGATTAATACAAATGATTGGTAATTATATAAACACTTTGGGGGCTCAAAAATCAGTGGTTGGGTTTAGTCGGACTGAAATATCGGCGATTACAATTAGCATATATGATTACATTGTGGAATGTGGATTGCAAAATATTGATAATTAAAGATGTTTAATGATTTTGAGTTGATTTCCCAATTATGATTCCATGGCAGTTTTTCCGAGACGGAAAAAGATAAGTGTGGGGATGTGATGAGAGTATATTTTGTAACGCTTTCTCGTACTTAATTCTATATTTTTACTAGTTATATTATATTAATTCTCATCATATTTCCTACAGGTTGTGTTTTTTGTGCTTTGAGCTTAAATGTTATAAATCGTGGCGTTTAGAGTGGTGTAAAGTTTATTTTATTTATATATTAATCACTCTCTAAAAACCCCGACTTAAATTTAACATATATTATTTTAATCGGTTGATTGTAATTAATATGTTGAAAACAAAACGAGCTTAATTCGATGTAGTTAAATTGAACATGTGTGAAGTGATCATTTGACCGTCATATCCGCTTTTCTAAATTGTTCTATACTAATTGTTTTAGAAAGAAGTATAATGTTCTAAATTGTGGTTTACAATTAATTAATGTGGGTGTAGGGCAGGTGCGTGAATGCACATGGCCACAAGAATCAAATATTGAGTTGGACAAGTTTTTATTGGGCATTAAAATCTATTTGCGCTGAATAGGAGAACCGAGATGTGGGCTGCGTTTAGCATTAAATCATAAATGGATTTAAATGGGATCCAGTGGGCTGCGATTAGGAAACGAAAAAGAGAGGTCAGCCAATTAAAAGGAGGGGATACGGAAGTAAAAAAGGGGAAGACGATAGCTTTGCTGCTTACGCACGAAGTTCGACAACCCGCAGAGGGGTTTTGACGGAAGGAAAGGAGGCGCAACCTGCTTGCTTTTTGGTTACTGCGTACGAGAGAGGTCAAAGGAAGATTTTTAGAGGAGGTTTAAGCATTCGGTTAATGTTCTTTTCATCTTTAAACATTGTTTTAATTTTTAGAATGTCAGGCTAAAATTTCTTGTAGTTTCCTCCAGATGGATGGTTCATATAGGTTTTACACTTAATTCAGTTGGTTTATGTATTGGATCTTATTTTATCTGTGATGACAAGCATTTAAATTTGATTGATGCATTAGTTAATTTAAATAATATGTGTGTGTTTTGAGTCCTCTCTTTACAATTACGTTCGGTTGATGACAAAACCTAGAGCGGGTTGGGTGACTAAAGGGGGTTGAATTGACACTTACAAATTAGGTGGTTGACATGGTTTGATGACAAAAATCTGTTTTGCTCACTACTTTAACTAATTTCCAGAACTATGTCTATGTGGTTCCCAATTAATTAACTGAATTTTGTGTTAACCTAGAACCTGAAACCTGGAGGGGCTGCTTTGTTTTTATTTTTAATCAAATCAAGTTGAATTTCAAATTTAAATTAAGTTTAGTATTAATAATCAAACAAATCTGCAACTCTGACCACATGCTCCTCGTGGATACGATACCTGACTTACCCTAGCTACCTAGGTTATTTAGGTTTTTGAAGTGGACCACGACATCCGCTATCAATAATCAATATTCAAGGACTCTGCTCTTTAACATCTGTTCCTTAACACTCTCTCAAAAATGTCTTTAAGTTAAAACAATGGAATATTAATTGGCTCATTGGCAAAACCCCCTATGCTTGCTAAGGAGGAATATCCAAAGTGGAAAATCAGAATTACCAACTTCCTAAAAGAAGTTGATAGCTACCTATTGGAATGCATAGCCAAGGGACCTCATTGCCCACAGTTGACATTCCTGAGATAAAGGAAACTGAAACCTCAGCTGGTTTTCCCGCTCGCACCATTCCCAAAGAAAGAAAATGGTGGAGTGAGGAAGATAAGACCAAAGAAATTAATGAGGATAGAGCAAAGATAGTCCTCATCATGGCTTTTCCTCATGAAATATTTTGTCAAGTTGACTGCAACACCTTAGCCAAGGGCATATGGGATGCCCTTGAGAAACTCATTGATGGGGGGATTTAATGAAATGAAACAAAAGAAATAAAGCACTAAATGAATATGAATCATTCAAGTCACTCCCAAGCTAGTCACTCTTAAACACCTACAATCGCTTTGCAACAATAATTAACAATCTAAGAAAGTTTAATGTTTCTAAATCTAATGAGGAAACAAACATTAAATTTATCAAAAGTATTCCTCATGAATGGAGAACTCTCATGACTCTTCAATCAACTATGGATTTAGTATAAAAAAGCCTAAATGATTTCTTCTGTATTCTAGACTCTCAAGAATCTGAAATACTGGACATCTCAAAATCCAATGTGGATCCACTGGCTCTTTACTCTGAAAAGAGGAAATGAAATACCAAACAAGAGCCAAACCACTCAAAACAGAAATAATTAAGTGACTCAGAAAATGAATATTCTGAGAGTGAAACGGAAAATGAGTCATTTGAAAAAGAATTAAGTGACTCAAAAAATGAATATTCTGGTAGATTCAAAAAGAATCCTTCCTGATCAACCAGAAATATTTTTTTCTAAAAATGAAGAAAGCAAGAAACAGTCATCTGAATACAACAAACCTGAAGTTGACAAGAGTGAGATAAAGTGCTTCAAATGTGGAACAATGGGCCACTACGCCTCTGAATGCAAGAACAAAAGACTCAAAGATGCTGCATACTACAAAAAGAAATAGCATGCATAAAGAAAAGGCATTAATGGCTAAAGTTGAGAACTAGGACTCAGAGTCATCATCAGATGAAGAATGCCATTCCAACAGATGTTTCATGACAAATGATAAATCTCTCTCAACTGATCTCTCTGAAACCTCACATGGAAAACAAGTAAGCTCCTCTCACACTAATCTAATCTTTCAATTCAATAACATGTCAATAGATTACAAAGTTCTTCAAGAAAACTTTGAAAGAAACAAATTTTTAAATGAAAACAAGTTTAAAACTTTTGAAGAAGAAATTAGCTCTCTCCTATCTGAACTTCATCAACTAAAGGGGGATAGAGAAAAAGAATTGTTGAGATTAAGACAAGTAGAAACACAAAACTTGAGCAACAAAGCCAAAATTGATCACTATGAGAATGGACGTGCAACCTTATATCAAAGTTTGCACATAGAAACAAAGAAAATAAATGGTCTCATAAATGCTCATGATCAACTTGAAAATATGACAAACACACCAAGAAATTATGAACAAGGGATCGGGTACGTACAAGCGACAAAAAACTCCAAGACTGTCTTGGTAAAAAGCAGCAGTCAAAATGAATCACAACTGGACAACTATGCCAAAAAAAAAGTTCAGTCTCTGAAACTTCAAATAACACTCAATCCATCCCTAATGACTCAAACAAAACCAAATCTTAGTCAACCAGCTCCTCAAGTCGAAATCTTGAAAGTTTTTGAGAGAGTACCATATATGAAAAACCGTAAGACGGATCTTACTAAAGGTTTCCTTGCTCGTAGAGTGAACACGAGATGTAAATAAAGATTTGTTTTATTGAAATCAACAAAGATTCAGTTATAAACACTCAATGAAGCTCTCTAGAGAAACACTCTCAAACACACATAGTTAAGAAGTGGTCTCTCTCACTCGTCTATCTCTCCTACCACATTCAAAGACAAACTCCAGGTTCGGACCTGGTTCGGCAAGCAGCTTGAACTTGTCTTTGAATCTTCACATCGTCTCGCTCAGATACTTCACATGACGCACAGATTATGTATCAAGAAACTCCCCCTCGTTATGTGCAGTATCTGTTCGCCAGTTAAACCATATTTTACGAACAAACACCCCCTCAACTTGATGGTAGCTTGATCTTGAATATTTGACGATGCACAGTTTCTATCATCCTTATCAAGAGCTTCAGAAGACTTGAAGTTGTGATGAACTCTCTCCTTTGAGTACCTGGCCAACATAAATAATCTTGGCGCAAAACTTCTCTTTGAGAATCCATGATATTGGTTTTGAAAATATTTTCCGTACCTTGTGTCGATCAATCGAAAACAAATAAGAAGTAAAATCTTTTTCGCTTTTAGAAAGTTTATATCAAAACAAACCTAAAATCTTTTTGATTTTTCAAAACTTATGCTAAAACACACCAAAAATCTTTTTGTAATTTTATGATATGAAATGTAAATGCAATACAGAATCAGACACTATTTTTGTCTTTTGTGAGAAAGATCACGACGCGAGATCATATCAGACATAACGTATCTAGCACATTTCAATTTCGGCCTTAATTAGCATGCAAGTCAAGATAATCGCAGATACAACTTTTATGTTTATTTCAGCATGCACCAATCATATTTATCGTTTCAGATATGCTTAAAGTAGTTTTATCATGCACTGATAACTCGGCCTCCACTCTATCAGAAATACTAGCAAATCATCATGTTTATCATATAGAAGTAACTTTTATTTGAGACTTAATCATCCTTGATGATTCATGCAAAAATAAAGCAGAACCTCAAATACCTAGCAATCAGGTCGGTCTTGTGGACACGCAGAGAAAGCCCAAGTATTTGAGAAAATAAGAAAGCAAAACAAGTTGAAATTGTATAATCCAACAACAATCAGTTCGATACTTCCGTATACGCAGAGAAAGTCCGATGGATTATACGAAACACCAATGAAAATAATGCAGAACGTCAAACGAACAACAATCAAGTCGATCTTTCGACTCGCAAAGAAAGTCCGATCGTTTAACAAAATAAAGAAAATCAAACAAGTTTAAATCTTTCAAAATAAAAGCATGCATTCATTAGGATATCTCTTTATTCTATTTTTGTCAAAATCATTACATAGCAATCATCAAGAAGCAAATAACCAAAGATCATCAGGCAAGCATTATGTTTATATCTGACTTGCAGATATCAGATTAGTCATGCACATTCACAGGATATGCAAGTACCTACAACCTTTAGACTTAATTTATCCATGGCAGATAAACGTATATGTTGATGTACTATCATTTCTCGCCTTTGTCGGATCAATTTCTCAATTTTTCATTTTTTTATATTTTTTTATATTTTCCAAATTTCAAAATTTTCCCCCTAAAATTCAAACAAATACAATTTTTTTTTAATTTTCAAATTTTCTCCCCCTAAAACTATGAACGAAAGAAAATGAAAAAAAAAATGAAAATGATCGATCAACACTTGACACATTTTTGAAAATGATATTTTTGAAAATCAGTTTTTCAAAGATAAGAACGATGCATTTGAACTTAAAACTACAAGTATCTCACTGTCAGCAATCTCTCGACTACTAACAGGTCTTACTGAAATACCTGCAAACACTGAAAAAATAGTAAGTTTTTAAGACCCCGACCCTCATCCCCAACGATGGTAGGTTGTCCAATGTCTTCAACAAAATTTGTGTTGGCCGTGGAGATAACTTTTGGTTTCCATTCCTGTTTTGCTTTTATGATTTCTAGTGAACCATTGTCAACTGATGAATCACAATCACAACTACTACCCAATTTGTCTGAAGTAAGCTTCTTTTTCTAGAAAAAAATTAGTGTTAGGTATTGGTTCATTAAAAACAATGCCATCAAAATCAACATACATTGTACGTTTGGCATTTGATGATGGATTGTTAGTTGTCGTAGGACAATTATTTGCATAATGACCCTTTTTATGACAAACATAACAAAGTCTGTCACCAGTTAGATTAATTGAAATTGGTTTTCCAAACTGACCAGTCAGACATTCATCATGAATTTTTTAAAACACAGGTTTTGATTTCTTTGGTTTGTGAAACTTTGGAAAACATTTTAGAGAATTATAAAAACCTGAATCATCTCCATAACCAAAGAATTTATCTTTACGATAAAACCTGCTCGATTTAGCAGAATGAAATGAATCTGAACTGTTACCGCCTTGTGGTGTAGCATCAGATATACAAGAAGACTCTTCAGAAGAAAGCTTTTCATCTGGTGAGGATACTTTCTTCTTCCAACATTGTGGCTTCTTATCTGAAAACACCCTCTGCTTCTTTATCTTCTTCGCTTTGAATTCCTTCTTGTTGAAATCCTTAGTCGGCATTTCTTTGTCTTCAAATCCCAAACCACCATTTTTCTGCTTGAATCTATCTTGAACAGAATTTGGTATCTTATGACCTTGTTTGGAAAGTTTTGTAAATTCAGATTTGATTCCTTTCAGGTCATTCTTTCCAGAATTCAACGAATCATCTTTCACAATCTCAGAAAATTTTGGCACTTTTATGTTTCCTGGATTTCCAGTAAACACCTTTTCTTTCTCAAGAAATATAGATTTAGCATCAAACTTCAACCCTTTGCAATAATCAACCACCTTTTTATTCTTCTGAAATTTTGACTTGGTTTTCTTTCCTAAGCTGGTATCAGCAAACTTTGAATAATCATGTTGTTCAACACCAGATGGTATAGCTGGAACAGACATTTCAATATCCACAGGAGCAGGAACTTGATGAAGACTTGCATATTTACCATTCTCCTTACTCTTTTCCAACTTATACAAATAATTCAGGAAAGTTGGTGAATTGTTGCAATTTTTCAATTTCCTTTGCAAATCAAAAATCTCAATCTGTTGTTCAGATATTTTCATATTAGCTTCCGACAACTCTTTCTGTGAAGCAATGTACTTGTCAGAAAATTTGTTATAATCACTTATATGACATTGTCTCAAGCGACACTCTTCCAGAACTTCTTCTGTAAGTTTCTCAACCTGTTTCTTATAGTAAATAACATCTTGTTTCAAAATATTATTCTGACTTTGAACCTCACCTTTTTCACTACGCAACTTTGTGAGTTCCTCCTGTAGTTGAATTATTCTATCAGCAGCTTCGATAGAAATTTTATGAATATTCTCATATTTTTTTTGAAAAGGATAACATTTTGCAAATAAAGCATCAAAATCATCAACAGCTTCCTTTTCCTTAAGCTTGAGCTTTATTACATTCTTCAACCAACAAATTCTTCTCTTTCAACCATGCTTCCTTTATACTAGCAAATTCCAAACACTTTGAACATGATGCAGACACATCCTTTTGAATTTCGGCAGCTAAATCATCACAAACTTTATTTTTCCATTTCTCCACTTCTTTTGTCAGAAAACAGTTCTCTTAAGTCAACTTTCCCACATTTTTCTCTAACTCTTCAATCTTACCTCGAAACTTCAAATCTTGATCAACTATTTTCTGAGAAATTTTGGACATATGTTCTTCACACCGTGTCTTTACAAAATCCCATATCAATTTTGCTTTTTGATACTTTCCAATTTTACTTTTAAGAGGTATAGGCAATGCTAACATAAGAAGTGTTGTAGCCTTTTCATTTTGATCATACGATTACCTTTCTTCACTTGAAAAATTATGCATCTCCTTAAAATCACCACTGTAATAAGTTGGATACTTAAATTCATTTGTAACCGGTATCCACAAATTTTTATCCAAATCAACAACATAAGCTCTATAATTTGTTGCCCAACCATGATAATCTTCAAGATTTATCAACTTTGGCACATTCTGACGATGACGCTCAACGAATACCTCAATTTCATACATTTTAAAAATTTTGAAATTCGATATCAAAACTTGAAACTTGAAAACAAAGGTCTTTCAAGCGGATTTTAGGTACCAAAACGGAGGGTACTGGCCATTAGGCTAGTAAAAGTATAGATCTTTCCGAGACGGTCGTTTTGGATGGTATTGGGTTCCGTAACTCTTAACGGTTCTCAAGTTACGTCAGTTTTCGTAAAACAACCCAAAAATCCCAACTTTGTCCAAACTTGAAAACCTTGTCCGAACTCCTTCCGAACTTTAGCCAAACAATAAGTTTCCAAACTCTCGCCGAACCTAACCTTCGGATGAACGTGGTCCGAACTGCTTCCGAACTATCTCCAAACTCTATCCGAACTCAAGGTTCGTGAGAATTGGGCCGAACTGTCTCCGAACTGGGAGTTTGGAGCGGTTATTTTTCAGTTACTCCGATCCTCAGACGAATCCGAACACTTTCGACACCATTTTTGCGTTTTTGAGAGAATTTGGACGAGATTTTTTTACAGGAACTCAGGTAAAACCCATAGAAATGTTTTAGAAATGAAAAGCACTCAAAAAGCTCAAAGATTTACTCGTTTATGAATGAAAAACACTCGGTTTTATCAAGAAAACGATCATGATCAAAGCAAACGCAAAAGAGCAACCTGGATTTGCTCTGATACCAATTGAAAAATGGTAGGACGGATCTTACTAATGGTTTGCTTGATCGTAGAGTGAACACGAGATGTAAATAAAGGTTTGTTTTATTGAAATCAACAAAGATTCAATTACAAACACTCAATGAAGCTCTTTAGAGAAACACTCTCAAACACACATAGTTAAGAAGTGGTCTCTCTCACTCGTCAATCTCTCCTACCACATTTAAAGACAAACTTCCTATATATATATATACGTCTGGGCCGAACGCTGTCCAAACCCCAGGTTCGACCAGTCCGAACCCCAGGTTCGACCAGTCTGAACTCTAGGTACGGACCTGGATCGGCAAGCAGCTTGAACTTGTCTTTGAATCTTCACATCGTCTCGCTCAGATACTACACATGACGCACAGATTATGTATCAAGAATATACAAGCACTACATGTGTAATGAAATGGTAAAACTAGTTGGAAAACACTACAACATAAAACAAATGTACTCTGCAAGATGTAAGACCTCTTTGAGTGTATCTTTCAAGTCTGTAAAAATAAAAAAGAAAAGAAACCACTAAAACAATAAACAAAAAACCCAAAAACAAACGGGTTCCAAAAACCAAATAAAGATTTTTTAAGGATGGACAGATATCTTTCAGAATTTCTGAAGAATATTTGTACCAACTAAAAGACTCCCAGCCCTGCACACATCTAGGGGAAGTCTTTCCCTTTTTTTCTCGTAACACGTTTCTTGTTAATTTTTTTTTTCTAAAAAGAGACTTGTCACACTCAGAATCTGTCTTTAAAAAGTTGACTTTCTCTTCCTGATAAGAAATGATGCCCATCAAATCACATACTTAAATGACAATAGGCATATCAGGAAATAAATCTTTGTGAGTTAAGACACACAAAAGATGTGATAATAATTCTAAAAATAGGAGAATGATGAAAATAAGAGTTAATTCCCTCTCACAAATCATCCCAACGACCTCCATCAGAGGTCCAAGCAGCCGACAAACCCCAAAAGTCTTACTGCCAAATATCCAGACTTCTAAACTCTTCCCGATTACAAATAGATGGATGTCACTCTCATCTCATACAAGTTCAAATCCAAAAAAAAAAAAACCAATCTTCATTCAAATGTTCATCAAAAACTGGACTTTCAAGCTCTGTTAAAAAGACAAGTCTTCCAAATCCCATTTCACCAAACTCACAACCTTTGTCTTCATACCTCCAACCATCAGCTAACCTTTACCAGAATGATGAGATTCTTGCAAACTTGTGCAATTGGGTTTGCACTCACTCAAAACACTCCCTTCAGATACGGATTTCTAACGGAATTCCGAGTCAATGCAAGATCTGAACCCAACCTACTTGGAAGCCCAATAAGAACTCGAGTGACCACCTCTCCTTTGAAGTCACTAAGGACTCCATTCGCTCTGCTCTCAATCTAAAGGACATAAATGGAGCCATTCACTTTAACAGGGCCCAAGTCATTGAAACCTTCATTGACATTGGGTATAATGGAATTTTTTCCGAAGAACAGGCCAACAGATTCCACCTTCCCCCCATCTGGAAATTCTTCTTCTCTTATATTCAACTCTGCTTCTCCTCCCGGGACAATAATCATCATCTTGCTGACCATGATACCCAAATGGTCATGCATGCTCTAATTAACGGACTGGACATGAACTTATCTCACTATCTTCTACAGAACATGAAAAATAACCGCTTTCTCCCTGTAGAAGAGAGAGTTATTCTATATCCACGTTTCGTGACAAGCATAATGTTCCAGGCCAAACAATGGGAAGGAATTCCTCGCAACTATCACACCCAACTCTTACCCTCTCAAAGGTATCTTGGTCTTCATATCACTGGACTTCCAAATGACACAATAGAGGAAGAAGATGAGGGCATGAGACCTAGCTCTCATAACAACATTCCCCTCCTACTTAAAGCCAGAGCAAATTCTCCTGTGCCCACCAGAATCATCCTACCATGTACTTGTAGAACTGCATGCACTCACTTAAACTTAATGTTTAAATAAGTTCTGTAGTAGGTATTTTTTTGTTGAAGTAGAATACTTTGGGGTTGTGGTAAGAAAAAGCTCAAATTGTATTAATTTTAAACATCACAGCTGAAAAATCAGTGCCTTCTCACTGAGAAACAAGTCATACAGAACAACTCTGGAATTTCCAAAGTAGTTTTGTACAGAAGCTAGAGTGCTAATATGAAACAAAAAGGGGAAGAGAATTTTTTTTTGATGCTCTCTCTCTCTCTCTCTCTCTCTCTCTCTCTCTCTCACACACACACACACACACACAAAAGGAGGTTGAAGAAAGGGAAAGAAGGGGGAACAGTAATTTCCACTGTGGTTGTTGAAGAACACATTTGATCTCTGCTAGAAATTCCCTTTTCTCTCAAAATTTGTATTCAAATTAATCCCAGATCAAGTTCACTCGTAATCCCAAATGACAATAAAGATGTTAAAAGCTCCCAATGAATAGGAATGGTAACTTTTTCAGTTATGAGGAGAATCAATGATCCAATGGATATCAGTTTCACCACCCAGTCAATCCAATCGGTGAAAAATAGCCGTTAAAAACCCTAGAATCTCTTTCCTACCATAAAATCCTCACTCACTCTCCAAATCAAATGTCGTTCCTAAAATCATCATCCTCACCAAGCAAAGCATCTCTTCGAACACTCAACATGGCCTCATATTCTCAAATCTCCCTATTCAGAACATTCAACATCGAGCAAAACAATATACGTGCAAACCTATATCCACCGGTTTACTCCAATGATGTACAAATCGTCATAGAAGCACTAAGGTACTCGCCTCTTATGACAGCTCTCACTAATGATGAAGAAATCATCAAAGAGGCTCTTATGAATGTCTGGTCAACCATAAAAGTAAAAACTGAAATTGTGAACAAGAAGGTATGGATTGAAGCACTCATTGAAAACGAAGATCGATCCACAACAACTCCACACTTCTCTAAGAAAGACTTCAGACAAGTTATTGACCTCGAAGCACCAGAAGATCATGCTTAACCCCCAAATAAAATAGAAATCCTCAAAATCATTAATTCCTTGAACAAAGGAACAAGTGTTACCACAGTCTCAGGAATAAACATCAATCAACTAGAGAGAAAGTGGAAGCTAATGATGCACACTCTCATCTACAACATATCTACTAAAGTTGGATCATCAGATCAGGCTAGTGAATCAGCATACTCCATAATGGTCGCTCTAATCCTGAATAAAAGAATAGATTATGGAGCTATACTTTGGAGGAATCTGGTGAAAAGAATTGAAGATAAACACAAGGAAAGGAAAGAAACTGCACACATTCCATTTATCAGATTCCTTTCTCTACTCATCTTCAAAAAGTGTCAGGAAGAATCATTAGCTATGACAGGAGCGAAGCATAAGTCAACCACTCTGAAAATTCTAAAGAGGTTTGAATCAGGTACAATACATTCTATATCCTCTGTACCTTCTTTATTAATTTCAGAAATACCAGATGAATCACCAGTTCTAATAAAGTACAAAGAAGGAATAGAACTACAGAAACAGAACTCATCTGAACCTGGATAACCAATCCCTAGACACAACCCACAAACATCCCATTTTTTCTGAATTAGTCAATCTGAACAGAAATTCACCAGACTCTCCCACATCCAACTCCACCACACCAGCCTACAAAAATTTCGACTTCAGTCCACCAAACTCACCTCCTCCGATCCATATTCCTGAAATAGCCACCAAGCCTAGCCTGTTTGATGACTATGAAAGTCATCAGTAAGCACCAACAAGTGGAGACTCAATGAGTCAAGGAAACTTGGAAAGAATCCACAGGGATTGGTTCCCTAAGGACTTGACACATGAGCATTCTAAAAAGAATATTCAAACAACACACAAGTCTGAATCTTCCAAGATAAAGACAATGAATGTGGAAGACCTATGAACATCAGATATCTCTGGTCTTCTGGGCACTAACAAAATTCTCAACGAAGAATTGGTTAGTAAAACAGTTGGGCATGTGTTGTCCACTAGTACGTTAGAAGGAGAAAGATCATATGTTGATCCCTCTTCAAGCTTATCCAGTATCCTACTCAAATCTGATCTCTTAAACTTCTCTCAAACAATCAGAGAAAAAATATTAAATTTCAAAAGAGATCAGAAAATTGACCTTCATGAACTAGGTAAACTTAAATGCTCAAATTCAGAAAAGCTCATGAAGGTGGAAAGAAACACAGCTCAGAACACCAATCAGCTAAATACTTTAGCAGATGAGCTGAAAACATGGAAAGAAGAACTTAGAGAAGAGGCCAACAAGAATTCAGAAGACATTAAAAAAAGTCTCCAAAAGCTGCACTCTGTAGACACAAGCAGTGATGAATTAATGATCAAAAACTTGTCTACAGAACTACAGAATAAGAAAATGACTCTTCAAGATATGGGCAAAAATCAAGCAAAGGAGGCACAAGAGGTATTAAAGTTGGTCAGAAGCATCTGACAAGAAATCAAATGACCTCAATAATCTGGAAATCAAACACTCCTCTCAAGAAGATCAGCTGAGAGAAATAGAAAGAGAGTGGAAACAAAAGATAAAAGGAACAGATGAGAAAAGAAAGCCAACCACACTCTATGTTCAACCTCCAACAAAGAAGACAAGGCTTCAAAGCAATGACCCAAGGTATGCCTCCTCCTCCTCCTCTTCCCC
Organism: Deinandra increscens subsp. villosa; assembly: GCA_039602395.1. Lineage (NCBI taxonomy): Eukaryota > Viridiplantae > Streptophyta > Magnoliopsida > Asterales > Asteraceae > Deinandra > Deinandra increscens. The sequence continues at coordinate 60,810,904 of JBCNJP010000007.1, read as the reverse complement.
CTTCTTCCTCTAAGTCACCAACAAAAAGAGCCAAGAAAACAAATGCTTCTCAACCCCTCTCCACTGGAACAACAAAGAAAAGCTCGGCTAAGCAGACTCAAATGCAGTCATCTTCATTAGCTCGATCTTTCATATCTGGATCAGCCTTTGAAGATGCTTACACTGAAAATAGAACATGAAAAAAATCATATGGGAAGAGGTAAGAGAGATGCAAGAGATACTGCTCAAAACGGAGGAGGATAGACCTACAATGAGTCCTCTTTCAAGAAAAGCTTTTGACAGGACCACCGGACTACCAGTTGAGGAAGACCCAAACTACACAATGCCTATGATTACTGAGTGTAAGTGCCTGGAAAGGATCTTACTACTGCATGATTCGGTTAATCGATAACAACAAGAGTAAATAAAGCTTGGCTTTATTGATTACAAAGAAATTACAATGCTAGAGAGAGAAACACACTCAATACACATGGTTAAGAAAATAATGAATGACAGAACTTCTAACTCTCTCTAACACGAACTATTTATACTTACCACTTAGTCCAGCGTTCCAACCAGCGTACCATTGGTACGTGGCTCCGTACCAACTGGTACGGACCTTGGTACGTAGACCTTAAGACTCACTCAAACAGCTCTTATCTAGATACAATACAAGAGACACAAGGTAGCATAGAAATATGCTTTAACAAACTCCCCCTTAACGTGTAGTGTATCTATTTATCTATCTATCCAACTAACCTTCAGTCTTTAATCCTCAGCATTGCTGCATCTGATCTTCAACTTGAAATCTTGTCAGAAATAGAGCTTGCATGGCTGGATAATTCTTGAACAATCTTGAACTTTTAGATCCACTTTAATACTTCATACTCCCACTTTCACCATGCTTGAGTCTTGTCACACGGACCTGCAATTTCAGAAGACAGAAACGCGGCTTTTCTTTTTTTTTTGAAAATTAATTTAATCTTGGCGCAAAACTTCTCTTCGAGAATCCAAGATATAGTTTTGAAATCATCATTTTGTATCGTGTATCGATCGGTCGAAAACAAATAAGAAACAAAATCTTTTTGGTTTTCTGAAATTTTACATCAAAACACACAGAAAATCTTTTTGATTTTTCTAAGTTTATGCTAAAACATACCAAAAATCTTTTTGGATTTTATCAGATATGAAATACAAATGCAATACTGAATCAGACACTATTTTTGCCTTTTGCGAGAAAGAATACAACTTGGGATCATATTGGTTATGACATGTTGAACTACACTTCAATTTTCAATTAGTTCAGCACACAAGTCATCTCGATTACTGGTATAATTTTTACATCTTAAACTCAGGCACAATCATACTCATAACATCTGGATATGTATTGATTAGATTGCACTGACCAGTGTACCCCACACTATCAAACATACTCAGATATGCATTTACTTATCACATTTTGTGATTTCACTTGTGATTTAACATATAGTGATTGTATTCATGATATCGTCAACTGTGTTCCATGCAAAGAGAAATGAGAATGTTAAATCGTCTACCTTAAGGTCGATATTTCGATACGCAGATAAGGTCTCGGATTTAACAAAATAAGAAAATAAAAACAAGTTGAAATTGTATAACCCAACAACAATCAGGTCGGTACTCCCGTACACACAGAGAAAGTCCGATGAGTTATACGAAACACCAAAGAAAATAAAGCAGAACGTCAAACGAACAACAATCAGGTCGGTCTTGTGGACACGCAGAGAAAGTCCGATCGTTTGACAAAATAAAGAAAATAAAACAAGTTTAAATTATTTTAAAAATGAACACATGTATACATAGTGACTTCTCATTTCTCTTTTTCACACATCTTTTTCTTGAAATCTTGAGATACGCATCAAGATGTTGTCCACTTGGTCAAACATTTGTATTTAATGTGTTTATCACATCTGATACTTTCTGATTTAATGCCGAGCCTACCAAGCACATCGAACAATGATCTTATTGCTTTTTCACCTATTTTATCCATGAGTCAGACACGTAAGCCAATGTACCATCATTTCCCAATCATGTTGGATACAATTTCTCATTTTTCAATGTTTTTGTATTTTTATGTTTTTCAATGTTTTTGTATTTTTATGTTTTTCAATGTTTTTGTATTTTTCTCTTTTTCTCCCCCTTAAAATGAAAACTCTATTTTTGGATTTTCATTTTAACAAAAACACAAAGAAACTATTTTTGGTTTTTCAATTTTCTCCCTCTAAACTACATACGGAATGTTAAAGAAAGAAAAATTGACCAACCGATACCAATACCTTTCAGTTTTTAGCTTTCACAAAAACTTAATTTTTAAATTATGAAGCATTTGATTTTGATTAAGCAAGAAACTCCACTAACAGCAACTGCTTGAAGCTTGAACTTCACAATCACTGACAGGTCTTCTTGAAGTAACCTGCACACTGGATTTAAAGATTAGTATTCAAATTACCCGAAGCACACAGCTTCTGGTCGACCAGTGTCTTCAACAAAATCATTTGCAGCGTTGGTGACCACCTTACGTCGCTACTGCATTTTTGATTTATTAGAATGAACCGAGTCATCATCCCGTGATGAACCACCAAAACTTGAATCATTTTTTAAAACTTCTTTATGTTTAGATTTAAAATGTGACGGTGGTGACTCAGTAAAATTTTTGCCTGATTCATCAATAAATGTGGCAGATTTGTTAGAAAAACTTCATTGAGCAATTTGAGGATAGTCATGTGCCATGTGTCCCTTTCGGCGACATTAATATCACAAACGATATGATCGTTTAGATTTTAGGTTACCCTGAAACGCCTGATACCTGTCATAAGACTCAAATTCATCATAAAAATCATCGAAAACCTAAAAACGTTTAGAATGAACCCATTGGGAAGTAGGACTTCGAGGAGTAGTATTAATACCAGATGGCGAAGATTCTCTAATCTGTTGACCAGCTCTGGAAGTATCTTCAGAAACATCCTTCTTTTGTTTTTTACCTCGGAATCCTTTTTCCATTGTGGAAATAAACACCTGGGCTAGATGATAAATTTGATCTAAACTTGTATCCTTCTTGTCTTTATGAACCTTCTTTGTCACAGGCTTATTCCCTTTCTTCTCAAATTGCTTACCCTAGCTACCCAAACTGAACCTTTGTACACCTGGTAGCTTTGTGAGATCAATTTGAGAACCCGAGGGACCAGCTTTAGTAGCTTGATTAAATGAAGCTTTGACGTCTTTTAATTTGTTAGTTTCAACCAACTTTGCAGCAACAACTTCTTCATTCAACTGCTTTTCATCTTTTTCAATCTTCTTGTCAGTAGCAATAACTCCCTCTTCTGACATAAACCCACGAGAAACATATGGTGATGGTGTTTTATTAACCAAACTTTCCTCCTTTTCTATTACCTTCTTTGAGTTCTTTGATATCTTCAAGTCAGAGTTTTCAGTAGCCAACTCAGAATAATCTTGCTTTGTATTCGAAGTGCTCAAATCAACAATAGATTCCGTTTGAATCACTGGATGCGGAATTTGATTAAAGTCATCGCCTCGAAACATCTTCTTGAAATTATCATCTTGACACAAATAACTTGCAAAAGAATGTGAACTCTTCAAGTTATGCAATTGACGATTAAGATCCAAAATTTCAACATTCAAATCTGCTATTGTCTTCTGTGCCTCAGCTACAACCTTTTCTGACTGAATCAACTTCTCAGATGTGCTGTTAAATAAAGACTTTTCTCGTCGCATACCATCATGAGCAGCATACACTTCTTGTGTACTTTTATGAATCCTTTCCTTATAAATCTCAACATTTTTGGTCAACAAGGTTTTGTCCTTCTTTAGACTGATGATTTTATCTTGTAATTCAGACTGAACAATTTGAGAACCCGAGGGACCAGCTTTAGCAGCTTGATTAAATGAAGCTTTGATGTCTTTTAATTTGTTAGTTTCAACCAACTTTGCAGCAACAACTTCTTCATTCAACTGCTTTTCATCTTTTTCAATCTTCTTGTCAGTAGCAATAACTCCCTCTTCTGACATAAACCCACGAGAAACATATGGTGATGGTGATTTATTAACCAAACTTTCCTCCTTTTCTATTACCTTCTTTGAGTTCTTTGTATATCTTCAAGTCAGAGTTTTCAGTAGCCAACTCAGAATAATCTTGCTTTGTATTCGAAGTGCTCAAATCAACAATAGATTCCGTTTGAATCACTGGATGCGGAATTTGATTAAAGTCATCGCCTTGAAACATCTTCTTGAAATTATCATCTTGACACAAATAACTTGCAAAAGAATGTGAACTCTTCAAGTTATGCAATTGACGATTAAGATCCAAAATTTCAACATTCAAATCTGCTATTGTCTTCTGTGCCTCAGCTACAACCTTTTCTGACTGAATCAACTTCTCAGATGTGCTGTTAAATAAAGACTTTTCTCGTCGCATACCATCATGAGCAGCATACACTTCTTGTGTACTTTTATGAATCCTTTCCTTATAAATCTCAACATTTTTGGTCAACAAGGTTTTGTCCTTCTTTAGACTGATGATTTTATCTTGTAATTCAGACTGAACAATTTGAGAACCCGAGGGACCAGCTTTAGCAGCTTGATTAAATGAAGCTTTGATGTCTTTTAATTTGTTAGTTTCAACCAACTTTGCAGCAACAACTTCTTCATTCAACTGCTTTTCATCTTTTTCAATCTTCTTGTCAGTAGCAATAACTCCCTCTTCTGACATAAACCCACGAGAAACATATGGTGATGGTGATTTATTAACCAAACTTTCCTCCTTTTCTATTACCTTCTTTGAGTTCTTTGAGTTCTTTGATATCTTCAAGTTAGAGTTTTCAATAGCCAACTCAGAATAATCTTGCTTTGTATTCGAAGTGCTCAAATCAACAATAGATTCCGTTTGAATCACTGGATGCGGAATTTGATTAAAGTCATCGCCTTGAAACATCTTCTTGAAATTATCATCTTGACACAAATAACTTGCAAAAGAATGTGAACTCTTCAAGTTATGCAATTGACGATTAAGATCCAAAATTTCAACATTCAAATCTGCTATTGTCTTCTGTGCCTCAGCTACAACCTTTTCTGACTGAATCAACTTCTCAGATGTGCTGTTAAATAAAGACTTTTCTCGTCGCATACCATCATGAGCAGCATACACTTCTTGTGTACTTTTATGAATCCTTTCCTTATAAATCTCAACATTTTTGGTCAACAAGGTTTTGTCCTTCTTTAGACTGGTGATTTTATCTTGTAATTCAGACTGAACAATTTGAGAACCCGAGGGACCAGCTTTAGCAGCTTGATTAAATGAAGCTTTGATGTCTTTTAATTTGTTAGTTTCAACCAACTTTGCAGCAACAACTTCTTCATTCAACTGCTTTTCATCTTTTTCAATCTTCTTGTCAGTAGCAATAACTCCCTCTTCTGACATAAACCCACGAGAAACATATGGTGATGGTGATTTATTAACCAAACTTTCCTCCTTTTCTATTACCTTCTTTGAGTTCTTTGATATCTTCAAGTCAGAGTTTTTCAGTAGCCAACTCAGAATAATCTTGCTTTGTATTCGAAGTGCTCAAATCAACAATAGATTCCGTTTGAATCACTGGATGCGGAATTTGATTAAAGTCATCGCCTCGAAACATCTTCTTGAAATTATCATCTTGACACAAATAACTTGCAAAAGAATGTGAACTCTTCAAGTTATGCAATTGACGATTAAGATCCAAAATTTCAAAATTCAAATCTGCTATTGTCTTCTGTGCCTCAGCTACAACCTTTTCTGACTGAATCAACTTCTCAGATGTGCTGTTAAATAAAGACTTTTCTCGTCGCATACCATCATGAGCAGCATACACTTCTTGTGTAATTTTATGAATCCTTTCCTTATAAATCTCAACATTTTTGGTCAACAAGGTTTTGTCCTTCTTCAGACTGATGATTTTATCTTGTAATTCAGACTGAACAATTTGATACTAAGTTCTTTCTACAATAACTTCATCCAACTCTTTTTGAAGTTCAGCATTAGATGTCTTAAGCGCTTCCACTCTTTTTGTGGATTACCGAAATAAATTCTCAAAATCTTCACAAACATGTTTACCTTGAAACTTATATTCCTCAATCTCCTTTACCAACTTTTCATTTGCAGCAGTTAACTTGACAATTTTAGTTATGAACTCATCATTCTCATGTTGAAGTTGTAATTTTTGTTGATAATTTTGAGTACATCCTTCTGACAATCGTTTCTGTAGATCTTCTAACTCTTCCAACAACAAACTCTTTTCTTTGAGTAACTTCTCATTTGTTTTTGCAAATTTCATCAAATCCTTGACATTTCTTGGCGTAACCTTCTAACGGTTCATCTTTTCTGTTGATTTCAGCAAATCGACACTCATTTTCCTTTATCAAATCTTGAATTCGAGTATCCTTTTGTGAAAAAAATTCACACACGAATTCATAACCACTAACTTCTGAATCAGAATCACTTGATTCTATTTGCACGGTAGTTATCAAAGCAGATGCATCGTTATAAAGAAAAGCAGATTCATCCGGAAAATCTTGAGACTAATCATATCCTTCATCAGTTTGAGATATCATAGCTTTAGCTTCTTGAGTATGATTATGGTTATCCGAAGTACTTGGTTTAGATGAAGATTGATTACATTCACGAGCAAAGTGGCCAAATTTGGAACACTTGAAACATTTCAGCTTTGACTTATCTAATCCGAGTTTGTCTCCATGAATGATAGACTTCTTGTCATGTTTCTTCATAAACCTTCTTCATCTTTCAACGAGCATAGCAAATTGCCATTCCAAATCTAACTTATGCAGCTGATCATCATCCATCTGACTTAAATCATCTGGAAACATACCAGAAGTGCCAATTTGACTAAAAATTGATCCAGAAGCAGATGATATGAAAGCAGAGAACAATGCAGCTAGATCTTCTGCTGTTTGAACAGGAATATAATTGGTTGTTCATTTTTCAGGAATAGTGAAACTCCAACCTGGAGAATAACTAGAATGTTCAGATTTTCTAGCAAGAAAAGCCGTTAGTGGTGGAATAACGCTTGAATCAGAATGTGACTTTGACCTAGCATTCACAGTGGTTGAATTATCTCCATAATACAATTCTGGATTCTGATTTAGAGCAGGTGTAGATATTTTCACCCTCATTTCTAATTCACGCGCTTGCAATTTTCCTGTTAACTTGTGAAAAGACCATCCAGAATAGTCTTTATCATGTGTCAATAATAGAACATAGTTTTCCCAGCTATTTTGTAATGCCTCAAAAAACTTTTCCTTTAAATCATCATCATCTTTAGTAACTTTCAGTTCTCCAAGTTCACTAACAAGATGTGAAAACCTAGAAACCAAGTCTGAAATACTTTTTTTTTCACAGTGTTGAAAGTTGTTAAATTCTTTTAACAAAACTTTCTTTCGAGTTTTCTAGGTATTGGTCATTTCCTGAACACCTATTTTTTAATGCATCCCATAAAGTTTTAGATGTTGTGCAATTTTTAAATTGATGCAAAAGATCTCTTGGTAATGCCATCGTGAGATTTCCATATGTTTTCTTTTCTCGTGCATAAGCATTCCTTTCATCTTCATCAAGATCACTTCGCATGACCGGTTCTCCATTTTTTGTAGGATATTTATACTCTTATTCAATGGGTATCCATAAATCAATATCAAGAGCACAAATGTATGATTCAAATCGTTGCTTCCAGTTGTGATAATCTTCCAATCTTTACAATTTAGGAACTTTCTGATTTGTTCCAGTTTCATTATCATAGTTCAACAAATTTTGCATTGAAGATTGAATAGCTGACAATGCGTGAAAATCGCTCATTTTGAAATTAAAAATCAAACGTCATAACTTAGAACTCAAAAACGAAGATCTTCCAAGCAGATTTTGGGGGTCAAACCAGAGGGTACTAGCCATTAGGCTAGTAAAAGTATAGATCTCATCGAGACGAACGTTTTAGCTGGTATTAGCTCCAGTAACTCTTAACGGAACTCAAGTTATGTCAGTTTTAGTGAACGTCACTTTTCTGCTAGCATACCAAAATTCCTCCCAACGTACCAAAATCTTCCAACGTACCAATCTACGTACCAGACCAAAACAACGGACCAAACCAAATCAGCGGACCAGATCAATCTCAGCGTACCAGATAACAGACCAGTTGGTACGGAATAACCGTCAGCGTACCACCAAGTAACCGTCGCGTACCAAGTTTGAAGATTGCCTAGCGTACCAATCAACCTATGAAGATTGCCTTGCGTACCAGTTGTTCATCCGGCGTACCAACATCTTCATCGAACGTACCAGTAGCGTACCAAACTGAAATCGACCAATTTTTGCGAATTTTGACAATTTGGATTGGAATTTGGAACAGTAAGGTGCGAAAAATGACTGAAAAACGAACCAAACCCAAACTTTCTCTCTCTAAAAATTTCGAAAAAGACCAAATCAAAGCAGTAGAGCAACCTGGATTTCTCTGATACCACTTGTAAGTGCCTGGAAAGGATCTTACTACTGCTTGATTCAGTAAATCGATAACAACAAGAGTAAATAAAGCTTGGCTTTATTGATTCACAAAGAAATTACAATGCTAGAGAGAGAAACACACTCAATACACACAGTTAAGAAGATAGAGAATGACGGAGCTTCTAACTCTCTCTAACACAAACTATTTATACTTACCACTTAGTCCAGCGTACCAACCTGCGTACCATTGGTACGTAGCTCCGTACCAACTGGTACGGACCTTGGTACGTGGACCCTAAGACTCACTCAAACAGCTCTGATCTAGATACAATACAAGAGACATAAGGTAGCATAGGAATATGCTCTAACACTGAGTTCATAAAGATCAAAGCCCAATCAATGACAAGACACCTATGGGTAGATCACTTCAACTGGTAAAGAGTCAAGACACATGATGAAAGCATCAAGGAATTCACTGATAAAGATCTACGGCAATTCAATCCAATACAGCTGGTATCATTTATAAGGTATTTTTCAAATCAACCCTCAAAAACATAAAGGGTAAGCACCGCTCTACACCAAGGAATTGAAGCTGGAAAAAGGATGTTTAGAAGACAAGCTCAGGTGGATGTTGAATTGGCAAAAGAATCTGACATCCCTCTACTGTTTTTAACAAAACCAAATGAGAATATCCCTCTTGAAGTCTCATGGAAAGGATCCGGAACAGCATTTCTCAGCCAAAACCCTGGTATATGCTTCAGAGATCACTATAAAGAAAGAAGGTTCTTTAGGCTAAAAGAAATCAGAATTATACAAATCTGGCCTTAATATTTTTCTTGTTTATTTTAGAAAAATGCAAGGCAAACAATAGCAAAACCAAGGAAGTCATCAAATTAGAAATTGAAGCCTTGATAAAAGAAATAACAGTCTTCAGAACCCTACTGGAAGAATGCACTAAAGACTACAGATTTGAAATTAACTCACTCACCGGTAGGAAAAAAAAAACAGAAAAGACTTGTAAAATCTAGATTATGGTAGGTAAGAATTCTCCTTAATTCTGTAAAAGTATCAATGAGAATGATCTATGCATCTTTTATATTCTCTTTTTTTTACTTAGGGGGAGATTGTTAGAACACAATCTAAATGTAACATAAAACATTCAAGTATTAGAAGAAAAGATAAGATACATCCTTAAAAGAGAAAGGATACGAAAGTCTGTATGAAATACAGATTTCTGCATGATTTCTGTATTCATACAGAATTACTCCAGAAATTCCGAAGTAGTTTTGTATAGACCAAATTCTACAGAAATCCTCATTTCTGTAGAAGGCTTCTAATGGGAAGCATTAATAGTCTTCAAAGAAGAGTCCCGAAGGAGTTCTGGACTATTAGAAGATAAAGATTAGGAGAAGAACAAAATATGTCTTTGTGTGAAGAACAAGCAAATTAAACACCAACTTGGCATTTATCACGAAAGCAGTTGAAGAAAGTTGAATAAGAGATAAATTGATTATCCTCAATTTATCTCTATATACTCTGACACGCTCCAAATTCAACCAAACTTAACCACCTTATCCAAAGCAACTTGCCACGACTTCTTATAAATAGCAAGCGGACTTCACCAAACAAAGCAAGACATAAGCAATTACAACTTACTCCCATAGAAAAGTTATTTCTGTTGATACATAGTTATACTATAAACTCGTGTAAACCATTAATTACATTTGAGATATACAGAAGGACCCTTTTTATGAATTGTTGTCTTCCAATTTTATTTACTTTCCGCAACTTGTTTATCTTGTTTAAATCAAATTGTGCCAACATTATTAAAGATCCCTTCACGGGACCCAACACATGTTCGACCTTAGACTTTGAGTAGATCAAGATATCATCAATGAAGACAATAACAAACTTATCAAGATAGGGTTTACAAACACGATTCATGAGGTCTATGGATATAGCAGGAGCGTTTGTCAACCAAAACGGCATAATAGTGAACTCATAGTGGCCATAATGAGTGCGAAAGGAAGTTTTATGGACATCCTCCTCCGGGACTCGAAGCTGATGATAACCAGAACGAAGATTAATTTTTGAAAACAAGTGGCTCCCTGAAGCTAATCGAAGATGTCATCAATACGAGGCAACGGATAGCGGTTTTTATGGTGAATTTAAGCTCACGATAATAGATGCACATACGAAGCGAACCATCCTTCTTTTTTACAAACAGAATAGGTGCTCCCCAAGGCGAGGAACTTGGTCGAATGAAACCCTTGTCAGAAAGTTCTTGAAGTTGTTTATCCAACTCTTGCATTTCCGTGGGTGCGAGGCGATATGGCGACTTAGCTACAGGAGTAGCTCCTGGAACAAGATCGATACGGAAGTCAACTTGGCGAACGAGAGACAGACCCGTAATGTAATCGAGAAAAAATTCTGGAAAGTCTCGCACGATCGGGATGTCTTCGATTCCCCTTTATTTTTCTTGCACCTCCATAACATGTGCCAGAAAGGCTGGATACTCCTTGCGTAAGTACTTATGGGCCTTTGTACAAGACATAAGCTTCAGCCCACCGGATGGTTTATCGCCATGAATAATCAGAAACTGGCCATCCGGGCGAGGAATGCGAAATATTTTATCGAAACAAACGAGCTCAGCATGATGACAAGATAACCAATCATGCCAACAATGATATCAAAACTCCCGAGACGCATCGAAATAAGATCTATAGGGAAAATGTGGTCCTTGAAATCCAATTTGTAACCGCGAACAATAGAATCAAGAGCAATAGGTTTTCCATCCGCGATCTCAACTGTGAATGGATAATCGAGTGCAGTACGTGGTGTGTCAAGTAAAGGCTTAAAATCTAACGATACAGAGCTACGATCGGCACCAGAATCAGATAATATAGAGGCATAACGGTTGTTCACGAGAAACGTACCATTGACGACCTCCTGGTTCGCTGAGCCTAGTTAACAACCAATCAAAAATATTTGTGAGAATAAAATCAATAACAGAAATTTATTACAAGTATAAAGACACATACTCGCAAACCTGATTAGCATTGATGACAAAGGGATGAGCTGGAGCACCACGATTAGCATTAGCAGCAGGCGGGTTAGCAACCGCAAGAGCAGGGCAAGCATTCCTTAGATGGGTAGTGGATCCACAATTGTAGCAAGCCCGAACCTGAACCAGAACAATAGGAGCTTGGGCTATCAGTGGCTGAGCCGGATACTGGGCTCGCGCAGGCATGCGACAAGCACGAGTGGGATGACCAAATCGTCCATAATTGGTACACTGCCAACACTGGGTCTGCACATGATGATGATGGTTACACCGGGCACAAAGAGGATGGGGTCCCGTGTAAGGTTTCTTGGCTGGAGGTGCACCAACAGCCCATTGTGCAATAGGGGTGGCAGGAATAGCAGGTGCAGGAGTAGTTGTAACTGCAAAGTTCATCCCTTACATTTCTTTTTGTTACTTTCAGCAGCAGAGGACTCAGTTTTGAACTCCTTTTCGGCCGCGGGTTCGGCCTTTTCAGTACCCAATTTGTCACACCCCGGTCAACTGGTTGGGTGTGAGCGAGACGGAATCATAGTCGCAGGTACACAGAACAACTTCTACTAAATTCAAACGTCGTTTAAAGCATAATACCATTCATTTTGCAGCGGAAAGGTGGGGTGGAATGATATTGTCTTACATTTGAATAAAAGTCATAGTTTGATATTGAAATCATAAAGCGCGCAGTTTATTTAAGATACGTCGGGACTACGACTCCGGTAAAGCAGGGTCGAAAGTTACAGTGAAGCCCCATTTGCAGTATGTTGGAATAACAGTTTACGGTATACTTAAATGTTACGTTGGTTTACTGTCGTGGTTGTAAGATCTCCCATGAAGCTCAAATTCGAAAACTAACGGATTACCCACTCATGGCATTCTATCCCAAGAATACCTTGTACCCCTTGACAATGTACGAAGTCAGGATTGGAGCTACCAATCTGGGCAGGGTTGTCAACCCAAATAGATCTATTCACTAGTTATCATTTCGAGCAAAACTAATCAAATTCAATTAATAGTGGGATTTCAGTTGTACTAATGTTTATAACAATAAAGTACCAGTTGTTTGGGATACGGAATGGAACATGTAGTCAAACGGCTAACAGGTAAACCATAACATTAAGTAAAAAGCATTTTATCAGTTCATGATTTCTGCCCCATAAGTGTAAAACAGTTGTAAAGAAAAGGGGCCGTGAAACTCACTTGATTCAGCGGTAATGATGAATTGCCGAGTGGCAACTAGCAAGTAAAGTCCTAATAAAACATAAGACAACATGCATAAGGGTCCACATAATCATTTGAGTAATGAACGTTACACAAATGATACCGGTCAAGTCTTGACGTATAATCCCGTTTGCAGCGTTTTGAAAACCCGTTAGTTAATCAGTTTACAAAATCAGTAAATACGAATGTACACGTATTAAGGCATTTATGTAAATAAATACAAAGAATGAACATGCGATAACGTATCATGAAGATCAGTTCAATCAAGTCTTGAATATTGTTTTAAATAATAATATTTATTATTATTTTTAAGTTTGCTCGATCGATTGAATAGTTAATCGTGGTAAGTTATAATATATATAACTAGAGTTGATAATTATTATCGAAATAATTATTCTAACTTGTTGAAATAATTTTATTAAATTATTACAAGTTAAATGATTTAACATAAGTAGGTAAATATTAAAGGTTATTTTAATATTTAAACTCATGTTATGAAAAATTAGGGTTTTGAGCTAATATAAATATAATTATCATTAAAATAATTATATTCACAAACCAAAATGATTTTAACTCAAATTAGGGTTTCTAAAATTCATAAGGATAAATATTTGTTGAAAATAATTATTTAAGATTTCTTACGTCGTAAAACGTCTTTAAATCGTTTAAAGATTTCGTCTCAATGTCAAACGTTTAAAATATAACATTTGATCTGGTTAAAACGTTTTGATTATTTTGATTCATTTAAAATAATCAAAAATGTTTAAAGTATGTTTTTCATTCTATAAGTCTTTTGATTTTATTTTAATAAAATCATTTTTAAATAACTTTATTTATCCAATAAAGTTAGGGTTTTTAATTTAAAGACTTTTTATAGAATTTATACCAACATAAAATATTTCCAATATTGTATAAATTCAAGGTTTTATACTTTTCACCAATTCTTCAAAAATATATGACATTCTATCATTTTGAACATAAAATATATCTATATATATTTTATCCATTTTATTTCCTTTATAAAATCTAAACAAGACTTTTAAGTCTTTTGTTTTTAGAATTTTTATTTTTATAAAATGTGATCATTGTATATAACAACTCCTATGGTGACATTTATATAGTTTAAATATCCAAGTAATTTATATAAATTTACTAACTTTGTTATTTATCCATAGAAATTCCCTTAAGGGTTTTTTAAGTTATCATTTTATTTCAAAAGTTTATAACACCTCCTAATGTCCAAGTTAAGTCCATACATGTTGCTGTTCGAAAAAAAAAAAAAGTCCATACATGTCTCTAATCACTATCTTTAGTCCATGATAGTTGTCATTAGCACCATATTAGTCTATACACATTTGATGATTAACAACACAAAATACAACTAATAATTCTATCATTTTATGTCATAACATAAACATGATTATGTTGGACTCGGTCTGCCCAAGACACATACTAGATTGATGTGGCTAGTACGTTATGATCCAAGACGGGCCATACCCAATAACGAGCTAGACAAACACCCAATGGATATTTATTTAGATATGATCACTTAAATAAATGTCACTTATAGAAGATAATTAGAAATCGGTTTCTAATTAATTGAACTTGTATTAAATCATGTGGATGATTTAAATTATAGAAGCAAGATAAAAATGTTATTTAATTGGTTAAATAACATGTTACACAACATATAAAAGGTTATATGTTATACTTCATTTTAGTACGCAACATGTAATGTGTTACATGACTTAAGCATAGTGTCTAAATGAACAAAGACTAGAAAATGGACTAGGTTCATTGGAGGGTTTTAAAAGATTTCAAAAACCATTTTTCCCCCTCCTTTTTCCCCTTTAGAGCCGGCCTCCCACCCTCTTTATGAGGGTGGTTGAGCCTTTTTATTTAAACAAGACATATGGTCTTGAAAAGGGGACTAGTCATTGATAGCATTTGACTTCTCTAATACTCAAGTTTTTTCTCTCTCTTCTTCCATTGCAAGAACATTTTTCTTGCAAGAAAAATCTGGAAATTAATTCCAAGATCTTGTTGGTTTCGGATTCAACAAGAGAAGAAGGAAGGTTTAGTCTTCAAGAAATCCTAGCAACAAAAGGGTGCTTGTTGCTTGAAGCTCGTGGGTATCACTAACTTGAGGTCTCTTCTTCGAGGCTTTCCATTCAAGTTCATCATCCTTCTTCACGTATCTTGAGCTTGGAAGAAGGTAAATCTAAAACCCCCTATGGTTGTTTTAGTTTTGATAGCATGCATACATATTTGGATCCTTGGTTTTGGGTTTTATAATCAAGTGTTAAAATCGGTTTTAACATCAACTAATCAAACTATGGTTTTTATTTTTCCGCTGCGTTTTATATTTTAAGGAGTTAAAATGACTTTGATAGAGTTCTTAAAACCCAACAATGGCATCTAGAGCCGCTTATATGGATGCATGCTTCAAAGAGCTAGTTGGTTAGCTCCACAAAACTCTTAGTTTTGGTTCCTCATACCACAAACCGAAAGTTTTTGTTCATGGTTTCCCTTTGTCTTTCAAGATGCTTCACTAACATGCATGTGGTTATCTTGAAAGATTAAAACATTTTATCATTTTGTTGTTTTTGTTGTTTGGACAACAAACCCACGTTTTCGGTTTTGTGTTGGACCAAAAAAGGAAATGGGTTAAAAGGGAACCATTTTTTACATTTGTACATATGGATGTAATTTTAGATATATGTTTGGTGCATAAAGCCTAGCCAAAAGACCTTGTGATTGTTTATGGTGAATGTTTGTGCTTGTTTGTGCTTGTTGTAATTATTCAAAAGTTGTAATAATTTCAAGTTCGTCATTTTGAGCATGTAATATATTTATTTCATTTGGTATGTAATGTAATAGATTAGGTGCATTTTGTTTTACTAGAAAAATGTATTAGGATACAATTTTGTAAAAAAAGGAAGAATGCATAAGATGGAGGATCTTGGATGCCCAAAGGAGTCAAGCAAAACACAACCAAAGGAGGTCACTTGAAGCATTTGGATGCGGGGTCAAGTGGGAGTTCACCTACACATCACTTGTGTGATCTTGTCCCTTAGGAGAGACCTTGACACACACTTGTTTCGGCTAACAAGTGTTGTCAATAGTTGGCTATGGCTATGCACCTATTTTATTATGCTTGTGTGGTTGTTTATTTTCATGTTTGGATGATATTTGGATATGCATGCTAAAACAAACTAATAAACATTAACAAGCTAAAACCGGTTCTTAAAATATCATTAACAAAGACTAATACTATGGGTTTTAGTAAGTTGATGATGATTTATTAATAAAATGGGTTTTATTAAAAGGACCATGAAATATGGATTTCAAACAACACTAGGGTACCATACATTTGAATGCATGTGAATTGTATGGTACATAGAGTTTTCTACACTAGAATTATGAAAACTAAAAACGACCCTTTTCAAAAACAAGTTTAAACGCAATCCTTTTATATAAAACTCAATTTGCTTGTAAACTCTTTATGGGATAAAGGTCACCTAACCATATCTGAGGGAACTTGTAAACTTGGGGTAGGTTTACCATATTTGTGGGATAAAGGTCACCTAACCACTTGTATGTGTAAATCTACACGTGTGTATAAGTAGGACAACTTGATTTGGAGACCATGTGAATAGGGTCACCGAAGCATGGGGAACCAAAGGTGTTGATGGGATTAAACATGCCAACTAAACATAAGATGTTTAATCGATCCCATACTACTAGAAGTTGCAAAGAGTTGCAATTGTCAAACGTTGACTACCTTGTTAATTTAAGTCATGGGATAAAGGTCACCTAACCACAACTTAAATGTAACGTTGGATTCTAGGTTTTAATTTATTAATTTTCTATGAGACATAAAAGGGTATTAATTAAATTAAAAGGTTAATATTGATATCGAAGATACTTAATAGAACTTTGATAAAATTTTGTAGATGGCCAATCATAACGAAATCATCCCCGCCACAAACGTCCATAACCTATCACTAAGATCCATCTTAGACAAGAATCATCTCAACCAAGACAACTTTGTGGATTGGTACCGCAACTTGAGAATCGTTCTCAAACAAGAAAAGAAGTCTTATGTGTTGGACGATCCTATCCCCGACGAACCTGATGTCGAAGATATTGAGGCTTATGCCGATTGGGTGAAGTACACTGAGGGCTCTGTCCAAGTTTCATGCCTCATGCTAGCAAGTATGATCCCCGAGCTACAAAAGGATTTAGAGAATCATGGGGCATACGACATGATATGCCAATTGAAGGAAATGTTCCAACAAAAGGCAAGGACGTAACAATCGGAGCTGAGAAATGGAAGCAAATGCACCTTTCCTGTGCCACACCTCGTGATAAGGCCTGCAACAACAAAAAACAAACTCAGGCCAGCAAATGTAACAATCGGAGCTGAGAAACACATGCAATCACAATTCCAAGATAACATAAACAATATATGAGGATGGATTAGGTCTCAAAAGACAGGGTAGAAGTCGACATTACCTCTTCAATTAAGCTGATCCGGCAGAGAAATAGGACGGGACTGAGACCGTATTAGAGCTTAGGATGTGGATAGGGGATAAAAATGAAGAATCGATAGAAGAAATTGATGGAGGTAAACGAAACGGTATGAAGCAGTTTTGGGGATGAAGTCCGATTTAGGGTTTGGGGGCGGGAATATGAATAAAAAGAGGGAAATAAATGAAATCGGTGAGGAGCATGACAAATGCTGCGGTTTATCAATGAACCGCACCATTTGCAAAAACCTTCTCGCAGCTTTTGGTCACATGTGTACTAGTGCCTGCAGATTCCACCCAGATCCATCTTTTATCATAAAATACACATATTCATTGATACAAACTTCCGAAGAATCAAAATGAATTGCTTAAATTCACGCTAACATTGCATGCCTATACCGCTAATTTGAAGATGAAAACTATAACTGATTATAAATCCCTAAAGTACCAGAATATAAATTCGAACAATTATACCAAATCTCTGCCTAATTAGCAATTCAATCAGATTAGAATTTAGGGATCTAGTATCGTACCTCTTGTGCCTTTGAGCAAATCACAACACTTCAGATATGAACATTCAGATCTAGGGTTTCAAGAAGACCGAGAAAGAGTTTGGTGATTATAGTTCCGGTGATGGCAAATCCGACGAGGAACGACCAGTTTGGTGATTTTGCCGAAGATTGATTCTTCTGTGTTGCGACGAGAAGTAATGTGTTTGTGGGTTTAGGCCGCCGACTGTTTGTGGGTTTAGACCGCCGTAATTGCGCTCTCAGAGTTGCCGAGAAATTTATCGGAATCGAGATCTCGGAACCACCAATTATGTCGTCGGTGCGATAGATGGTGGGAAGGCTGTTATCGTAACTATCGCCGACGGGAGAACTCTGTGGAGAATGACGGTACTGGTCGGAGGAGTGGTCGGAGGAGTGGTCGCGAGGCCGGTGGCTGAGGGAGAAATTTGGGGGGAGGCGACTGGCGAGGGATTTAGGGCGGTGGGGCAGATAGAGATTAGGGTTATTTTGAGAAAGAAAGGTGAGTAATAGCGGGAGTGAATTTTTTAGAACAAAAATTCCAACGCGGAGTGAATTTTTTAGACAAAAGTTTAAGCGGGAAAATAAAACATAAAACGACAGTAAAAAGATGACGCGCACTTTTTAAGGTGTACTCCGTGGTTTTATTTATTTATTTATGACAGATATTTATGACGCCCAAAATTACGCGTCATCTACTCTTAAAATTTTACAATTTATGACAGAATTTTAATGACACGCGTATTTGCGCGTCATAAAACTGTGTGTGTCATCGTTCGCGCGTCAAGAAAAGCCCTTTTTCTAGTAGTGGACCGAGCGCTTCGAAATGGTTCGAGCACTCCATGCATGTCGTATGGACGAGTCACAGATGGTTTCATTCTATGTTCTTAAGATGAAGAGCCTCATTGATCGTCTTGAAAGGCTCAATTGTCCCGTTTCAAAAGAGTTGGCTACGGATTTGATCCTCAACTCTTTGTTAAAGAAGTTTGACACTTTTGTATTGAATTACAATATGAATGGTTGGGAGAAGACCATTCCCGAGCTTCATGGGATGCTCAAAACGGCCGAGCAAGGGATGGGCAAAAGTGTTGTGCCCGTTCTAACGATCAATGAAGGTAGTAGCAAGAAAAGGTCTGGCTCTACCTCTAGTTCCTCAAAGGCAAAGGTTTCCAAAGGAAAGGGATTCGTCAAGGGTAAGGGCAAGAAAGAAGCCCCCAAACCAAAGGAGAAGAAGCAAAAGGTTGCTTCAAATGATCCATGCTTTGAGTGTGGTGAGGTAGGACATTGGAAGAGGAATTGTCCAACCTATCTCAAAGGGTTGAAAGCAAAGAAAGATGAAGGTCAAGCCTTGGGTAAGACCTTTATGATATATATTGAGCTTAATGCTATTTCTTCAAACACATGGGTATTGGATACCGGATGTGGAACTCATATATGTAATATGTTGCAGGGGTTCAAAAGAAATAGGCAATTGAAGACGGGAAAAGTTAGTCTCTTCATGGGCAATGGAGCGAAAGTTCAAGTTGAAGCCCAAGGAGACTATATTTTGGAACTTCCAAATGGTTTGGAAGTAATTTTGAATAATGTACTATATGCTCCTAGTTTGACTAGGAACATAATTTCCGTTTCCCGTTTAAGACATGTTGGATATGATTTTAAGTTTCTTAACAATGATATCCATGTTTCAATGAATGAAGTGTTTTATTTTAAAGCTAGCCCTTTAAATGGTATTTATGAACTGGTTCATGAAAACACTTCATGTAACAGCTCAATATACCAAACCACCACCAAGAAACTCAAAAGAGATTTAAGTGACACCTACATTTGGCATTGCCGCCTTGGTCACATTAATAAGAACCGCATACAAGCATTACAAAAGAGTGGTCTTTTGAAAACAAACGAATGCGATTCGTATGACGTATGCGAATCTTGTCTTCAAGGGAAGATGACTAAGGCACATTTTAGTGGAACTACCGAAAGGGCAAAGGATTTTCTAGGGATCATACATTCGGATGTATGTGGACCTTTTAAGCCAACATCTAGGAATGGTGAAAGATACTTCATCACCTTTACCGATGACTATAGTCGCTATGGGTATGTGTACTTGTTAGCACACAAGGATGAAGCTTTTGAAATGTTCAAAATCTTCAAGAATAAAGTAGAAAATCAACTCAACAAAACAATAAAGATCCTTCGTTCGGATAGAGGAGGTGAATACCTTAGCAATGAATTTCAAGACTATCTTAGGAGTTGTGGGATTGTCTCACAACTTAGTCCACCTCGGACGCCACAACATAATGGAGTATCAGAGAGGAGGAATCGAACCCTATTGGATATGGTTCGATCTATGATGTGTAGAATTTCATTACCTCTATCATTTTGGGGTTATGCCCTACTCTCAGCGGCCCGTATTTTGAATATGGCCCCAACCAAGAAAGTGGAAAGGACACCTTTTGAGTTATGGCGTGGAAGGGTTCCATCCTTATCTTATCTAAAGGTGTGGGGTTGTGAAGCTTACGTAAAGCATGATGCTTCAAACAAGCTAGATCCCCGGTCCACTAAGTGTATATTTGTAGGATATCCTAGAGATTCTATAGGATACCACTTCTACAATCCAACAGAGCAAAAAGTATTTATTGCTAGAAAGGCCGAGTTCTTGGAAACTAAGTTCCATATGGAAGGAGCTAGTGGAAGAACGGTGGAACTTGAGGAGGATCAAGAACCACAAGCCGATACACATTTGGTTGAAACTAGCCCTCAACAAAAGGTTGTTGAAGATGATCAAATGATTGATCAAAACACACAAAATGTTCGCAGATCTGGTAGAACTAGTAGTCCACTTGAAACATATGGATTTTTCATGGAGGGATGCTATGTGGTAGATTCGGATGAACCAACCACTTACCATGATGCAATGACCGATTCCGAATCGGACAAATGGCTGGAAGCCATGAACGTTGAGATGCAATCCATGCATGACAACCAAGTATGGGACTTGGTAGTACGACCTCCTAATTCCAAGGTAGTTGGAAGTAAGTGGGTTTTCAAGAAGAAAACCGACATGCATGGAAACTTAGACACATTTAAAGCTCGACTTGTAGCAAAAGGTTTCACTCAAACTCAAGGGGTTGATTATGATGAAACTTTCTCGCCGGTGGCAATGCTAAAGTCGATAAGGATATTATTTGCCATAGCCGTCCATTATGATTATGAGATATGGCAATTGGATGTCAAAACGGCTTTCCTAAATGGATACCTTGAGGAAGATGTCTATATGGCTCAGCTCGAGGGTTTTTTCGATCCAAAACATCCTAATAAAGTGTGTAAGTTAAATAAATCAATCTATGGGTTGAAACAAGCATCAAGGAGTTGGAATCAGCGTTTTGATGAAGAGATAAAGAAATTTGGCTTCATCAAGAACGAGGATGATGCTTGTGTGTATAAGAAGGCTAGTGGGAGTATAATAACTTTTCTAGTATTGTATGTAGATGACATACTACTATTTGGGAATGACATTCCAACCTTGGAAGGTGTAAATACCTGGCTTGGAAGTTGCTTTTCCATCAAGGATCTTGGTGAAGTCACCTATATTTTGGGAATAAAGATCTATAGGGATAGATCAAGGCGCCTGATAGGTTTGAATCAAAGTGCATACATTGACAAAGTCTTGAAAAGGTTCAAGATGGAGAACTCTAAGAGAGGTTTGGTACCTATTCAAAGAGGGACTATATTGAGTAGGACCCAATGTCCAAGCTCAAAGGTTGAGCAAGACAAAATGAAAGGAATCCCATATGCGTTTGCTATTGGATCGATTATGTATGCTATGATATGCACTAGACCGGACGTGTCATGCGCGTTAAGCATGACAAGTAGATACTAACAAAATCCAGGTGATAGTCATTGGATGGCAGTCAAGAGTATATTGAAATATCTTAGAAGGTCTAAGGATATGTTCTTAATATACGGATCCGATGAGAAGGAACTCATTGTAAGGGGTTACACGGATGCGAGTTTCCAAACGGATCGAGATGATTCTCGATCACAATCAGGATATATCTTCATTATGAATGGAGGGGCGGTATCTTGAAAGAGCTCAAAGCAAGATGTGGTTGCATTGTCCACTACGGAATCAGAATACATCGCCGCATCTTTGGCCGCGCAAGAAGCCGCATGGTTGAAGAAATTTATTGCCGAACTAGGGGTTGTTCCTACCATTTAAGGACCCCTAGAGATCCTTTGTGATAACGAGGGAGCGATTGCTCAAATCAAGGAACCTCGTGACCATCAAAAGGTAAGGCACATCGAGAGGAGATTCAACTACATAAGGGATGAAGTTGCAAAAGGAAAGATATGTATTCGCAAAGTTCACACCGACGACAACGTCGCCGATCCACTCACGAAGCTCCTAGAACGCCCAAAGCATGAGGGACATGTTTGTGCCATGGGACTTCGACATTCTAGTGATTGGATATGATTTATGTTTTGTATTAGGATATCGGAACAATTGTTATTCTGACACTTTTATATGAATATGGGATTTCATTTAAAATTGTGTAGTGTTCCATTTTTGCATGTTTAAATCCGTGAATAAGTTACTTGTTCTAAATGTCCGTAGTCGATCATATTTGTGGGAACAAATATGAAGGTAAGACTATTATGAACTTGGATTGGTGGATATTCATAAGGTATGAATATGGAGCAATGGGTTGCTACCAAAGTTCATAGATATTTGTGGGAGACAAATATTGGACGACCCGCTCTCAAGACTTACCCCATGGAATCTTAATTGATTGATCATAAGTAAGCTTGAGTAAAGGAGAATATCATTTGTATCCTCTGACCTGAGATACATATTGGGTCTTGATATTCACCTAGTGTTATGCTTTGACTTAGTTCTTCGCTGTTCTGAAACATGGCAGTACATAAGGCTAAGCTCAGGCATAGTACTAGGTGTTTGTGAGAGACGTATGTAATCAAGATGGAATTTGTTCCTCTTATTCGTTGAGAGTTGAATGTCTAAGGCCTGAATTAAGTTAAATCTAATAGAGAGTGATCACTCTATGTCTCTAGGATTTAACATGACATTTGTGACAAAAGGAAAAATGATCGTTTCACCTAAAACATTTCAAGTGGTGACTTGAAGGAGATGATGTTATTGAATGGCACTAAGTCATACGTATTAGGGGTAACAAATCGTTGTTAGGCGGTATTTGTTGCTTGCATCAATCTTCTATGAATCTTGTGCAAGTGGGAGATTGTTGGACTCGGTCTGCCCAAGACACAAACTAGATTGATGTGTCTAGTACGTTATGATCCAAGACGGGTCATACCCAATAACGAGCCAGACAAACACCCAATGGATATTTATTTAGATATGATCAATTAAATAAATGTCACTTATAGAAGATAATTAGAAATCGGTTTCTAATTAATTGAACTTGTATTAAATCATGTGGATGATTTAAATTATAGAAGCAAGATAAACATGTTACACAACATATAAAAGGTTATATGTTATACTTCATTTAGTACACAACATGTAATGTGTTACATGACTTAAGCATAGTGTAAGGAAAAATAGAGCTTGGAAGATTTCCGGCTGAAATGCCAATTTTACTAGTTCCGGCTGAAGTTGAAGTTGAAGCGGAATTCATACTTCAAGCGGAACAGGCAGTTCAAGCGGAAAGAAGCAGTTTTGTCTTTCAGCGAATATTCCGGGTGAACTCGTTTATCCACCAGATAAAGAGTTCAACCTGACTTTTCCTGAGAAGTCTTTTCAGAAGTCCAATCCTGCAAAAGTTTCTCGTATGCTTCTAAATCTGATTCAAGCCGCTCTCCCAAAGTAGATTGTTGCTGCCAACACGCAAGTCATTCCGATTGTCGATGTTTATTCTTTTGGTAGTTTGTATTAGACTTTTGTGTTTACGGTCTAGATTAGATCGTATGAGATCAATGGCTGTCATTGATCTCATCAGTACTATATATAGCATGTAATCTCTTAGTTTACAAACACGTTCATCACTTGTAATAGTGTAGCTTTGAGTTAATGCAAATAGTGCCGAATATTCGATATATCGCTGTTTTACTATTCTGCAAATCAAGCATTTACATTATACAAGAACTTAATATCGCTTAAGTAAAGTGAAATATAACTTTAATTCCGCAGGGTTATATTTGCAAGTAAAAGGCTTAGTTTTAGTTAATTCATAACTATTTTCGATCCTACAAGTGGTATCAGAGCTTTGGCTCCTACTTTGAAGACTTTTTGTGCTTCAAGGTTGATACTTTACTTGCTTACTTTACAAGCTCCGTTGTTTTATCTTTCTAAAAGCTTTCAAAATGAGTGATTTCAGTTTAAGTTGCCCAAATGGTTCCTCCAACAAACCGCCAATGTTCACTCCTGATGACTTTGGTACCTGGAAACTCAGGATGGAAGGTTTTGTTCGAATTTTGGACCGTCGTATTTGGAAATCTTTTACTGAAGGACCATACTCACCAATGGTTTCATCTGCTGATGACGCAGAAGTTAAGATACCTAAGCCACTAGACAAATATGTTGAATCTGACTACACTGCTCTCGAATTTGACCATAAGGCATATTGGACTCTACAGGCAGCACTTCCTAATTCCATTTTAAGTGGGTTCAAAGGATATAAGACTGCATTTGATCTGTGGAATGCCTTAAGTGAAATGTATGAAGGAACCAGTGAGGTAAAAGAAAACAAGAAGGATGTTTTAAAGCAAAAATATGAAAACTTTACTTTTAAATCTGGTGAAACTATGACAAACCAGTACTTGAGATTTGTTTCTTTGCTTGATTGAACTTCAAAAGGTGGATGTAAAACTAGAACAAGTAGATGTGAATAGAAAATTTCTTCGTTCCCTGCCTTCTGTGTGGACAGTTTACACAGTAAGCATCAGGGAATGCAAAAATTTGAAAAAGATGAGATTAAGTGAACTTCATGGCATACTCAGTGCCTATGAAATGGAACTAGATCTGAAACAATCCTCATCTTCTGAATCAACTCAGCTATTCTCATCTGCACTAGTAACCACAGAGTTTAATAGTCAAAGGTCATCCAACCCATCATATCTCTCACCTACAATCAGTTTCCCTGAGACACCAAGGTGTCAAGAGAACTTTTCAAACTCTTTTGAAAACTCTCACAATGCTCACGTAGCAACTGATTCCTATCAAGGCTTTATACCTGAAGATCTTGAATGCATAGGTGCTGATGATCTAGAGGAAATGGATATAAT
This sequence comes from Deinandra increscens subsp. villosa, assembly GCA_039602395.1. Classification (NCBI taxonomy): domain Eukaryota; kingdom Viridiplantae; phylum Streptophyta; class Magnoliopsida; order Asterales; family Asteraceae; genus Deinandra; species Deinandra increscens. The sequence continues at coordinate 60,785,794 of JBCNJP010000007.1, read as the reverse complement.
GACTCAACTTGCCATGGTTTCTGTAAGAGCTCAGAGGTTTTATAAAAGAACAGGTAGAACCTACAAGGGAGCTAAAGGTGCTCACATAGGCCTTGATAAAAGCAAAGTCAAATGTTACAACTGCCATCAACTTGGTCACTTTGCTAGAGAATGCTCTCAGCCAAGAAGAGAAGGGCAGAATCAGAATCATGGTCAAGGGAAATCTCATGGAGGAAGCAATGTAAACAACAACAATTCTGGAAACAACTCAGGTTCACACCCCACCCCACCAAAGCCAACCGGAAGTCAAAACCATCAGAATGTGGTAGCTGCTGTTGCAAATCAAACATCATGTGTTGAATGGGAAGATTTTGCTGCTGAGTTTGAACCCATCAACTATGCTTTAATGGCCAAACAGGACTCCATCACAGATCAGGTAAATTCTATCCCTGAAAAGGTCTTAGAGAATCTATGTAGTCCTGCCTGCATAGAACAAGTGGCAAAATATCGAAATCACAACACTGATTTGATTGATGAAGTTTCAAACCTAAATGAGTTAAAGGAATGTTTTAAGAAAACTGAATCATCATACATTTCAAAAATTGAAAACTTAACCAAAGAGTATGAACAGTTAAAACAAACCAACTCAGTGCTTGAAACACAGCTTGATGACTTGCTGACAAAACTTGAAAAATCAAGAAATGAAACCAAAGATGCTAAGGCTGAGGTTGATGTTCTTGAGATCAAGCTGAAAGATGCTTTGTTTACTTGTGATAAATTTCAAACAGCAAACAAAAAGGCTGAAAAACTGTGGATGGGAGGGATGTATGGTAAAGCTGGTGTTGGCTATAACTCTGTTGAGCCACCAATCGAATACTCACCTGTAATCAAACCAATTGAAGCTTTAAAATCAGAATGTAAAGTTAGTCTCACAGTTGATGACACTTCATCACAATCTAGTTCAGAAAACACTGTTGAGTCTAACAAAGTTGAAGTCACTGCTGCTAGCACATCTGCTTCAGTTGACCAATTAAACATTTTGAAACCATCAATTGCTGTTCCTCCACCAACTGTTTATGAACCTAAGGATTCAAAAGTTGGAGGAAAGCAACCTGAGCAACCAAAGGGAAGTCAAACTCAAAGGTTTGGTCAAGTAAATTTTAATCAAGTAACCAAAATTGAGTCTCCCAAGAAATTTGAAACGAAAATTGTTGAGTGCATGTGCTGTGGTGAACAAGGTCACCTAGCTGCTGTCTGTCAGTTTAACCCAATGAGTAAAGTCAGACCATTTCAAAAGCCAAAACCTGTTTTGAAACCAAAAGCTGATTTTCAAAAGAAACTCACAGGAAGAATTTCACCTGTGAAAAACCATACTCTGAAGCATTTTGGGTCAGAGTCAAACAGGGTGTTAGTTGGTAATGAAAGAAATGGTAGTTTCACTGTTTTAAAACAAAATCATTTTCCGGCTGAAGTTCAAGCGGAACATTTTTCCGCTCGAACTCATGTTCAACCGGAAAACAAAATTCAACCCAGATCAGCCACTGCTCCAAAGCAGAGACCTCAAGTTCGTTTTGCTGATGGGTTTGAACATTTTGAAGCTCAAGGGAGGAGAAACCCTTCTAGAGGCAAAGTCACCATTAGGGAAAACTTTTCAAGAAACAGCAAACAAAACCAATCTGAAACTGTCTTTGCAAATAGTTCAAGTGGAAATCACTACGCTCCACTTCAGGGGGAGAGTTCTAGCCAAATCAAACACTTTCCTCAAAGATTTTCAAAATCACCTGAAAGAACTAAGTTGGTTAATCAAGAAAGTGAAAAACTTAAGAAACTAACCAACAAGCAAAGAAAGTATAAAGAGTATAGGGAAAAGAAAATTGCTGCAAAAAGAAACACCAAAGGTGATAGGTCTAGTCAAACAAGTGCTCAGTATGAGAACTTCAGTTTGGACAATGATGATCTGCTGAATGAAGCTCCAGTAGTTAATACTTTAGTACTAAAAGAGTACAAGTATAATGATGCTTATGGCAGACCCAAGACCACTCAGGCTTGGGTCCCCTATAGAAATTAATCAATTCTGATGTGTGCAGGTGCAGAATAAAGGCCAGAATAGCCTATGGGTAGTTGACAGTGGTTGCACTTGCCACATGACAGGGAATAAGCACATTCTAGAAAATACAAAAAGAACTAATGGAGGACCAGTTGCCTTTGGAAGCACAAAAGGCCATATCACAGCACAAGGTGATGTGACAAATGGACTGGTAAAATTTGATAGAGTCAATTTTGTTGATACATTGAATTTCAATTTGCTTAGTGTCTCACAAATGTGTGACAAAAATTTGAATTTAATGTTTAATGAGAAAGAGGCAATAGTTCTCAAACCTGGTGTCAAAATTCCTGATGAATTGATAATGCTTAAGGCACCCAGGAGAGATGGGCTATATATTTTGGATATGTCAGTTGCTACACCCACATGTGGCACTGCTTGCTTTGTATCCAAAGCCTCAGTTGACGAATCTGATCTTTGGCATAGGAGGTTAGGTCATGTGAACTACAAAAACATGAACAGAATTGTAAATTTGGGCTTGGTTAAGGGTCTTCCTAACAAGCATTTTGCATGTTCTGAAAACTGTGTGCCATGTCTCAAAGGCAAGCAACACAGAACCTCTTTCAAGCCAAAAGTTGAATCTTCAATCTCAAAACCTCTAGAGCTTTTGCACATGGATTTATTTGGTCCAACTAGAGTAATGAGTTTAGGAAAGAAGTCATACTGCTTTGTGATAATTGATGATTTTTCTAGGTATACATGGGTTTTCTTTCTCAAAACAAAAGATGAAACTGCTGAATTGTTGAAAACTCTTGTCATTAATTTAGAAAATCAATCCAATCTTAAGGTTAAAACAATCAGATGTGACAATGGCACAGAATTCAAAAATCATGTTCTGAATTCGTTTTGTGAGGAAAAGGGAATCTTGAGGCAATTTAGTGCTCCTAGAACTCCACAGCAAAACGGTGTTGCTGAAAGGAGAAATAGGACATTAATTGAAGCTGCCAGGTCAATGTTGGCAGACTCTAAGCTCCCTGTGATATTTTGGGCAGAAGCAGTAAACACTGCCTGCTATGTTCAAAACAGGATTTTAATTGTCAAGGGAAAGAATAAGACACCTTATGAGCTTTGGAGAAAAAGGAAACCAAACATTTATTTCTTTAAGCCATTTGGTTGTTCTGTCACTATTCTCATAACCAATGAGTCTCTGCCTAAATTTGCTGAAAAGGCAGATGATGGTTATTTTGTTGGGTACTCTGGTGTGTCAAAAGCATTCAGAGTATACAACAAGAGAACTAAAATTGTTGAGGAAACTATAAATGTGTCTTTCAATGAAAAATCAGCCAACAATTTTAGGTCTCAACCAAGCTGGTTATTTGACATTGATGCACTAACTACTGCTTTCAACATAACTGTTGATAAGCCCGTGAGCTCTTTAGTGCAGGAACAAAATTTCAACAGGTCTGCTGATGAGCATTGGAAAAGCAATCAAACTGATAAAGAGAAGCCAATCTTCTTCTCTTCAATGAGCTCTCAACCTGTTTTCCCAAGGAATGACAAGAAACTGACTGAAATAATCCAAATTGAAGAAGAAACTGTTCCGCTTGAAGTTCAAGCTGAACATTTTTCTCCGGTTCAAGTTCAACCGGAAAATCAAATTTCAGAAACTGAAGAGAATACTGAATCAGAGTCAAATGAAGCTGGAAACTCACATGATAACTCATCAAATGAGCTAAATTTAGATCATTTGATCTATAATTCAGATACAAATTCTCTTGAATCAGTTGGAGTTTCAGATCCTGTGTCACAATTTGAAAGTGTTGAGCTTGATCACAGACTTCCTCAGCTCAACATACCCTCAAATGGAAGAAGCCATGAATTTCCTATGTTCATTGATAGAAGAATCAACAGAGATCATCCAGTGGGGAATATTATTGGAGAAGCTTCAGCTCCTGTGCTGACAAGAAGTAGGTCTGCAAATGCAAACATCTGTTTGCATGCTGCATTTTTATCTCAAGAAGTACCCAAGAAGGTAGGAGATGCCTTAGAAGACAACAGCTGGGTAGAGGCAATGCAAGAAGAACTATTTCAGATTAACAAGCAGAAGGTTTGGGAATTGGTAGATCTTCCTGATGGAGCAGAACCAATTGGAACTAAATGGGTGTTTAGAAACAAAAAGGATGACAGGGGAATTGTTATCAAGAATAAAGCAAGACTGGTTGTGCAAGGCTATGTACAGGAAGAAGGCATTGATTATGATGAAGTTTTTGCACCAGTAGCCAGGTTGGAAGCAATTAGAATCTTCCTAGCCTATGCTGCATTTAAAGACTTCCAAGTGTATCAAATGGATGTGAAAAGTGCTTTCCTGTATGGCCTACTGGAACAAGAAGTGTATGTCAATCAACCTCCTGGTTTTGAAGACCCTCACCATCCAAACAAGGTGTGCAAGCTGATCAAAGCTTTGTATGGTCTCAAACAAGCTCCTAGAACCTGGTATGAAACTCTTTCAAATTACCTTCTAGAGAATGGCTACAGGAGAGGAGCAATTGATAAAACTCTTTTTGTCAAAACTGTTGGTAAAGATATGCTAATGGTGCAAATTTATGTTGATGATATTATTTTTGGTTCATCTAACACTTTGTTGTGCAAGGAGTTTGAAACTTTGATGCAGTCCAAATTTGAAATGAGCTCCATGGGAGAACTAACATTCTTCTTAGGGCTTCAAGTGAAGCAAACTGCAGATGGAATTTTTCTGAATCAATCAAAGTATATCCAAGATATGCTGAAGAGATTTGACATGTTATCATGCTCAAGTGCCAAAACTCCAATTTCCACTTCCCACAAGTTAACCAGTGACTTAAGTGGAAAGCCAGTGGATGAGCACATGTATAGAGCTATGATAGGATCTCTGATGTATCTTACAGCTAGTAGACCTGACATCATGTTCAGTGTTTGCTTATGTGCTAGATATCAATCTTCTCCAAAAGAGTCACACATGCTTGCTGTTAAGAGAATTTTCAAGTATCTTAAGGGGCAACCCAAACTGGGTCTGTGGTATCCCAAGAACTCTGACTTCTCTTTCAAGGCATACACAGACAGTGATTATGGAGGATGTGATATAGATAAGAAATCAACATCAGGAGGATGTCAATTTCTAGGAGAAAGGCTTGTCTCCTGGCAATGCAAGAAACAAACATGCGTTTCTACTTCAACTGCAGAGGCTGAGTACATTGCCGCTTCAAGTTGTTGCAGCCAAGTTCTTTGGATCCAAAATCAAATGCTTGACTATGGGATCACTTTCATGGAAACTCCTATTCTTGCTGACAACAACAGTGCCATTTCAATCGTCAACAATCCAGTAAAGCACTCCAAGACCAAACACATTGACATAAGGTATCACTTTATTCGAGATTGTGCTGAAAAGAACTTAATTAAACTATTTAAAGTTCACACTGATCATCAATTGGCAGATTTGTTTACAAAAGCTTTCGATGAGGCAAGATTTTTCTACCTCATCACAGCCATTGGGATGATGAACTTTGAATAAACTTTTCACAATTTTAATAAAAGAGAGATGTGCTCAAAGAGCCCGTCTCTTGATACAAAAAGAAAAAGAAAAGGAAAATTTCTTGTGTTAAATAAAGAATGTTTCACTTCAAAACAATTAACTGCGGTTAAAACTTTGAAAAATCGACACAAATTTTCAAAATTTATGTGTTTTGGACTTTCCGGTTCAAGTTCAGGTTCAACCTGAAAGAACAACTCTTGAAATTCACCGGGTGAACTTCAACCGGAAAAATGCTTTGATTTGACATGGGAACTTATTTTTGAAAACAATTCTTCCAAGCGGAAACTTGTCCGCTTGAAGTTCAACCGGAAGAAATTTAGTTTTTAAAATAAAGGAGAAAATGAGTTCCGCTTGAACTTCCGGGTCAACAAAGTCAACGAACTCATTTAATTACCCGGAATGCACGATTTACTAAGCGGATATTCATTTATTTTACCCATTGAATTTTTTAACTGTTCAATTCCGAGGTTTCAGTAAATTAACTTTTGGATAAGGGCATGCTTTAACCAGTTGTACTGTATAACCCTTAAAGCACCTGTCCCATCCGTCAATGAACCGTCGATTTACAACCTCTCTCCTCCACGTCATCTCCGAAAAGGTAAAAAGCCCTAAATTACCGTCATTTCCCCATTTCTCGCAAACACATCACAGATTTTACTCCCCAAACCCTCTCAAACCATCTCCGATTAACTCCCACATAACCGTCAAAATTCTCAAATTCTGGTACAACAATGGCTCCAAAGGGAAGGGCAAGTGGCAAAAAGCCAATAGGCGACTCGAAATTTGCGGTCGAGCACAACCTGGTAGCGTACCTAGAACCCCCATCTAAAACCGACATCTACAATAAGATGATCGAATTCATCAAAAGCTCACACCTCCTTCATGCGCTTACTGTCGAAGCGGAAATCTTTGAAGAGGTGATGGAAGATTTTTGGGTTCACGCTAGGGTTACAGATGAAGCTAGTGGAAGCAAAATTGTGTCAACCGTCCAAGGAAAGGAGGTTGAGATAGATGAAGCAAAGGTAAGAAGGTTGTTGAAACTGAAGGATGATGGTGGATACGGAGAGGTAGATCATACCAAATACATCCGTTTATTCAGAAACATTGGGTATGGTGGGTCCCTGCACAGCAAAACGATCAAAAAGGGGCAGTTACCATATAAATGGAGGTTCCTGGCACATATTCTTCTGGTGTGCTTATCTCCAAAGAAGGGAGGTTTTGATGAGCTCTCCAGTGAGCAAGCCTCGGCCTTCTACGCTGTGGTTAAGGGTGAGAACTTTAATTTCTCTAGACAAATTTTTCAAGCCCTAAAATCCAATGTTCACTCTGAATTTATTTACCTATATCCCAGATTTTTGACATATATTCTCAAAGAAGAGTACCCCCATATTGCTATGGCTTAGGTACAATTTTGCACCAAAAACTTCTGAATGAGAAAACTTTTTCAAACCTTGCTTTAAATAAAACTCCATTTCTTGGAAGGGATACTGACCACCCCTTACCAATTCCAAGGCAATTTCACTGATGAACCTGCTGACTGTAGAGGTTCAACCGGAAATTGTAGGAGTAACTGAGCTCCCATGCTCAAGATGACAGAGCTGTAGACCTAACAGTCTCTGATCCCACATCTGTCCCAGCTTCCTCTTCACTAAAAGTTTTTCAATCCAAAAAGAGGAAAGCAAACACAAACACTTCCACTGCCACCTCCTCTTCCAACTCACCTCCTGTCATTTTCAAGAGACAGAGAAATGTGGTTACTAGGTCTCCTCCACCTAGTGCCATCAACCAACCTGAAGCTTTAAACCCCGTTCAAGGCAAAAAGCCTAAACGGAAACTGGCCAAATTGGGATTTTCTCTTAGGGATGAACCTTCAGTTGAGGGGGAGTCATTAGAAGCAGATGCAGCTTCCCCATCTGAACATTTTTCACCCCTGCAACCCCTATCACCTAGGAGTGACAGTGCTGTCAATCTTGGCTCAAGTGAAGGTGTTATTAACTCACCTGCCACATTACATGGGAACATCCTGATGAGCCAGGACCCTGTAGCACTGCAACCCCACTCCTCACCGGAGGTGAATCTCAGTGGTTCTGAAGAGATTCATACAGAAAGGGCTGCTGCTGCCCAAGTATCCCAACTGGATCTTGGTGCTAGCAGTAACATCCATAAGACCCAATCTGTGGCAATCTTCTCTGAATCAGCACCCAGAAGTCCTTTATTGGAACCACGGGTTGTTGAAACAGATGAAGAGAATCCCAGGTGCCAAGAAGCCATGGGTACCAATGCTGATCAATCCAGGATTGATAGTTTGGTTATTTCCAAGGATACTGGTAAAAAGCCAGTTGAGGATAGTTATACACTACCAGAATTGACGAAACTGTACCTTTCTCTGCAAGCACAGGTTGAAGCTCTTAACTCAACTGTTGCCACTTTGGTTCAAGCTGATCCTACTCCAACTGAAGCAGGTCCTTCAAACCCTACCAGAATTGCTGATGAAGCTGATACTGTCAAATTGGGGGAGAAGTTATCATCAAAACCTGTTAATACTGAGATAGAAGAAGTTGAGAGGATACCGGCTGAAGTAAGAGCCACAGCCTGCCAAAGAATTGGTGTAGAACCTTTTTCTGTTGAAGAGAGCTGGGTGAATATGAAATGCAGTCAACTGATTGCTATTTCTCCTTTTGAGGACCCCAACCTCACTGAGCTTGTTCAGTCATCCATGCTGATTGCTGGTGCTCTCCCTGAGCACATCAATATGATCACAACACTTCTGAAAGATGTTATTTTTCCGGCTGAAAGAGCCAGTGATCATGTTGAAGGTAACATTGCCTCTACCAGCAAGGCAGCAGCCGATATGGAAGAAAGTACTGCAACTGTAGCAGTTAGTACTATGACTGAGGGAGAAGATGAAAATTTGATCGGTGAAGATGAAGGAACCGAGGTACTGGAAATAGTTGACAAAGAACCTGAAGTCACCCAACCTCAGGTGGTGACTGATGGCCAACTACAGGTTCAAGCGGAAGTTCAAGCTGAACTTCAACCGGAAGTTCAACCGGTAGTTCAAGCTGAAGGAGATCTGAATGTTCAACCGCAACACCAAATTCAAACCCAAGTAGAAGTTCATGGTCCAAGCTCATCAATTTTTGGGACTGATGAAGCACCTGAGGTTCAACCGGAAGATCAAAGAAACAAAGAAGCTGAGGATGTTGCTGAATCACTGATAGCCTTAAGGAGTTCTGAAAGAGTTCAAACTGAGAAACCTGTTCAAGCTGATATAGCTAAAACTATTCAACAGGCAACTCAAACTCCTGAAGCTGAGGCTATAGTGAAAATGGTTGAAGATGCCAGAAGGGTTGCTGAGGATGAAAGAATAGCCAGAGAGCTCCAAGAAGAATTTGACTTATACATGCAAGATAATGTGTTTGAAAATCTTCTTGAGGAAGCAAAGACCAGGTCTTTCAACTGGAGGTTAAAGGATTATGATTTGGAAACAATATCTGAAGCTAATAGGCAGAGGTTAATTGCCATTGCCTCTCAATTGCCTACCAAGCTGGTAAAGAATGATGAAAATTACCATCTGTTGAAGAAAATTCAGAGGGCTCTTGTGATTAGAAATTTGAAGAAAGAGGAAGAGCTAGCTCAGATGCAGGTTAAGGGACTTTGCAGCTTGATTGACAAAATATTTCATGAGCTAAAAGGAGAAAGTGCTGCTGTCAATCCTAACCTGGTGATGCCTTCACCATCAGAGCTGGTCTCAGGTACTATAACTGCTAATGTTAAACCTGAAATTGATGATATTGCAGATATACCACCTCCACCTTCATTTATTTATGATCCAAACCCAATGCCAACAACAACTTCATCCATTCTACAATCACTTCCAATCATACCTTACAAACCCACACACATCCCCAAGAAGCTTGCTGCTAAACTTGCCAATCCTAAGTTTAGATCAGACAACTTCACACCCATCACTCCCTTTAAGAAGAAGCCCCCACCTACTATGGACTTCTCTGACATCTTTCCACCTACTCCACCCTCAAGCCCAACTCCTGAAACCAATGAACCACCTCCAAAAACCACCCTACCTCCACTCACCATTAGAGAACCTTCTTCCACCACCATCACCAAACCCACTGAAACTCAGCCTGGTCCCTCTTCATCTTCTGCCAAAGGCAAAAGACCTATTGTGCAAGAATCTGCTGGTGATTCTGATGAAGAAAGGGAAATTAAGAAGAAAAAGTTGATGCATGCCAGAAATAAAAGAAATCAAAGGCTAATGAGAAGAGGCCCTCCCAGCAAAAGAAGAATTGCTAGTTGGACAGTGGATGAAGCCACACTTGATTTTACTTTTACCATGGTCAGCGGCATAACTCAGGTGGTGAATGCTCGCAAGGCAACTTCCCAACTCACCCTGCAGCAAATGACTGACATCATTCTAAAGCTCAGAGAAATTATGAGCCCTTCAAGAGCAGAAAACATGCTAAGGCTTTTAATTGAGCCTTCTGTGCTGGAATGTGGAATGCTCTATCGAAGCAATTTAGATGATGAATCAGCAGGAGAAGAAGAAGAGCCTACCAGTGAGATCAAATTTATCATCTGGGAAGAAGAAGAGAAGCTCTTCTATGTTCATAGAGCTGATGGCACCTTTACAATCCATGAGTCCATTTCTGTTCAAGAAGAATGGAACGAAATGGATTGGGATTCAATCAAACATGTAAAGGTGACCAAAACAAACATTAAAGAGCTTTCTCAAAACCTTGATGCCAGCATCGGATCTTCTAACAAGTAGGTTGTGGAGAAGAAAATTTTTGGGTACAAGTCAATTTTGAAGATAAACATTGAAGACAATAAATAATTTGACAGCATCAGCTTAGGGGGAGATTGTAAGGAAAAATAGAGCTTGGAAGATTTCCGGCTGAAATGCCAATTTTACTAGTTCCGGCTGAAGTTGAAGTTGAAGCGGAATTCATACTTCAAGCGGAACAGGCAGTTCAAGCGGAAAGAAGCAGTTTTGTCTTTCAGCGAATATTCCGGGTGAACTCGTTTATCCACCAGATAAAGAGTTCAACCTGACTTTTCCTGAGAAGTCTTTTCAGAAGTCCAATCCTGCAAAAGCTTCTCGTATGCTTCTAAATCTGATTCAAGCCGCTCTCCCAAAGTAGATTGTTGTTGCCAACACGCAAGTCATTCCGATTGTCGATGTTTATTCTTTTGGTAGTTTGTATTAGACTTTTGTGTTTACGGTCTAGATTAGATCGTATGAGATCAATGGCTGTCATTGATCTCATCAGTACTATATATAGCATGTAATCTCTTAGTTTACAAACACGTTCATCACTTGTAATAGTGTAGCTTTGAGTTAATGCAAATAGTGCCGAATATTCGATATATCGCTGTTTTACTATTCTGCAAATCAAGCATTTACATTATACAAGAACTTAATATCGCTTAAGTAAAGTGAAATATAACTTTAATTCCGCAGGGTTATATTTGCAAGTAAAAGGCTTAGTTTTAGTTAATTCATAACTATTTTCGATCCTACACATAGTGTCTAAATGAACAAAGACTAGAAATGGACTAGGTTCATTGGAGGGTTTTAAAAGATTTCAAAAACCATTTTTCCCCCTCCTTTTTCCCCTTTAGAGCCGGCCTCCCACCCTCTTTATGAGGGTGGTTGAGCCTTTTTATTTAAACAAGACATATGGTCTTGAAAAGGGGACTAGTCATTGATAGCATTTGGCTTCTCTAATACTCAAGTTTTTTCTCTCTCTTCTTCCATTGCAAGAACATTTTTCTTGCAAGAAAAATCTGAAAATTAATTCCAAGATCTTGTTGGTTTCGGATTCAAAAAGAGAAGAAGGAATGTTTAGTCTTCAAGAAATCCTAGCAACAAAAGGGTGCTTGTTGCTTGAAGCTCGTGGGTATCACTAACTTGAGGTCTCTTCTTCGAGGCTTTCCATTCGAGTTCATCATCCTTCTTCACGTATCTTGAGCTTGGAAGAAGGTAAATCTAAAACCCCCTAGGGTTGTTTTAGTTTTGATAGCATGCATACATATTTGGATCCTTGGTTTTGGGTTTTATAATCAAGTGTTAAAATCGGTTTTAACATCAACTAATCAAACTATGGTTTTGATTTTTCCGCTGCGTTTTATATTTTAAGGAGTTAAAATGACTTTGATAAAGTTCTTAAAACCCAACAGATTATATCAATTCTAGTGAACCATAGCATATTAACACATAAAATCAACAATGTCTAAACATGTAACATATGTTAAACACTTATAAGATAATCATAGTTAACTAACAAGTTATATAACTTGAATTTTCATGGATTAAAACACCACATAACCCATGTTCCAACCATGCAACCTTGTGTTTTAAGAAGATCAAATTTATGAACAAAATAAGTTGGTTAGATGATCAAACATTTTAAAGAAAAAGAATTTGAGATTATGGTGGTTAGATTGTCAAGAGTTGTGGTTCATTTGGGTGGATTCAAGTGTATAAAACACTAGAATTGATGGTCCAAAAGACTCACAAAGGAGAGGTTAGAAGGTGGCGGTTGTTTCTTGGTGGTCCACGGCTGCCACAGCAGCTCCAGCGGCGGCAGGCAGCAGCTCCGGTGTTTTGTTGTTTAGTGCTAGGTCTTGTTATGTAATAGAGAAGTTTGTATATTCTGGTCTCAGTGGACCAGTGGCGGACCAGATGGAACACCGGACCATCTGGTACGCTGGTTAGTTGGTCCGCTGGACAGATTTTATATAAATAGTTTTAGCTCAGTTAAAGAGAGTAGTTGTCGAGGTTAGAGAGCTTTTAACTGTGTGTTTTCTATGGTGTAACCTGTAATCTCTCTCTAGAGTGTTTGAGCTTGGAAATTAATAATCGAAAAGTTTATTTACATCTTTGTTACCAAATCCGGTTAAACCATGCATTAGCAAGATAGTTACTGTGTTTTACAAGTGGTATCAGAGCAGGTTTGCTCGATTGCTGTGGTTGCAGATCGGTTTTGTTTGGTTTTAGAGTGAGAAACGACATTTGTGGTAAGAATTTCATCAATTTGTCTCATTTTCACGTCAATTCAGTATGATTTTTACGTTCAAGATGCTCCTGGATCGATTTGGTTGAGTTCTGCTTTGAGTACAAGCGAAAACAACCGAAAATTATCAAATTTACTTGAAATTACATTGGTTCGCTGGTGGTCCGGTGTTGGTACAGGTCAAGAACATCTGGTCCGCACGTTAATCTTCATCGAGATTGTGGTTCCCTGAGGATGGTCCGGTAGGCAATCTTCATCGGTTGGTCCGTGGCAGTTTTATTCTGGTCCGCGGCGGTTTCAGCGTACCAGAGTGGTCCGTCAAGTGTAACTCCAGCGTACTAGTTGGTCCGTTAGTAATCTGATCCGGCGGATCATTTTGGTCTGTAACAGTACTTTGGTCCGGTCATTTGAATTTGCTCCGGAGATCGAAGGTTTGGTCCGGAGGTTGATATTTTGGTCCGCCAGAACAGTTTTTGAGTAAACGATCATGGATCCGTTCTAGGCTTTTGCAGCTATGTCTTCGACTGTTCAAGCTATACTGAATTATGATAACGAGATAGGAACTACAAACAAAGTTCCGAAATTGATGAGATTTGAAGATTTTCATAATTGGAAAACTCGTTATGAATCGTACATTGGTGTGACGGATGTTACGGTATGGACACCAATGTTGGATGGTTATGAAGTTCCAAAATTTCTAACTGGTGAATTGGCTGGTCAAGTAAAGCCGTACAATAAGATGAATGATGCTGAAAAAGAAGCTTTAAAATTGGAAAAGAAGGCTTATTCAAATTTATCAATGGCTTTACCAAAAGATATTTTGCATCAATTCAAAATGCATTCAACGTCAAAGGCTTTATGGGATGCTTTATGTCACAGATGTGAAGGAAATGCACAATATAAGAAAAGTAAGAAAAAAGTGTTGTTGAAGGAATTTGACAATTTTTGTCATGTTCCAAATTAAACTATTAATGATCTGATTTCCCGATTATCACATTTGGTAAGTGAACTTGACATAGTCAGAGTGAGTAAAGAAGCAGGTGAACTGAAGGAAAAGCTATTAGATGCTTTACCTGCATCATGGGAAGGTTATATTCTGCTAATGACACATGACAAGGGTTTTGATGACATTACTTATGATGATCTTACAAGAAACTTGCTGGCTCGGGAATTAGATATGAAAAGAGTTAAAACTCAACCAGCTCAAGTTCAAAATCCTGGTGTATATTTTGGTGAGAATACATCTACTATGCATGCAAAAGCGAAAGCTAATTCAAATCCGCCAACGACTGCATTTTATGTGGAAAATACATCAAGTGGTCAAGCAAATATGTCTCGGGGTTCTTCAAGTGACACTTTTACTCAAAAAGCTGTAGTGACATACCCGGTTTATTCAAGTCAATCATCCTCTATTCCAACATCAAATCAAAGTGCTTTTTCAGCCAAAACAACAAATGATTTTATGGCACTATTTTCAGCGATGGTTTCGTCGTCTGATGGAGTTATAGCAGGAAAATTGACTAGTGCTGAATTGACCGATGAAGACTATGAACAAATAGACCCGGATGATTTAGAATTGATGGATATCAATTGGTCTATGGCTATGATTGTCAGAAGAGGTAAGAAGTTTATGAAGAGAACATGCAGAAAAGATCTCAATCCCGAAGGTAAACTTGGATTTGATAAATCCAAAGTCAGATGTTACAATTGTCAAAATTATGGTCACTTCGCAAAAGAATGTAACTCGGCAAAGAAACAGGAGACTTCAAAGTTATATCAGAAATATGTTGCACAAAGTAACAAAGCATCGGGAAGCAATGGTAATCCATCAAGTTCCAATTCAACTGCTGGTGGATTAAACTCCGATTCTAAAGCTTTGGTCTCTCAAACCGGTGAAGCATATGACTGGGCTGCAGATTGTCCCGATGAGTCTGCCTTTCTATGCACTGAAGAAAGAAATGTAGCAGCTGAAGATGATCCTGATCTTCCGGGAGAAGACTTCTTTGCTGAGGGTCATCAAGCCTTTATGGCTGATATTCAGGTTAACTCTAATATCTCTGAATTTTGCATGACAACTGCTAATCAATTGAAAGAACTTTCTACTGAGAAAGTTATGTATTACGATAAATACATGTTAGCAGAAGAAAATGTCACCATTTACAAATAAAGGTGGGAGGCTATTAAAGCTGAATTAAAAAATGAGCATGTCGTGATTCTGAGCACAAAAAAGACAATTAGAAAATTTCAAGAATTCATCTTCCTTTGCAAGTTTCCTTTGCAAAGATGAAAATTTAAAAGAAGTGCTCAAGGAATCAGGGTGTACTTCAGTTCCTCCACCGATTGTTCATGACAAAGGACCAACTGAATCTGAGATCAAACCAGCTGTTGTGTTTGATTATTCTATGTTTGCTGAGGGTTCCTCAGATAAATCCAAGGGCACTCATAAGAGAAATCCTGTCAAACTGATGTCCAAAACTGACTCTGGTGTTTCGGTGAATGTAAAACTTACACCTTTAGAGGCTGCTCAGAAAATTATTGAAACTGAAAAAACAATGAAAGAATTTGAAATGACAAAGTTTACAAAAGGTCGTGATTTGTTTTTTGAACGTGAGTCTGTAACTGTAAGTAACACCACCACACCGGATGTGAACTCAATTCCGGTACCTCCACCAAAATCAGCTAAGTTTAATGGCATCGGATTTGGAAATCCTGATCAGTTTCTAAGGTCAATCAAAAGAAACCTCAGAAAGTTCAACAAAACGACAAGAAAAATGTCAAGTTTGGGAATTCTGATGACAAACAGAAAGGTAAAACTGAAGTTGGTGAATCATCTAAGAAAGTGAAAAAGTATTGTCTGAAAGGTAGTGATACCATATTTTTGGATGAAGCATTTCCATTATGTTGTGTTGATCCAACAAAAGTTTCCAAAGTGTTTTATGCTGATTCAGATGAAAAATGTGTGTCTGATCATGAACATGTGAAAAATGGTTCTTTGCTGAAACTCAGAACTAGTTCAGATGATCAGAATTCTGTCAAGACTCACACTCCAAAAGTTCAGAAATTTTCATCAAAGCCAAAAACTTCAAAGTATTCACCTAAGAATTTTTATAATTCCGATGGTCAATTTTCTGCTAACACAAACAGTTTTGACTATAAATCGTACGGTTTTTGTGAGGATTATGATTTTTATGATGACTTTGGTCATTATGAACAAGATTTTGGATTGTTTGAAAACAACAAAAGTAACTGTGAATCCAAAAGATATTCTGAAAACTGTGGAGTTGATGAGTATGGATTTTATAATCAATTTGGTTATATTGGTCCTTTGTTTAAACCACTTCCAAAGAATAAATCTCGGAGATTTAGGGCTAAGAAACCAAGTCAAGTGGTTAAACATATGACTGATGGTAACACCTCAACTGAATCAGGAGGTAACTTTCCTGCACTTTTTGTTTATCGTAGGAGGTGTTATCATTGTCATCAAAAGGGTCATTTAAGAAAAAGATGTCCGGTTTTGGCTGAGAAAAGAGCTTCCGCTGTTAGTTTAGAAAAATCTGAAAATGTTTCTGAGCCAAAACAGGTCGATGACAAAGTGGTCACGAAACAATTTTTCAAACGAGGAAAATTTTTAAAAACTCAACAATCATTTGATTGTTCATCTTCAAGTGATGTTACCACAGATTCATCTGTTTCTGGGTTAAGGCAAAAGTGGCTGCCTAAATTGACTTCAAAAGCCACTGAGGACTTTTTAGAAGACACCGGTCGACCCAAAGATGAAAGCTTGGATCCAGATGCTCACTAATTATCTGCTAACATGTGCAGGGTGCTCGAAAGCCAGCTGTTAACAACTTTTGGGTCGTTGATAGTGGAGCGTCCAGGCACATGAAGGGTAATATTTCCTTGCTATCAGATGTTAAACCAATTCAAGGAGGAAATGTTACCTTTGCTGGCGATAAAGGGGGCAAGATTACCGGTGAAGGTAAAATGGGTAACGAGAAGATTACATTTGACAAAGTCCAATTTGTACAAGAGTTGCAACACAATTTGCTGAGTGTTTCTCAAATTTGTGATAAGCAGTACACTGCTGCTTTCACAAGTTCAGAGTGCTTAATTCTGAAACCTGGAATTCAAATTCCTGATGATTGGATTGTTGTACGAGCTCCTCGATTTCTTAACTTATATGTGTTGAACATGAATCAAACTTCTTCTGCGGTTTCTGCTACATGTTTTATTTCTAAGGCTACAGAAAAAGACTCCATCATGTGGCATCGGTGTAATGGGACACATCAATTACCGGAAAATGAATTATTTGGTAAATCATAATCTGGTTGAAGGCGTTTCAAAGAATAAATTTTCTATACATGATGTTTGTGTGTCCTGTAAGAAAGGTAAGCAAAAGAAAAAGTCGCATCCGTCTAAACGTTTAAATTCGATTATGACTCCTTTAGAGCTACTTCATATGGATCTTTTTGGTCCTGTGAATGTTCATAGCATTGAGGGTAGTTATTATTGTTTGGTTATTACGGATGAGTTTTCTCGATTTTCATGGGTGGTGTCTCTAGCGTCAAAAGATGAAACTCCTGATCAAATTCAGAAGCTGTTATCCAAGTTTCCTTCAATGTACAAGCACAAAATCTGTCGCATTCGTACTGATAATGGAACTGAGTTTAAGAATGCTAAGATGGCAGCATTTTGTGATTCACTTGGGATTGTTCATGAATTAAGTGCGCCGTATACTCCGCAACAAAATGGAGTCGCTGAACGGAAGAATAGAACTTTGATTGAGACGGCTCGAACCTTGTTGGCTGATGCAAATCTACCAATAAAGTTTTGGTCCGAAGCTGTTCACACTGCATGTTATGTGCTCAATCATGTTCTGATTGTCAAGAGATTCAATAAAACAAGTTACGAATTACTTAAAGGTCGAAAGCCTAATTTGAATTTCTTTGTACCGGTTGGGTGTCTTTACACGGTTCTCAAAGAAGGTGGGAAGTTTGCTTCAAAAGCTGTTCAGGGTGTTTTTGTTGGATATCATCATCCAATGAAGCATGTTTACTTTCCGTCTTCCAAGACTATTGAGAATCATGTGAATGTGGATTGTCAGAAGCATACTTTCCTACATCCCAAATCGGTTGATGCTCAGTCTTATGATTATAAGTCTCTAATTGATTCGTTCACGGTTGCACCATCTGGATCTGGGGAAGAGGAGGATCCTGATATTTTAGCTGCTATGCTACACTCATTAACAACTCCTGGTCCAGGTTCATGGATTCCAAAGCTTTCAAGCACTGTTGTTGCTTCGTCTAGTCAGAGTGCTTCTAGTCTAGACACTATGAGTTCTTCTGATGATGATGAAAGTATGTTTCATGAAGCTGAATCTACACCTGTAGATGATCAAATTCATCTGCCAAGTACGAGCTCTTCTGTACCAAATTCATTACCGATTGGTAATTTATCAAGTTCAGAAGTGGCAGAGTCTAATGGTCTTCATCAAGCTCCCAAGGCTTGGTATGAGACTCTTTCAACTCACTTGCTCGACAATGGTTTTCAGCGTGGCACAGTGGATTGTACGCTATTTTCTAAGAAGTTCGGGAAAGATTTGTTGCTGGTTCAGGTTTATGTTGATGATATTATTTTCGGTAGCACAAAAGACAGTTTATGCAAAGAGTTTGAGCAGGTTATGCAAACTAGGTTTGAAATGAGCTCAATGGGAGAGATGGGTTTCTTTTTGGGTCTGCAAGTTAAACAGTCTGCTAAAGGCATATTTTTGCATCAATCAAAATATGTGTCTGACGTGTTGACTCGATTCAAAATTGGCGATGTTCGGATTCCTAGTACTCCAATTCAGGTTTCACATGGTATCGCACCAGATGAATCCGGTGCATCTGTTGATCCGACATTGTTTAGGGCTATGATTGGTTCTCTTATGTATTTAACCGCATCTCGTCTTGATATAATGTTTGTTGTTTTTCTGTGTGCTAGGTATCAGGCGGCCCCCAAAGCTTCACATATGCTAGCGGTCGAACGGATTTTTGCTTATTTGAAGGGTAATCCGGATCTTGGTATCTGGTATCCTAATGATAATAAGTTTGAATTATCAGCATACTCTGACTCGGATTATGGTAGGTGCAAGATCAATTTTAAATGAACTACCACTGGATGTCAGTTTTGAGGGGAGAGATTGGTCTCTTGGCAATGCAAGAAGCAAACCTCGGTTGCAACATCTACTGCAGAGGCAGAATATGTGGCTGCTTCTAGTTGTTGTTCTCAAGTCTTGTGGATACAACAGCAGCTACGCGACTATGGTTTGTATTTTTTAACTACCCCGATTTTTATTGATAATTCAGCTGCTATTTCGATCACGAAAAACCCCGTTCAGCATTCCAAAACTAAGCACATTGATATCAGATATCATTTTATCCGGGATTGCTACGAAAAGAAATTAATTGATTTGCAAAAGATTCATACAGATTTTCAACGAGCTGATTTGTTTACCAAAGCTTTTGACAAAACTCGTTTTAAATTTTTGTTGCAAATTAACGGGATTACAAAGCTGGATGCCGTCTAATTCAGTTGATCAATTTTTCGTTTTTACTGTTTTTCTTTATTTTTCTGCTTTTTAGGGGGAGATTAATATGAAAAATACAAAAAATAGTGTGAATCGTGTGTGTTTTTCTGTATTGAAACATGAAAAAGCATAAAAAAATTGGAAAATCCAAAAACGTAAAACAGATTTGAAAAATACAAAATTGAGAAAATGTGATCCAACCTTGTGAGAAATGATGGTACATCGGTGAATGTTACTGACCATGGATAAATTAGATTGAAAGGCTGTAGGTTCTTGTATGTTTCATTGAATGCGTTAATCAATATCTGATATTTGCTAGAATGATATAAAGATAATGCTTGCTTGAAATCAGTGGTGTAACATAGTTCTTGTGTTTGAGTAATCTTGATAAAAGGTGGAAAAATGCAAAAACAGAATAAATAAGTGTTCTAGTGTATGCATGCGTTCTTTTGAAAGATTTAAACTTGTTTGATTTTCTTTATTTTGTCAAACGATCGGACTTTCTCTGCGTATCGAAAGATCGACCTGATCGTTGTTCGTTTGACGTTCTGCTTTATTTTTCTTTGTGTTTCGTATAACTCATCGGACTTTCTCTGCATGTACGGAAGTACCGACCTGATTGTTGTTGAGTTATACAATTTCAACTTGTTTTTACTTTCTTATTTTCCTAAACAATCGGACTTTCTCTGCGTATCGAAAGATCGACCTGATTGTTGTTTGTTTAGGGTTCTGCTTTCTTTTTGCATGAAACACTACGAACGACTTACATCTGTAAATATTCATGGATGAATAAAAGAAAAGTGAAAATAGACAAAAAGAGAATAAATCAGATTCTCAAATTGCTTGAATTTGTGGGTACCATGATTTCTACGCATGATAAATATACCTAATTCATTTCAGAAAGCAGTAAACATTGATTTGATTTGACTGAAATAAACATGAAAATGTTGTATTCGTGAACTGCTTGACTTGCATGCTGAATAGATTGAAATTGAAATGTGTTAAGTGCATCTCACTGATATGATCTCACGTTGTGATCTTTCTCACAAAAACATAAATTATCGCATTTAAATTTCTTGTTTTCATATTGTTGTTATTTCATAAAATTTCAAAAAGATTTTTGGTGAGTTTTAGCATAAGTTTGGAAAATTAAAAAGATTTTAGGTGTGTTTTGATATAAATTTGATAAAAGTCAAAAAGATTTTTATTCTGCTTTATTTTCGATCGACTGAATTCAGATATGGCAATTTATTGATGAAAGAACCACAATCGATGCTAAAATCAGCTCATCATGTGTTAGAATTTGAAAACGGTGAAGTTTCGGGTGTAAAATGTGAGAATAAAGGGTTAAAGGGCAAAATGGTCTTTAATGTGGTCCGGCGGACCATATGGTACGCTCGGCGGACCACATGAGGTATATATAGATCAATCTGATCCGGGGTTTCTCATAACCCGTGGACCATCAGTTTTCTTCAAAAACACCTAAAACACACACAGATCTGGATTTTATTCGATTTTTCTCTGGATAACGAACTGCTGCTCGTGATTTTTGAAGTTACAGGTAGGTTGCTTGATTACGCTTCGAATGATGGTCTTGGTTTACGTTTTGGTTGCTTAATTTGTGAAATTTTTAAGTTTTTAGTCTCGAGTTTTTCGCAAAAACTGGATTGAAAGGGTTAAATGGGTTGTTGTTGGTATTAATCGGTTTCAAAGACATGTACTGGGTCGGAATTGTGTCTAGAACACGTCCTTATTCTTCGATTTCAAAACAAAATCCATTTGGTGTGTCAAATTTGCAAAAGACTCTTCGGTTAACTGTTCGTCCGCCGGACCAAATGGTCCGCGGCGGACCACTTTTGAACCAGATTCAAATTGGTCCGTGTCTGGTCCGCTTGACTAAATCTGATACGCGGTCAACATTCTGGTCCGCCGGATTAGATGGTCCGCGTGACTAATTTGATCCGCAAGATGATCCGCCGGACCAGATGATTTTATCTGGTACGCGGCCAATGTATCTGGTCCGCCGGACCACATGGTCCGTATGACCAATTTTGGTCCGCAAATGGTCCATTGATCAAATTTTCCAAAAATGTTAATCGTTTGAGTGTTTTAAGTAAAATTGGAGTGGTTCGTAAGTAATTTTGCTTATATCTTATGATTTTAATGGATGTTTGTGTTTGTGATTTTTCCAGATATGGCAGATTTTAAATCAGAAGGAGAACATAATGTTTGTGCCTTTCTAGATGCTTCAGCGCGTTGGAAACCTCATTTTCTGGGCATCTTTGATTTCATAAGAAGATCGCGAATTTGTTATGCTGCGACTCATATGTGTACTCCTTATAAAGATTTACTTGTGATGTTTTGGAATACAGCTCAGGTAGATTGTTCGGAGGTTCCTTCAGTTATTCATGCAAGAATTCTTCAAACGGATGTAGTTATATCTGAGGAGGATGTACAAAGAGTTTTAAGGTTAAACGATCAAGCTGATTTTCCAATGGAATTTGATGAAGCTGACTTGGTGGCCTTGTTACGAAGAATAAAATATGATGGACAATTGTATTTTTCATGGTATCTAAAGGCCAATTTGAGTCCTCCGTACAAGTACCTGATGCACGTGATTATCAAGTGTTTTGGAAATCGTACTAGAGGTCCAGAGGAATTTGATTTGAAAGTTTTATCTTTCTTTGCAGCTTTGGTGCTGAATAGGCAGTTCAATTTCTCTGGGTGGATTTTCAGTTATATGAAGGAAAACATTTTGACAAAACAAGTGAAGAGTATTATGTATCCGCGATTTTTACAAATGATCTTGAATGAACTTCATCCAAACCTTCCGAAGAATCAGAATGCAATTTTAGTGATGAATCATATGAATCGAGTTGCAGTAGGCAAAATTCCAGTGTATCAGAAGAGAAAAGGGAACAATATTCCTCCTCAGGTGAAAAGGCTGATTGGTCATCTTGCTAATCCAGACTATGAAGCTCCTGCTGATGGTGCTGCAAGAAATCCTGAAAGCTCAGATGATGAATTAGAGTATAATGATAACGGTTTTCCCATTGAGATTGTTGAGAATGAAGAAGAAGTTCCTGAAGTTCAAGCAAATCAAGCACCAAATGTACAACAACCGATAGCACAAGATCAGCCACCTGTGCAACAACAAGAACAACCCGAGCAAGTTATTCAGGAGAATGTTACTGAACCTGAAGCTGTTAATACTCTAGCTGATGATATAGTTGGTGATGCTGGTGTTTCTGAAGATGATACCGATTGGTCGTCAGCTGACAATGATTTTTATTTTGGTGATTATGTCACAATTTTGCATAATACCAGAGAAATTCCAGTGAAGAAAGGTTCTAAGGCACACATTGCCTACTTAAAGTCTCAGAATCTGGATACTTTAATGTATGAGACTAGAACCAAACAGGTTGAGGATAAAAATGATGATCCATTATATACTCCTGGTTTGGAGGAACCTGTTGAAAAAACTAAGACAGTGGATAAAGGCAAAGCTCCTATGGTGAGTACTGGCAAGTGTTTTAAACGAATGGCTCGGCCAAATGTTTCAGTAAAGCAAGGTTCGTTTCTTTCCGATGCCAGAAAGTCAGGCCTTACTCCACCAAGTAACAAGCAGAAAGTGTCTACTCCGTCTTTAATACCTGTACAACCAACCACAAAGTCTGTAAATGTTCAAAGCTCGAGTAATCCACCAGTACGAAAGCTGATTATCAGAAGACCTTCTGGTTCTGCATCAACTACTGTTTCTGCTTCTACTACAACACCTTCTACAACGTCAACCATTTCTTCTACTGATCTGAAGCTGGCAATTCATCAAACTAGACTCGATGCGTTAGAATCAACGAATCGTCAGCAGGCAGATGAAATCAGAGGATTAAAGAATTTGGTAAAGGAATTGGTTTCTCGAGATCAAACTAAAGATCGTGAAATTGCCAGTTTGCAATCTAGAGATGAGGAAAAGGATCGTGAGATTGCCAAGTTACAACAACTATCACTTTCCCTGGGTGAGCAGTTAAATCTCTTGCTCAAAGCTTTACCTGCTCAGGGGGAGAGGCGACCAGATCCTGAGGAAAGTTGTAAAGATGATGATGATGTTTTGAAATATCTGAATGAGGATCCAGACCCTGAAGGAGGAGTTGGTGGTAGTGGTTCTGGTACTAGTGCGACTGGAGTATCTTCTGCTGCTGCAGGACCATCTACAATTCAGGGGGAGTCGTCAGAAAAAGACGTGTATGATGTAACTCCGGTGTCCAGGGTTGAATTGAAAGAAGGAGAATTTATCAATCCATATTCAAAGGAGCAATTAGCTGCTATTTTTGCGTTAAATGTGGATGATGTGGATAATGTTCCGTTTGCTGATCCTTATACAGAAGAAAATTCAGATGATCATGTAGATTATGAAGAAGAGACTGTTGAAGTTGAAGATATGACAGCTGAAGAATATCCGGATGATCCGAAGGTGTATGGAAATTTTTCTTCTGATGATCATTCTGGAGGTTTCAATTTCTTTGGAAATGAAGATGAAGAAAAGATGGATAAAGAATTAAAGAAGAAAGAATCTGAAACTGCACAACCAAAGTTAAATGAATCTAAGAAATTATCAGAAGAAGAGGAAAAGAAATTACTATTTGAAGCCTGGTTAAAAGAACAAAGAGCTAAGAAGTTACCAGTAGTGAAACCAGCTAAGACTGTTGATCAGAAGAAGTATTTTGACAGAAAAGGTGGTGTAGCTACTGGTGGGATAATAAGTTGGATGTATGACTCAGAACTTAAGTGTTATGCAATCAAGAAGGAGTTTGGAGTGATGTATTTAAAACACGCTACAAGATTTAATACACTTCCGGTGTGTGATGTTAGAGATGGCCATTCTTGAATTATGAAGGAAATGTGTTGGCTGAGATTTTCAAGAACAAATTGAAAGAAGAATATCAAGGCACCTTTAGGTTTCTGACTCTGTAAAGACCGAAGTACATTGAACATCCAACAGATATTCATCCTGTCACTGGAAAGCCGGTTGTGATTCTGAAGTATAAGAAGCCGATACAACTGAAGAAGATTCCTTTGAAGAAGCTCGAACAAGATTTCATCAAAACGTTAAGATGGTGGTATTATGATGAAGTTACTGGTGAAGCAGTGGTGGTTGTGAAAGAGCAGAACAAGGTGGTTAGGTTGTATGATCCTATGTGGTTGATCAATCTGTCTAAGAATGATATTGACAAGCTCTATCATAATAACATTCTATACAAGACTGATTATGCTGAACAAGCGTTGCAGTTTCAACGATTGATCAGAGTTTGTTTTGCATTCGAGATTCACGCTGGGAACAACCGGACTCAACATTGGAAGAAGACGTAGAAGAAAGTTTTTGAAGACTAGCACAAGACAAGGGGGAGTTTGTTAGAACAAGTTTGTTGTCTAGTGCTAGGTCTTGTTATGTAATAGAGAAGTTTGTATATTCTGGTCTCAGCGGACCAGTGGCGGACCAGATGGTACGCCGGACCATCTGGTACGCTGGTTAGTTGGTCCGCTGGACAGATTTTATATAAATAGTTTTAGCTCAGTTAGAGAGAGTAGTTATCGAGGTTAGAGAGCTTTTAAATGTGTGTTTTCTATGGTGTAACCTGTAATCTCTCTCTAGAGTGTTTGAGCTTGGAAATTAATAAACGAAAAGTTTATTTACATCTTTGTTACCAAATCCGGTTAAACCATGCATTAGCAAGATAGTTACTGTGTTTTACAGGTGGGACAGCATGGTGGCGGCAGCACTGGTGCACAGCAGCAGTGGCGGGTGTAGTGGTTGTGGTGGTTGATGCCGAGAAGGGAGGAAAGAAGAGGTGGCGATGGTGGTGGTTCATGGCAGGCACAGGAGCTCCAGCGACAGCAGCAGTGGTGGCGAGGGTAGGTGGTGCGGCTGGGTGGTTGCTGGGCTGCCGAGAGGTAACAAGGGAGGAGGAAGGTGGCGAGGATGGTTGTGGTGGTGTGTCACGACCAGGAAAAGAGAAAGAGGAGAGGAGGATGTTAGAGCATATACCTATGCTATTATGTGTCTCGTGTATTGTATCTATGTGAGCGTGTCTGAGTATGAGTTTTATTGACGATATCATTGGTGCCGGACCAAATGGTAAGCCCGTACCATTTGGTACGCAGCCTGTTTAGTCACTAACTATAAATAGGTTTGTGTTAGAATGAATGATAACACTTCTATCATTCTACACCTTTACTGTGTGTTTTAGAGAGAGAAACTAGAGAGAACTTATTTGTATTTTCAAGTGATTCAATAAGAATTCTCTTATTTACATCTCGTGTTCATTACATTGATCAAAGCATGCAGTTGTAAGATCGTATCTCGGTTTTACAAGTGGTATCAGAGCATTTGGTTGCTCTACTGTTTTGTTTTTGATCAATTTTCGGATTTTTAGAGTGAGAAAGTGTGGGTATTCTTCATTTTTCATCAAATTCTTCCAATTCCAAGTGTTTCCGAGGTAAAGAATGATTTCTGAGTGTTCCTAGTGAATTTTCGCACCTTTCTGAAGCAATTTCAAGTCCAAATAGTCAAAATTTGCGAAAATTCGTCGAATTCAGCGTGGTACGCTTCTGGTCCGCCCGAAGAACTGCTGGTCCGCCGCTGGTCCACCAGGCAATCTTCATCGAGTTTCTGGTCCGCCAAGTTTGGTCCGCTAGACAATCTTCAAAGCTGGTCCGTGGCGGTTATTCTTTGGTCCGCCGTACCATTTGGTCCGCCGTACCAATCTAGTCCGCTGAGATAATTTGGTCCGTGTTTGGTCCGCTGATTAAGTTGCTCCGGAACTGGTCCGCTGAGTACAAATTTGGTCCGCTGGTTAATTTGGTCCGGATTTGGTCCGCTGAGAAGATTTGGTACGCTAGCAGAAAAGTGACCTTCACTAAAACTGATGTAACTTGAGAACCGTAAAGAGTTACGGGAGCTAATACCAGCCAAAACATTCGTCTTGACGAGATCTAGACTTGTACCTGCCTAATGGCCAGTATCGTCCAGTTTTGACCCCCAAAATCCGCTTAGAAGACCTTCGTTTTTGAGTTCGAAGTTTTTGAAATATTATTTTTGGTGAAAAATGTCTGATTTTCAAGCATTTGCAGCTATGCAAAGCATGGTACTGTTGAGGGTGTATTTTCAGGATGCTCGCAGGAAGCTTACACAGTGCAGGAATCCTATTAACGTCTGGGAATCCCATGAATCCAGGTATCCTGATTTATTTATTTATAACTAACCATCCTATTTGCCTCGTGTTTATTTGACCAGGTTAAGATGAAGTCATCAACTACCTCCGAAACTTACGCCCCAGCTGAAGAAGATCGTGGACCAAGTGAACGAAGAGGCCCTTAACGGTCGAATTAGTTGGATAGTAGGATCCCGGGAATCCCGGAAAGTTTGTTAACATTGTAATCATTATATAAATCGAGGATTCGATCAGTAGGAACACACAACTCACTCACACTTTAGCTCTGATAGCATAAAATCTCTGTAACACTTAGCCTGATCGATCAAACCTCCAAAACACTTGTAATTTTCAGTTTCCTATCAATAAAATTGTGTGGTAGCGGGCTCTTCAGGGCGGCTCCCGAGGTTTTTTTGCTAGGATTCCTAGAGGCAACTCGAAGAATCCTGGATTTTTCCCTCGTTACATCCTTGTGTTCAGTTTTACATTTCGAACATATTAACAAGCACACTACCTCACATTCTAAATTTGGAATACGAAATTCCTTTGTGAATTTTTTACCAAAACAGTTTGGCGCCCACCGTGGGGCAAGTGGTGCTTAATCTTGTCAAAATCCCATACCTTATTCACTTCATTTGATCTCCAATCTCAAAAATGTCAAACCAACAGAAAATTGTATCGGCCTCTACATCGTCCTCCATTCCTCCTCTTCCTTCCTTTACAGGAAGTCAGAAGAAGACTAATGACCGTCAGAAGAAAGTGGACGAGCAGCTGAGAAAAACTGATTATCCTGTCTTCACAGGATCCCAAGTCCAATATGTTGATCCTGTTATTACTAACAATGATTTGTTTTCCTTGATTAAGCAGGTGAAAATCAAATGGATCAGCAAGAAAAAACCAATCAAACGGTGATGAAGGAGATTGAAGAACTAAAGAAATCTAGGAAGCCCATGGAAGAACAAAGTCCTCTGTTTCCCAGGCATCTTGATTTCAATGCTTCAGGATCCTCAGATCCGTCTTGCTACAATTACAAATAAGCATCAGGCTTTACTACAACCCCTACAATGACTTCTCAGGCCGCTGGATACGTGGAAAGTGTTGCTGGATTATCAGGAGCTGTCCCACCAGAATCCTCGCAGTCACGCTACAAGAATCCTTGGATTCCACCGTTGTTGGGATCCTCAGCTTTGCCGTCTCAAGGATATCCTTTTTCTGCTGCAAACCCAAACCAGAATCCCCAAGGATATCAATACTCTAACCCTTCTGTTTCTGCAGGAATCTTTAAGACCAGCTCCTCAGAAGTGCATGATGGTGACGTCATCCCCATGCAAATAGCAACCACCACAGAGCCGAGCTTCCCAGCGGGCTACGGATACAGTTCCGGGATTCCAGTCCAGAATCCTGACCCAGGTAACATGTCCAATTCAATTCCTATCGTTTCTAACCAGGGTGCTCCTTATGATGCATGTATTCATCCAAATATCACCAGGGAGCTCCAGAAGTTGAAAGAAATGATATCAAATGTTCCAGGGATCCTGAAACCTATTCCTGAAGTTCCTTTGGAAAGCCACAAGATCTCTAGATTTGTCTGGCCAATATCCCAGGTAGAGATCCCGAAGCGTTTCCAGATTCCAAGTATGAAGCTCTATGATGGAACCACAGACCCTGAGGAACACGTGGCACATTACCGGGAGCGTATGGAGATCAATCCCATTCCGGCAGGAATTAAAGAAGCCTGTCTATGCAAAGGCTTTGGATCAACCTTAACAGGACCAGCCATGAAATGGCTACTGAGCATTCCTCCTAATACTATTACATCGTTTTCCCACTTAGTTAACTTGTTTAACAATCAATTTTCTTGCAGCAGGACCTTTGAGAAGCTCACAGGTGACCTATACCGAATAATTCAGAAGCCAGATGAGCCTCTCAGAGAATATATTGCCAGATTTGGACGAGAATCTCTTGAGATTCCTAATCTGGATATGGCAGCTGCCGTGGAAGCCTTTAAAATGGGGCTCTCCAAAGATTCACGCTTTTATGATGACCTTGTCATGGCTCCTTGTAGGAACCTTGACGAAGTACGCAGTAGAGCGTTGAGATTTATCCGTTTGGAAGATGACAAGAGGATCCACCAAAGATTGGAGGTTCCTAAATATGATCCCAACAGCAAGAAGGCGGAATCCCCGGGAAGCCGTATAGATCTCGTCCATACTCCAAACCGGAAAATCACAAAGTCAATGTTGTTGACCAAGACGATGATGATGAGGAGTATCCTAAGGTATCTGAATACTGTTTTTCCGTTGATATTGGTGGTTTGATGTGTGCTATGCAGGATCTAGGTGAAAAAGCAAGATAGCCCAGGAAGGATATCAAGCAAGGATCCTGGAAAGACAAGACCAAGTGGTGTGCCTTCCATGAAGATTTTGGCCACCTAACAGACGAATGTATAGCACTCCGAAAGGAAATCAGCTATCTACTCAGCAAGGGGCATCTTAAAGAATTGATAGGCAGAAAGAAGGTCAAGACTCAGGAAGCCGACAAGGTGCCTCAGAGAGCAGCTTCTCCACCACAGGATGCCCAGATAATCAACTTCATCTCAGGAGGCTCAGACATCTGCGGCACTTCGTATTCCTCAGCCGAGAAGCATGCTAAGGAGTCCAAATCTGAACAGGGTGACAGACCTGTCCGGACGTCCACCCTAACTCAGGACAAGCTTATATCTTTTGATGAGAGTGACCGTTCTCATGTTCAGGATCCTCATCATGATAGTCTTGTGGTTACTTTGTATATCACTAACCATTTTGTTCGCAGGATCCTGATTGATAATGGAAGCTCAGTAAACATAATCCGTCTTGATGTACTAAAAAAGATGGAGATCCCAGAAACTGAAATAGTTGCAAGATCCTCAGTCCTAGTTGGCTTCAGCGGTGAAACTAAAAGCACCGTTGGGGATATCAGGCTGCCGGTATATATAGAGGGGGTAAACTCTATGCAAAAATTCTGTGTTATAGATTCTCTCTCTTGTTGCAATATTATTCTTGGCAGGCCATGGATTTACGAGATGAAGGCAATCCCTTCAACCAATCACCAATGTATCAAACTTCCTACGCCTTGGGGAGTTGTGAGAATCGAAAGCGACCAGCAGGAAGCTAAGAACTGTTATTCAACTTCGATGAAGAACACCACTAAGGTGACGAAGGGATAGCAATTACAGAAAAAGGCACCTAAAGTGCAGGAGGACAGGGAGCTGGAAGTCAAAGAAGTACCTCTAGATCCCGGGAATCCTGAAATCAAGGTGCTCGTGGGGATAAGCATCCCAACAAATGTTGAGCAGGAATTATTCCAGCTTCTTGAAGCCAGAACTTCAACTTTAGCCTTGAAGCACGAAGATATGACAGGTATCCCTAAACATGTAATTACTCATAAACTTGGTTTAGATCCTTCTCTCAGGCCTATACAGCAAAAAAGGAGGAAATTCACTCCGGAGAAGAATATAATCATCCAGGAGGAAGTCGACAAGCTTCTTAAAACAAAGATGATCAGAGAAGTCAAGTATCCTAGATGGCTAGCAAATGTGGTGGTGGTCCAGAAGAAGAATGGAAAGTGGAGAGTTTGTGTCGATTACACAGACTTAAACAAAGCTTGTCCTAAGGATCCGCTTCCACTTCCCCATATTGATGCTATGGTGGATGCCACGGCTGGTCACGAGATACTCACCTTCATGGATGCCTCGGCAGGATTCCAACAAATTCAGATGGAACCATGCGATCCGGAGCATACGGCATTTATGACTCCAATAGGTATATATTGTTACACTCCTATGCCCTTTGGTTTGAGAAATGCAAGTGCCACCTACCAGAGGCTTGTCAACATGATGTTCAAAGAACAACTGGGGGACACGATGGAAGTCTACATAGATGACATGGTAGTGAAATCCAAAAAAGTTGAAGATCATGTCAGGGATCTCCAAACGGCCTTCGATATCATTGATCAATATAACATGAAGCTCAACCCCTCTAAGTGCCACTTTCGGGTGCGAGCTGGAAAATTCCTAGGTTACATGGTTACTGAAAAAGGGATAGAAGCAAGTCCAGAGCAGATCAAAGCGATCCTAAATTTGAAGTCCCCATCGAATGTTAAAGAAGTACAAAGGTTGACAGGAAGAATCGCAGCGCTCAACAGGTTCATTTCAAGATCCTTAGAAAAAAGTAAGGATTTCTACGATATCCTAAGGAAAAATAAGAAGTTCGAATGGACTGAGAAGCATGAAGAAGCCTTGAAGTGCCTGAAAGACTACCTGTCAGCAGCCCCATTACTAATGAAACCAGAAGATGGGGAGCCGCTGTATTTATATCTTGCTATTTCCAGAAGCTCAATCAGTGCAGTCTTGGTAAAAAAAAAACCATCAAGGTCAGCAGCATCCGGTATATTATGTAAGTAAAACTCTGCTAGACGCAGAATCCAGGTATTCTCATCTTGAAAAGTTAATTCTAGCTCTTATAATGGCTTCTACTAAACTTAGACATTATTTTGAAACCTATACTATAATTGTGATGTCTAACTATCCTATCAAGGCAGTTCTCAGGAAGCCGGAAATGTCAGGAAGGATGGCTAAGTGGGCAGTCAAACTGAGTGCCTACGACATCAAATATGAACCAAGAACAGCAATCAAGTCCCAAGCATTAGCTGACTTTGTGGCGGATTTCAGCAGTGACATTGAATCAGAAGTTGAAAAGGAAGTCCAGCAGCTTGAGAAGCTCAAGGAAGACTGGATCCTCTATACTGACGGCTCCTCAAATGTTAGAGGAACAGGGCTGGGAATCCTACTAAAATCACCACAGGGGGACATAATACCTCTATCCGTATCCTGTGAATTCTAGGCTACCAACAATGAAGCTGAATATGAGGCTTTAATTGCTGGATTACAGCAGGCTACGGATATGGGAATCCTATCTATACAAGTGTTTGTTGATTCTCTCTTATTAACTAACCAATTTAATGGCTCCTATGCAGTAAGAGGGGAGAATCTGATCAAATATCTTGAAATTGTTAAAAACATTATCTCTCTTTTTCGAAAATTTTAGCATTTCGCAGGTACCAAGAGAAGATAATGCAGAAGCCGATGCCTTGGCAAACTTAGCTTCATCACTCAGGATTCCTGAGGATGTCAAAATTCCAATAACTCACATCTTGACGCCAGCAATAGTTCTACAGGAAGCTCAGGCTGTTGACAATAATGCAGGCGAAGATGTTGAGAATCCTGAAGATGCTCAAGAATCGTGGACCTACCCGATCAGAAAGTATCTAAAAGACGGGGAGATTCCCAAGGGCGAAAATCCCAGAGCTTTTCGCACAAAGGTGGTACCCTATACTATAATTGATAATATCCTATATAGAAGATCTCTTGCAGGTGTCTACTTAAGGTTCTTAGAGAAGTCAGAAGCTCTAGAGGTGCTTGAAGACATCCACAGTGGATATTGTGGGAACCATACCGGGGGCAAAGCACTGTTCTCTAAAGTTCTCAGATTCGGGTATTATTGGCCAACCATGAAGAAAGATGCTGTGAGCTTCTCACAGAAATGCGATGCTTGTCAAAGGCATGGCAATATCCTCCACCAACCTGCTGAGCATCTGCATCCTATAGTATCCCCATGGCCTTTCATGAAGTGGGGTATGGATATCGTGGGTAAGCTACCGAAGGCTCCCGGAGGAAAGGTGTTTATGCTTGCCATGACGGATTACTTCTCCAAGTGGATTGAAGCAGAAGCCTATGTTCAAGTGAGAGAGAAAGAAGTGATATCCTTCATCAAAAGAAACATCCTCACTAGATTTGGGATTCCGGCAGAGATCATATGCGACAATGGCTCCCAGTTTATAGGCAAGAGAACAACAAGCTTTTGTGAAAGCTGGGGCATCAAGATGATCACTTCAACACCTGTCCACCCTCAGGCTAATGGGCAGGCAGAATCCAGCAATAAAATCATCATCAACAATTTCAAGAAGAAATTGGGCTCCAAGAAAGGTAAATGGGCTGAGGAGTTGCCATTTGTCCTTTGGGCAAACAGAACCACACCTAAAAATGCTACTGGCCAAACGCCATTCTCGTTAGTATTTGGGGCAGAAGCTGTGATTCCGACAGAGATGGTACTCCCAACAGCAAGAGTCAATTGCCAAGATCCTGAAACCAACAGTCAGAATCTCCATCAGGATCTCGAAACAGTTGAGGAGCTCAGAGATATGGCCAAAATCCGAATGGCATCTTATCAACAGCGGATAGCGAAATCTTACAACAAGAACACCAGGCTGAGAAGATTCCAAGTAGGTGACTTGGTCTTGAGGAAAGCTTTTCAGAATACAACTAATCCTGCTGATGGGAAGTTGGCACCCAAGTGGGAAGGCCCTTACCTTATAGACTCTGAAGAGGGAAAGGGGGCATAACGTCTGATAAATATGGAAGGAGAACCTCTGCCAAGAGCTTGGAATGCTATCCACCTTAAAGCGTATTTTATGTGAGAATCCCATTGAGAATCTCAGGCAAAATCTCAAGGATCCTCACTGTACAAGTAACCCAAGGTACGAGTACTAATCTTATTTCAATTTATCCTTATTATTTCTATGATTCATTACTAACTTAAGCATCGGAGTGGTGTTAGCTAAGCTAACACCCACCCCTCACCAAGTATTGAGTGTTTTGCAGAATTTGAGAATCCTAGAGAAATTTGGGTATATCTCTAGTTAGAGGTTGGCCACCTCTCCTACGTTTAAGGTGTCCCGCACACCTTCTAAGGTTT
Source organism: Deinandra increscens subsp. villosa (assembly GCA_039602395.1). NCBI lineage: Eukaryota > Viridiplantae > Streptophyta > Magnoliopsida > Asterales > Asteraceae > Deinandra > Deinandra increscens. The sequence goes on along the minus strand of JBCNJP010000007.1, from coordinate 60,752,599 downwards.
GAGAGGCTGACTCCTCTCCTAATTTTGGGTAATCGCCAGTAGCGCACGACCCTCGCCAGTAGCGCACGTTGTCCCCCAGTATGATCAAGGTGGCCGGACCAGTCCACTCCAGGGGTGGCTGACAATCTTGTCATTGGAGGCTGCTGGGAGGATTCTCAAGGTTTATAACACTGACAAGTTATCTAAGGTTTTGGCATTATCATGTCACATACGTATGGGCTTGTCCCCAGTTTTGGCTTAGTCCCAAGTTTATCGGGCTTGTCCCTAGTTTGGCTTAGTCCCAAGAATCCCGGGTTTATCCCCAGCTTATTTTTAACTTGTTTACTCTCGGAAGTGTTAGCTTCGGCCGGAGCCCAAGAAGCTTCTTAAAATTGTTTCAGGTTTTGGAGGAAGCTGAGACAAGTGCTGAGAAAAGTGTATTCAGGATTCCCATAGGAATCCCAAATCAGGTGAAAGAAGATATGATTGTTTGAAATCGGAAAATCGATTAAGGTAAAATTTAAAGGTCAGTTTTTACTATCTTGAAGACTAACCTATCATGTTATTTAAGTTTCGAATGGTTTTCCAACATACAAGTTGTTAGGGCTGATAATCCGGGATCCTGGCCGGAAGCTCAAATGGTTCAATATCCTTACGCAAGTTCAGGATCCTGGCAGGTTCGAGCATCCCGAATTACAGTTATCAACTAACCCGTTTGTTTTTCCCATGTGTCTTATTAATTGCAGGGTCAAAGAAACGTGTAGACAAGCCTAAAGACTCGGAAAAATGATATAGAACGTGGACTAAGTGGTCCATAACGTTCATATTGGCTCAGTTGGGAGAATCCCTAAAATACAGGACAGTTGGTTATATTATTTCAGGATGCTCGCCAGAAGCTCAAAGGATCCTGAACTACAGTTATCGATTAACCGTTACAATTGTCCACGTGTCTTAATTGATTGCAGGTATTAAGGGACGTGTAAATGATGGCTAAAGACTCGGTCAAGGCTTTATGGGACGTGTTGTAACTGACTCCAACGTTCACAAAGACTTGAAGACTCAATCCCTAGTTTTTAGCCTAGTTAGTTAATGTATTTTTGACTATTTAAACGAGCTCTAGGTCATTCATTCAAAGGGAGAACACACACACAACACACGATACTCGCTATCAAAACTCTCTGTAACACTTAGAATACGAGCTCATTTCACTTGTACCAAATACTTTCATCATATAAAAGTTTTAGGAGGCAGGTACTTTGAACCGGCCCCCGAGGTTTTTTGCTAGGCTCCTTGAGGATACTCAAGGATTCCTGGATTTTCCCTCGTTACATCCTCGTGTCAATCTCCAAACTTACATTTTCATCGTTATTTACATCAAACACGCTACCTCACATACAAAGTTTGATCAACTAATTGCTTAGGCAGTTTTTGACCAAAACACAAGTCATTTTTTACTACTTTTTGTAAACCAATCCTGTTTATGGAAATTTCAACACAAATCACAACATGAGAAGCCAAAAGATACTAATATTATTGATAATTATGGAAGGTTGTGAGCTTCTCAAGCTTCATCCTGAAAACCTCAGGATCCCTCCACTTGAGAAGCTCGAAGGTCAAAAGATTGTTTTTAGGAATCCTGGTTTCGTCTTGTAAACACAAGATCCCTCCACCAGGATCCCTACCATTGTTGTTTGTTACTTGTTCATTACAGGAAAAGGAAAATGTTTCACCCAACAAACCACCAAAAAAAAACATAAAAAAGTGGGCTCAGACCGTTGCATTGTCCTCATCGCCCACTGTCTTCTCCTCCTCCGCCTGCTTCACCACGTCCTCCAGCTTCTTGCCTTCTCCCAGCTCCAACACATATGCCCTTGTCATCGCCACCGGAGAATCCGGAACCATTTTTGAGGAGCCACCATCATTCCCATCTTTTCCTTCCCCATCGCCATCTCCTCCCAATGATTCCAAGACTAGCCTCCAGCCTGCTATGTCCCAACCCGGAACCTGAAAGCCAGCCGCTTCGGCCTCTTCTGCCATTTGAATTTTGCATTCTAGGACACTTCGGGCAGCTGAGAGTTGGCCAATTTCGGCATCAGCGGCTATCTTGGCTTCCAGGGCTTGACGCTGCTCAGTGAGCTTATGCTCATAGAGAAGGGTCTTACCCCTAGCAGTCTCAGCTTGAGCCTGGATCTTCTTGTTGGATTCGATGAGCTTCTTCTGCGTGTCCGTATCCTGGAAACTCAGCTTCTCGACACCCTACACAAACAGGAATCCTGATCAGCAGCTGTAACAGGTATGAAACTAACATGAAATTATATGAGCTTCTTACCAGGTTGATCATGGTCTGCATCGAGAGGATCTTGTTGCTGACCTCGGAAGGGGCAAGATCTTCAAAGGTTTCCAGGTACACCACGGGAGCTGCTGGAGTCTCAGGGGCCTTTCTCTTCTTGGAAGCCGAGGCTTTTGGTCGGTTGACAGGCGGCTTGGAGATGGTGGGATGCTCAAGTTGTTCCTTCTTGACTTTGAGGAGACTGTCAAGATCCTTCAGGGAAAATGAGGCGCTGGATTTGGGAGCTGCAGACAGAAACAGGTTATTAGTATCCAGGATGCTCGAATAAGTAAACATTTCAGAATCCTGTGAAGACTTACCAGACATGGTGGGAGTGTGGTCGGCTGAATAGCTGTTTTCGCTGGCTGTTGCTTCAAGAACTAGGGCTCTCTCGCTTGCAGGAATCCGGTAAATTGCTTCGAGCTTCTTGAAATCAGGCTGCTTCTTGATAAGATTCTCAAGTTTGGGTGCTGCAAAGAAGAAAACAACAGAAAAATTAGACACATATTGGAAAATTAGCAACAACAAGAAACATCAATATCCTACCCTTCTAAACCCACTTCAACGGCAACTCCGTCCCCCCAGGAATCGAGTCTCGTTTGACAAAGAAAAAACGCTTCTTCCAATAATGGTCATTGTGGGAAGCTCGGGGAATCAACTGGGAGGTGGAGGTACGAGCCTGGAGAACAAACCGGCTACAACCATGGGTTCTTAACTTATATGCTTCACAGATCTCAGGAATCCCAATGTCGAGATTCCTAGTTTGGTTCAACTGATCCAGAGAATACAAGATTCTCCAGACCATCGGCATGGTTTGGGAGTAAGAAAGTCGGGTGGTTTTGAAAAACTGAGTAACGAGCTCTGGAAAGGGGAATGTCATTCCGAGCGAAAAAGGGTAGTACATGAAACAGACCCAAGTTGTAGACATGAAATTGTAGAACACGTATGGATCGTTTCCAGATCATAGAATGATAGAGACAGAAGTTTGTCATTAATCGATGTCGAATGATTATAAGAACCGAATGGAGTATACATCGATTTGAGCTCTGGAGGAGGTTTGGACAGAACCTCCTCTCTCACTAAGACCACACAGAGAAATGAACAAACTTAGAGATGATCAACATACTAACACCTATTTATAGGTTGGATGATCAGCGTACCACATAGGCTCCGTACCAACTGGTACGGGCGGACCACCCAGCGTACCATCTGGTACGCTGGCTAGTATGTTGACCCTCTCACATACAATAAACCCTATACATTCAATCTATTCTATTCGTACAGTAACGACCACACACAGAAACTTGTCCTAACAGATTCCCCCTTGGACGTTACTGTCGAATGTAAATCTTTAACTTCAAGCAATCTTCAGTCAGTCTGCTGCAGACGCCTCTATCTTCAGCAAACTCCCCTTGACCGAAACTTCAGGTATGCAAGAAACAGTTCAGAATCTTGTACAATCGCCACAACAAATAAAGTTCCCCCTCGCTTCAAACACTTCCACATCAGGCAAAAGATAACGGTTCATTTCATTAGTCGTTCTCGACAATTGTTTAAGATCTCTTAAACATCACTACATTTTGACAGAAATCTTCAATCTTCACCGAATTGTAATACATTCTGATCTTGATGAAAACAGACACGATCAGCATCTTCAATCATAGAAACTCCCCCTCAGAATGAAATCCATCCCAATATATCAACAATCAAAGGCTATAACGTCAACTTCATGACTTAACAATGTATCGGGCATTTGATTAGAGAGTTCCAAACCATAATCGAAAACTTTGACATATCGATTTGCACGAACATCAGAATACAGCACCTTTCCATGAAGATCAAAAATCACCATCATCCCTGAATTGATTGCTTTTGAATATTCACTTTTTCAATTGTGAAACTTTGAAATTTTCAAGGGTCTCAATTTCCCCCTAAACAAGTGACATATTCAATTCTCAATTCCAACCCAGCAAGTAATGTGAGTTTTTCAAGTAGCTTGCAATGGTATCACAGATTTTCTTCAGTTTTGTAAGTAATCATATCCATGTCTCTGAATCTCTGTCCATCATCAGACACAAGTGTTCATGAATCTCTGTCCATCATCACGAACAATGAATACCCACAAACATCTTTCTCAGAGAATTCGACGACTAATTCTTGATAAGCATAAGAATCTGGTAAATTTTCAATCATAATAACCCACAGCTATCGAATCAAGGGTAAACTCGATAACTGATTTAAATCATTGAAATTCCCACGACCTCTCCCCATACCCGAAAACAACCCCCAGATGTTGATTACTGATTAACGGGGGTTCGGGGGTAGCGCCCCCGAGAAGCGGGGTCCAAGGGGCGGCAGCCCCTGGCGGGGTCCAAGGGGCAGAGCCCCTGGCTCCAACGTACCAAAATTGCTTCATCAAAAATTGCTTCATCAAAAATGCTTCATCAAAAATGCATCCGAAAATCTGAACAAAATTGCTTCATCAAAAATGCATCCGAAAATCTGCGGCGGACCAGAAGCTCCAACGTACCAAAATCTTCAACGAGTCAACGGACCAGGTGATCCGGCGGACCAAGTCAATACCAGCGGATCACACTTGTACGGCGGACCAGAATTGGTACGGCGTAACCGTTGCGGACCAGAAAATAACTGCTCCGGACCACGTTGAAGATTGTCTTCCTGACCATCTGATCCGGCGGACGAATCAATTGGTCCGGCGGTTGAAGATTGCCTGGCGGACGAGCTGCGGACCATCCGCGGACCAGACCTCAAAAACGCAAAATTCTCAAATTTCACTCCAGATTCAAAATTTTGTCGAATTTCTTCAATCAAACATCACTGTTAGGTGCGAAAATGACTCAGGAAAGTTCATTTGAACAAAAATCAAGCAAAACGACACTGAATCACACCTAATCAGCCATTTAACGTCTCAAAAACTTCAAAAACGAAAATGTGATCTGGAAATTGAACCAACGGCTCTGATACCAGTTGTAGAACACGTATGGATCGTTTCCAGATCATAGAATGATAGACACGGAAGTTTATCATTAATCGATGTCGAATGTTTACAAGAACCGAATGGAGTATACATCGATTTGAGCTCTGGAGGAGGTTTGGACAGAACCTCCTCTCTCACTAAGACCACACAGAGAAATGAACAAACTTAGAGATGATCAACATACTAACACCTATTTATAGGTTGGATGATCAGCGTACCACATAGGCTCCGTACCAACTAGTACGGGCGGACCACCCAGCGTACCATCTGGTACGCTGGCTAGTATGTTGACCCCCTCACATACAATAAACCCTATACATTCAATCTATTCTATTCGTACAGTAACGACCACACACAGAAACTTGTCCTAACAGAAATCAGACTTGGTAAGGGAATCGAAAGGTCAGAAAACGGTTTCCGGCGGAAAGATGTCGGAATTCTTCAACTCAAGAATGTCGCGATTGTCAAAGGTACAAGCTTCTTCCTCACAGGGGATGATATACCCCTGATCATGGAAATCTCCGACAACCGGAGAGCTCAACGACGAAGATGACCGAGTGTTTTTCTTGGCCATGTCCGAAAAACAGGAAGGAAAGCGAGAAAGAAGAAAGGGAACTGACCTGGAATGTCGGAGAAGCTCGAGAGGTTTTTGCGGAGAAGATGGTGAATATCTCATGAATTAATCTCCTATTTAAGGAAAAATGTCACATCTCTGGGCGCCGAGAAAACAGTCACATCCTAACTGTTTTTACCGTCTACACGCCGTTAAAAAGGCATCTTTTTGAATTTTAACAGCTGTCGAGCTTATCCACATCTGTTGAAATTCAAGGGGCAATTGTTGAGGGTGTATTTTCAGGATGCTCGTAGGAAGCTTACACAGTGCAGGAATCCTATTAACGTCTGGGAATCCCATGAATCCAGGTATCCTGATTTATTTATTTATAACTAACCCTCCTATTTGCCTCGTGTTTATTTGACCAGGTTAAGATGAAGTCATCAACTACCTCCGAAACTTACGCCCCAGCTGAAGAAGATCGTGGACCAAGTGAACGAATAGGCCCTTAACGGTCGAATTAGTTGGATAGTAGGATCCCGGGAATCCTGGAAAGTTTGTTAACATTGTATTCATTATATAAATCGAGGATTCGATCAGTAGGAACACACAACTCACTCAAACTTTAGCTCTGATAGCATACAATCTCTGTAACACTTAGCCTGATCGATCAAACCTCTAAAACACTTGTAATTTTCAGTTTCCTATCAATAAAATTGTGTGGTAGCGGGCTCTTCAGGCCGGCTCCCAAGGGTTTTTTGCTAGGATTCCTAGAGGCAACTCGAAGAATCCTGGATTTTTCCCTCGTTACATCCTTGTGTTCAGTTTAAATGTAAGGAAATGATTTTCTGAGTCAACCGGATCAAGACGAAGATTTCCGGTTGAAGATATGTTCAAGCGGAAGAACGCTCAAGCGGAAGCTTTTGTCAACCGGAAGCTCAACCGGAAGAACATTTCCGGGTGAACTCTTTTATCCAACAGAATAAAGAGTTCAACCGGAAAAGTACTGGAATATTACTTTTGCAGAATTCAGACCTGCAACAACTTTCATTCTTCCAAAGTCACATCCTAGCCGTCTCCTACTTATAGATAAATGCATTTTGCACATTTCCTCTTTTGTATGTTTACTAATGTTCTTTTAGTAAGTTTATTGTTTGACTTTTATATACGGTTAGATTAGCCCGTATGAGATCAACGGCTGTAGTTGATCTCCTTAGTACTATTTATAGTTGTTAGCTAGTTCATTCACAAGTACCAGATTGTAACCCGTTTCAGTGCTTACACTTGTAACAGTTTGAACTTGAGTTAATGCAAATAGTACCGAGAAATTTATTATCTTGTGTTCACTAGTTTATGCAATCAATACATTCAAACTACAAGTATAAGTAAAACAAAGCTTAAGTAAAAACAAGTATGATACAACTTCATTCCGCATGGTTGTGATCTGCATGTAAAGAGTTCTTGTTCTTGATTATTTCTCTGAGTAATCAACGGTCCTACAAGTGGTATCAGAGCTTTGGCTCTACACTTTGAAGACTTCTAGTGCTTCAAAGTTGATACTTTACTTGCTCACTTGAGTTTTTACAAGCTTTTTCTGTTTTACAAACTGTTTTTCACAATGACTGACTTAACTCTTGGTTCACTAAATGGTAGCTCTAACAAACCACCAATTTTCACTCCTGATGACTTTGATACTTGGAAACTCAGGATGGAAGGTTTTGTTAGAAGCCTAGACAGACGCATTTGGAACAGGTTGACTGTAGGTCCTTATAGTCCAACTGTTCAATCTGCTGATGATGCCGAAGTGCAAATACCAAAACCACTAGACAAATATGTTGAAGCTGATTATAATGAGCTTGAATATGATCACAAGGCCTACTGGACACTCCAGGCTGCATTACCCAACTCTATACTGGTAGGGTTTAAAGGGTATAAGACAGCAAATGGCTTGTGGAATGCTCTCAGTGAAATGTATGAAGGGTCTAGTGAGGTTAAGGAAAACAAAAAGGATGTTTTGAAACAAAGATATGAAAACTTCACTTACAAAACTGGTGAATCTATGACCAATCAGTATCTTAGATTTGTTTCACTTCTTGATGAATTGCAAAAGGTAGAAGTAACAATAGAACAGGCTGATGCTAACAGGAAGTTCCTGAGATCCTTACCTCCAATGTGGACTGTTTACACAGTAAGCATTAGGGAGTGCAAGGACCTCAAAAAGCTTAAACTAAGTGAACTCCATGGAGTCCTTAGTGCTTATGAAATGGAGCTTAATCTTAAGCAAAACAACTTTCCTGAGGCATCACCACAGTTGCAAACCACTGCTTTGGTTACAACTGATTTTCAACAGATCTCAAATTCTTCTCAATATCACTCACCCTCAGTCAGTTTCAATGAGCCAACTAGATGCTCAGAGAGTTCTTCAACATTGTTTGACAACTCTCACTCTGCCTATGTGGCAACTGACTCATCTCAAGGATTCACACGTGAAGACTTGGAATGCATAGGGGCAGATGATCTGGAGGAAATGGACATTTTAACTCAATTAGCTATGGTTTCTGTAAGAGCCCAAAGGTTTTATAAGAGAACAGGAAGAACTTATAAAGGGTCAAAGGGATCACCAATTGGGTTGGATAAATCTAAAGCTAAATGTTATAATTGTCATCAACTTGGTCATTTTGCTAGGGAATGCAAGCAGCCAAGGAGAGATGGACAGAATAACAACAACAATGTTCAACAGAGATCAAATCATGGAAGCAACAACAGCAGCAGTCAACAGAACAACAGCAACAGCAACCAACAGCCAACACAACCAAAACCACTTGGAAATCAAAATGTGGTGGCAGCTGTAGCTAACCAGACTGAATGCTTTGAGTGGGAAGACTTTGTCACTGAGTTTGAGCCAATCAACCATGCTTTGATGGCCAAAGAAGATTCAACAGAACAGGTAAATGAGATTCCTGAAAAGGTTTTGGAAAATCTATGCAGCCCTGCATGCATAGAACAAGTGTCAAAGTACAGGAAACATAACACTGATCTAATTGATGAAGTTTCTAATCTGAATGAGTTAAAAAGTTGCTTTAAGAAAACTGAAAATGCATACATCACCAAACTTGAAAATTTGAACAAAGAATTTGATGCATTGAAGCTAACTAACTCCATTTTGGAAACACAATTGGAAGATTTGTTGAACAAACTAACTGTTTCAAGACAAGAAACAAAAGATGCAAAAGCAGAAAATGACATTCTTGAAATTAAGTTAAAAGATGCTTTGTTCACCTGTGACAAATTTCAAACAGCTAACAAGAAAGCTGAGAAACTTTGGAATGGAGTAATGCATGGGAAAACAGGTATTGGGTACAACAATGTTGAACCACCCAAGGAATATTCACCTGTTATTGCTCCAATCCAAGCACTTCAGAAGGAGTGTGGTGTGAGTTTAACTGTTGATAGCACCACATGCTCTGAAACAAATTCTGTTGAATCATTATCAAACTGTGAAGTCAAAGATGCTAGCACATCAGCATCTGTTGACCAATCCAAGGTTTTAAAACCAAAAGTTGCTTTTCCACCCCCAACTATTTATGAGCCCAAAGACTCAAAAGTTGGAGGAAAACTACCTGAGAAGCCAAAACCCAGTGAATCTGAGAGAATGGGTAAGATAACTTACCACCAGGTCACAAATGAAGATTCAGCCAAAAACACAAATACTTACCAAAGGAAAATGTTTGAATGTGTTTTCTGTGGTGAAAAAGGGCACATGGCTGCAATGTGCAAATTCAATCCTTTGAGCAAAACCCAAAATTTGTTAAAACCCAAAACTGTTCTTACTCAGAAAAGATCTACAGGAAAAACTTCACCTGTAAGAAGCAATACTTTGAAATATTTTGATACTGAGTCAAACAAGGTTTTAATTGGGAACAACAAAAATGGAAGTTTTTCAGTCTTAAAAATGAACAGGGTTCCGGCTGAACTTCAACCGGAAAAATTTTCAACCGGAAGTGAAGTTCAACCGGAAAACTCCAAATCACTGAGATCAGTTACTGCACCTAAACAACGACCCAGGGTTCAGTTTACTGATGAGTATGACCATTTTGAAGGTCAAGGAAGGAGAAACCCATCTAGAGGCAAGACCACCTCTAGAGAAAATTTTGTGAAAAACAAGCATAACTCTCAACCGGAAATTCCCTCTAGTTCAAGTGGAAATGCCACTGTTGCATTTCACAGTGAGAGATCTAGCCAGTCAAACAAATTTTCAAATCCAAAGGCTAGAATCTCACCAGCAACTAGTGCTGATCAAACCTACATCTCACACAATGAGGTGCCAAAGGTTTTGACTAACAAACAAAAGAAATATAGGGAATACAGAGAGAGGAAAATTGCTGAGAGGAGGCTTAGCAAAACAAACAAGCAAGATCAAACAAGTGAACAGTCTGAACACTTGAACATTGATCAAGATGATCTGTTGAATGAGGATCCAATACAAAATACTTTAGTACTTAGAGAGTACAAGTATTATGATGCTTCTGGCAAGCCCAAGACCTCAAAGGCTTGGGTTCCCTTTAGAAATTAATCAATTTTCTCTGTGTGTAGGTGCATAATAAAGGCCAACAAAGCCTATGGGTTGTTGATAGTGGATGCACTTGCCACATGACAGGAAATAAGCATGTATTGGAAAACCCCAAAAATATAAACGGAGGTCCTGTAGCTTTTGGGAGTGCAAAAGGACACATTACTGCACAAGGTGCTGTTAGTAATGGAAAGCTTACCTTTGACAAGGTAAATTTTGTTGATACATTGAATTTCAATTTACTGAGTGTCTCACAAATGTGTGACAAAAATTTGAATTTGATGTTTACTGAGAAAGAGGCAATAGTCTTAAAACCTGGTGTTAACATCCCTGAGGAACTTGTGTTACTCAGAGCACCTAGGAGAGAAGGACTATATATTTTGGATCTATCTGCTGCCACTCCAGCAAGTGGAATTGCATGCTTTATATCCAAAGCCTCAGTGGATGAATCTGATTTATGGCACAGGAGGTTATGTCATGTTAACTACAAGAACATGAACAGAATAGTAAATCTTGGCTTGGTTAAGGGTCTTCCTAACAAGCAGTTCAACTGTTCTGAGCACTGTGTTTCTTGCCTCAAGGGTAAGCAACACAAGACCTCCTTCAAGCCAAAAACTGAGTCTTCTATCACTCAACCTCTAGAACTTTTACATATGGATTTGTTTGGTCCAACTAGAGTGATGAGTTTGGGAAAAAGGTCATACTGTTTTGTCATCATTGATGATTTTACAAGATATACCTGGGTGTTTTTCTTAAAAACAAAAGATGAAACTGCTGAATTGTTAAAAACACTAATTGTATCTTTGGAAAATCAAGCAAAACTGAAAGTTAAGACAATCAGAAGTGACAATGGCACTGAATTTAAAAATCATGTTTTGAATTCATTTTGTGAGAAAAAGGGTATTCTTAGACAATTTAGTGCTCCTAGAACTCCACAACAAAATGGTGTTGCAGAAAGGAGAAATAGGACATTAATTGAGGCTGCTAGAGCAATGTTGGCAGATTCTAAATTACCTGTGATATTTTGGGCAGAAGCAGTAAATACTGCTTGCTACGTCCAAAACAGGACTTTGATTGTTAAAGGGAAAAATAAAACTGCTTATGAACTTTGGAGAGGTAGAAAACCTAACATTTACTTTTTCAAATCATTTGGATGTCCTGTTACTATCTTGATAACTAATAGGTTGTTACCTAAGTTTGCTGAAAAAGCAGATGAGGGATATTTTGTTGGATATTCTGGTGTGTCAAAAGCATTCAGAGTATACAATAAAAGTACCAAAATTGTTGAGGAAACCATTAATGTATCTTTTAATGAGAAATCTCTTAACAACTTTGTATCTCAACCGGATTGGTTATTTGATATAGATGCACTAACCTCTGCTTTCAATTTTACCATTGAGAAGCCTTTAAGTTCAACAGTGCAGGAACAGGAACATAAGCAAAATCACTTGAGATCAGCTGAGAATATCTGGCAGATGAATACCAAGGGCCTGCAAATGCAACCTAACTTCTTTTCATCGCTCAGCACCAAGCCTGTGACTCCCAACAATTCAAAGAAAGTCTCTGAAATTGTTATTGCTGATGCAGAAATTCATCCGGTTGAACTTCCGGTTGAAGTTCAAACGGATCCTGTGACAGTAGAATCTCCGGTTGACACTCAACCGGAAAACAATTTTTCAGAAAATTTTGAGAACAATGAATCCAATGATTCAACTGATGCTGGGTCAAATGAATACAGTTTTGAGCATCTAATCTCAGATTCAGTCCCCAGTTCTCAAGAAGTTTCAGAACCTGTTTCACAAATCAACAATATTGAGTTACTACCTCAACTCAATATTCCTCACAATGGGAGAAGCCATGAATTTCCAATGTTTACTGATAGAAGAGTTAGTAAGAATCATCCAAGGGAGAATATTATAGGAGACTTGTCAGCTCCTGTGTTGACAAGAAGCAAGTCTATTGATGCAAACATTTGCCTACATGCTGCATTTCTGTCTCAAGAAGTACCCACAAAGGTCAGTGATGCTCTGGAAGATGAGAGCTGGGTAGAGGCAATGCAAGAGGAATTGTTTCAGATCAATAAACAGAAGGTTTGGGAATTGGTAGACCTTCCAGAAGGTGAAGAACCAATTGGCACCAAATGGGTATTCAGAAACAAGAAGGATGACAGAGGAATAGTGATCAAAAACAAGGCAAGACTGGTAGCTCAAGGTTACAAACAGGAAGAAGGCATTGATTATGATGAAGTTTTTGCTCCAGTGGCCAGGCTTGAAGCAATCAGAATATTTCTTGCCTATGCTGCTTTCAAAAACTTTCTGGTATTTCAAATGGATGTCAAATGTGCCTTTCTGTATGGTCTTTTGGAACAGGATGTGTACGTCAAGCAACCTCCAGGCTTTGAAGACCCTCATCACCCCAACAAGGTATGCAAGCTAATCAAGGCTCTATATGGTCTCAAGCAAGCTCCTAGGACATGGTATGAAACTCTTTCAAACTACCTCCTAGAGAATGGCTACAAAAGAGGAGCTATTGACAAAACACTTTTTGTGAAATCTGATGGCAACGACACTTTGATGGTACAAATCTATGTTGATGACATCATCTTTGGTTCATCCAATGCTGCCTTATGCAAAGAGTTTGAAGGTCTGATGCAATCTAAGTTTGAAATGAGTTCAATGGGTGAATTGAATTTCTTCTTAGGATTACAAGTGAAGCAAACTGCAAATGGAATATTCTTGAATCAGTCAAAATATATTCAAGATATGCTAAAAAGATTTGATATGCTGTCTGTTTCAACTTCAAGAACCCCCATCTCCACTTCCCACAAGTTAAACAGTGACTTAAGTGGAAAGCCAGTGGATGTTCATCTCTACAGGGCAATGATTGGATCACTGCTCTATCTCACAGCTAGCAGACCTGACATCATGTTTAGTGTCTGTTTATGTGCTAGATACCAGTGTCAACCAAAGGAATCACACATGTTAGCAGTGAAGAGAATTTTTAGATATCTCAAAGGACAACCAAAGCTTGGGTTGTGGTATCCAAAGAATTCAGATTTCTCCTTCAAAGCTTACACTGATAGTGATTATGCTGGCTGCAACTTAGATAAGAAGTCTACTAGTGGAGGATGCCAATTTTTAGGAGAAAGACTTGTGTCTTGGCAATGCAAGAAGCAGACCTGTGTATCTACTTCTACTGCTGAGGCTGAATATATTGCCGCATCAAGCTGCTGCAGTCAAGTCTTATGGATTCAGAATCAAATGTTGGATTACGGCATCAAGTTCATGGAGACTCCTATTCTTGCAGACAACAACAGTGCCATCTCAATCACAAACAACCCTGTTCAACACTCAAAAGCAAAACACATTGACATCAGGTACCATTTTATTAGAGATTGTGCTGAGAAACATTTAATTAGAATGGTTAAAGTTCATACAAATCAACAATTGGCTGATTTGTTTACCAAAGCATTTGATGAAGCTAGATTTTTCTATCTCATTAGTGCCATTGGTATGATGAACTTTGACTGATTAAACTGTTTTCACAAACTTAATAAAAGAGACCATCTTGTGTCAAAGAGCCCGTCTCTTGATACAAAAAGAAAAAGAAAAAGAAAAGTTTCTGTATCAGTTAGACACCTTTTCAATCATAGTCAGGTCATACTGTTAAACTATGATAACTGATACATGTAATTTTCAAAAATCAAGTGTTTTTCTATCTTCCGGTTGAACTTTCCAGTTCAACATATCCGGTTGAATCTCAACCGGAAAGTCATCTTCAACCGGAAACTCATGTTTTGATCACACCATCCCAATTTCTGAAACTGGTAATCTAAACAACAATTCTTTATTTGAAAGATCAGTTTGACTTTGAAAATTTTTCAAACGGAAATTTTATTTCCTGTTGACAATCTCAACCGGAAAAATTTTCAACCGGAAATATGTCCGGATCAACTTTCAAACGGAAAGAAATTTTGTTGTGAGGAGAGAAAAATCTCCGCTTGAATCTCAACCGGAAAACTTTTGCTTTAAATGACTCATTTAATTTACCGGTTGAGGCACACATTTTCAAGCGGATTGTGCATTTAAAGTGTTTGAATTTATTGCTCAAGAAAATATCTGAATTAAATTCAAAAGACACGCAACAGGCGGTTGTACTATACAACCACCTGAAGCACACTTTTTGCGGACCCACTTGCACTTTTTCCTTTCTCTCTCCTGTGACTCAGCGCACTTTATCCATCGCTGTTAACTGTCACTCACCGTTAAACCCACCAGTTAAATACCCCCAACCCCTTCAACACTCCTCATAATTCAAAAGCAAGAAACCGTTCAAAAATCCGAAAACCTAGAAATTTTCAGAACCATTTCTTCCTTCTCCCAAATTCTCTCTCAAAATAAATCAACAATGGCACCGAAGTCCAAAGCAAAGGGGAAACAACCAGTAAAGGATGATCCTTTTCCTCTTGAACACAACCTGGTTGCGATTCTTGACGAACCAGTGAACTCTACACACGCTGAAATCTTCACAGGGATGATCAATTTTCTCAAATCATCATATCTGAATCACGCACTCACTGTTGCGGTGTATATGTATGAGGAAATTCTCTCTGAATTCTGGAAGAACATTCAACTGCTTGAGAAGGATGTTGATGATGTGGAGGAAGATACACTGAAGTCAACCATAAAGGGGGAAACTGTTTTCATCACTGAGTCACTGATAAGGGAGTTGCTGAAGTTAAATGACCAGAATGGGTATGTTCGAAAAACACCAAAGCAATACATGGCCCTGCTCAACAACATTGGGTATGGTGGTGCTACTGAAGGAACTGCCACGGTCAACAAGGGTCAAATACCCTACAAATGGAGATTTCTGGCTCACACCATCATGGTGTGCCTCTCGCCAAAGAGATCAGGTTTTGATGAAATGGCTACTGAGCAAGCATCTGCATTTTATGCTGTGGTGAAAGGGGAGGTATACAATTTTTCTGCTGTAATCTTTAATGCTTTAAAGGGTAATGCAAAGAATTTTGCTTTTTACATGTACCCTAGATTTTTAACTTACATTTTGCAAGAAAAATATCCCCAAATTAATTTAGAAGGAAACATGATGCTGGTTCCAAGAGCATTATCTGAAAATACTTTTTCTAAATTAACCACCAACAAGAAGCCTTTCCTTGGGAGGGACACTGACCATCCCATGCCAATCCAAAGGGTGATTCCGGTTGAACAAGGAGAACCTAGTTCTCAACCGGAAACACATGCTTCTGAAGAGCAACTTGCTCCAGTGGACAACACTGTACAATCCACAGTTGTTGAACCCACCACTGATCAACCACCTTCTCCTTCTGATAAGCCAACCTTAATTTTCAAAAGAAAAAGGAGAAGAGAATCAGACCTACCATCAATTCCCATCATCCCCCCTTCCCCAAAGCCTACAAAGCTCAAAAGGCTCAAAAAGGTTGTGCAAGAGCCTACTCCTCTCTTGCAACCTATTACCTCCAGCCCTGAACCAACCCTTGGCACACAGCCATTGGGGTCAGCCAAATTGGGATTTAAACTTGTTGACGAACCTTCTTCTGAGGGGGAGTCATTTCATATGGATGTACAATCCCCATCCACTTTCTCACCCTACACTTCACACTTCTCACCTGTGAATGATGATGTAGAAAGAGTTGTCACAGATGATGGTGTTATTAACCCAAGCACCACATTACATGGGAACATTCTGAGTGACACTCACACTGCTACATCTAACCCCCATTCACCCCAGGAGGTGAATCTCAGGAGTTTAGATGAGATTCATGTGGAAAGGGCTGCTGCCACTCAAAGCTTCTCATTGAACTTTGATGTTGGTAGTAACATCAATAAGACCCAATCCATGGCAACCCACACTTTAGTTCAACCGGAAGATCCCCTAGTGGATCCTAAGGGAAAAACTATAGTTGAGGGGAATCCCAGGCGCCAAGAAAACCAGGGTGGTGGACTTGATCAACCTAGGGTTGATGGTCCATCTTTTTCCTATGATACTGGTAAAATTCCAGTTGAGGATAGCTTATCACTTACTGAATTGACGGTCTTGTACAAATCACTACAGGCTCAGGTAACCAGTCTCAATTCGACTGTTGCCAGCCTTGTAATGTCATATCCTGCTGCTGCTCAAGCTCAAGAAGTTCCTGTTGATGCCCCAACTGCTCAACCGGAAACTTCCCCTGCACCAAAATCTCAACCGGTTGCACAGCATTCTGCTGAGGTTAGCTCTTTGAACCCATTTCCTTTTGGAGGTCAGGCTGTAGAAGCTGATGCTGCCAAAAAGGGGGAGAAGACTAATCCTCCAACACCTGATATTGCTGCTGCTGCAACCACAACTGAAGAAGAAGAAGTCGAAGTCGATCAAACAGTGCCTCTACCTGAAGATGTAAGGCATACAGCCTTCAAACTGGCTGATATTGACCCCTTTTCAGTTGCTGATGGGTTGACTAAGGTGAAGATGAGCTCACTTATGAAGGTATTTCCACAGGATCCAAGCCTGTTGGGAATGATTGAAGCAACAATGTTAGTTGCAGGTGCTCAGCCAGAGAGCATTCTGCGGGTCAAGCATTTCTTGACCAATGTGATTATTCCACAAGAGGAGGCATTTGCCAAATCTAAAGTGGATGAGATCACAACTAACATTGCCTCTGAACCAGTTGTTGATATGGTTCATGAAGATGTGGTTGATGATGCTTCAGTCACTCAGACTGAAGAAGAAGAAGCTGAAAAAGGAGAAGAAGCTACAACGGATGTAATCAGCAATGTACTGAAAAACACAAGTACAAAATCTCCGGCTGAAGTTCAACCGGAAGGGTCTCAACCGGAAAAGTCTCAACCGGAAAAGACTCAACCGGAAAACTCAACTGAAGCTGAGATTGCTGAAACACTGATTCAAATGCATTCCACTTCAGACTCAGAACCTCCTCTAAACTTTAAAAGAAAGAAACAAACCAAACCAAGGAGGATGATCAGACTGAAGAAGAGTCAGGATTGCATAACTCCTCAACCAAGAGCATTAGACACTATGGTTGACTCTGACCAGTCAGAAGAACAAGAGACTATGGAGGATCTACTTGAAGAAGATTTCGTCCATGACTGGGAAGAAAATCAATCCAGAATAAGATCAGAAGAAGCCAAATCAAATATTCAATACAACAAATTCTTGGCAGATCTAGATCTTTTCTCTAATGATTTTGTGGTTGAAGGAATGGTAGATGAAGCTAGGAAGAGGTCAATCGAATGGAGAATGCAGGTCTATGACCTTGCTAAATTGGATGAACAGGAGAAAAACAGGCTGATCAACATAGCCTCCAAAATGCCAACTGTCTTAAACAAGAGTTTAGACAACTTGGAGCTATTGGAAAGGATCAAGAAATGTGCCATCATCAGATGTCTCAAGCCTGCTGCTGAAGTAGAGAAGATGAAGGCTAAAGACACATGTAAAATTGTAGATGAGCTGCTCAAACAAGTAAAAGGAGCAGAGTTTGCTGTGATTCCAAGTCTCCAAATGCCATTGCCATCTGAGACAGTCACAGGTAACCCCTCATCTACATACATAAAGCCAGAACCCTTTGAAGAATCTGATCTACTTGCTGAGTCTCTCCCTTCCAACTTGTTGGAAAGACTCAAGCACTCAGCCTCCCGTGTTCCCACTCCATCTTCCAGATTTTACTCCCAGAGACCCAGGGGAATGAATCCTAGGCCCAGGGGATCCAGATCTACCAAGCCCAAGTATATTCATCCAAAATACAGGTTAGATAACTGGACTGATATCACCCCTGCTAAGCCTAAACCCTGCCCTCCTACTTGGAAGTATAATCAACCTTCATCACCACCTAAACACTCCACTTCTTCAACCCCACAACCACAAGCCATGAAACCACCCACCATATCTCCAACAAAACCTTTTGAACCCACTGAGCCAGCTGCAACCAGTTCTGTTCAAACTTCTTCTCATGCAGATAAAGGGAAAGAAAAAGTCCCAACTGAAACTGTCAATCCATCTGCAAATCCTGCCTCTGGTGTTTCACCTGGAAGGAAGAAGTCCATTGCCAAACGAACCCTTCTTTCAACCAGAAACTTTAAGACCAGGAGGATCATGAGAGAATTGAACAAAACTAGGATTCAATTTGAAAGGCCACCATCTCCTGAAGAATGAAGTTCTTGGAGATAGTTAATTTTTGAAGAACAACATACAGAGGACAAATTTTGGCAGCATCATCTTAGGGGGAGATTGTAAGGAAATGATTTTCTGAGTCAACCGGATCAAGACGAAGATTTCCGGTTGAAGATATGTTCAAGCGGAAGAACGCTCAAGCGGAAGCTTTTGTCAACCGGAAGCTCAACCGGAAGAACATTTCCGGGTGAACTCTTTTATCCAACAGAATAAAGAGTTCAACCGGAAAAGTACTGGAATATTACTTTTGCAGAATTCAGACCTGCAACAACTTTCATTCTTCCAAAGTCACATCCTAGCCGTCTCCTACTTATAGATAAATGCATTTTGCACATTTCCTCTTTTGTATGTTTACTAATGTTCTTTTAGTAAGTTTATTGTTTGACTTTTATATACGGTTAGATTAGCCCGTATGAGATCAACGGCTGTAGTTGATCTCCTTAGTACTATTTATAGTTGTTAGCTAGTTCATTCACAAGTACCAGATTGTAACCCGTTTCAGTGCTTACACTTGTAACAGTTTGAACTTGAGTTAATGCAAATAGTACCGAGAAATTTATTATCTTGTGTTCACTAGTTTATGCAATCAATACATTCAAACTACAAGTATAAGTAAAACAAAGCTTAAGTAAAAACAAGTATGATACAACTTCATTCCGCATGGTTGTGATCTGCATGTAAAGAGTTCTTGTTCTTGATTATTTCTCTGAGTAATCAACGGTCCTACATTAAATTTCGAACATATTAACAAGCACACTACCTCACATTCTAAGTTTGGAATACGAAATTCCTTTGTGAATTTTTAACCAAAACAGGTACAAGCTATGCTCAATTTTGATAATGAAATAAGAACAAGTGAGAAAGTTCCTAAGCTGTTAAAGTTGGAAGATTATCAAAACTGGAAGCAACGTTTTTCTGCATACATCAGCACAAACGATATTGATTTATGGATTCCAATTCAAAAGTTGTATGTACGTCCAACTGCAAATGGCGAGTATAAGCAAATTCAAGATTTTGATAAGGATGAAAGAAAATGTTATGAGCTTGAACAAAAAGTTTATGGTTATCTTACCATGGCTTTACCTACCGAGTTGTTGCATCAATTCAGCACTTGCAAGAAATCTAAACAGTTGTGGGATGCTTTATCTGCTCGATGTGAAGGTAATGACCAATATAAGAAGAGTAGATGAAAAGTGTTGAACAAGGAATTTGAAAATTTTCAACATTATGAAAAAGAAAATATTTCTGCTCTTGTTTCAAGGTTTTCACATCTGATTAGTGAGATGAAAGTGGTTAAAATTGAAAAGACCGAGGAGGAATTGAAAGAGAAATTGATGGAAGCATTACCGGAAAAGTGGGAAAACTATGTATTATTGCTTACTCATGATAAAGAATATTCTGCATTATCATTTCATGATTTAACCGGAAAGCTTCATGCTAGAGAGATGGAAATGATGACTTCTAACAAGTCAATTGCTCAATTCCAGAATCCTGAATTGTATCATGGTCAAAATTCTGCAAGTATCAATGCAAAGTCTAAATCATTTGGTGTTGATTCATCAAATCCTCCTCAAACAGCTTTTGTCGCTGGTCATGGTTCAGGAAATTCTGGAAATTCATCAAGAGGATGTAACTTCACTATTCCAAATCATTCAAGTCCGACTTCATATTCAGCAAAAACACCGGATGAGCACTTGGCATTAATCTCAGCCTTGTTATCTTCATATTATGGATTGTTGAATGGTGGTTTGACAACATCTAATCTGATTGAAGAAGATTTTGATCAGATTGATCCTGATAATCTTGAGCAAATGGATATCAATTGGCAATTGGCAATGTTAGCTCAAAGAGTTAAAAGATTCAAAAAGAAGACAGGATTTCAAAGTTTAAATCCAGATGGCAAGGTTGGAATAGATAAATCCATAGCAAAATGCTTCAAATGTTCTAATGTTGGTCATTTTGCTCGTGAGTGTTCAAAATCAAATGCTTCTTCATCAAAGTCTCCAACAGCTTTGGTGTCTCAAGTAGATAAACAATATGATTGGGGACACACTTCTGATCTAATTGCTTTAACTGCTATTATTTTTTAGTCAAGCGCACAAAAATCGGATAAAGGTAATTATTGCACTCCCGATTCCGATGATGAGTCTGCATGGATTCTCGTATCTGCAATGATTGCTCAGACTGTTCATAATGATGATGAAGAAGAATTAACTGATTCTGATTCTAAACCTGAAATAAGTGGTTCTGGAAATAGTGGCTATGAACTGGTTTGTGAGTTTTGTTCTCAGAAACACAAGAAGATAGAAGGATTGATAAAGGATAGTAGGTTGTTGGTTGATGAAAATAAAAGACAGATAGAAGAACTGGCAAATGAACAACAAAAGTTAGCAGATCTAATTCAAGAATTTTCTTCTCAGAAAGAAATGTTTTCAGATTTACAAGCAGAGATTGTGGAAAAAGAATCAAAATTTCAAAACGTTACACAAGAGTTTGAACAGCAAATTACAAAGTTATCTGAAGAAAAGGATGAATTAGTCCAAGAAGTGAAGAAATGGAAAGATGAAGCTGAGGATACTTCAAAAGATTTTCAAAATCTTTTTGATAAATCAAAGTCCAGACTTGATACTCTTACTAAACTTTCTGAGGATACTTCAGAAAAGAAATGAAGATAAACTCGAGAAGGAATTGTTGGCCGGATTAGATGAGTTAAGATTGCAAAAGTATGAAACTAATAAAGTCGCAAAGAAGCTCATTGCAACAGAAAAAGAGTTGGGTGAAGCTTATCAAAGAATTTCTGAATTAAAGATTGAAGTCATTGATTCAAAACGTCTTTTGAACAATGTTACTAACTCACAATCTTTTACAAGTTTTCTGGCTAAGGATGAGAATTTTGAGAAGATGTTTAACAAAACCGTGTCATCACCAGGAAGTATTAAAGAAGGCGTTCATGATTTGAAAGAAAAGGTTGAGACTGGTGATTATTCTAAGTTTGTTGGTTCCAAATCTGTTGAAGAAAGGAAAGAGCACAAAGGCAAGAGTGCTGCAACTTCTGAAGCTCCAAAGGGTGTGTCTAGTTCTTCATCTGATGACAAAGAGAAATCCGCAAGTTCACCTACTGACATTGCTGAAACGATAGTTGATGCTCCAAACGATATCAATAAGGTCAAAGCAGAGTTTTCTCGTCTTGCAAAGAACGGGCATAAATCGTCTGATTCAGAAGAGAAGGTTTCTGGAAAACATACAGGTTTGGGATTTCAAAAGACACAGGTTAAAGTGAATGTTTTAAAGGTTCAACAGCAACAACATTTGAAGAAAGTCAATCTGAAGCAAGTCAAGAAGGATGTGTTTAAAGCTGACAAAGTTCAACCTGAGAGATTTTATAAACTCAAAGGTTCAGATCAGATATTCTCTGATAAGGAGTTTCCACTTCACTGTGTGGATTCTCAGAAAGTTGCTAAGGTCTTTATCAAAACTGATGCTGCTCCAAAGACCAAGAAGAAACAAACAGCCGAATATTCTTCTGGAAATTCAAATTCTACTCCAAAGAGCCCGACTTCGAAATGGGTTCATGATCATCAATATCAGGTACTCGATTCCTTTTATGATCATTTTGGAGATGAATACTTTTGTGAAGCTTTGCAGATTCCTAAACGCCGAAATGTCAATAATCGCTTGTGTTACAATTGCCGACAAAAAGGGCATATGGCACAAGATTGTCTGGTTTTCTGCTGCTTCTAGTTCAAGAAAAGGAAAGGTTCCATTTGTTGGTAAATCTGCCAAACAGAAATTCATTGATGAATACAGCAGAGTTTTTGATGACCATCAACCTACATTTTTCAAAACCCAAGGAAGATTTATTACGCGTTTTTAAAATGTTCCATATGTAGGTTGTTCGTCACAATCAACTGTGACAGGTTCATCAACTACTGATTTACCAAAACAACAACACTAGACACCTAAAGTGGTTTCGAAAGGAAAACAGGACACTGGTCGACCAGAAGCAATTTGCTTCGGGTCATTTATAAACTGACGCGTTTGACTAGTGTGCAGGTACTTCTAGAAGATCTATCGGTGCTTGCAAAGTTGCCGATGGAGGAGTATTCTGCTGATTTAACTTAAATTACAAGTGATATTCAATTTCAAAACCTGATTTTTTTCTGAACGCTCAACGTGAAAGGTGTAGAACACAGTAACGATCTTACTACTGGATGAACCGATCGATCTAGTGCACGAGAATGCAAATAAGCTTTGTTTTATTGATTTTACAAAGAGAACAATTACAAAGCTTTGGTTTCTCTCTCTAGAACACACTTAGAAACACACACTTAGTGGAGATGATATGACCAGAAGTTCTAACATGCTAAGCTAGTCAACCTATTTATAGGTGACACTAACTAAGTTGCGTACCACCTCTGTACCATCTGGTCCGGGCGGACCATTTGGTACGCAGGACCAACTGGTCCGCTGCCCTCATAGTCACACACACATATGCTGTCACAAAGATACAATACACGAGACACAACGTAGCATAAGAATATGCTTCTACAAACTACCCATTAACGTGTAGTGTATCTTTTCTAACTAAATCTCTAGTCTTCAATCTTCAACAATGTTGCATCCGATCGTCAACTTGAAATCTTATCAGAAATAGAGCTTGCATGGCTGGATCATTCTTGAATAAATCTTTGACCTTCAAGATCCACTTGTGAAAGATATAACAACCTCCCACTTTCACCATGCTTGAGTCTTGACACACAAAACCTGCAACTTTAGAAGACAAAAGTGCGGATTTTCTTTGAATTTCCAAAAATAATTTAATCTTGGTGCAAAACTTCTCTTTTGAGAATACAAGATATTGATTTTGAAATTTTGATTTTGTATCAAGTGTTGATCAATCGAAAACAACTAAGAAATAAAATCTTTTTGGCTTTTAGAAACTTTAGATCAAAACACACCTAAAATCTTTTTGATTTTTCAAAGCTAGGCTAAAACACACCAAAAATCTTTTTGCATTTTACAAAAATGGAAATATAAATGCAATACAAACTTACACTCTATTTTTGGTATTTTGCGAGAAAGATCACGACACGAGATCATATCAGACATAATGCATCTAGCACATTTCAATTTCGGTCTTAATCAGCATGCAAGCCAAGATAATCGCAAATACAACATTTATGTTTATTTCAGCATGCACCAATCATTTTTTATCGTTTTCAGATATGCTTAAGGTAATTTTATCATGCACTGATAACTCGGCCTCCACTCTATCAGAAATACTGGCAAATCATCATATTTATCATATAAAACCAACTTTCTTAGAGATTTAATCATCCTTGATGAGTCATGCAAAAATAAAGCAGAACCTCAAATACCTAGCAATCAGGTCGGTCTTGAGGACACGCAGAGAAAGCCCAAGTATTTGAGAAAATAAGAAAGCAAAACAAGTTGAAGTTGTATAATCCAACAACAATCAGGTCGCTACTTCCGTATACGCAGAGAAAGTCCGATGGATTATACGAAACACCAAAGAAAATAAAGCAGAACGTCAAACGAACAACAATCAGGTCGATCTTTCGATACGCAGAGAAAGTCCGATCGTTTGATAAAATAAAGAAAATCAAACAAGTTTAGATCTTTCAAAATGAAAACATGTATTCATCAGGATATCTCTTTATTCTATTTTTTGAAATCATCACACAGCATTCATCAAGAAGCAAATAACCAAAGATCATCAGGCAAGCTTTATGTTTATATCTTACTTGCAGATATCAGATTAGTCATGCACATTCACATATTATGCAAGTACCTACAGCCTTTAGACTTAATCTATCCATGGCAGATAACATATATGCTGATGTACCATCATTTCTCGCTTTTGTCGGATCAATTTCTCAATTTTCCATTTTTTTTATATTTTTCCAATTTCTCCCCCTAAAATTCAAACAAACACTATTTTTTTGAATTTTCAAATTTTCTCCCCCTTAAAATATGAACGAAAGAAAATGAAAAACAAACATGAAAATGATCAATCAACACTTGACACATTTTTGAAAATGATTTTTGTAAAAATTTGTGTTTCAAAGATAGGAACGATGCATATTAACTTAAATCAATCACAAGTATTCCACTGTCAGCAATTAGACAATCACTAACAGGTCTTCTTGAAATACCTGCACACACTGGAAAATAATGAGTTTGTAAAACCCCGACCCTCATCCCCATTTGTGATAGGTCGTCCAGTGTCTTCAACAAAATCAGTGTTGGCTGCTGAGACAACCTTTGGTCTCCATTCCTGTTTTGGTTTTAACATTTCTAGTGAACCATTGTCAACTGATGAGTGACAATCAGAACTACTACCCAACGTGTCTGTGTTAAGTTTCTTTTTCCAGATAAATGTAGTGTTGGGCATTGGTTCACTAAAAATAATGCCATCAGGATCAACATACTTTGTATGTTTGGCATTTGATGATGAATTGTTAGTTGTCGTAGGACAATTATTTGCATAATGACCCTTCTCACGACAAACATAACACAGTCGATGATTAATTTTACTGTTTGAAATTGGTTTTCCAAACTGATCAGTCGACCCTTGATCATAAACCTTTGAAATCACAGGTTTAAATTTCTTTGGTTTCTGAAATTTTGGAAAACATTTTGGAGAATCATAAAAACCAGAATCATCTCCATAACCAAAGAATTTATCTTGATGATAAAGCCCGTTAGAATTAGCAGAATAAAATGAATCTGAATTTTTACCGCCTTGTGGTGTAGCATCAGATATGCAAGAAGACTCTTTAGAAGAAATCTTTTCATCTGCAGATGGTGAAGATACTTTCTTCTTCCAAAACTGAGGCTTCTTCTCTGTAGACACCTTCTGTTTCTGTTTCTGCTCATCTTTCAACTTCTTCTTGATGGAATCAGTAATCGGAACTTCTTTTTCTTCATATCCCAAACCACCATTTTTCTGCTTAGGATGTTCTTTCAAATAATGCCCTTGTGAAGCTAGAAGAGAAAATTCATCTTTGATAGCTTTAACACCAACTTCCTTATTTAGTAAAGATTCATCAATCACAATATTAGAAAAATCAGGAATCTTCACATGACCTGGATTCCCTTCAAAAATCTTTTCTTTATCAAGAAATGTAGACTTGGAATCAAACTTCAATCCTTTGCAATAATCAACCCCCTTTTTATTCTTCTTAGTCTTTGACTTTTGTGCTTTTCCAGACTTAACACCATCGCCTTCAGGAAAATCTTGCAACTTTTGACTTAAATCATCATTAGATGGCTTTTTCAGATCAATCACTTGATCAGGAACTGCATGATTATCAACATCTTTACTTGGTTTTCCATCTCGTTCCATATGATACAGATAATTCTGAAACACACTTGATGTATTGCAATTCTCAAGTTTTCGTTGAAGATCAAGCATTTCAATCTTTATCTTAGAAACCTTTGTATTAGCTTCCAGTAATTCCTTTTGAGAAGCAATCAATTGCTCAGACAAATCGTTATACTTAAGCTTTTGACTATACATTCTGTCACATCCAGCAAGAACTTCGGCAGTAACTTTCTCTACCTGTTTCTTATAATATGCAACATCTTGTTTCAAAATGTCATTTTGACTTTGAACCTCACCTTTTTCATCACGCAACTTTGTGAGTTCCTCCTGAAGTTGGATTATTCTATCAGCAGCTTCGACAGCAATTTTATTAACATTTTCATATTTCTGTTGAAGAGGATAACATTTTGCAAATAAAGCATCAAAATCTTCAACAGCTTCCTTTTCATTAGCTTTAGCTTTATTGCATTCTTCAAGTAACACTTCTTTTTCTTTCAACCAATCTTCCTTAATTTTAACAAAAGCAGTACACGTTGTACACGAGGAAGATGCACTATGTTGAATTTTTGCTTCGTAACCATCATGAATTTTATTTTTCCATTCCTCCAATTCTTTTCTCAGAGCACTATTCTCTTTAGATAACTTCGCTTCTTTCTTCTCTAATTCTTCAATTTTACCTTTAAACTTCAACTCTTGATCAACCGTTTTCTGAGTAATTGTAGACATATGTTCTTCACACTGTTTCTTTACAAAATCCCATATCAGCTTTGCGTTTCCATAATCTCTGACTTGATTTCTAAGAGTTATAGGCAAAGCTAACCGAACAAGTGCTTTGGCCTTTTCATTTTGATCGTATGATTCCTTTTCTTCAATTGAAAATTTCCATCTCATCTTACACTGACCACCAAAAGTTGTTGGATACCGATATTCATTTGAAATCGGTAACCATAAACGTTTATCCAAGTCAACAATATATGCTCTAAAATTTGTTGCCCAACCATGATAATCTTCAAGATTTATCAACTTCGGCACATTCTGACTATGTCTCTCAATAAATGCATCAATTGCATACATTTTGAAATTTGTGAAATTGGATAACAAAACTTCAAACTCGAAAACGAAGATGTTAGAATTTGATTTTGAAAATCAACTTTGAACGAACAATGTAGAGCTCGTCAAGACGATCGATTTGAGTACTTATGGCTCTCGTAGCGATTAACGATGCAAAAGTTATGACACTTTTAAGAAACTGCCAGCGGACCAAATGTACCCGGCGGACCAAATGGTACGGGGCGGACCAAATGGTCCGCTGAAACTGCCCCGGACCAAATTTTAAGATTGTCTTCCGGACCAGATTTGTTCTTCTGGCGGACCAGATGTTCCAGTGGCGGACCAAACTGAAATTGATGAATTTTTCGAGTTTTTTTATGTTTTGAGCTAGAATATGGATCAGTAAGGAGCGAAAACTCACTAGGAACACTCAGAAATCATTTTTTACCTCGGAAACACTCGGAATTGAAGAAATTTGATGAAAAACCAAAGAAACCCACTCTCTCTCACTAGAAAAATCCAATTTTGATCAATTCAAACCAGCAGAACAACCTGGATTTGCTCTGATACCACTTGTAGAACACAGTAACGATCTTACTACTGGATGAACCGATCGATCTAGTGCACGAGAATGTAAATAAGCTTTGTTTTATTGATTTCACAAAGAGAACAATTACAAAGCTTTGGTTTCTCTCTCTAGAACACACTTAGAAACACACACTTAGTGGAGATGATATGACCAGAAGTTCTAACATGCTAAGCTAGTCAACCTATTTATAGGTGACACTAACTGAGCTGCGTACCACCTCTGTACCATCTGGTCCGGGCGGACCATTTGGTACGCAGGACCAACTGGTCCGCTGCCCTCATAGTCACACACACATATGCTCTCACAAAGATACAATACACGAGACACAACGTAGCATAAGAATATGCTTCTACAAAAGGTATCCATGTCGAAAGGTCAATTTTCTTTCTTTTACATTTCGTATGTAGTTTAGGGGGAGAAAATTGAAAATACCAAACATAGTGTCTTTTTGTTTTTGTTAAAATGAAAATCCAAAAAATAGAGTTTTCATTTTAAGGGGAAGAAAAATGGAAAAATGCAAAAACATTGGAAAACATAAAAATACAAAAACATTGAAAATTGAGAAATTTTATCCAACATGATTGGGAAATGATGGTACATTGGCTTACATGTCTGGCTCATGGATAAACTAGATGAAAAAGCCATAAGATCAATGTTCGATGTGCTTGGTAGGCTCGGCATTAAATCAGAAAGTATTCAGATGTGATAAACACATTAAATATTAATGCTTGACCAAGTGCACAACATCTTGATGTATACCTCATGATATATCAAGAAAAGATATGTGAAAATGAAAATGAGAAGTCACTGTGTATAGTGTTCATTTTGCAAAGATTTAAACTTGTTTGATTTTCTTTATTTTGTCAAACGATCGGACTTTCTTTGCGTATCGAAAGATCGACCTGATTGTTGTTCGTTTGACATTCTGCTTTATTTTCTTTGGTGTTTCGTATAACTCATCGGACTTTCTCTGCGTGTACGGGAGTACCGACCTGATTGTTGTTGAGTTATACAATTTCAACTTGTTTTTATTTTCTTATTTTGTTAAATCCGAGGCCTTATCTGCGTATCGAAAGATCGACCTTAAGGTAGACGATTTAACGTTCTTATTTCTTTTTGCATGGAACACTGTTGACT
This sequence comes from Deinandra increscens subsp. villosa, assembly GCA_039602395.1. Lineage (NCBI taxonomy): Eukaryota > Viridiplantae > Streptophyta > Magnoliopsida > Asterales > Asteraceae > Deinandra > Deinandra increscens. The sequence goes on along the minus strand of JBCNJP010000007.1, from coordinate 60,723,838 downwards.
AATTCATGAATACAATCACTATGTGATTAAGTCACAAGTGAAATCACAAAGTGTGATATAAAAGAAAATACATATCTGAGTATGTCTGATAGTGTGGGGTACACTGGTCAAAGCAAGCCTAATCAATACTAATAACATATCCAGATGTTATGAGTATGATTGTGCCTGAGTTTAAGATGGACAAATTATACCAGTAATCAACATGACTTATGTGCTGAAGTAATTGTAATTGAAGTGTGGTTCAGCATGTCATGTTCAATATGATCCCAAGTTGTGATCTTTCTCGCAAAAGACATAAATAGTGTCTGATTCAGTATTGCATTTATGTTTCATATCTGAAAAGTCCAAAAAGATTTTCGGTGTGTTTTGATATAAAGTTTCAAAAAGCCAAAAAGATTTTATTTCTTATTTGTTTTCGGCCGATCGGTATGTGATACGAAATCAAAATTTCAAAATCTATCTTGGATTCTCAAAGAGAAGCTTTGCGCCAAGATTAAATTAATTTTCAAAAGAAAAAGGAAGCTGCGTTTCTGTCTTCTGAAATTGCAGGTTATCTGTGTGACAAGACTCAAGCATGGTGAAAGGGGAAGTATATAATATCTTTCATAAGTGGATCTTGAAGATCAAAGATGATTCAAGAGTGATCCAGCCATGCAAGCTCTATTTCTGACAAGATTTCAAGTCGAAGATCGGATGCAGCAATGTTGAAGATTGAAGACTGGAGTTTAGTTAGAAAATAGATACACTACACGTTAAGGGGGAGTTTCTAAGAGCATATACCTATGCTATGATGTGTCTCATGTATTGTATCTATGTGAGCGTGTCTGAGTATGAGTTTTAGTGACGATATCATTGGCGCGGGACCAAATGGTCCGCCGGACCAAATGGTACGCCCGTACCATTTGGTACGCGGCCTGTTTGGTCACTAACTATAAATAGGTTTGTGTTAGAATGAATGATAACACTTCTGTCATTCTACACCTTTATTGTGTGTTTTAGAGAGAGAAACTAAAGAGAACTTCTTTGTATCTTCAAGTGATTCAATAAGAATTCTCTTATTTACATCTCGTGTTCATTACATTGATCAAAGCATGCAGTAGTAGGATCGTATCTGGGTTTACAGAGGCGGTCTGCGGTGGTGGTGATGGCAGCCACCTGCGGCGGTGGTGAGGGGGGCTGTTGGCTGTCGAGAGAGGGAGCAAAGAGGAGGAGGAGGGCGGCTGTGGTGGTGTGGGTCGGTTGCTCACCGAAAGGAAGGAAGGAAGGGGTTGAGAGGTGGTTCATGGTGGTGGGTTATGGTGGCTGTGCATGGTGGATGGTGGTGATGGTGTCTAGGCTGCCGGAAAAGAAAGAGGGGGAAGGAGGGAGTGGCTGGTCGTGAGGTGGGAGAAATAGTGGTGTGTTTGCTTGGTTTTCAAGAGAGGAAGAATGGGAGGGAGTGAGGTGTGTGTAAGGAGTTGGTGGATGGAAAGGTGTACAAGTTTACTAACCTACTTGCCAATCATGAGGGTCTAGGATGAAGAGAGTAGGGTGTGATGTGTGCAGGTTTGTCTCCACACTTTACCAACACATTTACAAGTTTAGTTAGTTTCTTTTTATAAAAGTTCAGAGTGTAGGTGATCTATGTATATAACAAATCTTGGTTTATAAAATACTGTCATGTTTTTATAAATGAAGTTTAAGTGTTGTGAAGGTTTATAAAACTTATAAATACTTGAGGTGAAATAACCTACAACTTTCATAAATAAATGTTGTATAAACTTTATACAAGTTGATGACAAATTTTTATAAAAATAATAAGTGGTAATTCAACTTTTATAAAAATTATTGTAAATTTGATAAGCTTAAATTAAAAAAATAAACCCATTAGGCTTTGGACTTTATATTGGGCCAAATTATTTAAAAGAAAATGTAATTGGGTCGCTCAGTCGGTTATGGGCCGTACGGGCCCAAACGGGGCGCCGGTTCGAGGCCCGGGCCCGTTGTGTATCGGTTGAGGTTACGGATTGCGACGATGCTTCGGAATATTAAGGTTGAGTAATCGATCAGGGTTTCGGGCTTGGTTTCATTGTTTTAGGCTTATTGGGCCTATTGGGCCAAGTCGGGCTCAATTAGGTGTTCGGTTGGGGTTTAGGCTTAAGTCTTGACAACGATTCCAGTTTGTGATGTTTTTATTTCATAAAAACAATTGTTTAAGTTGATTATAAAAGTTTTTCAGAAATCAGTTATATTTTTCAGTTTTCCGCACGGGTTACGGATAACGTTTTCAGTTTGTCAGTTTGTATCAGTTTTAAGCTCGACCTTTCAGATTGTTTAAAACCGAATAGTTTTAGATAATCGGTCGCTTATCAGTTCCACGTGTCGTTTATATAAATGTTCGACACCAGTTCCGGATAAAATATAAGAATACATTTTACATTTATTTTTCTTATTATTGAAGTTCCATGATTTATACATGAAATTTCTAAGCATTAAACGGGTATACACTTCTAGTACAAACGCGGGATTAGACTTACGTCATTAGTTAACAGTCAGGCACAGTAATTAGCAGTTTAAACATAAATCAGATCAGATAAAGCACAATTAATACTTAATTAAAAGTCAAAGTAAATGGTTTGACCTGGATTTTCGGACGAGGTGTCACATTCTCCCCCAGTTAGAAGAATTTCAACCCGAAATTCAGTTCTTGATCACTGGTTGACTGCGACGTTTCCAAAAAGACGAGGGTACTTCCGACACATTCGATCCTCGCGTTCCTAAGTTTACTCTGGTCCTCGTCGAGAGTTCCATCGCACTTTGACAATGGGAATCCGACTATGCTTCAGTCTCTTGAGTTCTCGGTCAAGTATCTCGACAGGTTCTTCGATAAAGTGGAGTGTTTCGTCAACTTGAATTTCATTAAGTGGGACGACAAGCGTTTCATCAGACAAGCATTTCTTAAGATTACTAACGTGAAAGACATCATGCACACCGCTAAGCTCTACGGATAGACGTAGACGGTAAGCTACTGGTCTGATTGTCTCAGTGATTATAATTGGACCAATGTAATGAGGGTTAAGCTTTCCTCGTTTGCCGAAACTGGTGACACATTTCCAAGGTGACACTTTTAACATGACGCGGTCACCGTTTTTAAAGGATAAGGGTTTGCGACGATTGTCGGCAGATAAATCTCAATAGTCTGATAAACGAATGAGGACTGACACACGGATGAACGAGGTTTTTGAGTATGAAGGTTTCTGGACAAGTCAGGATTTCTCATGAATGGGCCCTACCAGGATTTTCATGCAGTCCAAATTACAATTATGTGTGCACCCAAAATTGTGATTTGCCTTACATGATCAGCCTAAGCTTTGCTCATACTTGAGTTTTCAGTTTGTCGGAAAATGAAGTGTGTCGGGGACTCCATTGGTCTTACGGAGTGGTTCGGGTCGATTAGCTTTCGATCAGTTACGAACCTGAAACAATTTCTCAGTCGTTTCAATGATCAGTTCGGGACCAGTCAATTGACTGTCACCAATCTCAATCCAGGAAAGCGGAGATCTGCTTTTTCTTCCGTAAAGTGCTTTGAACGGAGCGGCTTGGATGCTAGTGTGATAACTGTTATAATAAGAGAATTCGGTAAGTGGGAAATGTTCATCCTATTTGGGTCTGAAATCAATCACACATGCTTGTAGCATATCCTTAAGCGTTTGAATCCTTCGTTCGCTTTGTCCGTCGGTTTGGGAACGGTATGTTGTACTCATGCAAAGACGAGTACCCAACGATTTCTGAAGGGATCTCTAGCAGTTGGTGGTGAAACGGCTATCCCGGTCAGAAAAGATAGATATAGGTATACCATGACGAGAGACGACTTATTTCATGTAAATCTTAGTCCGTCTTTCCATACTATCGGTTTCCTTAATCGGTAGGAAATGAGCGGATTTTGTCAGTCGGTCCACTATTACCCAAATAGCATCACAACCTAATCTAGCTCTAGGCAGCTTGGTGATTAAGTCCATAGATATTTCTTTCCATTTCCATTTCGGAATGACTGGTTGTGTCCGTAGTCCGAACGGTTTCTGGTAGTCAGCTTTGACCTTTGAACATGTCAAGCATTTACCGACGTAGGTAGCTACCTCGGCTTTCATGTTCGGCCACCAGAATTGATCTCGTAGACCATGCTACATTTGTCCGATCCTGGGTGGATGAAATATCTAGATTTGTGGGCTTCATCAAACACTAGTTTTCTCAAACCTTCAAAGCTAGGTACCCATAAACTATCTGTAAAGTTCATGGTTCCATCAGGCTTTTCAATCAGTTGTTTCTCCTTGCCACGCAGGCATTCGTTTTCAGATTCTCAGGATTAAGTGCTTAGATTTGAGCGTCACGAACTTGTGACGTGAGATTGGAGTGTATGGTCATACTTAGTGTTCGAACACAACGCGATTTGGCATGTTCTTTCCTGCTTAAAGCATCGGCTACAACATTAGCCTTGCCCGGGTGATAACGAATCTCACATTCGTAATCGTTAAGCAGTTCAAACCTTCATCGCTATCTCATGTTCAGCTCTTTCTGGTTAAAGATGTGTTGGAGACTCTTGTGATCGGTGAATATAACGCACCGAGTCCCATAGAGGTAGTGCCTCCAGATCTTGAGGGCAAAGATGATGGATCCAAGTTCTAAGTCGGATAATTCTTATCATGAATCTTCAGTTGTTGAGAGGCGTAAGCGATGACTTTCTCACGCTGCATCAGTACGCAACCCAAGTCTTGACGCGAAGCATCACCGTATATGACGAAATCGTCGATTCCGTCCGGTAAGGATAGGATTGGGGCGTTGCAAAGTTTTCGCTTCAACAACTGGAAAGCAGTTTCAGTTTTATCATCCCAGATGTACTTCTTATCTTTCTGGGTCAGGGTGGTAAGAGGCTGGGCTATCTTGGAAAAAAATTTCAATGAATCGGAGGTAATAGCCAGCAAAACCTAAGAATTGTCGAATCTTAGTTGGGTTCGTGGAAGTACTCCAACATTTGATTGCTTCAATCTTAGACGGATCAACGTGAATGCCTTGGTCGTTGATCACATGACCCAGAAAGTGTACTTCGTGAATCCAAAAGTCACATTCGGTGAATTTCGCGTAAAGCCCTTCTTTCTTTAGCAGTTCTAAGATGAGTCTCAAATGTTCTTCGTGTTCTTTCTTATTACGTGAGTAGATAAGAATATCGTCGATGAACACGATAACAAATTTATCCAAGTATGGTTTGCACACGCGATTCATTAAGTCCATGAATACGGTCGGTGCGTCAGTTAACCCAAATGGCATAACGAGGAACTCATAATGACCATAGCGTGTTCTAAACGCTGTCTTCGAGACATCTTCATCTCTAACTCGCAGTTGGTGGTACCCCGACCTTAGATCGATCTTTGAACAGAAGCATGATCCTTGGAGTTGATCAAATAAGTCATCGATCCTTGGAAGCGAGTAACAGTTCTTCACAGTCTGTTTGTTCGACTCTCGGTAGTCGATACACATCCTGAACGTTCCGTCTTTCTTCTTCACGAATAAAACGGGAGCACCCCACGGGGAGTGGCTTCGACAAATGAAGCCCTTATCTAGCAACTCTTGCAGTTGGCTAGATAACTCTCGCATTTCAGACGGTGCCAGTCGGTAAGGGCACCTGGCAACGGGGCGGCTCCGGTTGTTAGGTCGATGCGAAACTCTACTTGTCGTGCTGGAGATAAGCCTGGCAAGTCTTCTGGAAAGACTTTTAGGTATTTGCAGACAATAGGAACGTCTTTGATACGCTTCTCTTCCGGTTTCTTCTTAGTGGCATGAGCTATCCCTTGCGGAGGAATTTCTGTGCCTTCATATATGATATGATATTTAGTTTGGCTCTACTCTTTTCGCCTTGCATGTTCAGAGTGTTACCATCTGTTGTTGGCACTCCAACCATTTTCTCATGGCACACAATTTTGGTATGGCTCTTTACCAATCCATTCCAATGACTATATTAAAACTTCCTAGATCAACGGGCATCCAGTCGATGCTAAAAGAATGGCCAGCGGGTAGTCTGGGTAGATTACTCCGGTTTCTATCAAATCTCCATTCGCTAATTCTATTGCAAACTTAGCGTCTAGGTTAACAGGGGTGATGTCAAGTAATTGACTAAATTCGTAGACACAAAGCTTCTAGCGGCACATGTACCGAATAAAACAGAGATAAAATTGCTATTTAGCAGAAACGTATCCATCACCGTGTTGGGGTCACGACGGGCGTCTCCGGCATTGATCACGAAAGTTCTTCCTCTAGCATGGTTAGCATCTTGATTCTTCGCCTTCAAGCATTCCTTTGTAATGGCCAATTTTCCAGTAACCGTAGTATGTGCGATTTGGGCAATCGCGTGCTGCATGTCTTTTAACCTTGCAGATGTTACAGTAGACATTACCACAATCGAGAGTGTGGTGTAGGTTGCATTTGGAGCATAGGGGTGTTGTACCGATGTAACCGGTCCTTCGGACAGGGTGAACAGTTCACGGAACCTCTAAATTGTGTGGGCATATATTCATAAAATCCTTATATGAACATTCACGAGGGCTTACAATGTTAGGTTAAAACATTGAACACAATTTGGTGAAATTGTGATCTGGCATTTTCTAACCTCGGTAAATTCGCTCTTACCGCACGCCCCATTGTTCGCGTGACGTTGGGTTGCAGTAGCAGCGACAGTTTCAGTAACGCGTTGAGCAATCGATTTGTCGATCTCAACAGCACTCAAGGGCGGAGGAGGTGAAGTGTTTCTGGTGGCTTGGCGTCTAGGCGGCATACTTTCGCTTTAAGTTATTAATGTCAACATAAAGGGAAGTCTAGATTATATGTGAATGGGGTTATTACATGCGCGAGAATAACTGTCACGACATACATCCATGGTACCAAAATATGACGCACGCAAAAAGGAAGCAGAGGGAAACAACATAGGCGAATGGTATAATGACAACAACATTAATAACATCAAACCTAAACATGGAAATCATAATCATATTTATAACACTAGTTTCAATTACCACCATATTAACTGGTAGAATATACGATAGTGAAAAGAGGACAAATCTTCGTTCTGGGCTTGCAGTCCCATCACAACAAAATATATAAATATTTTTCATTGCTAAAAATGAGGGATCGAAAGTCTAGATTCTTAGTCAAGTTATCTAGAGTGGTGATCCAGAGGGCATAGTTAAGGTGGTGGTGATCTGAGCAATAAGGTTCATGTAACAGAACACTCGCCCAGGGAATTCCTCCAGGTAAGCGACTCTCGTCAGGAGGGAGTCGTTGGCCAACTACAGATCGGTGTAGGCCATGTTAACACCACTCATGTGACCATGCAGTGACTCTATAGCACCCAGTGTGGAAGCCTGGTGATGCTCCACGGCGGTTAGACGGGTCTCTAGTGCCGCCAGATCGGTCTAGGTGGGGAGTTTAGTGATCTAATCGTTGATCACCCCCAAAGGCTTGCTCGTGACATCTAGGCATGTCACCAGTAGCAGTGGCCGCACTGCCAGTGGTAGCGGTGGGAATCGGGTGGTTCAAGGAGTCATCTGAGAGATGGGATCATAATGGTCTCAGAAAACTTGATGGTAACGAGAACTGTCGGACAGTACCAACGGTGAGAATGTCCTGCTCTGGGCTGGACAGTTCATAGTCCTCAGGGGAAGGTGTGTACTCAGGCACGATTGTGTCTTCTCCAGAGGAATCAGATATGCAGATGACCTCTTTAGAAGTCATCTCTGTGTTAATATTCCAGGAGAGAACAAAGTTGGTAACACGATAACAGTATCTAGAATAAAAGATATAAATGCACCAATTATAGTAATAATAACTCATATATATAAAACATAAGTTAACATAAACAATATGATAAGGAATTGGTCTTGCGTGCAAACGGTAGCTTCGGAGCGGTTTATAGTCGAGGTTTGATTTTTGTTTATTTGTTTAACCTAGTTCACTATAACCACGGCTCTGATACCAATCTGTCACACCCCGGTCAACTGGTTAGGTGTGAGCGAGATGGAATCATAGTCGCAGGTATACATAACAACTTCTACTAAATTCAAACGTCGTTTAAAGCATAATACCATTCATGTTGCAGCGGAAAGGTGGGGTGGAATGATATTGTCTTACATTTGAATAAAAGTCTTAGTTTGATATTGAAATCATAAAGCAGTTTATTTAAGATAGGTCGGGACTACGACTCCGGTAAAGCAGGGTCGAAAGTTACAGTGAAGCCCCATTTGCACATCTTCCATGATAAGCTTAGATACCTGAGAAATCATGAGTTTAAAAGGTCAACATAGAGTTGGTGAGGTTCACAGGTTTATGATTCTATGGTAAGTTTGTTAAAACAGTTTACAGTATGTTGGAATAATAGTTTACGGTATACTTAAATGTTATGTTGATTTACTGTCGTGGTTGTAAGATCTTCCATGAACCTCAAATTCGAATACTAACGGATTACCCATTCATGGCATTATATCCCAAGAATACCGAACAAGCTAGAATAACTGACTTGTACCCCTTGACAATGTACGAAGTCAGGATTGGAGCTACCAATCTGGGCAGGGTTGTTAACCCAAAGAGATCTATTCACTAGTTATCGTTTCGAGCAGAACTAATCGAATTCAATCAATAGTGGGATTTCAGTTGTACTAACGTTTATAACGATAAAGTACCAGTTGTTTGGGATACGGAATGGAACATGTAGTCAAACGGCTAACAGGTAAACCATAACATTAAGTAAAAAGCATTTTATCAGTTCATGATTTCTCCCCCATAAGTGTAAAACAGTTGTAAAGAAAAGGAGCCGTGAAACTCACTTGATTCAGCGGTAATGATGAATTGCCGAGTGGCAACTAGCAAGTAAAGTCCTAATAAAACATAAGACAGACATGCATAAGGGTCCACATAATCATTTGAGTAACGAACGTTACCCAAATGATACCGGTCAAGTCTTGACGTATAATCCCGTTTGTAGCGTTTTGAAAACCCGTTAGTTAATCAGTTTACAAAATCAGTAAATACGAATGTTCACGTATTAAGGCATTTATGTAAATAAATACAAAGAATGAACATGCGATAACGTATCATGAAGATCAGTTCAATCAAGTCTTGAATATTGTTTTAAATAATAATATTTATTATTATTTTTAAGTTCGCTCGATCAATTGAATAGTTAATCGTGGTAAGTTATAATATATATAACTAGAGTTGATAATTATTATCGAAATAATTATTCTAACTTTTCGAAATAATTTTATTAAATTATTACAAGTTAAATGATTTAACATAAGTAGGTAAATATTAAAGGTTAACTTAATATTTAAATTCATGTTATGAAAATTTTGGATTTTGAGCTAATATAAATATAATTATCATTAAAATAATTATATTCACAAACCAAAATGATTTTAACTCAAATTAGGGTTTCTAAAATTCATAAAGGTAATTATTTTTTGAAAATAATTATTTGCGATTTGTTACGTCGTAAAACGTCTTTAAATCGTTTAAAGATTTCGTTTCAATTTCAAACGTTTAAAATAAAACATTTGATCCGGTTAAAACGTTTTGATTATTTTGATTCATTTAAAATAATCAAAAATGTTTAAAGTATGTTTTTCATAATTTCTATAATTCTTTTGATTTTATTTTTATAAAATCATTTTTAAATAACTTTATTTATCCAATAAAGTTAGGGTTTTAAATTTAAAGACTTTTTATAGAATTTATACCAACATAAAATATTTCTAATTTTATATAAATTCAAGGTTTTATACTTTTCACCAATAGTTCAAAAAAATATGATATTCTATCATTTTTGAACATAAAATAAATCTATCTATACTTTATCCATTTTATTTCCTTTATAGAATCTAAACAAGACTTTTAAGTCTTTTGTTTTTAGAATTTATATTTTTATAAAATGTGATCATTGTATATAACAACTCTTATGGTGACATTTCTATAGTTTAAATATCCAAGTAATTTATATAAAATTACTAACTTTGTTATTTATCCATAGAAATTCATTTAAGGGTTTTTAAAGTTATCATTTTATGTCAAAAGTTTATAACACCTCCTAATGTCCAAGTTAAGTCCATACATGTCTCTAATCACTATCTTTAGTCCATGATAGTTGTCATTAGCAACATATTAGTCTATACACATTTGATGATTAACAACACAAAATACAACTAATAATTCTATCATTTTATGTCATAAAATAAACATGCTTATATCAATTCTAGTGAACCATAACATATTAACACATAAAATCAACAATGTCTAAACATGTAACATATGTTAAACACTTATAAGATAATCATAGTTAACTAACAAGTTATATAACTTGAATTTTCATGGATTAAAACACTACATAACCCATGTTCCAACCATGCAACCTTGTGTTTTAAGAAGATCAAATTTATGAACAAAATAAGTTGGTTAGATGATCAAACATTTTAAAGAAAAAGAACTTGAGATTATGGTGGTTAGATTATCAAGACTTGTAGTTCATTTGGGTGGATTCAAGTGTATAAAACACTAGAATTGATGGTCCAAAAGACTCACAAAGGAGAGGTTAGAAGGTGGCGGTTGTTTCTTGGTGGTCAACGGTTGCCACAGCAGCTCCAGTGGCGGCAGGCAGCAGCTCCGGCGGGACAGCAGGGTGACGGCAGCACTGGTGCACAGCAGCAGTGGCGGGTTTAGTGGCTGTAGTGGTTGTTATCGAGGAGGGAGGAAAGAAGAAGTGGCGATGGTGGTGGTTCACGGCAGGCACAGGAGCTCCGGCGACAATAGCAGTGGTGGCGAGGGGAGGTGGTGCGGCTAGGTGGTTGCTAGGCTGCCGAGAGGTAACAAGGTAGGAGGAAGGTGGCGAGGATGGTTGTGGTGGTCTGTCGCGACCAAGAAAAGAGAAAGAGGAGAGGAGTCGGTCTGCGGTAGTGGTGATGGCAGCCACCTGCGGCGGTGGTGGGGGGGCTGTTGGCTGTCGAGAGAGGGAGCAAAGAGGAGGAGGAGGGCGGCTATGGTGGTGTGGGTCGGTTGCTCACCGAAAGGAAGGAAGGAAGGGGTTGAGAGGTGGTTCATGGTGGTGGGTTATGGTGGCTGTGCATGGTGGATGGTGGTGATGGTGGATGGTGGTGATGGTGGATGGTCGTGATGGTGTCTAAGCTGCCGGAAAAGAAAGAGGGGGGAGGAGGGAGTGTCTGGTCGTGAGGTGGGAGAAATAGTGGTGTGTTTGCTTGGTTTTAAAGAGAGGAAGAATGGGAGGGAGTGAGGTGTGTGTAAGGAGTTGGTGGATGGAAAGGTGTACAAGTTTACTAACCTACTTGCCAATCATGAGGGTCTAGGATGAAGAGAATAGGGTGTGATGTGTGCAGGTTTGTCTCCACACTTTACCAACACATTTACAAGTTTAGTTAGTTTCTTTTTATAAAAGTTTAGAGTGTAGGTGATTTATGTATATAACAAATCTTGGTTTATAAAATATTGTCATGTTTTTATAAATGAAGTTTAAGTGTTGTGAAGGTTTATAAAACTTATAAATACTTGAGGTGAAATAACCTACAACTTTCATAAATAAATGTTGTATAAACTTTATACAAGTTGATGACAAATTTTTATAAAAATAATAAGTGGTAATTCAACTTTTATAAAAATTATTGTAAAATTAATGGGCTTAAATTAAAAAAATAAACACATTAGGCTTTGGACTTTATATTGGGCCAAATCATTTAAAAGAAAATGTAATTGGGCCGCTCAGTCGGTTATGGGTCGTACGGGCCCAAACGGGGCGCCGGTTCGAGGCCCGGGCCCGTTGTGTATCGGTTGAGGTTACGAATTGCAACAATGCTTCGGAATATTAAGGTTAAGTAATAGATCAAGGTTTCGGGCTTAGTTTCATTGTTTTAGGCTTATTGGGCCTATTGGGCCAAGTCGGGCCTAATTAGGTATTCGGTTGGGGTTTAGGCTTAAGTCTTGACAACGATTTCAGTTTATGATGTTTTTATTTCATAAAAACAATTGTTTAAGTTGATTATAAAAGTTTTTCAGAAATCAGTTATATTTTTCAGTTTTCCGCACGGGTTATGGATAACGTTTTCAGTTTGTCAGTTTGTATCAGTTTTAAGCTCGACCTTTCAGATTGTTTAAAACCGAATAGTTTTAAATAATCGGTCGCTTATCAGTTCCACGTGTCGTTCATATAAATGTTCGACACCAGTTCCGGATAAAATACAAAAATACATTTTATATTTATTTTTCTTATTATCTAAGTTCCATGATTTATACATGAAATTTCTAAGCATTAAACGGGTATACGCTTCTAGTACAAACGCGGGATTAGACTTACGTCATTAGTTAACAGTCAGGCACAGTAATTAGCAGTTTAAACATACATCAGATCAGATAAAGCACAATTAATACTTAATTAAAAGTCAAAGTAAATGGTTTGACCTGGATTTTCGGACGACGTGTCACACAATTCCCTCTTAGAACCCCTTCTTTTCGGTTTGCCCGCTTTCATATGGTTATCGGTCAAATGCGCAGCAAGACGAACAACGTTGTCAAATGTCACAGGATTACTGGCCCATATAGAATCTTGTATGTCCTCAGGTAACCCACCGGTATAACATTCAATAGCTCAAAATTCAGGAGTAAAAATTTCAGGCACCAGAATTTTCATTTCATAGCAACGATCGGTATACTCCTGATTTCCCCACTGTATTGCTTCAGCACCTGGAATTCATCCTCAAGTTTCTTTAGTTCAGAATGCGGACAGTATTTTTCCGTCATGACCTCCTTCATTTCATCCTAAGATAGAGCTAAGGCTTCATCGGACCCACGAATCCGTTTCTTACCGTTCCACCATGTGAGAGCTTTTTCAGTGAGAGTGTTGGTGGCACGTGGGACTTTAAGATGATCAGGACAATCACTGTTAACGAAGGTATTTTCCATCAACTCGAACCACTGAAGTAAACCAATAGGACCCTCGGTCCCCTTGAATTTGGGAGGGTTACATGAGTTAAAATGCTTGAATGAACAAGTAGCCATAGCAACAGCATTAGCATGGTTAGCATTCACACCCTGCTGGAGTTGAGCCACGATACCGGGAAGGACCTCAGCCATCTGTTTGGCTATAACCGAGGCCAATTTAAGGCTGCTATCGCCCTTTCGGCGTCCCTAGAAATGGATCGACATGCTGAGATTCAAGAATAAACAATGATGAGACATAATGAGATGTGATTGATAATCAAATGTTGAGGGTATAATTGTTAAGTGTAAAACGGGTGTGTGTTATCGAACCGTGATATTGTGTAACTCAGATTATAGTTTATCAAAATCATTTTTTTAAACATAATCGCGCGTCAAAACGTGAAATCGAGCAATTGAGATAAAACACAATGGAGTGGTTCTCACCTCCTGATTGGAAGGCTACAACCGAGACTAATCAGATTAAGATCTTAGTGGTAGAGACATGCTTTGGCCGAACAGGTTTCAACACTCTCATCGGGGCGTCCTAGGAGAGTGTCCGGGTCTAACGGTTGATAGGATTTATACGCAACGCTTTTCTTGACAGAGACCCCGACTACCGGTGTTTCCACCCTTCCAGTTACTACATGTCCACCATTAATAACCCTAATTCCGACGAGATTTGAAAATCATGAAAATCATATTTTTCCTAAATGGTACGTAAGGCACCATTTTCTAAGGAAGAGGCTAGGAAGCCTTAGTGTTTCGTGCTCAAGTGCATGCTGATTAACGGAAACAAGGCATTTGAAATAGGCAACAATTAAGAAGCAATTTACTGGACAAAATAAGCAATTAGGCACGGGAGAAAAGTAAGAAAAGGTAGAATTTTTATATAAAAATCAAGTTTTTATCACCAAAACACTAGATCTATCAATTATGATGTTTATCCATGGAAAATATGTATAAAAATGTAGTCTTTTCTAGCCCAAAACTAGATCTAACAAAATCTAATAAGATTTCAACAAACAATGTCATAAAAGTTTATAAAAATGTATAAAAATCCATCTTTTTGTATAACATCACTAGATCTAGTCTTGTAATGCAAGATCTAGGTTTAGAGATGCATTAAAATTGGAACTTGATGATGGGGGATGAAGGATCCAAGAAGATGGAGGTTGAGTTTGAGAGATCTAACCTTTTTGGATCGAAACCGACACGAAAAAGGCTTAAAATTGCTAAACTTTTAGCTTCAAAACTTCAAGGGTCTTGATATGGGATGAAACCAGTCGTTCTAAGGTTTGTAGGCAAGGGGGAAGCTTAGCACGGGCTAGACCGGGCCCGGGCCCTATCCATTTTTTTCGCTTCATAGTTTAAATCTATACTTGTTTAGTCCGAAAAAAATTGTATACTTAGTCTGGCCCCATCCTTTTTAGCCCCATGACTTTCGGTCCCAACCATCTTTCGGCCAAAGCTTCGCCCCCGTTTGTAGGATGTTTAAAATGAAGAATATAGGGGCTGGAACGGAATAGGATGCTTAAATACCCGTAAATTAGGGCTAACCACGATTTCCAGCTCGTATGGTCAGTGGGCGTATTGCAAAGACCCAAAATGGGTTCTTCGCGTACCTCTGCGCATCATTGTGGGGTCGCGCACTGTTTTCACTCTAATTTCTTCGTTCTAGCTCTGATTTGACCCCCATTATTTTCTATATTCCTCATTATAAGACCTATCTCATATTAAACATATTTAATCCACTCAAAATGATATAAGATATGTCCCATAACGATTAACAGTTGTTAAAATATCATACGAAATGCATTTTTGGTCGGTTTTGTTATTTTTTCTTGATTTTAAGCAATTCACCAACGTTTTACGATCCGATCAAGTGTGTGATGACTCATAACCTGGTTTGTGATCATATGACTCATAAACATGATTAAATTGATATACAAAACTCAAAAATGTGATCTCCCGGTTAAAATCGAAATCGTGCGGGATTTACCGAACCTTCACCGTTTTCGTTCTAGACCTTGAATTCACACCAACCTTCACTTGTATTTACTTATGTGTGTAACTAGTATTACACACAAGGGTCATACAAGCTCAGATTGATCAAATTCCCGATTGAACATAATTCAGCGACGTGTTCGCATAAAATCCGAAATAAAGGCAAATCGAACATCAAATCGATCAATAAACACGATAATGGATCCCATAACATAAAATTAGGTTAATAAACATCAAAATCGATCAATACCCATATATTTGATTATCAATCATCGAATCGGGTTACAAAACGGATAAAATCAGATAATCAGAAAACCCAAATGTTATAGTAGCCTCCATCAGTCACCCGCACCCGGCACAGGAGTCAAGTTCTAAACCCTAGTTGCGACACCGACGCCACCAAGCTGCTGTTAACAACAGCGGCTGCGATATAGACCGGCGGTGTACATTTGTTACATGTAGAGCCACCACACAACTTGCTCAGATCTACACGCCGACGTAACCATACAGAACCATCATGACCACACTAACGGCGACACACTGGCAATGCCACATCGTGGGCCAGAACACCGTAGCCACATCAGAAACCCTAGCCTCTACCAGACACCGAAATCGGAACAGCTATGAAGGGCTAAACCCTAGCCACGACATAGACCGGAGATCGGGTTTTCACCGGGAATAATGGATTCTTGATATACAGAGAGATGACAATTGAAATGGCCTACACCACTATTAAAATTGGGAGCATGTGTGGAGGTGTGGTTGGTGTACCACTCTTGAGTTTACTGGCTTAAGACATATGCAACATATAGTTGTACCAAAGGAAATAACATTTGTAAACTCAACTTAAAACCATGTTATGGCAGCTTGTACATCATGCATGAAAGGTTACAAATGTTTCGATTTCGACAGTGGTATTCGGGTTGCCCGGTGACATATTTAAAATTTTACCTGATCATGAGATTAATAGTTTATAAAATAGTTTACCGAATTAATATATAATTATTCTAAAACGTAGCGGAATAAATATATATATATATATATATAACAAATTATATATATTTAAAAACTATTAATCGTTTAACAGTCAAATACCAGTACGCAACACGATCAGAATGCCGAACACGTAAATACAGAAACAAATAAATAATCTAAACTAAAAGTGAGTTTAGATATACCTTAACGGTGTTGAACAAACATTCAAGACCCCGAATTTCAACGAACGAAGCCCTAGGTTGAAATGGAATGAACCACTTTCGAGCTCCAACGGCTGTCACGTATCGCGATGATTCTCGTGGTCCGGTGTCGCGTACCGCTACGGGACGACGTTTATGACTCGTGGTCATTACGCATCGCGAGAATACTTCTTGACTAACGTCGTGTCTCGCGAGACTACGAGATCAATCCGATTCAGATCTGATTGCAACCGGAGACGACGCACGACGAAAGGTGTTAGGCTCGCGTCGACAGGAGACGGTCATGCGGCAGCAGGCGAGTGGGGGTAGTGGCGGTGGGTGATGGCGGCAACGTGGACACGACGAGCGGTAGCGGCGTGATGAATTCCCCGGTGGTGATCGGAAAATTTGCGGCGATGATTAGCGGCGAACCGAGCAGCGGATCAGGGCATACGAGGAAGTGATCTCTAGTCCATAAGGACGTCTACGGGCGTTGACTAACGGAAGACCCTGACTAGAAACGACCACCAAGATATGGTGGCTCGAAGATGGCCACCGGAGAAGAGTGGTGGCGGCGATCGGCGCAGAATGAAAACCCGCATGATGTTTCGATCAAGGGGCGGAGAAAAGGAGACGAATCTCCTTTTTTTTCTTCTGTCGTCATGAATCAAAAGGGTAATTAGGGTTTAATCCCCTAATTATCTAATCTAGATTAGATAATTCGGCCCTCTAGAATTTTAAGCCCATCTCGTACGCAAGCCCACAAGCTAAAGTTAATAAAAAATTTACTAACGAATAACTCGACGTGAATATAAATAAAACCACTTTTATTTATATATCCCACACCCACTATTATTAAGATCGTTAATAATAATAATATTGATTATTAATTATTTATAACTAGTATAAATAATATATATAATTAAACATTTCCGTTTCTTTTAGTGGTTAACCATTTAAGCGGGATTAGAGTTCGTTGCACCCGTTGTAACTCTTACGGGTCATAACCGGGTCGGGTTCAAGATTTTTAGGATCAGTACATACAATATCCAGCAGTCTCCCACTTGGACTGATCGCGACAAGATCTAAGAAACAGACTGAGGTGTTCTAGCTACACATGACTGTCCCAACCAGTTATGACACTTCAAGTCAACAACCAAGGTATATCTGTTGTAGAGCAACTGATATTAGACATGTGGTAATTTGAAGTCATTGTATCCCTTCCGTATAAGACATCAATTGAACGATGGACATGGATTCAATTCATTTTCATCTAATGTTCAATCATTATGTTTCTCGATATAGATTTGAAGTGGTCCAAAACAAACACACAGTAGGTTTGGGTAAGGCCTTACACTTTACACTTGGAATCAACGAGGGCGCAACAATGTGTAGTTGTTGCATGATTAGTGCATGAGTACAGAATCTCATCTCGACTACATGCCCTCCCACTGAACTTCATATCCATTCCCCAAAGTAGCCGTTATGACTGGCAGTTACGCGACAGCGTTAAGCTATAATCAAAGAACAGTCTTTGGTAAAGGGGAGGTCGCTCATGTATCTCAGGCTTATGGATACTAATGAGTATACCATTAATCAAATCCATCTTATGATTGAATCCATGAAGATGGTTTGATGTGAGTTACATCCAACGTCATTCCACAATAAGGTCTGTGAGTCTGGATTGTCAACCATTTGATTCCAAAGTCAGAATAGTCTTACTTCAGATTTGTTCCCACAAGTGTGAACGACTACGGACAGTTTAGAATAATATATCTATTCCTCAGCGTCATTATGAAATGATGCATGTGAGTTTGGATTGTTAATGTCTTGAGTCCAAAGTCATAAGTAGTCTTACTTTAGATCATGTCCACGATTCTGATCGACTGTGAGGAATAATATGCATTTATTCATGGATTTAAACATATTAAAATTGAACACAGTTATAGAATTCAGCGTTTACGTCTAACCTTTTAGAGGAAGCCGAATGATAATGTATAACTGTTAGAGTTCGTACATCCAAATACTAATTTAAACATACATCTAGTGTATATTGGTCGAACTTCATTAGTATGACGTTAATGATTCTTGCGATTCATTGTTTTACAGGCCAGGTTTTGAAATGTGCTATTATTTTGGTTATCGAATATTTCATAGTTCCAGTATTTATCTGAATAGTGAAATTTCCTCAAAGTGTGTTGGTTTTGTGATCATAGTGATCCTTGGTATTCACTATAGTTATTGTGTGATCACAATGTCTTGTTTGGTTAAAACTCTAACCATGTCAAGAATCCTTCTGAACCTTTTCAGACAAGCAGCGGTTTAATGTCACTTGAGTCGGCTAATTAATTTAGATTTAGTTGTGGAATCTCCCCCAACATAGAATCTTTATTATGAGCAAGATTTGTCTTAGTCATATATGAAAGCTGTAGTAGTGTATTTCTACACGGTGAATGTTAACACCAATGCAACTTAGTGCATTGTGTTTAACAATTCACGATATCAATGTAACTTGTGTAGATTGATTTTCCCTTTTGGTGTCCATTGTGTAACCATTTACAGTGACAACTTCAGTGTAACTCTATACAGTGATCTCTCCCTTTTGATGTCATTAGTGTAACTCTGTACAATGACATCTTTGTTTAATCATATATTCTATGTGTGATTTATATTGCCCCAGAAGTTGCTTATACCTGTGGATATCTGTCCATTAAGAAACTTCTTTTTAAATTCTTTGTACCATAAAATCCACGTTATGTATAATCACATGAGGATTTTATTATATCTTTTAGTATATCATCGTCATACGGGGTGAGGATTGAAATAGTGCTCCCACTAGCATTTATGTAAACACATCATTTATGACATTAAGCCATTCTTATATTAAATATCTGATATTGCAGTTTTGAATTTGCAAGTGTGTTTAAATATGTATTTCCTGCTTAATGCAACAACCTTTTGTTGGTCTGGAAATATGCAAACAATGGATTTGTGACTCTTGAGCTATTTCAAGATCAACGTCCTTCACTTCAGTTCTAGTTAAATAACTTAGGAACTTAACCTTCCATTTCAGAAGCCAGAATACAATGTTCTATCTTCTGTGTGGAATTAGAATTCCATATGGATGGTGGAAGTATTATCCATTGTTATATGTAGTATCTAACGAGGATAAATTTTCATTGTCAAAAGACATTCGATACTGTAAGGACCGATTTCACATCAAGAATCTCAATCGTGAGCAAGAACGAAGATCGGATGCGGAGAGGGGATGATGAGAATCTAGGATAATCAACAAGATATGATGATCAGGTTGAATGATTCAATATAACCGAATGATTACATGAACAAGAGATCACAACAATCATCATAACCCTCATGAATCTTCCATGGTCATCGTGGGTTGAGCTCAAACCCAAGATAAGACTCTCTCTCTAGAAGTGATTGCTCACATCACTAAAAATCATCATCCTCTAATGGAGCACATGCACCTCTATTTATAGGAGAGCTCATGTGCTCACTAGCCCACTAACTAGCAAACATAAATAAATGAGCTAAATACAAAGAAAATCAAATAACATATATATTATTTAAATCAAAGTTGATTTAATTAATACGAAGCTTGACTCGCTCGAACCGATCTTCTGTTGACTTTTATGTTGCCCGTTGACCCGAACGATTGACTCTTCCAGAAAACGGTCTTCGGTCCAATCTCGCAAGCATCGATCGTCACAACCCGTGTCTCTGAATCATTTCACGATGGATTCTTCAGTCGAATGCTTTGGTAAACAGATTTGATGGCGTCAGTCACAATAGATTTTTGTTCCAACATATTCCCCCTTGACTGATGCTTTCAAATCTGTTTAGCTGCTGAAGAACTGCTCTGTCATACATCTTCAATGAGTAACCAATAAACCCGAGAGTCAAACCGTCTCGCTCGGTTGCCTAGAGAAACCAGATAAAAAATCTTGAAATCGGACAATCTTGCGAAAAACCGGAAGCCGAATGCTAATAGTTGTGAATGATCCATGAATAAATCTTGTGTTCTGCGTGACTGGGTAGGATGAAAAAATAAACTTTCAAATCGGAGAAAAATTGAGATCCCGAGCGTAAATTAATCATAACCGGAGTCTTCGTAATTTTGAGCGAAGAAAAACGAGCTCAGAAAAATATTCCGTCAAGATTTCTGAGAAATATCGGTGAAAACGACGCGATTTGAAAAATTTCATCATTTTTCTTCAAGTAACAGCCTTCTGAGAAATTTAATGGATAATTCCACTATTTAACTGAGATTCTAGTTAATCCGGTTAGCTGACATCAGCGCTACATCAGCTAAAAATAAAACTGTGAGACATTACGAGAAAGCTGCATAATTAACCGGATGATAAAGCTAACCAATCAGTTGTCACACCCCCAATTAACCACTAACGGAGTTTATACCGTTAAGGGGTGCGAGCAAACCAGGACCAC
The DNA here is from genome assembly GCA_039602395.1 of Deinandra increscens subsp. villosa. Classification (NCBI taxonomy): domain Eukaryota; kingdom Viridiplantae; phylum Streptophyta; class Magnoliopsida; order Asterales; family Asteraceae; genus Deinandra; species Deinandra increscens. The sequence continues at coordinate 60,703,193 of JBCNJP010000007.1, read as the reverse complement.
AACCATTAGTTACAAATACTAAAGGAATCAGAGTTAGTCCAAAGATATATCATAAATAAAGTCTCAAATTACGCAGCGGAAATATGTATCGTCTTAGCACTAACCACGTGCTTTACAAATCAGTGTTTTAAATTCCCAATTAAGTTTAACCAAAAATAAAAGTCTTCATGTTCCATGCCAACCCGCTCCGGATACTCCTCAGCGATCTGCAAAAGTTTAAACCACGCAAGTGTCAACCTAACGGTTGGTGAGTTCACAGTGGGTTTGTCACGCAGTGGCCCGGTCTCATAATCATAACGTGTCAACATATACTTATGTGATGTTTATTTGTGGAAAGCAATGCTTTGTAATGTCCAAAATCATAGTAACGTGGTTTAGTAGAATTGATGTCCGTAACATACGTTATCGGGTATGAACTAGTTTTGTATAGTTAAAGTGCTCAACCGATATCGCGGGTAGCTAATCCGTTGTTCCATGCACTAAGGAAGTTTGTACCAAAGCTGACTAATATTGTAGTGGCAGCGCCATCATGTTTTGCGGACCTACGTCATCGCGGATTTGCCTCCCCCGTGTCCTCTCGGGATCACGGTCAGATAGGCTGATATTGTACCTCCGTGCACTCCCCGTGCCACGGGGCGGAGTTTGTCAAACTCCAGTAGATCTACCCAACATCCCCTCGCTTTACAATTAATGGTACAATTTAGTTGAGGACTTTTTCAATTATAAGGCAATCCTTAGAAATCATGTGATATCATGTGGTTAGACTTTAACCTACTCTAGCCATATTAAAACGGTTTACTTTGGGTTCTCATGAATCCCGAAAACATTTTCAGTTTTGTTTAGAAATAGTTGTTTAAGTATTTCACAAGTGTCTCCCATAAAACACTTCCAGTTCATCAAGTGGGTGCCGAGCACTCCTAAGTTTTCAAGTTCATCAGAGAGGTGCATAGCACTCTTAAGGTTGTCAGCATTGTTTTCCATTAAGTTATTCAGTGTGACCCAACCGGGTTCACGGTAATTGGGTTAGTGACACTCACCTTTGGTTGCACTGCTACACTTGCTAAATAGTCCAAGTATTAATTGCTTATCGAAGACCTAAGAACACCTTTAGGTCTTAAGTATTAGTTTTGTGTCTAATCTTTAACTCACCTCACTATGGCCCATAACATAGCACGTTGGAACTATGACTCGACATACCGACACACGACACCGATGGTTGATCATAAAAAGGGTTCATATAATTCAGAAATCAAGGCATGTTTCATTATTGCATAATCATGTAAGTCATGGCATAACATTCAAACAGGTTGCACAAGTTTGGGTTTAGGTCTGGTCACAGTTTCGCTAGTATAGATTCGCTAGGCAGTTTCGCTGTGTGCACGGGCAGCACTTTCGCTAGGCAATACCTGATGACACAGTTTCGCTAGGCTAGTTTCGCCCGAAACTGTTGGCACAGTTTCGCTAGCCTAGTTTCGCCCGAAACTGGTTTGAACTTTCGTTCAGGAAATTTCGCTCGGTAGTTTCGTTCGGACAGGTCTGGTTGGTTTACCTGGCGACACTATAGTTTCGCTGTATAGTGTCGCTGGAAGGAGATATACATAGTTTCGCTATATAGTTTCGCCCAGAGAACAGGCTAGTTTCGCTGGTCGCGAAAAACACATAAATCAGCCTAAAAATCAATCTAACAGCTTCCATATTTCATGTAATTCAATATCTAGCATGCATAATCATTTACCAACATCAAACAACAAGTTTTAACACCTTAAACATGGGTTTTCACATTCAAATCACCCAAAACACATTTTAAACCTAAAATGACCTAAATAGCATAAATCTTCATTATGGTTTGATTTCAAACGTAAAGTTACTGACTTTATGATAGATCTAGCATTCCTAAGCAACATATCAAAAGATCAAGTGATTACATGAAGATCTAAGCATGCTTTTTAAGAAAACACATAGAAATACATAAAGAATGGTTTTGGGACTCACGATTCAATCTAGGGCCTGAATGGATGAGATGAGATGATGGTTCCTTGATGGTTTTCTCGACTGACCAGAAATCTCGAGTGAGCAGATGAGAGTGGTGTGTGTGTTTTGTATGAAATGAGGCAAAAATGAGATCTCTAGGGTTTTATGTTATTATATATCAGGGGCTAGTTTCGCTGGCTAGTTTCGCTGGCCAAGCGAAACTGACTCTGTAAGTCGAAGGTTAAGCTAGCCGGGCGACACTATAGTTTCGCCCGGTAGTTTCGCTGGAACCCAAAAGTGACCAATTTACATTCTAAGCAAGATAAGCACGGTTCATGAATTTCACGCAATTACACAATTAATCAACAAACATGTTGCACATACTTCCTCATAGAGACAATTCAATAAATAAACACATATGGACGGGTTCGGTGATCAACCAAAGGTCGTGGACGTATTCGGCCTAGTTAAGCATTAGTTACTAAGTTAATACTTATAACGTAACTAACGGAGATTGTCTAACGGAAGTTAACCTTGAAATTCTCGGATGTCACATCATCCCCTTATAATTGGAATTTTCGTCCCGAAAATTATTCTTGCGTTGTAGCGTTCGTAGCCTCAGCTGTCGTCGTTGCTGTATTTGCTGGGGAAAGAAAGCAAAAGTTTTAGGGTCGTCACATCCTCCTCCTGTTACAGGAATTTTGGTCCCCAAAATTAAATCATACCTTGAGTTTCTGTGGACGTTTGCTCGAACAAGTGAGGATACTTTTTCTTCATTTGATCCTCTCGTTCCCAAGTATATTCTGGTCCACGCTTTGAGTTCCATCGAACCTTGACGATCGGAATCTTGCTACGTTTGAGGGCTTTCTCCTCGCGTCCCATGATTTCTACCGGTTGCTCGATAAATCTCAGATGTTCGTCGATTTCCAATTCCTCCAAAGGAATTATTTCAGTGTCTTCAGCCAGACATTTCTTTAGATTAGAGACGTGAAACACGTTGTGAACTCCATCGAGTTCGGCAGGGAGTCGTAATCGATAGGCCACCGGGCCTACTTCCCCAATGATTTCAAATGGACCGATGTAGCGAGGATTCAACTTTCCACGCTTTCCGAAGCGTATCACTCCTTTCCAGGGAGATACCTTCAATAGTACCTTGTCGCCTACCTCGAACTTCAAAGGTTTACGGCGTTTTTCGGCATAGCTCTTTTGTCTATCTCGTGCTGCAGCTATCCGCTTTCTGATTTGAATGATCCGTTCGGTTGTATCATGAATGAGTTCTGGTCCAGTGAGTCCTTTCTCACCTGTTTCGGCCCAGCACACGGGCGATCTACATTTTCTGCCATAAAGCGCTTCAAAAGGGGCTGCACCAATGCTCGTATGATAACTGTTGTTGTAGGAGAACTCCACCAACGGAAGGTGAGCCTCCCAGTCCTTACCGAAGTCGAGAACGCAAGCTCGGAGCATGTCTTCTAAAGTCTGAATAGTTCGTTCTGTCTGGCCATCAGTCTGCGGGTGATAAGCTGTACTCATATCCAGTCTGGTTCCCAATGCTTCTTGCATAGATTGCCATAGTCGGGAAGTAAATCGAGGATCTCGGTCGGAGATAATGGTCTTAGGCACCCCATGAAGTGCCACAATTCGGTCAATGTACAGCTTCGTTAACTTATCCATATTGTCGTTTTCCCTCATTGGAATAAAGTGTGCAGATTTGGTTAGTCGATCAATGATAACCCAAATCGCATCCGGTCGATTCGATCGATGTGGTAGTCCCGTTACAAAATCCATGGAGATATCCTCCCATTTCCATTCTGGGATCTGTGGTTGCTGCAATAGCCCAGAAGGCTTTTGGTACTCGATCTTAACTCGTGAGCATGTTAGACACTTAGCCACATATCGAGCAATGTCGGCTTTCATGTTCGGCCACCAATACAGGTTTTTCAAATCTTGGTACATTTTATCCGATCCAGGGGGCACCGAATATCTTGATTTTTGAGCCTCGTCCATCACGAGCTCACGGAGATTTCCAAGTAAAGGAACCCAAATTCTGTCATTGTAATACCTGAGTCCGTCGGACTTAATTTCGGAGTTACCATCCACCCCTCGCAGTGCTTCAGCTGCGAAATTTTCCTCTTTTAAAGCTTCTTGTTGGGCATCGCGGATCCGATCCGGCAATCCCGTGTGAATGGTAAGTTGCAGCGCTCGTACTCGTCGAGGCGTTTCGTACTCTTTTCGACTTAATGCATCAGCCACAACATTGGCTTTTCCCGGGTGATATTTGATTGCTAAGTCATAATCATTCAGTAGCTCGACCCACCGTCGTTGTCGCATGTTGAGATCCTTCTGATCAAAGATGTGTTGTAAGCTTTTGTGGTCGGTAAATATTGTGCACTTTGTTCCGTAGAGGTAATGTCTCCAAATCTTGAGTGCATGAACAACGGCTCCCAATTCCAAATCATGCGTTGTATAATTCTTTTCAGTGTCCTTCAGTTGCCTGGACCCATAGGCAATCACTTTGTCCCGTTGCATCAACACGCAACCGAGTCCTTGGATGGATGCATCACAGTAAACTACAAAGTCGTCAACCCCATCGGGTAACGCGAGAATCGGAGCTGAACATAACATATCCTTAAGAGTTTGAAACGCGTGTTCCTCTTTTTCACCCCATCTATATTGCACTCCTTTGTGCGTTAAAGCTGTTAAGGGTTGAGCCAATTGCGAGAAACCCTTAATGAATCTTCGGTAATATCCGGCAAGTCCCAAAAATTGTCGGATTTCGGTTGGCGCTCTAGGGGTAGACCAATTCTTGATAGCTTCCACTTTAGCTGGGTCGACGTGAATTCCTTCCTGATTAACAATGTGTCCAAGAAACTGGACTTCGCAAATCCAAAAATCGCACTTCAAAAACTTAGCATAAAGCTGTTCCTTGCGGAGTAATTCCAAGATAAGTCGCAGGTGTCTCTCGTGTTCTTCCTTTGTCTTGGAGTAGATCAAAATATCGTCAATGAAGACTATCACAAACTGATCGAGGTACGGCTTGCACACTCGATTCATCAAATCCATAAACACAGCAGGTGCATTAGTTAGCCCAAACGGCATAACTAGAAACTCGTAATGACCATACCGAGTTCTGAAAGCAGTCTTGGGGACATCCTCATCACGGACACGAAGTTGGTGATATCCAGACCGTAGATCAATCTTTGAGAAGTAGCTCGAACCTTGTAGTTGGTCGAAGAGATCGTCGATTCGAGGAAGTGGGTACCGATTCTTGATCGTAACCTTGTTAAGCTCTCGGTAGTCAATACACATTCGGAACGTTCCATCTTTCTTCTTAACAAACAAAACCGGTGCTCCCCATGGAGACGAACTTGGACGAATAAACCCTTTGTCGAGTAGCTCTTGAAGTTGTGAGGAGAGTTCGTTGAGTTCACTTACTGCCAAACGGTAAGGTGCGCGTGCAATCGGAGCGGCTCCAGGAGCTAGGTCGATCCCAAACTCGACTTGTCGAAATGGAGGCAAACCAGGCAGATCTTCAGGAAATACATCTTGGAAGTCGCGGACTATCGGGTAGTCGTCGATTCTACGCTCGGAAAGTGTCGTGTCGGTGACGTTTGCAAGGATCGCGAAGTGACCTTTACGAAGGCACTTTTGAGCTTTGAGGAAAGAGATAATACCGGTGACTGCTCCACCTTTTTCACCTTGAACCGTTAACACTTTACCTCCTTCGAGTGGGATACGAACCACTTTTTCTTTACATAAGATTTCAGCTCGATTTTCAGATAACCAATCCATTCCTACTATAACATCAAAACTACCAATCGGGAAAGGCATAAGGTCGATTCCTAATGTATGGCCAGCTAGTTCTAACTTACAGTCCTTAACTATTTGAGTCGTATCATGAAGTTTACCATTCGCTAGTTCTACCACATATTTAGCGTCTAAGGCAATCGGTTTAGCATTAATTAGCTTAGCAAACTTAGTGGAAATAAAACTTCTTTCAGCACCAGAATCAAACAATACAGTAGCAAAGAAACCATTTAGGATGAATTTACCGTTAATCACGTTGGCGTCGTTGCGAGCTTCTCCTTGACCCATGACAAAAGCTCTTCCCCTGCCATTTCCACCATTCCCGTTGTTATTCCCGTTGCCATTTCCTCCGCCATTACCGTTCCCACCATTGTTTCCTTGATTACCATTTCCCTGCCTTCTCAACTGCGGGCAGTCCCTTTTAATGTGGCCTTGAGCACCACATTCAAAACAGCCACGGGCTCCACCATTATTGTTCTGATTGTTTCCTTGCCCGTTACGGTTGTTCCCATAGTTGTTGCCATGATTGTTGTTGTTGTTGTTTTGCCTTTGGCGGTTTTGTTGCTCAGGTAGAGTTGCCCAGCAGTCTTTTGCTTCGTGGCCTTTCTTTCCACACCTTTCACAGCTCAGATTCTTTCTACAAACACCAGCATGATGCTTCCCACACTTGTTACACAAAGGCAGGTTACCCCTGTAGTTACTTTGACCGTTACCACCCTGGCGGTTGTTTCCACTGTTGTTCCCAGACCTCTTACTTTGACCTTGAGAATTATAAGACCTCCCAGTGCTGTTTCCAACACTCTGATTGTTCATTGAGTTTTCAGGAGCTTCATCATCAGCTTTTCTCTTGCCACTAAGGGCAGTCTTCTCCGAGGCTTTTGCAGGAAGTGTACCCTTCTCAACCTCCTGATCAGTAAGTTTGTGAGCCAAACGGATGGCTTGCTGCACGGTTGCGGGGTTGCTGGCAGTCACTAGTCCCTTGATTTGAGGCGCGAGGCCTTCCAGATAACGCTCAATGCGTTTGAACTCAGCATCAACCATTGTGGGGCACAAGACCTCGTACTCATGGTAACGCGCAGTATACTGTTCGATTTCAGACCCAGTCATCTTCAGACTCAGAGAATTCACCCTCTAGCTTCTTCACTTGGTCACGGGGACAGTACTCCTCCATAATCAGCTCCTTAAACGCTTCCCATTGCATGTTATTAGCCGCATCTAACCCAATCATCTGGATTTCGGCATTCCACCAGGAGAGAGCAGCTCCCTCAAAGGTACCAGTAGCATACTTCACTTTGCTCTCAGCAGGGCAGTTGCACATAGAGAAGACCTTTTCAGACTTCTCAATCCACCTGAGGAGTCCTACCGCTCCTTCTTCGCCGGAAAACGTCATTGGCTTGCAGTCCATGAAGGACTTAAACGTGCAGTGATGGTGGTTTCCTGATGCATATAATAGTTCGGGTTTTAAATTTAACAGGTCAAAATATAATTCGCTTTGTGCCTTAACCGGCATAATAATTACCCTGTGCGGCGTATGCAGCTTGGACGGCTGCCACCGCGGCTTGCACGTGTTCGTTAATCATTGCTTGCAGCTGTGCAGGCGTCATGTTAATGTTGCTTCTTCCGTGTCCTCTTCCAGACATCTTGCTGGACAGTTAAAGTAGCCAGTGTTCAGTCACAGTTATACTTTATACATATCCCATAATATGCATAATAACAATTTCCCGTTATCCCACTATTAGTCCAGAAAAATTTTCGTGCAAAATCGAGGCGTCGTCGGAGAACGTCGCAAGTCGTAAGTACTATCGTCGAAAGTCGGCCTTCCCATAAAAGTCACCGTCGGCGTAGTCATCGTAGTAGAAATCAGGACGTAGCGTGTAGCATCGTTTCGTTGTCGCTTTCCCCCGGAATAGTGCGCGTATTAGCGTTCGCATTTCGTATTTGTGTGTGAAAATTTCCTAAGGCTTTCCGTTAGACTACTTAGACACGGTCTATATATATCTACATATATATATACATACGTACGAAGTATTTACTTACACAGCAGAGCGAGTATCCCAGGTTGGCACGTAAAAATTTTGTTTTTGGGAATTCGTTTGTTCGTTTGTAACTAAGGTTTCAAGTTGCAGTTTCCAAATCGTTTTCAAAATTGATTCCAGTTCTCTGCAACTTATGGCTCTGATACCAATCTGTCACACCCCCAATTAACCACTAACGGAGTTTATACCGTTAAGGGGTGCGAGCAAACCAGGACCACAACCATTAGTTACAAATACTAAACGAATCAGAGTTAGTCCAAAGATATATCATAAATAAAGTCTCAAATTACGCAGCGGAAATATATATCGTCTTAGCACTAACCACGTGCTTTACAAATCAGTGTTTTAAATTCCCAATTAAGTTTAACCAAAAATAAAAGTCTTCATGTGCCATGCCAACCCGCTCCGGATACTCCTCAGCGATCTGCAAAAGTTTAAACCACGCAAGTGTCAACCTAACGGTTGGTGAGTTCACAGTGGGCTTGTCACGCAGTGGCCCGGTCTCATAATCATAACGTGTCAACATATACTTATGTGATGTTTATTTGTGGAAAGCAATGCTTTGTAATGTCCAAAATCATAGTAACGTGGTTTAGTAGAATTGATGTCCGTAACATACGTTATCGGGTATGAACTAGTTTTGTATAGTTAAAGTGCTCAACCGATATCGCGGGTAGCTAATCCGTTGTTCCATGCACTAAGGAAGTTTGTACCAAAGCTGACTAATATTGTAGTGGCAGCGCCATCATGTTTTGCGGACCTACGTCATCGCGGATTTGCCTCCCCCGTGTCCTCTCGGGATCACGGTCAGATAGGCTGATATTGTACCTCCGTGCACTCCCCGTGCCACGGGGCGGAGTTTGTCAAACTCCAGTAGATCTACCCAACATCCCCTCGCTTTACAATTAATGGTACAATTTAGTTGAGGACTTTTTCAATTATAAGGCAATCCTTAGAAATCATGTGATATCATGTGGTTAGACTTTAACCTACTCTAGCCATATTAAAACGGTTTACTTTGGGTTCTCATGAATCCCGAAAACATTTTCAGTTTTGTTTAGAAATAGTTGTTTAAGTATTTCACAAGTGTCTCCCATAAAACACTTCCAGTTCATCAAGTGGGTGCCGAGCACTCCTAAGTTTTCAAGTTCATCAGAGAGGTGCATAGCACTCTTAAGGTTGTCAGCATTGTTTTCCATTAAGTTATTCAGTGTGACCCAACCGGGTTCACGGTAATTGGGTTAGTGACACTCACCTTGGGTTGCACTGCTACACTTGCTAAATAGTCCAAGTATTGATTGCTTATCGAAGACCTAAGAACACGTTTAGGTCTTAAGTATTAGTTTTGTGTCTAATCTTTAACTTAACGTCACTATGGCCCATAACATAGCACGTTGGAACTATGACACGACATACCGACACACGACACCGATGGTTGATCATAAACAAGGGTTCACATAATTCAGAAATCAAGGCATGTTTCATTATTGCATAATCATGTAAGTCATGGCATAACATTCAAACAGGTTGCACAAGTTTGGGTTTAGGTCTGGTCACAGTTTCGCTAGTATAGATTCGCTAGGCAGTTTCGCTGTGTGCACGGGCAGCACTTTCGCTAGGCAATACCCGATGACACAGTTTCGCTAGGCTAGTTTCGCCCGAAACTGTTGGCACAGTTTCGCTAGCCTAGTTTCGCCCGAAACTGGTTTGAACTTTCGTTCAGGAAATTTCGCTCGGTAGTTTCGTTCGGACAGGTCTGGTTGGTTTACCCGGCGACACTACAGTTTCGCTGTATAGTGTCGCTGGAAGGAGATATACATAATTTCGCTATATAGTTTCGCCCAGAGAACAGGCTAGTTTCGCTGGTCGCGAAAAACACATAAATCAGCCTAAAAATCAATCTAACAGCTTCCATATTTCATGTAATTCAATATCTAGCATGCATAATCATTTACCAACATCAAACAACAAGTTTTAACACCTTAAACATGGGTTTTCACATTCAAATCACCAAAAACACATTTTAAACCTAAAATGACCTAAATAGCATAAATCTTCATTATGGTTTGATTTCAAACGTAAAGTTACTGACTTTATGATAGATCTAGCATCCCTAAGCAACATATCAGAAGATCAAGTGATTACATGAAGATCTCAAGCATGCTTTTTAAGAAAACACATAGAAATACATAAAGAATGGTTTTGGGACTCACGATTCAATCTAGGGCCTGAATGGATGAGATGAGATGATGGTTCCTTGATGGTTTTCTTGACTGACCAGAAATCTCGAGTGAGCAGATGAGAGTGGTGTGTGTGTTTTGTATGAAATGAGGCAAAAATGAGATCTCTAGGGTTTTATGTTATTATATATCAGGGGCTAGTTTCGCTGGCTAGTTTCGCTGGCCAAGCGAAACTGACTCTGTAAGTCAAAGGTTAAGCTAGCCGGGCGACACTATAGTTTCGCCCGGTAGTTTCGCTGGAACCCAAAAGTGACCAATTTACATTCTAAGCAAGATAAGCACGGTTCATGAATTTCACGCAATTACACAATTAATCAACAAACATGTTGCACATACTTCCTCATAGAGACAATTCAATAAATAAACACATATGGACGGGTTCGGTGATCAACCAAAGGTCGTGGACGTATTCGGCCTAGTTAAGCATTAGTTACTAAGTTAATACTTATAACGTAACTAACGGAGATTGTCTAACGGAAGTAAACCTTGAAATTCTCGGATGTCACATCATCCCCTTGTAATTGGAATTTTCGTCCCGAAAATTATTCTTGCGTTGTAGCGTTCGCAGCCTCGGCTGTCGTCGTTGCTGTATTTGCTGGGGAAAGAAAGCAAAAGTTTTAGGGTCGTCACATCCTCCTCCTGTTACAGGAATTTTGGTCCCCAAAATTAAATCATACCTTGAGTTTCCGTGGACGTTTGCTCGAACAAGTGAGGATACTTTTTCTTCATTTGATCCTCTCGTTCCCAAGTATATTCAGGTCCACGCTTTGAGTTCCATCGAACCTTGACGATCGGAATCTTGCTACGTTTGAGGGCTTTCTCCTCGCGTCCCATGATTTCTACTGGTTGCTCAATGAATCTCAAATGTTCATCAATTTCCAATTCCTCCAAAGGAATTATTTCAGTGTCTTCAGCCAGACATTTCTTTAGATTAGAAACGTGAAACACGTTGTGAACTCCATCGAGTTCGGCAGGGAGTCGTAATCGGTAGGCCACCGGGCCTACTTCCCCAATGATTTCAAATGGACCGATGTAGCGAGGATTTAGCTTTCCACGCTTTCCGAAGCGTATCACTCCTTTCCAGGGAGATACCTTCAATAATACCTTGTCGCCTACCTCGAACTTCAAAGGTTTACGGCGTTTGTCGGCATAGCTCTTTTGTCTGTCTCGTGCTGCGGCTATCCGTTTTCTGATTTGAATAATCCGTTCGGTTGTATCATGAATGAGTTCTGGTCCAGTGAGTCCTTTCTCACCTGTTTCGGCCCAACACACGGGCGATCTACATTTTCTGCCATAAAGCGCTTCAAAAGGTGCTGCACCAATGCTCGTATGATAACTGTTGTTGTAGGAGAACTCCACCAACGGAAGGTGAGCCTCCCAATCCTTACCAAAGTCGAGAACGCAAGCTCGGAGCATGTCTTCCAAAGTCTGAATAGTTCGTTCCGTCTGACCATCGGTCTGCGGGTGATAAGCTGTACTCATATCCAGTCTGGTTCCCAATGCTTCTTGCATAGATTGCCATAGTCGGGAAGTAAATCGAGGATCTCGGTCGGAGATAATGGTCTTAGGCACCCCATGACGTGCCACAATTCGGTCAATGTACAGCTTTGTCAACTTATCCATATTGTCGTTTTCCCTCATTGGAATAAAGTGTGCAGATTTGGTTAGTCGATCAATGATAACCCAAATCGCATCCGGTCGATTCGATCGATGTGGTAGTCCCGTTACAAAATCCATGGAGATATCCTCCCATTTCCATTCTGGGATCTGTGGTTGCTGCAATAGCCCAGAAGGCTTTTGGTACTCGATCTTAACTCGTGAGCATGTTAGACACTTAGCCACATATCGAGCAATGTCGGCTTTCATGTTCGGCCACCAATACAAGTTTTTCAAATCTTGGTACATTTTATCCGATCCAGGGTGCACCGAATATCTTGATTTGTGAGCCTCGTCCATCACGAGCTCACGGAGATTTCCAAGTAAAGGAACCCAAATTCTGTCATTGTAATACCTGAGTCCGTCGGACTTAATTTCGGAGTTACCATCCACCCCTCGCAGTGCTTCAGCTGCGAAAGTTTTCTTCTTTTAAAGCTTCTTGTTGGGCATCGCGGATCCGATCCGGCAATCCCGTGTGAATGGTAAGTTGCAGCGCTCGTACTCGTCGAGGCTTTTCGTACTCTTTTCGACTTAATGCATCAGCCACAACATTGGCTTTTCCCGGGTGATATTTGATTGCTAAGTCATAATCATTCAGTAGCTCGACCCACCGTCGTTGTCGCATGTTGAGATCCTTCTGATCAAAGATGTGTTGTAAGCTTTTGTGGTCGGTAAATATTGTGCACTTTGTTCCGTAGAGGTAATGTCTCCAAATCTTGAGTGCATGAACAACGGCTCCCAATTCCAAATCATGCGTTGTATAATTCTTTTCAGTGTCCTTCAGTTGCCTGGACCCATAGGCAATCACTTTGTCCCGTTGCATCAACACGCAACCGAGTCCTTGGATGGATGCATCACAGTAAACTACAAAGTCGTCAACCCCATCGGGTAACGCGAGAATCGGAGCTGAACATAACATATCCTTAAGAGTTTGAAACGCGTGTTCCTCTTTTTCACCCCATCTATATTGCACTCCTTTGTGCGTTAAAGCTGTTAAGGGTTGAGCCAATTGCGAGAAACCCTTAATGAATCTTCGGTAATATCCGGCAAGTCCCAAAAATTGTCGGATTTCGGTTGGCGCTCTAGGGGTAGACCAATTCTTGATAGCTTCCACTTTAGCTGGGTCGACGTGAATTCCTTCCTGATTAACAATGTGTCCAAGAAACTGGACTTCGCGAATCCAAAAATCGCACTTCGAAAACTTAGCATAAAGCTGTTCCTTGCGGAGTAATTCCAAGATAAGTCGCAGGTGTCTCTCGTGTTCTTCCTTTGTCTTGGAGTAGATCAAAATATCGTCAATGAAGACTATCACAAACTGATCGAGGTACGGCTTGCACACTCGATTCATCAAATCCATAAACACAGCAGGTGCATTAGTTAGCCCAAACGGCATAACTAGAAACTCGTAATGACCATACCGAGTTCTGAAAGCAGTCTTGGGGACATCCTCATCACGGACACGAAGTTGGTGATATCCAGACCGTAGATCAATCTTTGAGAAGTAGCTCGAACCTTGTAGTTGGTCGAAGAGATCGTCGATTCGAGGAAGTGGGTACCGATTCTTGATCGTAACCTTGTTAAGCTCTCGGTAGTCAATACACATTCGGAACGTTCCATCTTTCTTCTTAACAAACAAAACCGGTGCTCCCCATGGAGACGAACTTGGACGAATAAACCCTTTGTCGAGTAGCTCTTGAAGTTGTGAGGAGAGTTCGTTGAGTTCACTTACTGCCAAACGGTAAGGTGCGCGTGCAATCGGAGCGGCTCCAGGAGCTAGGTCGATCCCAAACTCGACTTGTCGAAATGGAGGCAAACCAGGCAGATCTTCAGGAAATACATCTTGGAAGTCGCGGACTATCGGGTAGTCGTCGATTCTACGCTCGGAAAGTGTCGTGTCGGTGACGTTTGCAAGGATCGCGAAGTGACCTTTACGAAGGCACTTTTGAGCTTTGAGGAAAGAGATAATACCGGTGACTGCTCCACCTTTTTCACCTTGAACCGTTAACACTTTACCTCCTTCGAGTGGGATACGAACCACTTTTTCTTTACATAAGATTTCAGCTCGATTTTCAGATAACCAATCCATTCCTACTATAACATCAAAACTACCAATCGGGAAAGGCATAAGGTCGATTCCTAATGTATGGCCAGCTAGTTCTAACTTACAGTCCTTAACTATTTGAGTCGTATCATGAAGTTTACCATTCGCTAGTTCTACCACATATTTAGCGTCTAAGGCAATCGGTTTAGCATTAATTAGCTTAGCAAACTTAGTGGAAATAAAACTTCTTTCAGCACCAGAATCAAACAATACAGTAGCAAAGAAACCATTTAGGATGAATTTACCGTTAATCACGTTGGCGTCGTTGCGAGCTTCTCCTTGACCCATGACAAAAGCTCTTCCCCTGCCATTTCCACCATTCCCGTTGTTATTCCCGTTGCCATTTCCTCCGCCATTACCGTTCCCACCATTGTTTCCTTGATTACCATTTCCCTGCCTTCTCAACTGCGGGCAGTCCCTTTTAATGTGGCCTTGAGCACCACATTCAAAACAGCCACGGGCTCCACCATTATTGTTCTGATTGTTTCCTTGCCCGTTACGGTTGTTCCCATAGTTGTTGCCATGATTGTTGTTGTTGTTGTTTTGCCTTTGGCGGTTTTGTTGCTCAGGTAGAGTTGCCCAGCAGTCTTTTGCTTCGTGGCCTTTCTTTCCACACCTTTCACAGCTCAGATTCTTTCTACAAACACCAGCATGATGCTTCCCACACTTGTTACACAAAGGCAGGTTACCCCTGTAGTTACTTTGACCGTTACCACCCTGGCGGTTGTTTCCACTGTTGTTCCCAGACCTCTTACTTTGACCTTGAGAATTATAAGACCTCCCAGTGCTGTTTCCAACACTCTGATTGTTCATTGAGTTTTCAGGAGCTTCATCATCAGCTTTTCTCTTGCCACTAAGGGCAGTCTTCTCCGAGGCTTTTGCAGGAAGTGTACCCTTCTCAACCTCCTGATCAGTAAGTTTGTGAGCCAAACGGATGGCTTGCTGCACGGTTGCGGGGTTGCTGGCAGTCACTAGTCCCTTGATTTGAGGCGCGAGGCCTTCCAGATAACGCTCAATGCGTTTGAACTCAGCATCAACCATTGTGGGGCACAAGACCTCGTACTCATGGTAACGCGCAGTATACTGTTCGATTTCAGACCCAGTCATTTTCAGATTCAGAGAATTCACCCTCTAACTTCTTCACTTGGTCACGGGGACAGTACTCCTCCATAATCAGTTCCTTAAACGCTTCCCATTGCATGTTATTAGCCGCATCTAACCCAATCATCTGGATTTCGGCATTCCACCAGGAGAGAGCAGCTCCCTCAAAGGTACCAGTAGCATACTTCACTTTGCTCTCAGCAGGGCAGTTGCACATAGAGAAGACCTTTTCAGACTTCTCAATCCACCTGAGGAGTCCTACCGCTCCTTCTTCGCCGGAAAACGTCATTGGCTTGCAGTCCATGAAGGACTTAAACGTGCAGTGATGGTGGTTTCCTGATGCAATAATAGTTCGGGTTTTAAATTTAACAGGTCAAAATATAATTCGCTTTGTGCCTTAACCGGCATAATAATTACCCTGTGCGGCGTATGCAGCTTGGACGGCTGCCACCGCGGCTTGCACGTGTTCGTTAATCATTGCTTGCAGCTGTGCAGGCGTCATGTTAATGTTGCTTCTTCCGTGTCCTCTTCCAGACATCTTGCTGGACAGTTAAAGTAGCCAGTGTTCAGTCACAGTTATACTTTATACATATCCCATAATATGCATAATAACAATTTCCCGTTATCCCACTATTAGTCCAGAAAAATTTTCGTGCAAAAATCGAGGCGTCGTCGGAGAACGTCGACGTAAGTACTATCGTCGAAAGTCGGCCTTCCCATAAAAGTCACCGTCGGCGTAGTCATCGTAGTAGAAATCAGGACGTAGCGTGTAGCATCGTTTCGTTGTCGCTTTCCCCCGGAATAGTGCGCGTATTAGCGTTCGCATTTCGTATTTGTGTGTGAAAATTTCCTAAGGCTTTTCGTTAGACTACTTAGACACGGTCTATATATATCTACATATATATATACATACGTACGAAGTATTTACTTACACAGCAGAGCGAGTATCCCAGGTTGGCACGTAAAAATTTTGTTTTTGGGAATTCGTTTGTTCGTTTGTAACTAAGGTTTCAAGTTGCAGTTTCCAAATCGTTTTCAAAATTGATTCCAGTTCTCTGCAACTTATGGCTCTGATACCAATCTGTCACACCCCCAATTAACCACTAACGGAGTTTATACCGTTAAGGGGTGCGAGCAAACCAGGACCACAACCATTAGTTACAAATACTAAACGAATCAGAGTTAGTCCAAAGATATATCATAAATAAAGTCTCAAATTACGCAGCGGAAATATGTATCGTCTTAGCACTAACCACGTGCTTTACAAATCAGTGTTTTAAATTCCCAATTAAGTTTAACAAAAAATAAAAGTCTTCATGTGCCATGTGTTGATACATGGTTCCTGATCGTCATGTGAAGTATCGAATACAAGACGGAACGTTCAAGTTTAGGTCTGGCCGAACCATGGCCGAACTCCAGGTTCGGAGCCGCCGAGGCTTGGCCGAACCTGAGGTTCGGCCAGTCGTGGTTTCAGCCTATATATATGTTTGTCTTGAATAGATTCAGTAGCTTTTGATGATATACATTCTCTAAGTGTACTCTGTGGTCTCTGTGGTTAATACAAAGTCTGTTTGTATTTACTCTCTGTGTTTCAATTCGTTTTACATTGATTTCATATCGACTAAGTAGAAGATCCACACGCTCAAGCAATTTCAAGTGGTATCAGAGCATTTGGTTTACTCTACTAGTCGGAGATCATTGTTTTTCGAGTTATCGAGTTCAAATTCACGTTTTTGACTCTCAAAACTTGTTTTTCATTCTCATTTCTCGAATTTCTCGTTCAAAACATCATGATTCACGTCAAATATGTCTGTGTTTGCTCATTTTCAGTTGATTGAGTGTTTACAGCTCGAGAGGTGTCAATTTTAGTGAGTTTTTCCAAGTTTTTCCGAAAATTCGCGTTCGGCCGAACTTGAGGTTCGGCGTAACTGCTCCGCACTCCAAGTTCGGAGTACATTCGGTCTAACTGCTCCGAACACAAGGTTCGGAGTACGTTCGGAGGTATTCGGTGAAAGTTCGGAGTTCGATCGGAGGGCTTCGGAGTTAACGAGGTTCGGTGAGAGATCGGAGAGAGTTCGGACTGTGTTTCTGAGTTCGGACCAAGTTCGGAGGAAGCTCGGAGGGTTTACCAGGTTCGGAGGAGGTTCGGAGTGAACAGTAACTTGTGTTTCGAAAATGTCCGATTTTCAAGCATTCGCGGCTATTCAAAACTCAGTTCAAGCAACTATGCAAACGATGATGAACTATGATAATGAAATTGGAACAAGTCAGAAAGTTCCCAAATTGCTAAAGTTGGAAGATTATCATAGTTGGGTTAAACGGTTTGAAGCATATGTCGATACAAATGACATTGATATGTGGTTAGCGTTCACTGAGCAATATGTTTACCCTAAAGATGAAACTGGTGAACCTATACTTCAAAGAAAAATGTCTTCTGAACAAAAGAAAGCTTATCAAGCTGAGAAAAAGGCATATGGTACTTTAACGATGGCTTTGCCTAAAGAATTACTTCATCAATTTGCTGGTAATTACACATCGAAAAGTTTATGGGATGCCTTAGAGAAAAGATGTGAAGGCAATGATCAGTACAAGAAAAGTCGACAAAAGGTTTTGAAGAAAGAGTTTGACAGCTTTAAACATTATCAGAATGAAACGATTCCCAATCTGATTGCAAGATTTGCTCATCTGATGAGTGAAATGCGCTTGGTGAATCTTACTAAAGACGAAGCTGATATGAAAGAGAAGATTTTGGAAGCTTTACCTGAAAAATGGGAGAATTATGTTATGATGATTACTCATGACAAGGATTTTCAAGGATTGTCTTTCAATGATTTAGTTCAAAGAATTCAGGCTAGGGATATGGAGTTGATGGTGAACAAGTCTCTTCCTACACAAATTCAGAATCCTGCAGTGTATCATGGTGAAAATGATTCTACAATGAATGCTGGGAAATCGAATATTCTTAATTCTGCACCCCCGACAGCATTTCTGGCAGGTAAATCTGAATCTTCAAGTTATTCTTCTGCTGGTTGCAATGTTTCTGTTCCAAGTTCTTCAAATCAAACTGCATTATCTGTTCAAACTGTTGATGATTATAATGCATTAATGTCTGCATTGGTATCTTCGTATTTTGGTGTTATCACGGGTGCTGTGAGTAATGCTGAGTTAGCTAACGAAGATTATGATCAGATTGATTATGATCATTTGGAGGAAATGGATCTAAATTGGCAGTATGCAATGCTGGTTCGACGAACGAAGAAATTTTTCAATAGAACTGGGAAGAAAAGACTGAATCAGGAAGGAAAGATTGGTTTGGATAAGTCGAAGGTGAAATGTTACAAATGTTCAAATTATGGTCACTTTGCTAGAGAATGTCCAAGTTCTGCAGATGCTAAGTTGAAGACTGGTCAACATGCACATTTAGTTTATCATTCTCCAAATAATGCTGAGAGGGTTGAGATTAAATCTGCTAATGTTGTTCATGATTGGACCAATACATTTTCACATTCAAGTGAGTTTGCATGGAATGCAGATACTGAAGCTAAAAGGAATAATTCTAAACCTGCAATTGCTTTGACTGTTCGTCATATTGATGATGATAGCATCTTAACTGATTCTGATTCTTATTCAAGTGTATCTCTGGTTCAAGAAGAATTGCCTAGAGTGTCTGAGAGTTCAACGGTTGAAGAGGCTGAATGTCTTAAATGTAAGAAATTTCTTCAGGTGATTGCTAGTTTTGAACAAAGTCATCAAATTTCGACTGAAGAAATCGTGGTGTTAAAGCAAGAGTTAGAAGATTTTCAGAAGAAGTATTATGAGTTGGTTCATGTTCATGAAAATGTTTTAAAAGAGAAAGTAGCATTAACTGAAGAATGTGAGAAAGCAAAGGCTGAAGCTTTAGATGCAGCTCAAGATTTTGAGAATCTGTTTGAGAAAAGTTATCCAGTACAGAAAAAGTATGAAGAAGCAACTGCTCTTATTGCTACAACTGCTGTTACTGTTGAAAAGCTTCAGAACAAAATTTCTATGCTTCAAGATGAGAATACTCTCTATCGTGATAAGAATGAAGTTTTGACAAAGGATGTTGAGATTTACAAGAAAAAGAGAGAAAGTGTTCTTGAAGAGTTATTTGCTGAATGTGAGATCCGAAAGTTACAAACTTATGAATATGATGATCTCAATGCAAAGTTCATCAAGTCACAAAAAGAAGTGTTTGATGCTCAACAAAAGATCAATGATTTAAAACTGGAGATTTTGGAGTTGAAGCGGCAAGTGAAGAATTGCAATTTATCACCCACAATGCTAAATTTCCTATACAAGCAGGATCAGAGTTCAGATAGTTCTCAGAAGGCTGATGTTCACTTGGTTCCTCAACCAGTGGATTTAACTGAAGTTACTGCTGCTCAGATTGATCCAAAAGATGACTTGCATGATTATTCCAAGTTTGCTACTCCACCCAAGAAGAATAAATCTAAGTCCACAAAGAAGGAAAAGCCTTTGGGTGAAGCTCCAAAATTTGTGTCAAAGTCTGTTTTGTTGGAGAATGAGAAGGTTTTTGCTAAGGTTGCATCAAGTTCTTCATCTGCAACTGAAGAAGACAAAGTGTTGGTTGAAAAGAACAAGTTAAAGGACATTAAAGCCAAATTCACAAGTGCAGCTAAGGCGAGAGACGCTTCGGGTTCTTCTTCAAGTACTTCAAAGGTTTCAGGCTCCAAACACAAAGGTGTGGGGTTTGTTATGAAGGAAGCATTTATTCCCACAAAGAAACCGGTGAAAATTGCCAAGGCTCCTAAAGTCAAGAATGCAAAGAAATCACCATCTCAGAAGGAATTCACTTCTTATTCTGGAAGATCGTCATCTTCAAGGAGTCCATCTCCTAGGTATGATTCTTCTGATGATTTCTTTGATAATTTTGATTCTGAGCATTCATCAGGTTTTTCAAAATCACAACAATTTTCAAATGTGTTTAGAGAACGACTTTGTTATGTATGTCGTCAGCCTGGACATCTAGCTGTTGATTGTCCGACGACTGCATATATCCACAACACTGCTAAATATGTGGATAACAAAGGCCAAATTTTTGATGAACCATGGTCCTCAAAGATAAACTCTACTCGTAAATCGTCTTGGTCTAACCCAAGTACGTCGGTTGAATCTGATTCAGGTTCTGATCAAAAATTTAAACTTTTACAAATTTGGAAACCAAAAGTTGTTTCCAAGGCCAACAATGACTTTGTGGAAGACACCGGGCGACCCGACGATGTTACATCGGGTCGATCCCAGAGCGACTAATGATTTATTTGGTGTCAACAGGTGTTTCAGGAAGACCTTTCAGTGATTGAAAAATTACTGCTTGTGAAATATCTGTTTTATTTACTTGAATTTCAAAATTCAATTTTGTTTTCAACAAAAGCTAAACTGAAAGTATTCGTGTTGGTTGATCAATTTTTCTTGGTTTTTCACTTCGTCTCATTTTGAGGGGGAGTTTTGTTTTTGCAAAAATACCAAAAATAGTGTGTTGTTTTTCAAATCGTAAAAATGAAAATCTATAAATAGAGTTGTCATTTTTAGGGGGAGAAATTTGAAAAATGACAAAAACATTGAAAAACGAGAAATTGTATCCGACATGATTGGGAAATGATGGTACATTGGCTGACAATGTCTGACTCATGGATAAAGTAAGTGAAAAAGCCATAAGACCATTTGATCGATGTGTAAGGTAGGCTCGGCATTAAATCAGAAAGTATACAGATGTGATAAACACATTAAATACTAATGCTTGACCTAGTGGACAACATCTTGATGCATATCTCATGATATATCAAGAAAAGATATGTGAAAAATAAAATGAGAAGTCACTGTGTATACATGTGTTCATTTTGCAAAGATTTAAACTTGTTTGATTTTCTTTATTTTGTCAAACGATCGGACTTTCTCTGCGTGTCGAAAGACCGACCTGATCGTTGTTCGTTTGACGTTCTGCTTTATTTTCTTTGGTGTTTCGTATAACTCATCGGACTTTCTCTGCGTGTACGGAAGTACCGACCTGATTGTTGTTGAGTTATACAATTTCAACTTGTTTTATTTTCTTATTTTGTTAAATCCGAGGCCTTATCTGCGTATCGAAAGATCGACCTTAAGGTAGACGATTTAACGTTCTTATTTCTTTTTGCATGGAACACAGTTGACAATATCATGAATACAATCATTGTGTGATTAAAGTCACAAATGAAATCACAAAATGTGATAAGCAAAGCATATCTGAGTATGTCTGATAGTGTGGGGTACACTGGTCAATGCAAATCTAATAAATACCTTAACATATCCAGATGTTATGAGTATGATTGTGCCAGAGTTTAACATTTGGACAAAGTATATCTGCAATCGGCATGGCTTATGTGCTACAATAATTGAAATTGAAGTGTAGTTCAGCATGTTATGACCAATATGATCCCAAGTCGTGATCTTTCTCACAAAAGACAAAAATAGTGTCTGATTCTGTAATGCATTTACTGTTCTTATCAGAAAATACCAAAAAGATTTTAGGTGTGTTTTGATATAAAGTTTCTAAAAGTCAAAAAGATTTTGTTTCTGATTTGTTTTCGATTGATCAACACGGAATACAACATCATTTTCAAAATCAATGATATCTTGGAGTCTCAAAGAGACGTTTTGCACCAAGATTATTTATGTTGGCAGGTTTCTAAGTGGAAAGAGAACATCACAACTTCAAGTCTTCTGAAGATTGTTGATAAAGAGACTACACACGTTGCAATATCAAGTATTCAAGATCGAACTCATCGTCTAGATCGAGGAAGAGTTTGATTGAAGATACAAGATACAAGTTTTGAGAAGAGGGATGATACTGCACATGCCGAGGGGGAGTTTGTTGATACATGGTTCCTGATCGTCATGTGAAGTATCGAATACAAGACGGAACGTTCAAGTTTAGGTCTGGCCGAACCATGGCCGAACTCCAGGTTCGGAGCCGCCGAGGCTTGGCCGAACCTGAGGTTCGGCCAGTCGTGGTTTCAGCCTATATATATGTTTGTCTTGTATAGATTCAGTAGCTTTTGATGATCATACATTCTCTAAGTGTACTCTGTGGTCTCTGTGGTTAATACAAAGCCTGTTTGTATTTACTCTCTGTGTTTCAATTCGTTTTACATTGATTTCATATCGACTAAGTAGAAGATCCACACGCTCAAGCAATTTCACCATGCCAACCCGCTCCGGATACTCCTCAGCGATCTGCAAAAGTTTAAACCACGCAAGTGTCAACCTAACGGTTGGTGAGTTCACAGTGGGCTTGTCACGCAGTGGCCCGGTCTCATAATCATAACGTGTCAACATATACTTATGTGATGTTTATTTGTGGAAAGCAATGCTTTGTAATGTCCAAAATCATAGTAACGTGGTTTAGTAGAATTGATGTCCGTAACATACGTTATCGAGTATGAACTAGTTTTGTATAGTTAAAGTGCTCAACCGATATCGCGGGTAGCTAATCCGTTGTTCCATGCACTAAGGAAGTTTGTACCAAAGCTGACTAATATTGTAGTGGCAGCGCCATCATGTTTTGCGGACCTACGTCATCGCGGATTTGCCTCCCCCGTGTCCTCTCGGGATCACGGTCAGATAGGCTGATATTGTACCTCCGTGCACTCCCCGTACCACGGGGCGGAGTTTGTCAAACTCCAGTAGATCTACCCAACATCCCCTCGCTTTACAATTAATGGTACAATTTAGTTGAGGACTTTTTCAATTATAAGGCAATCCTTAGAAATCATGTGATATCATGTGGTTAGACTTTAACCTACTCTAGCCATATTAAAACGGTTTACTTTGGGTTCTCATGAATCCCGAAAACATTTTCAGTTTTGTTTAGAAATAGTTGTTTAAGTATTTCACAAGTGTCTCCCATAAAACACTTCCAGTTCATCAAGTGGGTGCCGAGCACTCCTAAGTTTTCAAGTTCATTAGAGAGGTGCATAGCACTCTTAAGGTTGTTAGTATTGTTTTCCATTAAGTTATTCAGTGTGACCCAACCGGGTTCACGGTAATTGGGTTAGTGACACTCACCTTTGGTTGCACTGCTACACTTGCTAAATAGTCCAAGTATTGATTGCTTATCGAAGACCTAAGAACAAATTTAGGTCTTAAGTATTAGTTTTGTGTCTAATCTTTAACTCACGTCACTATGGCCCATAACATAGCACGTTGGAACTATGACTCGACATACCGACACACGACACCGATGGTTGATCATAACAAGGGTTCATATAATTCAGAAATCAAGGCATGTTTCATTATTGCATAATCATGTAAGTCATGGCATAACATTCAAACAGGTTGCACAAGTTTGGGTTTAGGTCTGGTCACAGTTTCGCTAGTATAGATTCGCTAGGCAGTTTCGCTGTGTGCACGGGCAGCACTTTCGCTAGGCAATACCTGATGACACAGTTTCGCTAGGCTAGTTTCGCCCGAAACTGTTGGCACAGTTTCGCTAGCCTAGTTTCGCCCGAAACTGGTTTGAACTTTCGTTCAGGAAATTTCGCTCGGTAGTTTCGTTCGGACAGGTCTGGCTGGTTTACCCGGCGACACTATAGTTTCGCTGTATAGTGTCGCTGGAAGGAGATATACATAGTTTCGCTATATAGTTTCGCCCAGAGAACAGGCTAGTTTCGCTGGTCGCGAAAAACACATAAATCAGCCTAAAAATCAATCTAACAGCTTCCATATTTCATGTAATTCAATATCTAGCATTCATAATCATTTACCAACATCAAACAACAAGTTTTAACACCTTAAACATGGGTTTTCACATTCAAATCACCAAAAACACATTTTAAACCTAAAATGACCTAAATAGCATAAATCTTCATTATGGTTTGATTTCAAACGTAAAGTTACTGACTTTATGATAGATCTAGCATTCCTAAGCAACATATCAAAAGATCAAGTGATTACATGAAGATCTAAGCATGCTTTTTAAGAAAACACATAGAAATACATAAAGAATGGTTTTGGGACTCACGATTCAATCTAGGGCCTGAATGGATGAGATGAGATGATGGTTCCTTGATGGTTTTCTCGACTGACCAGAAATCTCGAGTGAGCAGATGAGAGTGGTGTGTGTGTTTTGTATGAAATGAGGCAAAAATGAGATCTCTAGGGTTTTATGTTATTATATATCAGGGGCTAGTTTCGCTGGCTAGTTTCGCTGGCCAAGCGAAACTGACTCTGTAAGTCAAAGGTTAAGCTAGCCGGGCGACACTATAGTTTCGCCCGGTAGTTTCGCTGGAACCCAAAAGTGACCAATTTACATTCTAAGCAAGATAAGCACGGTTCATGAATTTCACGCAATTACACAATTAATCAACAAACATGTTGCACATACTTCCTCATAGAGACAATTCAATAAATAAACACATATGGACGGGTTCGGTGATCAACCAAAGGTCGTGGACGTATTCGGCCTAGTTAAGCATTAGTTACTAAGTTAATACTTATAACGTAACTAACGGAGATTGTCTAACGGAAGTTAACCTTGAAATTCTCGAATGTCACATCAGTGGTCGATAGCTAACGTATGTGTGACGTCAATAAACGAGAACCCCAATAGATAAAATGGAATAAACCATCACCAATAAATATTTTCCGCAGTTCCGTTCGTGGCGTTATCACGTAATCGATGAGAAACTGATAGGAAAATACCCGCATTTAACGAATAATACTAAAAAATTGATTTGTTATTAAAAATCCCTCAAAGAAAATCCATAATCCTTAAAAAAATCTGCCAATCTGATTTTTCCTTCACAAGACCACAATCCGTGTACTTAGCCTTAGACCAATCAGATAGAGGCTTGAAATCTGATCCAACGGTGGAGATCAATTGAATCTAATGGTTAGAAAGGCCCAATCCGAGTGAACGGCGGCTGACCAATGAGAGACAAACACAGACGTGATCCAACGGACAGATTAGAAAGTATCTGATGGCGGTGGAGGCTGATCCGTGTGCTAGGGGTCCTAACTAATCAGAGGCAGACAACAAAATATTCTTTAAAGGTTGTCTTTTCTTGAGGCGGGACCCACGAGAGTTTCTTCATGTCAAACAACGAAAAATGCTCAATGGTTCTTTAGAAGATGGGACCCACGCGCGATTCCCTTGCCCAATCATAGCTCAACAGCGATGGAGCCTTCAACGGATACCTTGACACAGCTGGGACCCACTGCCACTTTCTCTCCAATCAAATTTCAACAACCAATTGGTTAACTTGCAGAATTGACAAAGGAGAGAGAAAGGGAATTCCCTTCTGACCAATGGACGCGCGACACGTCATCAGCGTCTTCCCCAAGTTGTCTTTAACCTCTCGGAACCCTAATCTGCCGAAAATCCACGCCGGAAGTACGAACCACCACCGGAAAAATGTATATTGCCCATAACTTGCCCAAAACTCAACCAAAATTCACGAATTTTATATGCCTGGGCTCGTAGCGTCGTCCTCCATGCATCTATATGAACATAATTCACCGAAAATGACTTGAACGAAAACCCAGAAAACAAGTTCGCTAAGAAACTTCAAGTCCTCTAAGCTCAAACTCAGAAGTCCGCTAAGGCTGACCAAGTACGCTAAGACAATCTGAAGTTAGATAAGCAGAAGTTCGCTAGGCTTGAAGTTCGCTAAGCAGAAAACAAGTCCGCTAAGGCAATCTTCAAAGCTTCAAGAACACTTGAATAAATGTGGAAAACTTGATGAACACGAAGAACACATACTAGAACAGCCTTCTTGATGATCTCGTAACAACCCAAAAATGTAAGGAAATCATAGATTGATGACGGAAACATGTATTCTTACCATTCAAGAAACTATTCTGGCCACAAACAGCTTCCAAACAGCAGCAAACATGGATCGAATCAGCCCTTAAAAACCCTAAATTCTGGAAAATATGAAGAACACCAAGAACACACATAGTAGTGTGTTTTTTTCCAAAATTTTCAAATCTGATGCGAATTAGGTGACACCGATGCTTCCAATGGATCCGGAACCTGTTTTCCATCAAGATTAATGCTTCGTTTCATCCAAATCCGACCACTAAAACACCAAAAACGCAGAATCAAAGCTCCATAATCTTCAAAAACCCCCAAAACGGGAAAAATACCCAAGTTATGAAAAACAACTCCTGATCTCCATTTTTCTCACAGATATGAAGAAGTAGAACATAAAATAACATCTAAATGAACTCCATGAACACGAATCTAACATCAAACAACATCAGATCTGTCCAGAATCCATCCAAAATGAAGAAAAAATAGAAAAAGTCTCCAAAGTGAGTTTTCAAATTTTCACTCTATTCAAGCTCAAAATGAAGATTCGAGTGATCAGATTCATCGTGAGAAGAAATATGATCGGTTACCTTGCTCTGATACCATTTGTAAGGACCGATTTCACATCAAGAATCCCGATCGTGAGCAAGAATGAAGATCGGATGCGGAGATGGGATGATGAGAATATAGAATAATCAACAAGATATGATGATCAAGTCGAATGATTTCATATAACCAAATGATTACATGAACAAGAAATCACAACAATCATCATAACCCTCATGAATCTTCCATTGTCATCTTGGGTTGAGCTCAAACCCAAGATGTGACTCTCTCTCTAGAAGTGATAGCTCACATCACTCAAGATCATCATCCTCTAATGGAGCACATGCACCTCTATTTATAGGAGAGCCCATGTGCTCACTAGCCCACTAACTAGCAAACACAAATAAATGAGCTAAATACAAATAAAATCAAATAACATAAATATTAATTAAATCAAAGTTGATTTAATTAATACGAAGCTTGACTCGCTCGAACCGATCTTCCGTTGACTTTTACGTTGACCGTTGACCCGAACGGTTGACTTTTCCAAAAAACGATATTCGGTCCAATCTCGCAAGCCTCGATCATCACAACCCGTGTCTCTGAATCATTTCATGATGGATTCTTCAGTCGAATGCTTCGGTAAACATATTTGATGACGTCAGTCACATAGATTTTTGTTCCAATAGATACTAGATTTATCAGGCGAGTGGTGATAAAGAGAGTGATATTCAATAGGGGTGCCTATGGAAAATATTTCCTACATATCATCTTTCAGATGTTGACAAGCATCGTTTGATTCCTATCATGTGCTCAGGCCAAGGTTGTGCATGTAGGACCGAATTAGTGAAAACATCTTTCACATATCTTAAGATGATTTTAGAATTCGTCAAGCTTAGGTATTCTTTATTACGATCAGACTTAGAATTGTGATCCTATTTGTAAAGCTGGTTCTTTGACTTTATTTTGAAATGTTCTTGTACAATTCAAGAATTTTCATTGATGCTTATAGGCATAAGCATATTACTATGATTACCGTCATAGTTATGAAGTAACTTTTATGATTCTTGTTATATGGTCCTTTCAGGCTTACCAACATAAGAGTGTCTAAGCTTAGGAAGAACATATAACAGTTCACTCGAATGAGTGAAGGATTTAGTTGTGAGTTCGTGAAAGCATGAAACATAACAGGAAACTTAATCCTATGGCGGATCATAGGATCCAGTAGGGTCGTATCCTTTTATGCATGTCATGCTTACACAAATAAGTCACAAATAAGAATCATTAGAACTAGGTAACTTTCATAAAGAAACTTCAACTTATGTTATTAGTCTTATACAAAGTCAGTGAAAAGCAAAGTATTAATCCTAGACGAGCTAGGTCAAAACAACCATTTGTTTTAAATACTATCAAGGAGTGAAAGACATGATTGAAAGAAAATGGCCTTAAAAAGGGTAATTCGAATCATGTGTCCCTCGATTAAACTTTTCTTATTTTCACGTTTCTGTAAGGCATTCTAGATGTCATACACGCATGTGTTGGAGGAAACCCGTGAAAATCTAATAACATTAGTTTGAATACCCGACGGAGAACTCTAACCGTTCTCCATCTTCTTTGAGCTTAACAGGGTAATGTATAGTACCCGATTTGTTGTACATAGAGCACTGGTGCTTGTCATGATGAGGCAGCAATGGTTGCACAAATATTTTGCCATTGGTGTTGGTGCCAAATGTTCATGGCAATATCAACAGCCCTTTATTGCCCTTGGAGTCAATACTCCTTTCTTGGTGCGTCGCTCCTTAACACGGTAGCAATAACCTATGACATGTGAAGTGTTAATTGAGCATAATGCTATCAACTGGTTGAACTTTTCACTACAGCACATAGTCTATACTGGTTGTTATGGAAGTGAAAAGGTATAAGCCCAAATACTCATGGGGTAACCTAGTTGAATCAGGTGATACTGGTACCCTTTCATCTTAAGACATGACCCTATGGAGAAGAGCCTTGCATGGAGCTCTCCTCCATCTTGCAATAAAACATGTAATTAAGCTTGTTTGTTATGTCTTTGATCCTCAAGTCTTGCATGCTTTTGCTGAAGATCAGGAAATATGCGAGCCTGCATAATACTTTTTACCTTAGAGGTGTCAGTGTTATGTTAATCAATCCTAGCGTGTTGTATTCTTATGAAGGAACACAACTACGGAAATTAGGCTCTTCAAGACATAGAGTTTATGAAAGATTGTCAGAACATTTTCTGAGTTTGTTTCAACAAGATGAAAGTTGATGTTATTTGATTTGTCATACTCAAGGACTGATTAAAGGGAGAATGAGATTCGTTTTCATTAAGTCGTTATGAAAAGCAAAGCAAAATATATTAGTATTTTTCATGTAACATATTTTCTTATTATAACTTGGTAAGATTTATTTTATAAGAAAATTGAGAATTCGATTAGACAAGTTTACTTGAGACTGCCAAATGAGCCTCAGGAGCAATTTGCGTAACCAAACCGAAAGCGGGTGTTAATTGCGAAATCACAGTCACAAGTCTCGGTTATGAGGCCACCAAATACAGACGAGTGTATTTTGCGATACATTTAGCCTCATCCATGCCCACCTTAATCGTACACATTTATAGTGCGGTGTTGAACGATACTCCAACACTACAAACATGTACAAGTAAAGCAATAATAATCCCAAATGGTCAATGTGACAGACACGGTGTTGAACGATACTCCAATGTCTCCACCTTGGAAGGTATCCTAAACACCAAGTGTGGTGTTGAACGATACTCCAACACTGATGCGTCGGTAAATACGTTCCAAGTTTGACTTGATTTTGGACGGCATGAACTATCAAATTATTATAACCAGATAGTATTATTAAAAATTTTATTTTAATTGATATCGTTTGACAGAAACTAGAACCCTATCTTCACTCGGGACATTCATTTTAAATAACTTATTATGCAAAATTAGAACTAGGTTGTGGCGAGTTATGTAACCAGTCAAAATTTAATAAATGACTTATTAACTTTGATTGAGTTTTAGATTCGAATATTCCAAAAACTCATTAAGGTGGTTACATTAAAATTTAGGTCAAGTTGTAATACTTTTAGAACGTGTAACATATTGATTGTATTATCAGTTTTAAAACCATTTTAAAAGGATTTCGGTGTTCAGTTGGTGTGTAATACCACTATTAAACCAAGCAACCAAAACAAGCAAAACGAATATGTATTTGGCCATTAGGGTTTTGGTCTTGCTAGAGCCTTTTAGCGAGACCAAATGGGTCACGGGACAAAAGTGCAAAACAAACCACAAGGCAGGCATCTTCATGTAGCTTTGTGTGTTCTGTAAGCTCCCACTGACCTCAGGACGCCTCCTGACATCGATTGGATCTTCGGGTCTTCTTGATAACAACTTGTGCCAAAGTAGAAGATTTCATAAAAGGAAACACCTAATTACAATTTTGAACCCAAAAACATGTGGGCCAACCCAAAGCCTAAACTATTATAATAATGGGCCAAAAACATGGGCCAAACCATAACAGAAAAGAAATCATGCAACAGTCAAAACAGGGGTCTGCCCGAATACATATAAAATACAATAAAAACAAATTGCAATTTAATTGGTCAAAATAAAGTTGACCGAAATTCAATCTAATTATGCAACACAAATAAAATTCGATTCGCAACTTTCGGACGTTTAACAATGTAACACCTGGTTAATTCCGGTAAAACGGAGGGAAATTTTTCCGATTAATGAACTAGATTGTTGAGCCCAGTTAGGCCCGTTAGGCCCATTTAGAGATTTGCGGCCCAACAATGGCCCATCTCAAATACCCAATGTCCGGATAAGTTGTGAGAAGTATTTTGGGTGATTGTTATGTTATTGGAAATGTTGTGGAACGATAAAAGCTGAATTCGATGTAAACCGGCTAAGTTCGTTGCTTAATCGGTAAACTTGTCGAATAACCGGACATTCAAGTGAATGTGTTTGTTCGAGTGATTATGATAATGGTTATATTAACATGGACGTTAATAATTGTCAGAAAGTCTATTCTGATGGATACACGTGGGTTGTGCGAACGGGAACGGCAAACGACACTTAACGCGCGTAAGTCACCGGCGGTGACAGATCGGTCACTGAGGCCGGATCAAAGTATCTGGAAGTGACAGAAACTTTATCATTGATGTTTTGATCGTTAGAAAGGAACCGTAGGAAACGATATGAGAAACGATGAAATTGGTAAACCGTTCGGTTACGCGAGAATAACCGAATTTGATAGTTTAATTGTTTAAGATGTATTTAACGACCCTGTGGAGTTATATACATTTTTATAAGTGTTTACTGAGAATTCCATTCGTGAAATATGTTCGGTTCGCGAAACAGAGGTAAACGGTCTACGAGTCGTATACGCGCTTTATATCGCGAATTTTAACCGAATATTCACCAGATTGTATTTAATCTGACGTATTAAGCATTCCAAGAATGTTTACAAGGCTTTCATAATATGTCAGTCATGTCGGGATTATCGTGATATATTTTTGAGGCGTTTACAATTTAACATTTCTGAAAAACGCGGATATAACTGATCGTTCGATTGTGGACCACTCAAATTAAATCCACATATAAAAACCCTTATCCTTTCTTTTCTTTCATTTAAACCAAAACAAGAAACACACGTATTGTGTTTGTGTGTGTCTCGAGAGAGAGTTCAGAGACAAGGGCTGGAGCCCGGTTTTCCGGCGACTGAATCCGGCCGGACCACGGCGGCGCTCCGGCGGAGTTGTGGCGACCGAGCCCGTTTTCGACTCCCTTCCTCCTCTTTTCTTCTGCTAAGCCCGACTCCAAGGTCCACGAGTTATTTTCTGGTCCCGATCGGCGACGGAAGTAGCGGTAGTGAAAACACGTAGAGCATCGGATCTAGTGATATGTACACCGAAATCGGACCGAAAGTAAATCCGAACACGAAGAACACAGACAAGTAAATAACACTCGTTTATAGCTCAAATCGATCAATGTTTACATGATTGGACTTGTTTATAGCATCTAAACATGATTCTAGACTCATAGCTCTCAAAGAAACGAAATCGAAAACTCCTCCCTCTAGAATTGAATCTCCGAGAAAACGGTTATGGAGGCTTATCTTCTTGTCCGAACTCCAAATTTGATATATATATATATATATATATATATATATATATATATATATATATATATGGACACTTTAGAGAGTGTCGAACTCTCAATTCGGTGGCAGTTCGTGACTGCCGAACTTTAAGTTCGTTTGTCACTTCATCGAAGGCTGCAGCTTCACTTCGTTTCCATTCTATCAATTTGTTGATATCATATATATGTGTATGAGATATCTCATATACACATTCCAAAACCCTCAACTATCTATATTTACAATATCTACCCTAGAACATATAGACTAACCCTACTAACCAAACAACTAACGACATTAACAAAAACACATCACACGTCACACAATTTATGCACTAACAGGCAGCCGCTGTCAGCGGCTAGGGTTCCGCCGCTAAGGCGGCGGCGGCACATCACCCAAGCGCTCCGCGACCCTGCGATGGCGACCTTCTCTCTCTCTCCTGTCCGTTTCTAGCCCCGATCGACGAAATAAGTGGCAGCAGCCGCGGAAGCTGCTAGGGCTCCGCCAAGCGGCGGCGGCGGCGGCGCCTCCCCCTACGTTCTCAGGCGACGGCAACCAATGTAAGGTCCGATTTTTGTACCACTTTTCATCTCAGCTCGTTTTTTCCTCCATTTGAACTCTGATCTATGGTTGCATGTTGCGCATTCAACTAGATTAGTGTGTTTTGGTGATGGCTCATGACTGTGATGGAACCCCTATGGCAGCCATGGCCTCCGGCCACCGAAAAATGGTCTTAGATGATGATGATTAGGTGGTTTTTGGCTAAAAAAATGCTTTAGGAGTGTTTTCAAATGGATTTCGGGAAGAAACGAGTCAACTCAGTGGTGAGTCAACTGAGTCGACTCAGTTAACGGTTCTAGTCAATGGGTTTGACTGGTCAAACGAGGTCAAATTCAGAAACCGACCTCATATTCTTAATCGTGGCAAAAAATTGTGTGGAAAGTACTACCTACTCGTTTGGATCGGAGATTGTTGCGTTTTACGGTTTACCAGGTCCGGGTTCGCAAACCGACCGGAAGGTATAATAACCATGTTCGTTACTTGGTTAGCATTCTAGTAATATTGGATACCCGTCATGTGAGGAACGTCTTGTAGATATGAAAGTATTATAATTAAAGTGTTAGTGATAACGAAAATACAAGTATATAAAGTTATGGGTTTCATTTAAGGTTAAGGCAAATCATAATTTTATGACTAATGAAGATTATCGTTTCATGTAATAAAAACTATGGTTTTTATGATAAAAGAATCGTTGAGGCTACGTAAATAAAATGTATGATTCATGTTGGTAAAAATCTACGATTTTATCTAAATTGGAAATGGATGAACATATATCATTTTATGTACACTATGTAAGGTCTTATAAAACCTAAAACCAAATGGAAATGAGAGATTTCATTAATATATAGGAAAAATGGATTTTAATAATACAAGTTTTACCTTGTTGGCGGATAATAATACGAGTTTTAAAATTTCCTCACAATAATACGAGTTTTGTGGGTATTGGATTCTAATGATACACCGTTAATTTTTTACTAACAGTGTTAGTCTGTTGCCTACGTGGCACCTGACGTGGACTATTTTCCTCCTACGTGGCACCTAACATGGCACCTGCCACGTAGGCAACATACTAACACCGTTAGTAAAAATCTAACGGTGTATCATTTGAATCCAATACCCCAAAACTCGTATTATTGTGAGGAAATTTCAAAACTCGTATTATTATCCGCCAACAAGGTAAAACTTGTATTATTAAAATCCATTTTTCCTAATATATATTATATCCGGTTTGGAAAATCTATCAAAGTTATGATTTTATGTTGAGCAAACGTATGATTTTATGTAATAAATGTTATCATTTTATGTAAAGGAAGTTATGATTTTATGTAAATAAGATTATGAATTTATGTGAATAAAAGCTATGGTTTTACCTTTGCATAAGTTATAACATCATGAGAAACAAAATTAAATAAGTATCTAAGTTATGACTTCGGGGAATATTCTAATGATAATACATATAACCGTTCGAGATCCGAGAGATTCGTTAGATTAGATAATATGTCATCAAGTCACACGGTCGTGTTTCCACTGAGGGCAATACCATCGTGTCCGACAGGAACTGTCTATTTAGAAAATAGGCAGATAAATGCGATTGTATCCGGGTTAAGCCGTATGACTGTATTGGGACATTCGGTCGTATCGGGACTTCAACCTACGTACGCATCGTATATTTTGGGCGCGGAGCACAACCGAGCCTAACTAGTATTATTATTGTGTTAAATTAAAGGTACCTATGTTTGTTTAGGTCATCAGAGTCTCCGAGCTTGATGAATTGTCGAGCAATTGCCTAACCTTCCATTTGCATGCTGGATTGACTGTGGGTTGTAGTTCCCCCTATTTTACTTATCATGTTTTTGGGGTGCATATGAACCGTGTCGAAACATTGTTTTTGTGTTCAATACTGTGTTGTGTTATATATCGTGACTTGAGGTGCCGGCGGAATCCCACCGCGTTTATGTTTCGGTACCTGCGGTGTTACCGCGTTTGGGAAGCGTAGGGTCAATTTGGGGCGTTCTTGTTTTGTTCTTGGAATTGAGGAGCAAGGCCACGAGGCATATGTATATCCTCACAACTGTGTAGGTAGATCAAGGTGTCGCATGCCCGTTGTTTTGGGCCCCTTTTGGTTACTTGTGTTGGTTGAACGAGTGATGTCGTATATGTTTGAAACATGAGGAGGGGCTCGGGAAAGTCGCTCTGAGTTTCCTCCGATTGCTGGTTTGACCCTAATGGTATTTATCACAGGCACTGTGTACTGGAAATGTTTTTAGACTGCTTTGGAGTCAACTGCTACGACTCACCAACAACGTTTATTGTTGATGTGTTTTTGGTTCATATGCAGGTAAGTCACTATTGGGTTGATCTAAAGGATAGGCGGAGATGGGCTAGACTTGATGTGTGCAAGACCTAGTAGTTGGGGTAGCCTAGTTCGCGTTCTACGGTGTTGTACCAGTCTTTGAGAACCTGGGCCCAATGAAACGCAGAGAATACAATAATGCACCAATGAGATTGAATATAAGTAACCCCCTCATAGGTGGTTGACGCTTGGGTATGTCCCGTCGTTTCAATATTTGGACTGGTCAGCTCGTTCTAAGATAAGGTATCTGTTTGCTTTCGCGTGTTCTGATACGGACAGCCAGTATCACGCCCTCCCCGTGGTGGCCGCCGCGGCGGGGGTTGTGACATAACCCCAGTTTGCGAATCCACCGATTTAAAATCAACCGGTTCCGATTTGCGCGTGGTAATCAAGGCTCTGATACCACTGTTGGGATTTCGACAGTGGTATTCGGGTCGCCCGATGACTTTTTTAAAATTTTATGTGACCGTCAGATTAATATTTTATAAAATAGTTTACTGAATTAATATATAATTAATTCTAAAATGCAGCGGAATAATTAAATAAATAAATATATATATATATACATATAACAAATTATATATATATTAAAACTATTTAATCATTTAACAGTCAAATACCAGTACGCAATAGGATCAGATTACCGAACACGCAA
Organism: Deinandra increscens subsp. villosa; assembly: GCA_039602395.1. Classification (NCBI taxonomy): domain Eukaryota; kingdom Viridiplantae; phylum Streptophyta; class Magnoliopsida; order Asterales; family Asteraceae; genus Deinandra; species Deinandra increscens. Next base: position 60,668,169 of record JBCNJP010000007.1, on the reverse strand, counting down.
ACACATAAATAAATAAATAATCTAAACTAAAAGTGAGTTTAGATATACCTTGGTGGTGTTGAACAAACGTTCAAGACACCGAGTTTCAACGAACGAAGCGCTAGGTTGAAACGGAACGAACCACTTTCAAGCTCCAACGGTCATCGCGTATCGCGATGATTCTCGTGGCTCGGTGTTACGTACTGCTACGGGACGACCTTTACGACTCGTGGTCATTACGCATCGCGAGAATACATCTTAACTGCGTCTCGCGAGACTACGAGATCAATTAAATTCAGATCTGATTGCAACCGGAGATGGCGCACGGCGAAAGGTGTCGGGCTCGCGTCAACAGACGACGGTCATGCGGCGTCAGGCGAGCGGTGGTAGTGGCAGTGGGTGATGGCGGCGACAGGGACGCGACGAGCGGCGGCGGCGCAATGAGTTCCACGGTGGTGATCGGCAGATTTGCGGCGAAGATTGACGGCGAACCGAGGAGCGGATCAGAGCGTACGAGGCGGTGATCTCTAGTCCATAAGGAGGTCTACGGGCGTTGACTAATGGAAGACCCTGACTAGTAATGACCACCAAGATATGGTGGTTCGAAGATGGCCACCAGAGAAGAGTTGTGGCGGCGATTTGCGCGGAATGAAAACCCGCATAAGGTTTCGATCGAGGGGCGGAGAAAAGGAGACGAATCTCCTTCTCTCTTTTTTTTCTACTTCCATTGTGAATCAAAAGGTAATTAGGGTTTAATCCCCTAATCATCTAATCTATATTAGATAATCCGGCCTTTTAGAATTTTAAGCCCATCTCGTATGCGAGCCGACGAGCCAACATTAATAAAAATTTCATTAACGAATAACTCGATCGTGAATTTAAATAAAACCACTTTTATTTAAATATCATTCACCCATTATTATTAAGCTCGTTAATAATAATAATATTGATAAATATTAATTATTTATAACTAGTATAAATAATATATATAATCAAACGTTACCATTTCTTTTACCGGTTAACCATTTAAGCAGGTTTAGAGTTCATTGCACCCGATGTAACTCTTACGGGTCGTAAGCGGGTCGGGTTTAAGATTTGTCGGGTCAGGACATACAATAACTAACAGCAAATTCAACTTGCTTTTATTTATATATAGAATATTCACAATACCCCCCCCCCCCCACTTTTCAATCCTTCTTATTTTTCCTGCCAAGTCAGCGCCACGTCGCCATCCCACACTCTCCACACCTTTTAAGTTTAATACCCCCCCCCCCTCCCCACACAGTCTTTCACCCGTCGTTTATCTTTTAATATTACTTTGTTCAATTTAAATAAATTTAAAAAGTAAAGAAAAACTAATTTCAAACTAAATTTAAACTAAAAAATACATTCCATAAAAAAATACATTTCATAAAATAAAATAACATTACATATCCTAGAATAAAAATGAAAAATTACGCCTCCTAAAATTACAATAAATTAAATTAGATTAATCCTTATATGTTGCTAAAAGTCTTGCTCGTATTTTTTGAGCAATCGTTTTCCCCTCCTCATCCAAGTCGTGGACCGGTTCAGTAACCGCCTCTAGATCTGACACATTTTTTCTCACTCTTTTCGCGCCTCTTCTCTTGCCCTACGCTCGTCTTCTTTTGCCTTGCGATCCTCGAAACATCTATGTAATTGAAGCTTTTCGAATTGGATCACGTTGAACTTATCGAACCTCTCCGCCAAGCCACCACTTTAAGAAGATTCGCCTTGTTGGGCCAATCTTTTCCCTTTTGTTTCCTGACGGGTCTTTGCATCTCGGGCAGGCTATCACGCGATATCTCCTCTACTTCATCCAAGTCGACGTCGCTGAGATTGAATTGGATAGCTCGTGCGTCTGAAGCACTCATGCTATAGTTGTTGGACTCAGAAATTTTGGTTTTTCTAAAGGTCTGGGGTTGAGGTTCGGTCCCCGCTCGCCATTTAGGAGGTAAGTGAGCAACATGCCAACACTCAAGTTTGTCAAAAAAAAACAAAAAACACCCTTATTTTCCAATCTATAACGTTGTTGTGCCAACTTCAAAATGAGAACCAATTTTCCAATCTATAACGTTGACATGTGGCACTCTCTTTCCAATAAAAAAAAAGAGAGTGCCACATGTCATTAATCCATAGCACCTGTTTTTTCATCAAGCCACTAGGATGTGGTTATTTGGTTAATCCTCTAAGAAAGGGTTAATAATTGTTCCCTTCCCTATATATATATACAAGCTTTACAATTAGCGCGTTGCCGCTAGAAGCCCGTGTCGTCATGCAGTGATATCCAACGCGTAATAAACCGTGTGTTGCCGCTACAGGTCTCTTTGGTCGGTTAATAACATTTTCTTGTTGACATGTATTATGGGTGAGCTTAGCAAATGTGTCATAGAGTGTAAAGGAAAACGGTAATATACTTCTGCTAATTAGTACCAACAAATATAAATACACAACAACATAAGATATATATTGTTTATAGTTTTAGTCATCCCATACCACATATATATTTAATAAGAAATCAACAACAAAATTCTTTTAATATGAACATCAAAGAAAGAAAAACAGCTAAAGACCTAAAATTCAACAGGATGAAAATAATTGGCAAACTTACAGAGGTCGAACTAAAATGGGTCAAAATAAACTTATTAAGACACAAACCTGTGTACATTGTAAATGGTAAATAATTGGCACCATTTTCTGGTACTTGATTCCTTGGTAAAAAAATATGACAATAAGTTTGACTTGGATAGAAGATGACACTTGTAAGTGGTTTTTCAACACCCCTGTTACATATTCATGTCCAATTTTTTTTACAACCAAATGGAAGCCATGTGGGGAACACAAATAATCACAAAACATTAAACAGAAACATCCAGTTTCATCAAATCGGTGAATGGAAAAGCATATTTAATTGGCATTGTATCCATGCCAAAAATCATCAGAGAATGCACGGAGAACTTTGAAAGTGTAGTAACAAAACTGTGAAACATAATACTCTCAATATGCATACACTTACCATATTAATTAGTTTAGTGATTTGTCTGTATCCTTGCTTCTTCAAGTCCTGGGAATATCCTTTGAAGTAGTACAAAAAATTTGCAACTGCAAAATACAAACAATTTATATTCAGAAGACTATTATCCACGGTATACATATAATTACACATCTTATTTTAACTTAAATGCTCATTATAGTCTACATAGACTATTTTTCCTCATATCACTTGAGATTTATAATAAAAAGATATATGTATATATATTGGCAATACAACAATCACAATAAAAGTGCAGAATTTGAAAATCTTACTTGTGTGAATGCAAAGCTACCACCATGGAAAAGAACTATAACCGGCACAAATTCGGATTTTGATACAGGTCTCTCAAGCTGAGTGAAACTTATGGATAAAGATACTTCACCACCTTCACCTTCGGTTGCAGCCGCTCTATAGATTCTAGACAGAAGGTTAATTGACCAGTCGATCACAATATCAAAGAAGAAAACTCTGTCGACAGGGTATGTGAAACATTAAATATGTAATATAAAAAGAACGAAATCCCCAATCACTCGTTGAATGTTTTCGTTCGTAGTCTCCATATGCATTTTGAAGGCTTAATTAGGAGAAAACAACCATCAAAGACACAATCATCAAAGTCACCACAAATGCATATCCAGCCTTGGGATGGCATTACTTACCTTGAATTCTAGTTTCAAAACTGAAGTCTACATTTGCAATTGAAAACCCAAATTTGGGAAAATGGATAATTATAACACAAAATATTTCACTTTTAGTTGGCAACATAAGTTAACTTCAAGTGTTAGTTCAATATCTTGTTTTGGTTATATAATTGTATATAGATGTGTGTATCTCTATGTCCCATGTACATAATTGTATGTCTAACTGTTTATGTACTCCGATGTATTCATATGTGTAGATATGTACATATATGCGTATACAAATTATAGACATAGCCACAAACATACTCTTTCCTTTTATATCTTATTCATGGCATATCTTATTGATGGTAAAGTAGAAATGCATTAAAACAGTTGCATTTGTGAAGCTAGCAAAGAGCCAAACCTGTGGTCTCGGTATCTTGGGTAGTGCCATCCACCATAGAGGAATTGCAATAATTATTCCCAAGAACATAAGTGTTTCTATAGTCCATTTTATTATCAGTATGTGTATCAGTCTTATCAGAATATACACGCCGTATTTGACCCAAATCTTCATTGATATTTAAAGATCTGCCCTGAAATCTTGAGTTGGTGCTGCTAGCAAACTAAATCAATTCAATGACTTTTATGTGCTACCCTTTCATTATAAAGTGATTATAAAATTTTCCATTTATTATCGTATATATTTTTCAGTTCACATTTATATTATCAATCAGTTTCTATGTATCATCTTAATTTATCAAATATATAAAAACATATTTAATATATATACATCACAGTATGTCTATGTGAATGACTTTAGCACATGAATCAGATTAGATATAACCAAAGTAACAACAAAGCTAAAAATGGTTATATTTGCAGAGGTACAATTTGACTCCTAACGGTGTAATTAGGATGTTCTTCTTCATCTATTGATGTCGTTCCCTTTTGAAGCAGTTTATTACTCTACCCTCACAATGAAAAGCCATACCCTTTTCGACCCGGTTAAACCATTTAGAACATTGTAGGTGGTAATGACAATTTCAATAAAAATTACACAGTGAGACTCCCTTTCAAGTTTCAACCTATAACAATCAATTCATGTTCAAGAACCTTATAAACTAAGCAATATACATAAATACATACCATCACAGAGGATAGCAGAGGAAAAAAGAATATACATACCTGCAACCTAACAACAGAGAAAAATCAACACATCAAAGAAACACCTGATCATACAGACCATGTAAAGTGAAGCTCAAACCTGGAAGTGTAGAAAAAGCAGCAAAATCATACCTCGTGGTTGTCTCTTGTGAGATTGTGAGTTGATCTTGCAACATTTTCACCATATCACCACACATATTCATTAGCTCCTCTTGGAATTGATAAGTTGCATCTAGACGATATATATATGGATGGGAGCAAAACCGAAAACAATTATCTATAACAATAATATGAAGAGAAAAGGTTAACAAACCAAATCATACAGCAAGAGAAAATAAAACGAAAAAAATCACTGAAGAATTCTAATTAGAACCATTCAATTTCCAAATTAGGGTTTTTATAAGAAAAGAAAGGCGAAACAAACCTGCAAAGATTCGCTTTACTCGTTCTTGAATGAGGTTGTCTTGTAAAGATCCGTTCATGTACATCACTTGAATCGATCGAAGGTTCTTTATCACCAAAAGGATTTAATCGATTTTGAGGTTTTGGAACCGCAACCATGAAGAAAACCCCTGAACTGAAATCCTCCGGCTGTGGGTTTCTTCAAAATACAACCGATGAAAATGCAATGCAGGCAATGAGGCAGGCTTGCGAAGATAAGGAGACCACCACATACCGCTACAGTGGAGAAGAAGACTTTTGGCCGTCCTTGTGACACTGTGGCTAGTGGGAGAGCTATGTTTGCTGTCTTTCAGAAACTATTTTGAGGAGAGCAGTTGAGCTGCTCGTGTAAAGGGAGACGTACCAAAATAAAAGGTCACATGCAATAAAGGGTGGTAACCTGGGCAGCAAGAGTTGTACAAACGTATAATATGCATTAAGGGTGGTAACTTGGGCAGCAGAAGTTGTACAATAGTTGTTAAATGTTATATAGGGTAATATATATATATATATATATATATATATATATATATATATATATATAGGGTAAGGTTCATGTGAAAACAACTTTTATTGCGAAAACACGAAAACAAATATTAAAACCTCTATAACTTTTTCATACGTTAATATTTTTTAAAACAAATTGCACCAAAATCCTTAAAATTATGTTATCTTTAGTTCTGGAAAAAATTAGAAAAAAATCAAGTTTTTTTTTTTAAATTATTATTGCACAGGTGCAATAATTTTTTTTATTATTACTGCACATATGCAATAATAATTAAAACCTTTATAACTTTTTCATATTTTAATTTTTTTTATAAAAAGTTGCACCATAAATCTTATAATTCTGTTACCTATAATTCTGGAGAAAATAAAAAAAAATTCAACATTTTTTTTATTTTTTTATTATTGCACATGTGCAATAATAAATTATTATTGCACATATGCAATAATATTAAAACCTCTATAACTTTTTCATACGTTAATATTTTTCATAAAAAATTACACCATAAATCTTATAATTCTGTTATCTTTAATTCTGAAAAATGTTCAAAAAATTAACGTTCTTTTTGTTAATATTGCACATGTGTAATATAATTAATACGTATTATTGCACACGTGCAATAATAAAAAAATCACGAAATTTTAAATGTTAAATTTTTTCTCCTAGAATTAAATGTGACATAATTTTAAGACTTTTGGTGCAAATTTTTTAAAAAAATGTTAACGTATGAGGGAGTTATAGAGGTTTTAATATTTGTTTTCGTGTTTTCGCAATAACATCTTGTTTTTATTTGATCCTTCCCCTATATATATATATATATATATATATATATATATATATATATATATATATATATATATAGGGTAAGGATCATGTGAAAACAACTTTTATTGCGAAAACACGAAAACAAATATTAAAACCTTTATAACTTTTTCATACGTTAATATTTTTTAAAAAATTTTGCACCAAAATCATTAAAATTATGTTAACTTTATTTCTGGAAAAAAATTTAAAAAAAAATCAAAATTTTTTTAAAAATTATTATTGCACAGGTGCAATAATTTTTTTATTATTATTATTGCACATATGCAATAATATTAAAACCTTTATAACTTTTTCATATGTTAAAATTTTTTATAAAAAATTGCACTATAAATCTTATAATTCTTTTATCTTTAATTCTGGAGAAAATTAAAAAAAATTCTATGTTTTTAAAAAAAAATTATAATTGCACATGTGCAATAAAAAATTATTATTGCACATGTGCAATAATATTAAACCTCTATAATTTTTTCATACGTTAATATTTTTGATAAAAAATTATACCATAGATCTTATAATTCTGTTATCTTTAATTGTTGAAAAAATTTAAAAAAAAATTATGTTTTTTTGTTAATATTGCACATGTGTAATATAATTAATACGTATTATTGCACATGTGCAATAATAAAAAAATCACGAAATTTTATATGTTTAATTTTTTTTCCCAGAATTAAAGGTGACATAATTTTAAGACTTTTGGTGCAAATTTTTTAAAAAATTATTAACGTATGAGGAAATTATAGAGGTTTTAATATTTGTTTTCGTGTTTTCGCAATAACATCTTGTTTTTATTTGATCATTCCCCTATATATATATATATATATATATATATATATATATATATATATAGGTTCAAATGAGAACCAATTTGTTTTGAGAACAATTCTGGGCCACTAATTTTCAGGGGGAGCCACTCAAATTCATGGGGGGGGGGGGGATTTCCTTATATATAGCCAGTGGCTCAGAATGGTTCTTAAAAGTTATCAAAACCATTTGGTTCTTAAATGATCCTCCCTATATATATATATATATATATATATATATATATATATATATATATATATAAACCCTATATATATATATATCTAAACCTATATATATATATATATATATATAGGGTTAGGTTCAAATGAGAACTTTTTGTTTTGAGATCTTTTGAGTATTAAATCTCAACCACAAATTTCAGGGGGGACCACTACAATTCATGGGAGGGGGGTACATGTAAATAATTTGTGGCTCAAATTAGTTCTTTTTAGTTCTCAAATCAAACTGGTTCTCAAATGATCCTCCCCCTATATATATATATATATATATATATATATATATATATATATATATATATATATATATATACTAGGGGTATACCCGCGCGTTGGGGCGATGGCAGTTTATAAGGCGTTATTCGTCATTTGTTTGCTTGTTATGACGGCACGACAATTTACATTATGGTATTCGTTTTTAGCGCAATGTGGTCCAATGTCAATTTATAATGCGGTATATGCGTGTTCATTGACCGAAAAGTACGCGTTTGTATTGTACAAGTTGCAAATTGGTGCGCGTTGTACGAGGGGTCTCGTCAGTGTCTGTTGTTGGGTCATTTGCTTTGTTTGTTATCTTCCTATGCGCGAGGCCCCGTTTATGTTTGTCGATGAGTTGTTTCATTTCTGCTTGCTTATTAGTACTTTGAGCTAATGAGCCGATGTCCGAACCTTTTTACATTTTTTAGGGGTTTTCATGGTCCAGGTGGTCCTATTTTGACAATTTGTATGAACCAAACTGCACTTTACGGTTTGGAAAATTCCAAAACCAAACCGGCCGGATTGGTTTGGTTTAGCCGGATCGGTTCAACCGGTTTTTCCGGTTTGGTTTAAAGGTTTTTCACATTTTGAGTTTGTAGGTCCAGAAAATCTCTCAAAACACGATATTAATATCAGAAACGAGTGCGGAATCCTCGTTTATGATTGATTCAGGATAGAGAAGAGAAGAAACAGGAAGAATACGATGATTAAACAATAACAAACTTGATCTTTGCACACAAGAAAACTTGTCGGGTACAAAACTTGTAATCGTAAACTCACTCCTCTCGGGTTTACGATCGTAATCACTTTGGATCGTAAACACCTTGGGCTGCCCTCTCTAAATCGTAAACAGCAACCCTTTTACAATGGAGAACCACATGGGTTTATATAGTATCCCTAATGGACCTTAAACCCTAATAGTAAACCCAATAGTAAACCCAATAGTAAACCCCAACCAAACTAGTCTACTAATCTAAATAAACCCTCTAAGCCCACCCCAACTTATTTAATATTACAAGCCTCATAATCTAGCCTCTACAATCTTCCCCTAGGCTTGTGATATTAAATGTATTCGATCTTTGAACTTCTTCTTCTTGAATGGCTGGCAAAGATGTTGATGAAGATTCTTTCCGCAGAAATCTTCAATGGGTTTCTTGACGGGCACTTGGGACTTTCTCTTGATCAGCATCAGCTCGAACTTCTTTAAATGAACAATCAATGAAATGGAGGACTCTCATTGACTTGCTTCTCTTGAAAGAACAGGTTCTTGCTAAATCTTCGGTAACTGTCTTGAATCTTCAAAAATTGGAGGGTTGAAATTTCGAAAACCCCTAACTTTGAAGAATTTGATTGTTGAACTTGGATCTTCATGATCTCTGACTGCTCTTTGCATCACTTTCTTCAACGAGACTTGAAGTCTTCTGCTTCCCCTAAGCTTGTGAGCATTTTCTTTGAAAAACTTTTGAAGCTTTTGGATACTTGTAAAGATACCAACAACTTCCCCTGAACAGTTGCTTTTCAGATGGAAGTCTTGTCCGGTTGGTTCTTTAACTTGAGCAGCAGCAACATCTTTCTATCATCAACCTGTCTGACACACATTTTGTCACACCCCCAAATAACCACTAAAGGAGTTTATACCGTTAAGGGGTGCGCCCAGACCAGGACCACAACCATTAGTTACAAATACTAAACAAATCAGAGTAAAGTCCAAAACATTCATTTCAAAACAGTTTCAAAGGTTATGCAGCGGAATAAGAACATAAATATCTTAGCACTAACCACGTGCTTTACAAATCAGTGTATTAAATTCTCAATTTAGTTTAATTAAAATAAGAGTCTTCATGTGCCATGCCAACCCGCTCCGGATACTCCTTAGCGATCTGCAAAAGTTTAAACCACGCAAGTGTCAACCTAACGGTTGGTGAGTTCACAGTGGGCTTGTCACGCAGTGGCCCGGTCTAATAATCATAATCGTGTCACATATACTTATGTAATATTTGTTTGTGAAAAGCAATGCTTTGTGATATTCAAAATCGTAGTATTGTGGTTTAGTAAAGGTATTGTCCGTAACCTACGTTATCGGGTATGTACTAGTTTTGTATAGTTAAAGTGCTCAACCGATATCGCGGGTAGCTAATCCGTTGTTTCCATGCACTAAGGAAGTTTGTACCAAAGCTGACCATAAATTATTGTAGTGGCCGTGCCATCAGTACTGCGGACCTACGTCATCGCGGTTTTGCCTCCCCCGTGTCCTCTCGGGATCACGGTCAGATAGGCTGATATTGTACCTCCGTGCACTCCCCGTGCCACGGGGCGGAGTTTATCAAACTCCAGTAGATCTACCCAACATCCCCTCGCTTTACAATTAATGATACAATTTAGTTGAGGACTTTTAAGTTTCAAGGCATCCTTAGAAATCATATGATATCATGTGGTTTAGACTTTAACCTACGCTAGTCATATTAAAAAGGTTTACCGGATTCTCATGAATCTCAAAAATGTTTTCGGTTTCGTTTCAGAAGTAGTTGTTTAAGTAATTTACAAGTGCTTCCCATAAAGCACTTCAAGTTCGTCAAGTGGGTGCCGAGCACTCCAAGTTTTCAGGTTCATCAGGGAGGTGCATAGCACTCATAAGGTTGTCAGCATTGTTTTTCATTTAGTTATTCGTTGTGACCCAAATGGGTTCACGGTAATCGGGTTAGTGACACTCACCTTGGGTTGCACTACTACACTTGTTAATAATCCAAGTATGCTTAATGAAGACCTATGAACACGTTTAGGTCTTAAGTATTAGTTTTGTGTCTAATCTTTACTTAACGTCACTATGGCCCATAACATAGCACGTTGAAACTATGACTCGACATAACGACACACGACACCGATGGTTGATCATAAACAAGGGTTCATATACATCAGAAATCAAAGCATGTATCATCATGGCATAATCATGTAAGTCATGGCATAACATTCAAGCAAATTGCACAAGTTTGGATTTTGGTCTCAGTTTCGCTAGCAGTTTCGCTAGACAGTTTCGCTGTGTGCACGGGCAGCACTTTCGCTAGACATTACCCGCTGACACAGTTTCGCTAGGCTAGTTTCGCTCGAAACTGTTGGCACAGTTTCGCTAGCCTAGTTTCGCCCGAAACTGGTTTGAACTTTCGTTCAGGGAATTTCGCTCGGTAGATTCGCTCGAGCTGGTCTGGTCGGTTTACCCGGCGACACTGCAGTTTCGCTGCATAGTGTCGCTGGTTGAAGATTCACATAATTTCGCTGGACAATTTCGCCCAGAGAACAGTACAGTTTCGCTGGTCGCGAAAAACATACGGATCAGCCTAAAAATCAACCTAACAGCTTCCATACTTCGTGCAATTCATTGTTTAGCATACATAGGCATTTACCAACATCAAACAACAAGTTTTAACACCTTATTCATGCATATTCATCATCAAATCACCAAAATACATTCAAAACCCTAAAATGACCTAAATAGCATAAATCTTTATCATGGATCAGTTTCACACGTAAAGTTATCAACTTTATGGTAGATCTAGCATTCCTAAGCATTCCTACAGAAGATCTAATGATAACACAGAGATTTAGGCATGCTTTATGAAGAAACACATAGAAAAGCATAAAAATGGTGGTTTTGGGACTCACGGTTGATCTAGGATCGATGGATGATCTTCACAACTCGAGGTGATGGCTGATTCTTGATGGTTCTTGGTTGGAATCAGCTGGTCCAGAAGTTTCAGGAGAGTGTGTGTGTTTTTGTGTGAAATGAGGCAAATAGGTGAGCTAGGGTTTATTAAGAATATTTATATCAGAGGCTAGTTTCGCTGGCAGTTTCGCTGGCCTGTCGAAACTGGCTCTGATCACGAGTGAGCCAATAGACTGCCGGGCGACACTATAGTTTCGCCCGGTAGTTTCGCTGGTTACCCAAAAGTGGTCAATTTCACATTCTAAGCAAGATAAACACGATTCATAAATTCACAATACTAACTCATGTATTTAAATCACATTGCACATAATGACAACAACAAATGAACACATAGCACATATGGACGGGTTCGGTGATCAACCAAAGGACGTGGGCGTATTCGGCCTAGTTAAGCATTAGTTACTAAGTTAACACTTATAACGTAACTAACGGAATTGTCTAAAGGAAGTAAACCTTGAAATTCTCGGATGTCACATCATCCCCTTGTAATTGGAATTTTCGTCCCGAAAATTATTCTTGCGTCGTAGCGTTTGCAGCCTCGGCTGTCGTCGTTGCTGTATTTGCTGGGGAAAGAAAGCAAAAGTTTTAGGGTTGCCACATCCTCCTCCTGTTAAAGGAATTTTGGTCCCCAAAATTAAATCATACCTTGAGTTTCTGTGGACGTTTGCTCAAACAGGTGAGGATACTTCTTCTTCATCTGATCCTCTCGTTCCCAAGTATATTCTGGTCCACGTCTTGAGTTCCATCGAACTTTGACGATTGGAATCTTGCTACGTTTGAGGGCTTTCTCCTCGCGTCCCATGATTTCTACTGGTTGCTCAATAAATCTCAAATGTTCATCAATTTCCAATTCCTCCAAAGGAATTATTTCAGTGTCTTCAGCCAGATAATTCTTTAGGTTGGAGACGTGAAACACGTTGTGAACTCCATCGAGCTCTTCAGGGAGTTGTAATCGGTAGGCCACCGGGCCTACTTCCCCAATGATTTCAAAAGGACTGATGTAGCGAGGATTTAACTTTCCACGCTTTCCGAAGCGTATCACACCTTTCCAGGGAGATACCTTTAATAACACTTTGTCGCCTACCTTGTACTTCAAAGGTTTACGGCGTTTATCGGCATAGCTCTTTTGTTTGTCGCGTGCTGCGGCTATCCGCTTTCTGATCTGAATAATCCGTTCAGTTGTATCATGAATAAGCTCTGGTCCGGTGAGTCCCTTCTCACCCGTTTCGGCCCAACACACGGGCGATCTACATTTTCCGCCATAAAGAGCTTCAAAAGGTGCAGCACCGATGCTCGAATGATAACTGTTGTTGTAGGAGAACTCCACCAACGGAAGGTGAGCTTCCCAGTCTTTACCGAAGTCGAGAACGCAAGCTCGGAGCATGTCTTCTAAAGTCTGAATAGTTCGCTCCGTCTGACCATCGGTCTGCGGGTGATAAGCTGTACTCATATCCAGTCTGGTTCCCAATGCTTCTTGCATAGATTGCCATAGTCGGGAAGTGAATCGGGGATCTCTGTCAGAGATAATAGTCTTTGGCACTCCATGACGTGCCACAATTCGGTCAATGTACAGCTTCGTTAACTTATCCATATTATCAGTTTCTTTCATTGGAATGAAGTGTGCAGATTTGGTTAATCGATCGATGATAACCCAAATCGCATCCGGTCGATTTGATCGATGAGGTAATCCCGTTACAAAATCCATTGAGATATCCTCCCATTTCCATTCTGGGATCTTTGGTTGCTGTAATAGCCCAGAAGGCTTTTGGTATTCAATCTTCACTCTTGAGCATGTTAAACACTTAGCCACATATCGCGCGATGTCGGCTTTCATATTCGGCCACCAATACAAACCCTTCAAATCTTGGTACATTTTATCCGATCCAGGGTGCACCGAATACCTTGACTTGTGAGCTTCGTCCATCACGAGCTCACGAAGATTTCCAAGTAAGGGAACCCAAATTCTATCATTATAATACCTGAGTCCGTCGGATCTAATTTCAGAGTTACCATCTACCCCTCGCAGTGCTTCAGCTGCGAAGTTTTCTTCTTTTAGAGCTTCTTGTTGGGCATCGCGGATCCAATCCGGCAATCCCGTGTGGATGGTAAGTTGCAGCGCTCGTACTCGTCGAGGCTTTTCATACTCCTTCCGACTTAATGCATCAGCCACAACATTGGCTTTTCCTAGGTGATATTTGATTGCTAAGTCATAATCATTCAATAGCTCGACCCACCTTCGTTGTCGCATGTTGAGATCCTTCTGATTAAAGATGTGTTGTAAGCTCTTGTGGTCGGTAAATATTGTGCACTTTGTTCCGTAGAGGTAATGTCTCCAAATCTTGAGTGCATGAATAACGGCTCCCAATTCCAAATCATGCGTTGTATAATTCTTTTCAGTATCCTTCAGTTGCCTGGACCCATAGGCAATCACCTTATCCCGTTGCATCAACACGCAACCGAGTCCTTGGATGGATGCATCACAGTAGACTACAAAGTCGTCAATCCCATCGGGTAACGCGAGAATTGGAGCTAAACATAACATATCTTTAAGAGTTTGAAATGCGCGTTCTTCTTTTTCACCCCATCTATATTGCACTCCTTTGTGCGTTAAAGCTGTTAAGGGTTGAGCCAATTGTGAGAAACCCTTAATGAACCTTCGGTAATATCCGGCAAGTCCCAAAAATTGTCGGATTTCGGTTGATGGCTTCCACTTTAGCTGGGTCGACATGAATTCCATTTTGATCAACAATGTGTCCAAGAAACTGGACTTCGCGAATCCAAAAATCGCACTTTGAAAACTTGGCGTAAAGCTGTTCCTTGCGGAGCAATTCCAAAATAAGTCGCAGGTGCTCCTCGTGTTCCTCCTTTGTCTTGGAGTAGATCAAAATATCATCAATGAAAACTATCACAAACTTATCGAGGTACGGTTTGCACACTCGATTCATCAGATCCATAAATACGGCCGGTGCATTGGTTAGCCCAAACGGCATAACCAGGAATTCGTAGTGACCATACCGAGTTCTGAAAGCAGTCTTGGGGACGTCCTCATCTCGAACGCGAAGCTGGTGATATCCAGACCGTAGATCAATCTTTGAGAAGTAACTTGAACCTTGTAGCTGATCGAAGAGATCGTCGATTCGAGGAAGTGGATACCGATTCTTGATCGTAACTTTGTTAAGCTCTCGGTAGTCAATACACATTCGGAACGTTCCATCCTTCTTCTTAACGAACAATACCGGAGCTCCCCACGGAGACAAACTGGGACGGATAAATCCTTTGTCAAGTAGCTCTTGAAGTTGTGAGGAGAGTTCGTTGAGTTCACTTACCGCCAAACGGTAAGGTGCGCGTGCAATCGGAGCGGCTCCAGGAGCTAATTCGATCCCAAACTCAACTTGTCGAAATGGAGGCAGACCAGGCAGATCTTCAGGAAATACATCTTGGAAGTCGCGGACTATCGGGTAATCGTCGATTTTACGCTCGGGTAGTGTCGAATCGGTGACGTTGGCAAGAATCGCGAAGTGACCTTTACGAAGGCACTTTTGAGCTTTGAGGAAAGAAATAATACCGGTGACTGCTCCACCTTTTTCACCTTGAACTGTTAACACTTCACCTCCTTCGAGTGGGATACGAACCACTTTTTCTTTACATAAGATTTCAGCTCGATTCTCAGATAACCAATCCATTCCTACTATAACATCAAAACTACCAATCGGGAAAGGCATAAGGTCGATTCCTAATGTATGGCCAGCTAGTTCTAACTTACAGTCCTTAACTATCTGAGTCGTATCATGAAGTTTACCATTTGCTAGCTCTACCACATACTTAGCGTCTAAGGCAATTGGTTTAGCATTTATTAGTCTAGCAAACTTAGTGGAAATAAAACTTCTTTCAGCACCAGAATCAAATAACACAGTAGCAAAGAAACCATTCAATATAAATTTACCATTAATCACGTTGGCGTCGTTGCGAGCCTCTCCTTGACCCATGACGAAAGCTCGACCCCTACCATTCCCACCATTACCATTGCCATTCCCATTGCCATTACCATTCCCACCGTTGTTTCCTTGGTTACCGTTACCCTGTCTTCTCAGCTGAGGGCAGTCCCTCTTAATGTGGCCTTGAGCACCACATTCAAAACAGCCACGGGCTCCACCATTATTGTTCTGATTATTTCCTTGCCCGTTACGGTTGTTCCCATGATTGTTGCCATGATTGTTGTTGTTTTGCCTTTGGCGGTTTTGTTGCTCAGGTAGAGTTGCCCAACAGTCTTTTGCTTCGTGGCCTTTCTTTCCACACCTTTCACAGCTCAGGTTCTTTCTACAAACACCAGCATGATGTTTCCCACACTTGTTGCACAGAGGCAGGTTACCCCTGTAGTTGCTATGCCCATTACCGCCCTGGCGGTAGTTACCACTGGTGTTCCCAGACCTCTTACTTTGACCTTGGGAGTTATAAGACCTCCCAGTGCTGTTTCCAACACTCTGATTGTTCAGTGAGTTTTCAGGAGCTTCATCATCAGCTTTTCTCTTGCCACTAAGGGCAGTCTTCTCAGTGGCCTTTGCAGGAAGTGTACCCTTCTCAACCTCCTGATCGGTAAGTTTGTGAGCCAGACGGATGGCTTGCTGCACGGTTGCGGGGTTGCTGGCAGTCACTAGTCCCTTGATTTGAGACGCGAGGCCTTCCAGGTAACGCTCGATGCGTTTGAACTCAGCATCCACCATTATGGGGCATAGTACCGCGTACTCATGGTAACGCGCAGTATACTGTTCGATTTCAGACCCAGTCATCTTCAGATTCAAGAATTCGCCCTCTAACTTCTTTACTTGGTCACGGGGACAGTATTCCTCCATAATCAGTTCCTTAAATGCTCCCCATTGCATGTTGTTAGCCGCATCAATCCCAATCATCTGGATTTCGGCATTCCACCAGGAGAGAGCAGCTCCTTCGAAAGTACCAGTCGCAAATTTCACCTTGTCTCCAGCAGGGCAGTTACACATGGAGAAAACCTTTTCAGACTTCTCGATCCATCTAAGGAGTCCCACCGCTCCTTCCTCGCCGGAGAACGTCATCGGCTTACAGTCCATGAAAGACTTAAACGTGCAGTGATGCTGGTTTCCTGATGCAATAAATAGTTCGGGTTTTAAACAATTCAAAATATAATCGCTTCGGGCCTTAACCGGCATAATAATTACCATGCGCGGCAATTGTAGCTTGGACGGCTGCCACGGCAGCTTGCACATGTTCGTTAATCATCGCTTGCAGTTGCGCAGGTGTCAAGTTAATATTGTTTATTCCCGCTCTTCCAGCCATTTTGCTGAACAGTTAAAGTAGCCAGTGTTCAGTCACAGTTATACTTTATACACATCCCATAATATGTATATTAACAATTCCCGTTATCCCACTATTAGTCCAGAAAATTTTGTGCAAAATCGAGGCGTCGTCGGAGAACGTCGTAAGTCGTAAGTAGCTATCGTCGAAAGTCGGCTTTCCCATAAAAGTCACCGTCGGCGTAGTCATCGTAGTAGAAATCAGGACGTAACGCGTAGCATCGTTTCGTTGTCGCTTTCCCCCGAATAGTGTGCGTATTCGCGTTCGCGTTTCGTGTTCGTGTGTGAAAATTTTCCTAAGGTTTTCCGTTAGACTTCCTAGACACGGTCTATATAAATATATATTTATATCTATATATATACATACGTACTAAGCTTTTACTTACACAGCAGAGCGAGTATCCCAGGTTGGCACGTAAAAATTTTTATTTTGGGAATTTGTTTATTCGTTTGTAACTAAGGTTTTCGAATTGCAGTTTCCAAATTGTTTTCAAAATTGATTCCAGTTCTTTGCAACTTATGGCTCTGATACCAATCTGTCACACCCCCAAATAACCACTAACGGAGTTTATACCGTTAAGGGGTGCGACCAGACCAGGACCACAACCATTAGTTACAAATACTAAACAAATCAGAGTAAAGTCCAAAACATTCATTTCAAAACAGTTTCAAAGGTTATGCAGCGGAATAAGAACATAAATATCTTAGCACTAACCACGTGCTTTACAAATCAGTGTATTAGATTCTCAATTTAGTTTAATTAAAATAAAAGTCTTCATGTGCCATGCCAACCCGCTCCGGATACTCCTTAGCGATCTGCAAAAGTTTAAAACACGCAAGTGTCAACCTAACGGTTGGTGAGTTCACAATGGGCTTGTCACGCAGTGGCCCGGTCTAATAATCATAATCATGTCACATATACTTATGTAATATTTGTTTGTGAAAAGCAATGCTTTGCGATATTCAAAATCGTAGTATTGTGGTTTAGTAAAGGTATTGTCCGTAACCTACGTTATCGGGTATGTACTAGTTTTGTATAGTTAAAGTGCTCAACCGATATCGCGGGTAGCTAATCCGTTGTTTCCATGCACTAAGGAAGTTTGTACCAAAGCTGACCATAAATTATTGTAGTGGCCGTGCCATCAGTACTGCGGACCTACGTCATCGCGGTTTTGCCTCCCCCGTGTCCTCTCGGGATCACGGTCAGATAGGCTGATATTGTACCTCCGTGCACTCCCCGTGCCACGGGGCGGAGTTTGTCAAACTCTAGTAGATCTACCCAACATCCCCTCGCTTTACAATTAATGATACAATTTAGTTGAGGACTTTTAAGTTTCAAGGCATCCTTAGAAATCATGTGATATCATGTGGTTTAGACTTTAACCTACGCTAGTCATATTAAAAAGGTTTACCGGATTCTCATGAATCTCAAAAATGTTTTCGGTTTCGTTTCAGAAGTAGTTGTTTAAGTAATTTACAAGTGCTTCCCATAAAGCACTTCAAGTTCGTCAAGTGGGTGCCGAGCACTCCAAGTTTTCAGGTTCATCAGGGAGGTGCATAGCACTCATAAGGTTGTCAGCATTGTTTTTCATTTAGTTATTCGTTGTGACCCAAATGGGTTCACGGTAATCGGGTTAGTGACACTCACCTTGGGTTGCACTGCTACACTTGTTAATAATCCAAGTATGCTTAATGAAGACCTATGAACACGTTTAGGTCTTAAGTATTAGTTTTGTGTCTAATCTTTACTTAACGTCACTATGGCCCATAACATAGCACGTTGAAACTATGACTCGACATAACGACACACGACACCGATGGTTGATCATAAACAAGGGTTCATATACATCAGAAATCAAAGCATGTATCATCATGGCATAATCATGTAAGTCATGGCATAACATTCAAGCAAATTGCACAAGTTTGGATTTTGGTCTCAGTTTCGCTAGCAGTTTCGCTAGACAGTTTCGCTGTGTGCACGGGCAGCACTTTCGCTAGACATTACCCGCTGACACAGTTTCGCTAGGCTAGTTTCGCTCGAAACTGTTGGCACAGTTTCGCTAGCCTAGTTTCGCCCGAAACTGGTTTGAACTTTCGTTCAGGGAATTTCGCTCGGTTGATTCGCTCGAGCTGGTCTGGTCGGTTTACCCGGCGACACTGCAGTTTCGCTGCATAGTGTCGCTGGTTGAAGATTCACATAATTTCGCTGGACAATTTCGCCCAGAGAACAGTACAGTTTCGCTGGTCGCGAAAAACATACGGATCAGCCTAAAAATCAAACTAACAGCTTCCATACTTCATGCAATTCATTGTTTAGCATACATAGGCATTTACCAACATCAAACAACAGGTTTTAACACCTTATTCATGCATATTCATCATCAAATCACCAAAATACATTCAAAACCCTAAAATGACCTAAATAGCATAAATCTTTATCATGGATCAGTTTCACACGTAAAGTTATCAACTTTATGGTAGATCTAGCATTCCTAAGCATTCCTACAGAAGATCTAATGATAACACAGAGATTTAGGCATGCTTTATGAAGAAACACATAGAAAAGCATAAAAATGGTGGTTTTGGGACTCACGGTTGATCTAGGATCGATGGATGATCTTCACAACTCGAGGTGATAGCTGATTCTTGATGGTTCTTGGTTGGAATCAGCTGGTCCAGAAGTTTCAGGAGAGTGTGTGTGTTTTTGTGTGAAATGAGGCAAATAGGTGAGCTAGGGTTTATTAAGATTATTTATATCAGAGGCTAGTTTCGCTGGCAGTTTCGCTGGCCTGGCGAAACTGGCTCTGATCACGAGTGAGCCAATAGACTGCCGGGCGACACTATAGTTTCGCCCGGTAGTTTCGCTGGTTACCCAAAAGTGGTCAATTTCACATTCTAAGCAAGATAAACACGATTCATAAATTCACAATACTAACTCATGTATTTAAATCACATTGCACATAATGACAACAACAAATGAACACATAGCACATATGGACGGGTTCGGTGATCAACCAAAGGACGTGGGCGTATTCGGCCTAGTTAAGCATTAGTTACTAAGTTAACACTTATAACGTAACTAACGGAATTGTCTAACGGAAGTAAACCTTGAAATTCTCGGATGTCACACATTTGAAAAAATATACACTACCAGACATGTGATGACTGGTCTTTGGGTTAGGAGGTAATTATCATCTGTTCAGTTGATTCAAATTAACATAATTTTAACCAAAAAACCCTAATATAGATTACGGGTTTTCTATAAAACTTCCCCTGAACCCAAAGACCTCTAAAGACTTCCCCTTAGCTGATTACTTCCCCTCAGCTAAGGACTTCCCCTGAGATAATACATATTATCCTCGAGTTCCCTTCGGATACTATGTATTATGGAAGTCTTTTCGGATAATAAGTATCATCCTCGAGTTCCCTTCGGATAATACTTATTATCCCCTCTCCTTCCCCTAAAAATTTGTCAAGATCTGACGGAGGAAGTCTTTTCCATTAGATAATAAGTATCATCCTCGAGTTCCCTTCGGATAATACTTATTATCCCATACTCATTCCCCTAAAAATATGGCAAGATCTGTCGGGGGCATATTGTCATGCATTAAAACCCTTGAAAAACATATTTTGACTTCTCAAATCAACCTGGCCAAGACAAAAACACACCAAAAAGAACTTAACGACTCACACACGAAAGATAAAAACAAACAAATACTTACCAATATCAAACATGAGAAAGTTTACAAGGGATCAAACCATATGAATCTGACTGAGGAACCCTTTTCAGCTTCAGTTACTTAACTAGTCCAGGTGATTGCCGGTATGTTTGTCCGCTTTAAACTCAAACCCGTTTAATCCCAACCGAATGCGTCATGCTTAATATAGTACATTATTACCGTCATGTTTAATTGTCCCCACACCCAAGCGTACACAGCAAAACCTACCCAACCTCAGAGTTTATTGAAGATTCACAAACCCCCAACTTGAGGAACCATGCACCACGGCTATGACTACCACTTATTTTCATTAACCATCAGTTGGTGATCAGGTCGGCCGCTAAGCACGCAAAGAAGACCAACTGAGTGATTATTTATTCTCTTTTCTTTTTCATTATTTTTTTTCATTTCTTTTTCTTTTCTTTTTATTATGTGGTGTAGTCATGACAGCAGAGACATGGCGTGTGAGAGAGTGAATACTAGGTAATTACCACTCTCAACCCATTTTTGTCGGGACTCAGTCTTTTAAACCATGCAACCTAGGATGGGAAACTAAACATATATATATTTTAAGATCATTGCACTTTCATTGGAGGTCATAAGTTTAGGTCGAGCCTACCGAGCATATCACCGTGGAGCTTGCCTTTCACTTCCGCCTTACGCGTGTTAGCCATCTCCAACCCGGTCATTCATTTTACTTCCCCTAAACTTCTCAAAAACAAGACACAAACAATTAAACACAAACAATTAAAAATTGAAAAGCACACTATTTTTTAGGGGTCAACTTTTTCTTCATCTTTACATTTCTTCCCCTTGCTTTTTTTGATTTTTAATGTCACAATCTTGTGAACATCATTTTTCAGTTTTTTTTTTTTTAAATAAAACACACAAACACACTTAAAAGAACAAAACACAAAATTTTGAAGATATCTGGCCAAGCTAACTTTCAAAGTATTGATTTTGAAAATTTTAGAAAATTGGGTTTCATGACATGCACGCGTTATTTCATTTGAGGTCAAACACATAATCAATCAACTGCTCAATTAAAACTTTAATGAAGTAGGTTTGACTCAAAAGACCCTTTGTTGCCTCATCATTCAAACAACCAAGTTAAGAACAGTACCTTTCATGCTGATTTTGACATTTTACCTCTCAAAGAGACATACCTTCCATTGTATAGATTACTTGACATGACATGAAGATACGTCTCCTAAACTGTGCCTGGAACAATCACTTATCAACAAACAAATTAGTAATAAAACCGTTAGTGATAATCCTCCTTGACTGTTCCTGCACAGAGTGAGAGATTAGTTAGCCATTGGTACCCAGGCCATTGTTTTTCTGGGTACACCTGAGGAATCAATAAAGGATACTTCTTGTAAGAACATCCCCTTTGAGAAATCAGGAAGTTGTGATGGAGCTGCCTTGATTTTTGGTTTCCAAGTTCTAGGTGATTTAACATTTCTTTTAGTCACTTTTGGAGTTGTGGCTTTAGGTATTTCAACCTTCTTCGTTTTAGATTCATTTTTCAAAACAGTTTTTGTTTTAGTCACCTTTGGAGTTGTGACTTTAGGTATTTCAACCTTCTTCATTTTAGAATCATCCTTCAAAACAGTTTTAGTTACCTTGGGAGGGGTAACCTTGGGTTTTTCAGACTTTGGTTGTTTTGAAAATGGTTTCATCACCTTTTTCTGAAAATTTTGGTAACTTGGAAAGCTGTTGTTTTGGTTTAAAGATTTTCTTTCAGCTTTGGCAGCACCCCAACGTTGATCAGAGGGTTTAACCTTAGGAGTACCAGTCTTCATTGCCTTAGGTTTTTGCACCATCATCGGCTTAGACTTCACAGACTCCTGAGATGAAACCCTTTGAGTGTTCGGAAAATAGGGTTCATAGGGGCAATAAAGACAGTTTCTAGTAATATGATCAGCGATGCCACAATTAAAGCAAGTCTGCTTCTTTAGATAGAAGTCAGACGTGTACCCATTTGTTTTTGGTGGCTGATATGGAGCTGGTCTGCCTTGTGATTGTATCCTTGCCTTGTCTGCAGCTCCAGATTTTAATTTCTGCTGGTTCCTGGAAGCCTGAGTAGAACATGTCCTCATCGTCTTTGTGCTCTCTGGATTTTCTGATGTTGATGCATCATTCTTGCAATTACAGCGGCAATTGCATGATCCAACTGAAGAGATGGGAGACACAGCTACTCCCTTGAGCTTTTCATTCTTCACTCCAGCTGTTGGTTTCATACTTGGATGCTTGATGGTGATCTTTGGCCTCTCAACTTTAGGTTCACTTATCATGCCATCAGTTATTCCCTTGAACTTGGAGGAGAAGGATGGTAGTTCATATCCTACATCTGGTTCTTGGTCAAACATTGATCCAGATGTCATAAAGATCTTTCCCTCAGGCCGTGTCGTCAAGATCACCTTTTCCCTTTTGACTTTGTCAATTACTTTGAAGCATGGGGTTTCAATTTTAGGGTATGGTTTCAACTCTATCCCAGCTTCATCAGACTTAGATTTGTGGCACCTGTCATATTTCTGGCACTCAGCATCATTGTCTGATATATCCTTTACTCTCCCTTCACCATACGTCATTTTTGTCTCATTGTCAATTTCTTCTTGAGTCATTGGTGTAGTTCCAACCAAGACACTATCAATAGGAGGAGCAGCTTCTTTATAATCAGATTTGGTTCGTTCAACTTGATCCTCACTAAGAAGTATTCCTATAATGTCTCTGGGAACTAGTGGAGGAATAATGCTGTTTGCAGCCAAGGCCTTATCAGTCTTTTCTGATCCAAATCCAGGTGTGTGTTTCCCAACTTGACCAGTCACAACAACATGTGACAATTCCTTTCCAGCATCAAGCATTCTTTTGCTCCTCATTTGATTCATATCAAGTTTAACCTGCAACTCATTGTTTTTATGCTTAAGGTCATCTATCTGCTTACTAAGCTCAGCTATTTCCAACTTAGCGTTGTCATACAGTTAAGCGTTCTCAGTTGCAAGTTTCTTATATTTCACTATGTCTAATTTCTGAGCTTTAATCTTCTCCTCATTCTTTTGCCATCTACCTTTGAATGAACTCCTTTCGCATTTTACCTCAAACAGTTCTGACTGAAAATTTTTACAGATTTGCCTAAGTCCAGGAATTAATCGAGCACATGTAGGATTCGGGCATATCTTAGTTTCGTCAACTTCATCTAAGAAAGCATCCCTGTCCTCAACCATATTCTTTTCTTCAACCACTGAACTCATTATGCAGCTTCTGAAAATTTTGAAAACTTGGCAAAAACGGCAAAATCACTATTCAAAGAATAGTGTCAAAAACTTAAAACTGAAAAACGGAGGCCTTCGGAGTGGAATTTGGGGGTCCAAACGAGCTCCCCTGGACGTTAGTCGGGGGTAATTCTGGGGCTCGGTGTCACGAACGTCGTGTTCAAATTTGAGCTTCTAACTCCAAACGAGTCAAAAGTTACGTCCGTTTCCGTGAAAGTGTGAAAAAGTGACTTTTTGCCGCAAAACCTGTTTACGATCGTAATCTCCTCCGGGTCGTAAACACAGATCGTAAACTCGATTCCGATTAGAGCCGATCGTAAACTCCGATTATGATCCGTAATGATCGAAAACACGATTACGATCCCGTGATTCCGATAATGCAAAGTCGTAAACGTCGATTACGACCAGGAAATGTCGTAAACACCAGATTCCTGATCGTAAACAGATAAAAAACCAATCTTGAACTCGTAAACTCGTTTTTCTCAATCCGTAAACGCAAACTGATGAAGAACACTTGATCGTAAACACCTGAAAAACCCAGAAACTGATCGGAAACTCCAAAAACAGCAGCAGCTCAGTCGTAAACTCGATGAACAGCCTTCAAATCTTCAAAAACTCAATCTTTTTCCAGCAAAAACTTGAATCCAATATCGTGAGAACCTCGAAACACTTGTTTCTTGGCTCTGATACCAATTGTAGGTCCAGAAAATCTCTCAAAACACGATATTGATATCAGAAACGAGTGCGGAATCCTCGTTTATGATTGATTCAGGATAGAGAAGAGAAGAAACAGGAAGAATACGATGATTAAACAATAACAAACTTGATCTTTGCACACAAGAAAACTTGTCGGGTACAAAACTTGTAATCGTAAACTCACTCCTCTCGGGTTTACGATCGTAATCACTTTGGATCGTAAACACCTTGGGCTGCCCTCTCTAAATCGTAAACAGCAACCCTTTTACAATGGAGAACCACATGGGTTTATATAGTATCCCTAATGGACCTTAAACCCTAATAGTAAACCCAATAGTAAACCCCAAGCCCAATAGTAAACCCAATAGTAAACCCCAACCAAACTAGTCTACTAATCTAAATAAACCCTCTAAGCCCACCCCAACTTATTTAATATTACAAGCCTCATAATCTAGCCTCTAGAGAGTTGTGATTCACTATTACAGATTGGTCCTTTAATTCTTAACTGATCGACATACAATTTTTTCAAGCCACAATTGAGCCATATGTTTTCTTACAGCGGTTGTTCCAACTATATATACTATAGACTTCGATTTTGAAGTTACCTTGCTAATTTAGTCACCGTTGATGTATGTTTTGTATCTTTTAACCAATATAAAGGTTGTATCTTTTAACAAACATAACAGTATCTTGAACAAGTTAAGAGTTATTTTTCTATTACTATATTATTATATTTCATTAAATAAGTTGTAGTGAATAACCAACAATATCATTATGAATAATTAAATAAGTTATTGTTAATAAGAACCGGCCCGGTGTGGTTTGTCCGGTTTGGAATTTCTATAATCCGTAATTCGGACCGGTTTTTCCGGTTTGAAATTTCTAAAACCATAATCTAGACCATTTGTTTTCTAAGCCAACCAAACCGACCAATTGACATGGTTTAAACGGTCTGGTTCGGTTTTTTCGATTTCTGGACACCCCTAACATTTTTTGTTTAGTTGATAGTTTTTTTATATTCTTTGTTTATTTGGTAGTTCTTTTTTTCATTCTTTGTTTTGTTTGTGTTATATGTAGAGTAGATACCTTTCTATACAAATATTTAAGTTATATACCAAAATCTCTTCAACTAATGTATCAAAGACTCGTCAACAACGGCGTCATCAAGCCTTTAGAGAAAACCAAATTTAAATGGTTGTGATGGTTCTTTGTGTAGAGAGAGAAAGAGGTAATGGAGAAGATGAACAGAAAGGGAGACGCGATCTCTTGAAAATGAAATGGGCAGCCATATATTAATAAATGGGGGTAAAGCTTGTACCAAGAGCATAAAGCCATGCAAATTTAACTTTCACTTGTTTATATACAAGGTGCAAATTGGTGTGCGTTGCGTGAGAGTTCTCGTTGTGTCTCTTGTGAATTAATGATGTTTGACATGCTTCGCTACGTGGTCACTGATTTAAAACACACGTGATCAGTGATCAAGGAAGAAAACAAACTTCTTAGTTCCTTGTTATTTCTATGTTACATATCTAAAAAAGATAATCTAAGAAAATTCAAATCTGGTTATTCTCCAAAAAGGTTGTTGGTAACTTCTTGTGGTTTGAGACCTTCATAGGAAAGTTTTTGTTTTACAAAGCTGTGTGTTGATTCTCCAAAAGGATATGGTTATAATGATTGTTGTGTATGGGTCTAAGCTCAACTTGTGTTGGGCATCCATCCTTTTTATTGTCCTTTTTAGATAGGTGTCTCTGGTAGGCTATGGTATGCTGATCTTGTTTTGTTGTTTTTTGTCTTGTTCCTACCCTTGCCCCGCTCCCTGCTGGCACCTTAGTTTTTTGTTAATGGTTCCTGTTGTTCAAAAGAAATAATAAATTTAGCAGCTTTTAACGATCCAAAAGTTATCAACTCGGCACAAATAAAATATACAACTATACATGTTTTAGGCGGTTTATCAGTAATATCTTCCATATAAGACTCTGATGGATCACATAGAAATATGAATCACAAATTTAAAAGTTCTTTAATAACTACACAATTTTGGTGTCAAAATTAATTACTCACCTTCACACAAATTTGGTGAGGCAGTAGTAGTCAACCTGCACAACATTAAAGTTTTCAATCGTTATAAATTAGCAAACTACATTTGAAATTTAATTAAATCACTCAACACACGTACATATTTACAAAGGAACAAACACGACTCGTATGCTCCATGATCACATAAAAAATGGAGCTCCTATATAAAAAAAAAACAAAAGCACACCAAATTAAACATTTCTTGCCAAACTCTTTAAACTAATCAAATAGGTATTCTACTCCAAAGGCCAAATATGCTAGCACAATTTATTTGATAGAAATAAAAACTTTCCATCTTAATTTGTTAATACTATACAAATTTGTTATTAACCAAACTTTAACCCTTTACAATTCCAATTTCATTTACAACCCCAAAACAATGGTAAAAAATCTAAGAATTATTGTTTAGGAAAAAAATCTCTAAAATCCATCTGTTTCTTTTGTTTATTAGGAGAGTTCAACTTTCAGTCACTTAAAAAGAGATATTTCATACACTACTTAACTGATATATATGTACATCTTGATAAATCGTAATAAGATCAAATAAAAAAAATCAAACCTGTTGTTAAGACACCTAAAAGAGGAGTCATTTGTAAAATCACATACGGATATCTTATCAGCTACATCTAGTCTTTCTGCTTCAGACAGGGCACAAAATGACTTCCCTTCAAATAGGTTTGGTTCGGAAGCATCTTCAACTGACCCGAGTATTCCACATTCCAATGCAATTGCTCTTGCTGTTTGAAGATTGTCCCCAGTCACCATTCTCACCTGCATGAAATAAAGTACATTGACATCCGTTTGAAAATGTATAATAAGTACAATAATATATCATTGATCAACACACGGATGGAACCATTAAGGAATCAACAAACCAAACAAGTTGGAATGTGGATTGGCCACACGGGCAAGTTTTTTGGTTTGACTATTTTGTTTTGGTGGTTCGAAAAGATTTTATAACTCAAGTAGCCATTGGACTGAATTAAAACTTATAAAATTATAATATTGGTCAAGATCATGTTTCAAAACAATTAAGTCTAAACAGCCTGTTTCAACTGGAACTGTCAAACAAACAAAAAAACCATCCGAGGCTCAAACCTCCCAACCACCTCTAGGTAGGTGGTTCAGTCCATATCAAAAGGCTTTAACCACCCTAGTTTTAATACTATTCTGCATTCACAGTTGATGTAATCCTGATGATTTCAGTTTACTACCAGTCTTCTTAGGGGTAGAAATTTTTGCCTTTGTAATTTGCAGGGTTTTACAATGCAGCCTCATTTGGTCTCTTCTTTCCAGATTGATGCTGCAATTTAAAAATCATCAAAAAGAACATTAATTTCTATCTTTTAAATAGAATATAAAAGGAGATAATCTCAAATACCTTCTTCTATGTCTCTTCTCAAATGCCTCAGCACTGAATCATTTGTTTTGGTATTCTTGATTTCGCCAAGACATACCTGCATATCCAAAAAAAAATCAGTTAGTTTTATAGATAACAAGCCCCTTTGATATATAGATATGTCCAGTTTCTAGAGATACAAATCAATTTATAAAAAACTTAGAGATACAAACATGCCAAATCATATGTATTTTAGAAATAAAAGGTGTGTTTGGGTTGCAGCCCTAAATCACCAAGAATTTAAGCTCACTGGCATGAGTAAACTGGGAATGAAAAACAATTTTTAAACCAGTCCCCTTTAATGAACAAATATCATAGTAAAGCATATTAGGAGTCTTTAATAGCTAGCAGATCCATTCTGAAATGAAATATGAATGGACATCCTCTAACTCAAGAACCTGGTCCCACCTGATTGGTACCTTAAATAATCAACAGGCTTGCAAAAGATGTAAAAGAAATGTTTTTTTTTTGTATTCTAATTACGAACAGTATCAGTCATGGGGAAAATATGTAAAAATGATATTTAGTTGAATTTTAATGAATTATCTTATAAAACTAATAACTATGCAGCTGGCTATAAACTCTGCTTATGCATCAATTGTTGACTCATGCCTATAAACAATGCAGCTACCTATAAACTATGCTTGAGTGCAACTCTAGTCCGAACTCCAACACCTATAATCATATCACAAAAGTATTTGAATGTAAGTGGGTAGCTGAATTAGTTAAAGAGAAATAGGATCCTGCATGGTTTTAATAGCTTTCACCGATAGTTGAGCCTTATTATAGTAAACTACAAAATATATATAAGGGGGTCATACTTTAACAATGATGAAGAACTCTTTGAATACTTAAGTAAACTGCAATGAAGTACACAAAAAGCAAACACATCAATAACCATGTAACTAAAAGTTAACAAAAATTATTTGAAAACCCCCTAATTGCTTACATATTCAGATTTCAAAACACAAATAAAATCTATAAGTATCTGAAGTTGTGAAACAAGAGAGTCAAAAATCAAAGTGTAAATGAACACAAAACCCATGAAATTAAACAAACCCATCAATCCATTAATCAATACTGAAATAAATTAAAAGAGAACCAAGTGTAGAGGCTTGTGAACTATGAGTAGGAAAATATACAAAATGGGTCCATGCCCATTCTCCATCCTTACTCACACGTTGAAAAGCATTTGAAACCAAATTAATGATAAAACCACATGGGAAAAAACCCTAGCCCTAACTAAACTTGTCGAATAATGTGATTTAAAGAAAATTAACATAAAATGAGTAGTATTAATAAGAATTTCGAAAAATTACCATAAATGAAGTACATATCAGAAAGAATTGCGAGAAATTAGAGATTGTCACCTGCATCGAATGAAGTACAGATCAGAAACACTTAACTTTGATTACTCATAAATGAAGTACAGATCAGAAAGAATTGCGAGAAATTACCAGCAATTAGGAAGGAGATCAGAAAGATTTGCGAGAAATTACCAGAAATTGCAAAAGAAATTGGCTTAAAAACGTAAGAAAATTATACACAGAAGGAGAAAACAGAGGTTGTCACCTGCATCGAATCAAAGCTCAAACGAAATGGAGAGATGTGAATTTATATAGAGGCTCCAATTACCCAATTCATGGTGATTTGAATTGGGCGCCTTCAATTCAAATGTGGTAATCAAGAGGGGGTTACGTAAGATGCCCTAAATTGTGGTAATCAAGATGAAAGATACGGTTAAAGACAGACGCTGAAGAATGGCTATAGAGGGGCGGCAACCGGTGGGGAAAGAGATACGACCATTAATGTGGCAATTGGTTGATGGGGGGAGAGAGACGCTGGAGATTGGTATAGAGGGGTGGCAACCGGTGGGGAGAGAGATGGATGGAAGCGTGTTCGAGGGGATATGGGCTGTAGTGGGTTATTAATGATTAACTTAACATGAAGACCAAAATACCCTAGCCCAATTTCACTGTAAACATTGGAGCTGGGTTCAAAGGCTATGCTTTAAGGGTTGTACAACATGCTAAAATTATTGTACGCGTCTTAAGGATTAAGCATTTTTCATGAAGAAAATGCCCTTTAGAGCAATATGTATTATATATAGTAATATATATATATATATATATATATATATATATATACTTTAGAAACTTTAAATAAATGTAACGTTAGAAACTAAAAAAGTACCTCTTTGGAGTCCTCGGAGACGTCAATCCAACATCGTGTTAACGTCACCTTCTCCTCGGTATTTCAAGGTATAGCTTGTCGGGGATCACCTCGTTCTTGCAGGTTTAGTTGGGAAGTTTGACATCATTTTTTTCGTTGACTTTAGAAGGTTTCTTTGGTTTAGGATCGGGTTGGGTTGGGAACCGTAACATTAGAGACGCCACAAATGGAATATATCCACTTAATTGAAAGTGGTTTCGTTGAGAAGATGGGGTAGAAGAAGGTTATTCATTTGGGTTGTAGAAGAAGTTGAGATTCATTGTTTAAAAAATGAAAGAGTGTAAGAATATAGAATATGAAATGGTGTAAAAATGAGGTTAAAATTGTGTGTTTCTATAGGTATATAATAAAAATATATATATTTAAAAAAAAACATAATCGTTGGGCGGTGGGCGGGGCCCACACCAATGGTCGATTTCCCTCATTTCTCTTCAGCGGGGCTCAGTGTCTGCAACCATCAACACCGCACGATAACTACATGCGACGCAGAGATGGCCCCACGCCTTCACTGCAACCAACTCAGCGCACCGCACGG
Source organism: Deinandra increscens subsp. villosa (assembly GCA_039602395.1). Taxonomy (NCBI): domain Eukaryota; kingdom Viridiplantae; phylum Streptophyta; class Magnoliopsida; order Asterales; family Asteraceae; genus Deinandra; species Deinandra increscens. The sequence goes on along the minus strand of JBCNJP010000007.1, from coordinate 60,637,305 downwards.
TTTGATACACCCATTGCAACCATCTAATTAGGAGAATGATGATACATTATGTCTCTTAGTTATTATAATTCATACAAATCACAAATATAACTAAAATTATAGTTTTAGATAAGAACATAAAAAATAAGTTGTAGTAACTTTTAGTAAAAGAGTTGTTATACTTAAACACATTTTTTGATAAAAACACAATCTTGATATGATCGTTTGGAATAAAACGATAAAAAACCATGGCCATTTATTCTTAAACGACCATTTAAACCGTGTAAATACATAAAAATGTGTAAATAACCGGAGCTAGTGATAATGAATGAGACTCGCTGACATTTAAATGCGACGCTTTTATCGAATAAAAAGCCAAAACTTGTATTCACTCCACGTTCTCAGCAATTTTAAAGGAAAAACAACTATTTATAATTTTTTTTAACGGTTGTGTTATTATTTTACGACGATAGTAGCTCTTCATAGACACATATATGTGTAAACGATTTAATTTAATTATTTAATGGATTATGGATACTTATATAAAGAAGTATTTAATTAAACTAGATTTAATTTAACCCTCCGCGCATTGCGCGGAGGTGTTCAAGAATGACGTTATGATGTTACCAAAATTGCAACGTTGTTGTGTTAGTTCTATTGGCTTAGCTTGTTGTTTGTTTTATATAGAGTGAGCTTCACAAAATATCATGGCTTCGTTCATCTCAACACGGTCTCGTTTGTTGTGTTCTTGTTGTTCTAATCCGTTCGGATAACACGGGTAGATAAAACAGTTAAACTGTTACACCAACAACAACATAAATTATTGGTGATCAATGAAGGTAAACGTGGAGATAACACAAACACACAAAACCATTGCATTATTTTAAGGATACGTGGAGAAAAACGAAAAAAAAATACATTGAACAGCAAAAATCACTTATAATAACATGGGGATATAACAAACACACAAAACCATCGCATTGCTTAAATGATACATGGAGGAAAACGTAAAAAAAAATTATTGAACGACCAAAATCACTTATAAAATTATGACCAAATCATATTTACCATTTAAAAGTTTACGTATTATGTCACACCCCGGTAATTATTGTGTCGGGTGCGAACGAGATGGATCATAGTCAAGATTACATAGAACGACCTCTGGATGATTTAACAACTAGAGCCGTTTAAAAAGTTAAGTTAATTCAAAATATGGAGTTTCATTCAAAGTTGCAGCGGAAATAGTAGTGAAAGTATGCTTGTCTTAATTGTTACAAAAACAATTATATTTCAAAAGATTTGAGAACATGACACCGTTAGGTGTTATGCAATGAAATCTCCAAAAAAGCAGCTCAGTTTGACCATGACTCCAGAATAAGAAAATGCAGGTCCTAAATGTTATGATGTCCTGAATGCAGCACGATCAATCACCTGAGAATTCATATACTAAAACGAGTCAACATAAAGTTGGTGAGTTCACAGGTTTAGATAGCATGCAAGTAAAGTTTGATAAGCAGAGTTTGATATAATCATTCCATCGTTTGACAATTTGTTTAGATACTGTTTTATAAATTACCACGAATCTTGAATTCCGAAACTAACTGATTACCCACTCATGATACTATGTCCAACAGTACCGCATGGCCAAATATAATTGTATGTACCCTTTTGACTATTAACACGGAGTCGGGATTGGAGCTACCAATCAGAGCAGGGGCGTTAACCCGATAGATCTATCCACGAGTCATCGTTTCTGTTTGTAAATTAATCGGATTCAACTAATAGTGGGGTTTCATCATAACATGAACAAGCATGATACAATATCATTTGGACTAGAAAAGATCATGTAATCAATAAGGTAACAAGTAATCTATTTGTCAGGCAATGATTTATGTTTGTAATGAATTCTCCCCCAAGTATTAAAACAGTTAAATGAAAGGGGTCGTGAAAACTCACCTGAATACAAGTAATTCAGTAAGGTAGGCAAGTAAGCAGTCATACACAATGTTACAAGACAACTTAGAATATAGAAATTGGGTTGACATATAAGTCACTCCAATTTGGTTGGTCAAGTCTTGGTGTTAGGGTAACCCGTTAATGTGATATGACATTGTTGACCTTAAGGAAATATTTATTGCAAATAAATATTTATTACTTGATAATCAAAATATTAATTATATCCATGATGAATATTAGTTTAGACATAGTTTATACTTCCAAGTGATTATCATATGAGTCCATAAGACTTTTAAAGGAAGAAACGACAGTTTTAGGTCAAAACGTGCTTTTTGCCGGTTTTAGCCGTACTTCACGACTTTTCCAAAAATGACTATAGCAATTGACCAAATAGATAAATAAACATTTATTTTCATCATAAAGGTCATAGGAAATCAGAATGTACAAGTTCAAGGGTTCGCTTTCCTAGTTTTGTCGGTTTTGCCGGTATGTGTTCGATTTAGCCGGTTTTGATCCTGTGACTCGTTCTAAGGCTTTGTAAACTACCAAAACACTTTGTAAACTTATTATAAGTCATCTAAAGTCCTTAAAGGTTTTCAAGATCAGTTTTAACCTTTGTTTACATATCTTTACAAAAATGGGTTTTCCGGGCCCGTAAAGTGTCCGTTTTTGGTCCCGTTTTTCCCCAAATTTAGCTATTTTCAAAAGGTCTTGTACTAGGGTTTTTAGGACTAAAGACATATTTTAAAATCACTTTATGAGGGGTCAAAGTTTCTGACCTAAATTTGCCCTAATTTATCTATAGTTTCCAGATCTTTTTAGTAGGTTATTTTTATAGATTTAGCCGTCCAAACATATCAATAAGTCATATGGTGCTATCCACAACCTTCTAACATGTTAAAAAATTTCGGACCTAGGGTTCCAAGAGTCATAAATTTCGGATCTAGAGGTTTGTTCATAAAACCAAGGCATATCACACACATACTAGCATATCAACATATGTTTTTTCTATAGATCTATATAATGTAACATACGAGGGGTTCAAAATACATGAAATCACTAGTAAAAACACATGATATACTAGATCTAACATGAACTTAAACAAAGTTTTAGGTTACTAGAAACATAGACGAAAATGCAAGTTTAATGTCACCATTTTTAACCAAGACTTGTGTTTGGAGTTCTAGATGGTAAATATGACTAGTTAACATGATTAACTAGAGAAAATCAAGAAAATATCATTTACTAACTTGAGAAAAACGTGGAGGATGATGGAGGATGGTAGATCTTGCTTCCTTGTTGTTCCTTGTAGCTTTAATCTTCAAGTGAACTTGTGTTTGGATGAAGAAAAACTAGAGAGAGAGTAGAGAGAGAGGGCCGACGGTTGGGGAGGGAGGGAGGGAGAGAGAAGTGTGTGTTTCTTTTATGGAAGCAAAGTTGTGTGCTAGGTTTTCTATTTCTAGAAGTATATATATATGTGGTACACAAAAAGGAAAGCAAGAAAAGGGTTTGAAGGGTGGTGGTGGCGGTTTGGTGGTTTGGCCGAAAGGAGAGCCAAGGGGAGGGAGGGCCGGTTCTAGGTGCATGGAGAGGAGGAGAGATGGTCAACCCAAGAATCTTTGGTACAAGTAGGGTGTAAGTCTTAGGGTGGCTTGGATGATGATGTTGTCTAAGGGAGGTACACGTGAATAGTGCATGGCTTAATGATGGGAGATTAGTAGTAGGTTAAGATAAAGGTGGTGGATTACTACTAATGATGGATACTAATTCTCGAGTGTCGGGTTTTGATCACGAAAGACAATATGATCAAAGGTGACAATTGAACTTGATAATGCATGGAAATGAATATGCATGGAGGATAATGAATCAAGGTTAAAGAAAAGAAATGATACAAGTCTTGTTTAAAGGTCAAACGGTGTTAAATGGTGAAAAACGTTTACGTTGATTGCTTTATATAAAAACCTAATGGTTTTACGTTATAAAAATACTAAACGTTAAAATGATTTATCATTTGACGTAATCAGTAAATAAATGGATAAACGTTATCGTTAAATGATTATTTTACGTCAAATAGTGACATGAACTTTGAACGTATGCAAAATACTACAAAGGTGGCGAGATAATATAAAAACTCTTTTTATATTAGAATACATATATTGTTGTGAAATGTTTCTTATTATTGAAGTTCCACCGATCATATATATAATGTTCTTGTTTTTAAGGTCGATTGTCGAGATATTAAATTAGGTTACACCAAGACTAACGGATAGATGCATATTACGTTATCTACGTTAACTTAAAACACAGATTTATGCACACAGAAACAGTTAATTACACGTATTATCATATGATTTGACTTAGGAAACTTACGGGTTGTCACATTCTCCCCTGGTTGAAGGAATTTCGTACCGAAATTCAGACTGCGCCGTCTACCGGAGCTGGGTTGGGAAAAAGGTGCGGGTACTTGGCTTTGAACCTATCTTCACGTTCCCAAGTATACTCGGATCCGCGCCGGGAGTTCCATCGAACCTTAACGATGGGGATTCGACTTCGTTTCAGCTTCTTGACCTCGCGGTCGACTATTTCAGCATGTTCTTCCACGAAGTGAAGGGTTTCGTCAACTTGAATTTCATCGAGGGGAATGACGAGCGATTCGTCGGCAAGGCACTTCTTCAAGTTACAGACGTGGAATACGTCGTGTACACTACTAAGTTCGGTTGGCAGTTGTAGTCTGTAAGCTACTAGTCCGATCTTCTCGAGGATCTGGAACGGACCAATATATCGGGGGTTTAGCTTACCACGTTTGCCAAAGCGGATGACACCTTTCCACGGGGCAACCTTTAGAAGGACTTTATCACCGACTTCGAATGATAGGGGTTTCCGCCGGACGTCGGCGTAACTCTTTTGACGATCGCGGGCGGCTTTTAAGCGGTTTCGAATCTGCGAGACCCTTTCGGTGGTCTCGATTACTAGTTCTGGACCGGTAATTTGGCTGTCTCCGACTTCAAACCAACAGATGGGCGATCGGCACTTTCGACCATAAAGTGCCTCGAATGGGGCGGCTTGAATACTGGTGTGATAACTGTTGTTGTATGAGAACTCGCATAAGGGCAAGTGTTCATCCCAGTTTTTACCAAAATCGATTGCGCAGGCACGCAACAAGTTTTCTAGAGTCTGGATTGTTCGTTCACTCTGGCCATCGGTCTGGGGATGGTACGCAGTACTCATGTCAAGTTGAGTACCCAGAGCTTCATGCAACGATTTCCAAAAGTTAGACGTGAAGCGACTATCTCTGTCAGAGATGATTGAGACAGGAGTCCCATGGCGGGAAAATATCTCTTTCATGTAGAGGGTGGTTAGTCGTTCCATGGAGTCCTATTCTTTCATGGGCAGGAAGTGAGCTGATTTCGTTAAACGGTCGATGATAACCCAAATAGTATCGTTACCATTTCGGCTCTTCGGTAGCTTGGTGATGAAATCCATCGCGATACGTTCCCATTTCCACTCGGGGATTATCGGTTGGACAAGCAAACCGGATGGTTTCTGGTATTCGGCTTTAACTTTGGCGCACGTTAGACACTTACCGACGTAAGTGGCAACTTCCATCTTCATGTTGGGCCACCAGTAAAGTTCTTTCAGTCCGTGGTACATCTTGTCAGCACCAGGGTGGATTGAGTACTTGGATTTGTGAGCTTCATTCATGACCAAATTTCGGAGGTCGCCGTACATAGGTACCCAAAGTCTATTCATGAAGTATCTGGCACCGTCAGGTTTAATCTCGAATTGACGGTCCATACCTCGTAGACCTTCGTTTCCGACATTCTCTTCTTTAAAAGCTTCCAGTTGGGCGTCACGAATCTTGGAGGGTAGTCCGGTGTGGATGGTCAATGCAAGTGATCTGACACGAAGTGACTTCACACGATCTTTACGGCTCAAGGCATCAGCTACAACGTTTGCCTTTCCAGGATGATACAAGATTTCGCATTCGTAATCGCTGAGCAATTCGACCCATCTTCGTTGCCTCATATTCAACTCTTTTTGGTTTAAGATATGCTGGAGGCTTTTGTGGTCGGTGAAGACCTTGCATTCCGTGCCATATAGGTAATGTCTCCATATCTTGAGTGCGAACACTACGGCTCCGAGTTCTAGGTCGTGAGTAGTGTAGTTCTTTTCGTGAACTTTCAATTGACACGAGGCATAAGCTATGACCCTGTCGCGTTGCATAAGCACACATCCAAGGCCTTGATGAGATGCGTCACAGTAAATATAGAAGTCGCGGTTGCCTTCAGGTAAGGCCAGGATGGGAGCGTCACATAGCTGGTAATTTCTCGCAATTCTTAACCAAGTAGTTTGATTATAGGTTTTTAACAAATTCCTGACCTCAACCTATAATCAAATCTGACCTCAACCACCGAATAACAGAATAGATCAATTTTAGCATAAGATTTTTATTAGTGCAAGCCTAATTCGTAGAAATCTAAGAAACATACTCAAATTATGAATTCATCCACACCAAACCAAAGCGCTAATTTCGAGTTAAGAACCTATAATCAAACTACTTGTGTGTAGACCATGATATATACACGCGGATATAAACGACTCGATCTATTCGAAAATCAACAATCGATCAGATACTCCAACCTCGACCGTTTAAAGATAACAAAATGGATAGAAAAAGCATAAAATACGCAACCAAGAAAAACCTTCTAAACCAATACGAATAAGTACCTTATAACAGAAGTAGCCTAAAACCAGAAGCACCTGCAAGAAGAAATAAAACCATAATCAGCCAAAATTGACAACCGATGCTATAAAATCTCACCAATTCGAAAGAAAAGTCCTCTTCAGTCATGGCTGAACCCTAGCCTGAGAGAGAGAGACGGCATACCACGACGATGTGCACGAATACTGACCTAAGGCCAAAATTAAAAGGAAATCAAATAAATAAGATAACCAGCGAAGGGAGGAACTGCAAATTCAATTACCTGCTGAGAGAACTTCAGGAATGAGGCAGGACGTTTGTGATATGGATGAAAGATCGGAGATACGTACCGAGTAAGGAAGAGTCTGGTGAAGTAAGGAGTGGAGTGAATAGGTACCAACTGTAGGAGATGGTACAACAAAGTCAATCAAGACTTGTAAATCATGCTTTGAGAGAGGTAAGTGGTTGATTTCAGCGACCGTCGCGTGTGAATAAGGTTTCCAGTACAACAATACTTACCTTATAAGATTGGCATAAAAACTTGTACATACAGGAAGAAAAAGGCTATGCAATAGAGCATTGTAAATCATGCTTTGGTTGATGTAAATTTTCTTTGAGTACTATTCATTTTAGTTGACAAATGTATATATACAAGTTGGCTGACCCGCGCTTTGCAGCGGAGTCAGACCGTTTTTAAGAGTCTGTTAGCCAAACCATGAGAGATATGTGCGATGCGAAAGCATTGACAATTTTAGTTGTCGCCTAATTGTGTTGGCCGACCCGCGCTTCCAGCGGAGTCAGATCGTTTTTAAACCAAGTTCAACTAATAGTTGGATTGTTTTGTGCAATTCCAGAATCCAATTAGGCCAATTAGGGGGGAATATTTTATCAAAAGTACTGCATTATTGCAAAAATAAAGAAAAGATACATCATCTTGCGAAGAACACCAGACATCTCCTCTCTGTTCTTATTTGCCCTCTTGTGTGTACCCAATTTTCTCTTGGCCACCTTCTGCACTCGCTTGTCCTTTCCAACCCTCAACAACTCGATAATTCTCCTCTCATATGATGCAAATCCTGTTACCTTCCGGATCAAATTTCTAAGAAAATAGACCTTTTTGCTTATTTTCTATAAAGAAACACATACATTGTGTCAAACTTAGAAATCAATCAATTATTGTTGATAAAACATTTGACTACATAAAGACACCACTATTAAAAAATCATCACCAAAAAAGACCCTTTGGCTTTTTTCTACGAAAAGAAAAACTAACAATCTTGAATGTTGCAATGTTGCATACACGGTACTTACACTAAAGTATAACCATAATGAAATCAACAGAACTTAGAAAGCGATTACAGTTAATCAATCACTACATCTGCATAAAGACAGTACAAAATCCTCAAACAGTTAGAAGCCAATCACATTTCTTAAATCGAGAACTAAAAAGAAACCACTTTAAAACTAACTAAAAAATTGGAAAAAAAAAATAAAGAACAAAAATATGAATTTGATAACTTACCCCTTTCTTATCAGATGGGCAAGGAGCCAACTCCTTCTTAGCAAACTCAACCATAACATCAATAGCCATATTTCAGATAAACAATCAGATTTCTTAATTGAAAAAAAAAATTACATGTTAATTGAAAACGTAGGCAAATCAAGCATGTTGCATACGAGCATTAAAGTTGAAGTTTAAACCTTTTTGGCAATAGCCCATGTTGCACAGGAACACTTGTTCATCATATACATTCTTTAGCATGGAACCGGTCAACAATGTATGACCAATATGGGAAATGGCTCAATGATATTGATGGTAATCCAAACAATATCTTAGCATCTTACAAACAAAAACTGTGATAAAAAAGAACATATATACCAACTTTCCCATCTGCAACAACGAAAAGATGGCCATTGGCAAAAGAAATTTTCATTCAAAGAACATGAAGATGCCTGAGAATAACAAAATCATCACAATAACATATGCATAAGACTAATAAAATTTACAGAAAAGATTAAAAAAAAAGGAACAGTAATACTAAGATAGTGATAAAAGGAGAGGAAATTACCTTAATGAAATTCTTCCTCTTCTTCATCCTCTCCCTTCCTTGGTTCTTGATCAATACACACACATCAATTTCTCCTAAAATAATTGATTTTTACCTAACACATCACATTGATAGAGAGCTGACGATCACCGCATCCGTCCTGAATCACTGATTCTTACCTAATACATCACATTTAATTCAAAATCCAGTAAACATGGCAAAATTTGGGCATTCTAACTCACCTGATAATTAGGATTTAGAAATTTTAACTCCCATAAGCTGCAGCCTCTTCGACGTCACCTACTCCAGAAAAATGAAGAGATTTAGAGATAACAATGTCGTTTGTTTTTTTTCAGCGATTAGGGTCCCAAATGTCAAAATGAACACAAAATTAACTAATTATAGACGATAACTTTAACTAATTATAGACGACAAAATTAACGAAAACTGATTTCGAATAAGTGGAGATATCCACCCAATCTGGTAAAAACGTACCTTCTAATCTTTATTCGCATCGATAGAGAGCTAACTATCACCACGAAAACCCTAGAGCGGCAAAACCCACGTCTGCCACTGGTTGAGATTGGGAGCAGAGAACGTGCCTTCTGAGTGAGATCGTAAAAGCTCGCAGTCCGCAATCGGTCACATCAGTGATGGTAGGCCGCGATAGCGACGGCGGTGGTTCCGCTGTCGGTACCCAAAACGATGAAAGAGATTAGAGAATGGGAAGGCGACGGGAAACGGCGCGATTCTGAAGCCAAGATGAACGGGAACATGGAGATGCACTTTAATGGCGGTGTGGCGTCGAGGCAACCTTTAGAGATGAAGTGGTGTGCCGGCGATCAAAGCAAAAGGAAGGAAAAACCATGGCTCAAAACTTGACCTCCGTTGAATCAGAGAAAAAGAAAATGCGTGATTTTGTGGAGAGAGAGAGACATGTGATAAACGAAAAAAAGATATGACTTGTACCCATGGCTTAAAAACTTGAACCTTTAGAGGCTTAGTGGACTTATACAATAGGTTAAAGAGATTATACAATAGGTTGCATTATATAGGTATAATTATCATGGATATGACTTTCCTTTTACATTTTCATTCATTCATTCATTCCTAATTAATAATAAAAAAAAACACATTATTAATGATGAACAAACCCTAACAGCTCAAAAACACGAACACCCTCAGATGTTCAAATTCTTTATTAATTTGTTCCTGAAGATCGAGTTTCAAAGTGCTGGAAAGATTCCAACCCCTTGCAGGTCAGTCTCGCGTACTGTTGGCTCTTTATATTGATTTTTTTCTTCATAATATGATATGAGGAGATCTTATCGAATTTAACTTGTTTTCTGTAATCAATCAATCAATCACTCAATCAATCATTCAATATATGCTGCTTTCATTTGGCTTAATTAACAATATTATTATATCCTACGATCCGATTGCGATGAATACTTAATAATTGTTGTCGGGCGGCATTCTTATTATTATAAAAAAAAAAAAAAAAAACGATGCTTCTTGTTTGTTTGTTGTAGGTAATTGATCGAAGATGCAATCGAGGTCGTACACAAATCTGTTAGAGCTGGCCTCAGGCAATTTCCCGGTAATGGGGCGAGAACGGGAGAAACGAAAGGTGATGTTGCCACGTGTCATGACGGTTCCTGGAAGTATCACAGAGTTTGATGATGATGATCAAGCTAGCAGCAGTGTTGCATCCGATAGCCCCTCTTGTGCAGTTTCCATGGATAGAATGATCGTGGTTGCAAACCAATTGCCTTTGAAAGCCAAGAGAAGAGTTGACAATAAAGGCTGGAGCTTCACTTGGGACGACGAGTCCCTGCTTCTGCGAATCAAAGATGGTTTTCCTGATGATATGGAGGTGCTGTATGTCGGGTCCTTGAATGTTGATGTCGATCCCATTGAACAGGATGATGTTGCTCAAGTTTTACTGGATAGGTTTGGATGTGTCCCGACCTTCCTTCCGCCTAGTCTAATGGACAAGTTTTATGATGGTTTTTGTAAAAAGCAACTGTGGCCGCTTTTTCACTATATGTTACCGTTTTCTGCTGATCATGGAGGGAGGTTTGACCGGTCGATGTGGGAAGCGTATGTTGCAGCAAATAAATTATTCTCGCAGAAAGTTATCGAAGTGATTAATCCCGAAGACGATTTTGTTTGGATTCACGATTATCATCTGATGGTCTTGCCTACGTTTTTAAGAAGGCGTTTTAATCGGCTAAGAATGGGGTTTTTCCTTCACAGCCCGTTTCCCTCGTCTGAGATCTACAGGACCCTTCCTGTTAGAGAGGAGATCCTCAAGGCTCTACTCAATTCCGACCTAATCGGGTTCCACACGTTTGACTACGCACGGCATTTCCTTTCTTGTTGCAGCCGGATGTTTGGTTTGGAGTATCAATCAAAGAGGGGATACATCGGGCTAGATTACTATGGAAGGACGGTTGGGATCAAGATAATGCCTGTTGGGATTCACATGGGTCAAATCGAGTCAGTGATGAAGCTTGCTGACAAGGAGTGGAGAGTTGGAGAGCTTGAACAGCAGTTTGAAGGGAAAACCGTGTTTCTTGGAGTCGATGACATGGATGTTTTTAAAGGCATCAATCTAAAGCTTTTAGCAATGGAGCAGATGCTTAAGATGCATCCATCATGGCAGGGCAGGGCGGTTCTTGTGCAGATTGCAAACCCTGCCAGGGGCAAAGGTGGAATAGATCTGGATGAGATACAGCTTGAGATCCAAGAAAGCTGTAAACGTATCAATGAACAGTTTGGTAAGCCTGGGTATCAGCCTATAGTTTACATAGACACCCCTCTGGGTGTGAATGAACGAGTTGCTTATTACAGTATAGCCGAGTGTGTTGTTGTGACAGCTGTACGGGACGGGATGAATTTGACTCCCTATGAATATATCGTGTGCAGGGAGGGAATTTCCGGGTCAGATACAACAAACGGGCTTAAAAAGAGCATGTTGGTTGTATCAGAGTTTATCGGGTGTTCACCTTCTTTGAGCGGTGCGATTCGTGTGAACCCGTGGAATGTTGAAGCGACAGCTGAAGCTATGAATGAGGCTATATCTATGAGTGAGCCTGAAAAACAATTGAGGCATGAGAAGCATTATCGCTATGTTAGTACGCATAATGTTGGTTACTGGTCTAGAAGTTTCTTGCAAGATATGGAGAGAAGTTGTGCAGATCATTTCAGGAAAAGATGTTGGGGAATCGGTTTGGGATTTGGGTTTAGGGTTGTGTCTTTAGATCCTAACTTTAGGAAGCTTTCAATCGATGATATTGTGTCAGCTTACATAAAGGCTAAAAACAGAGCGATATTGTTGGATTATGATGGGACGGTGATGCCTCAAAATTCAATTATTAAGACACCAAGTAGAGAAGTTATATCAATCCTCAATAGGCTTTCAGGAGATGAAAATAATAATGTATTTATCGTTAGTGGAAGAGGTAGGGAAAGCTTAAGCAGGGCGTTTTCTCCTTGTAGGAAGCTTGGAATTGCAGCCGAACATGGTTACTTTATGAGGTGCGTTTATATATTTTTCCCCTCATTATGCAGTTCTATTGTTTCATGTTACTGATAAAGCTTGTGACAGTTGAGGTGGGGAAATGGGGGGATTGGGTAACTGGTCAAATGGCAACCAGATTGGGTAGGGTTGACCCAGAGAACTTTTGGGCCAGAATTATTATTCTTTCTTTCACAAATATTTAGTATTTGAAATATAGGTTATTTCAACAATAATATTACTTTTTGAATAAAATGATTAAGGAGGTAAACTATATGCATGGTTTAATGAATGGTGCGTTGCAAGGTATATAGTGAACAAAAAACAAATTGAACACAATGATATATACAGTGAACCCATCTTGATCCAAATATATGATATTCTCAATCAATCTTCTCCTAGTTCGTTGTTTGTCATCCTCAACAAAACATCTATGATCTAACAATAATTGTTGCAGAGGACTTTCTACAACCTGATCAAATCAACAAATCTAAAAGCTTGATCATTATTCAGAAACTAAGTACAAACAGTTGTCTTTTAGAAAACCCCCAACAAGAAAAATGAAGATAAATTACAGACTAGTGGTATTTTTTATTGAAGTTCGATAAATGTGTATAGGTGGTCTAGAGATGTGGAATGGGAAACATGTGGTAAGAGTAATGATTTTGGATGGATGCAAATGGCTGAGCCCGTGATGAAACTGTATACAGAGTCAACTGATGGGTCTTCTATTGAGACAAAGGAAAGTGCGCTGGTCTGGCAGTATCGTGATGCGGACCCAGGCTTTGGGTTTGCTCAGGCAAAAGAGATGTTAGATCATCTCGAGAGTGTCTTGGCAAATGAACCCGTTGCTGTCAAGAGTGGTCAATATATTGTTGAAGTCAAACCTCAGGTATATTATTATTATTATTATTATTATTATTATTATTATTATTATTATGTATATCCAATTTCTTTTCTTATCTTCAACCCTAGTGGGTGGGGGCTAAATGGGGTTGGTCAGTTTCATTTTTGTTGCAAATCTTCAATTCTCAGTTAATGGTTGGTGTGCCAAAAGTATGATTGATTACAGAGAAGATCATCTCAATAATACTTTGGTTTGCCTGATAAAACATAGTGGACGAGGCTTTTATGTGTTCAAGTTTAAAAGCACTTAAGCACCTGTGACATGTTAGATCCATTTGAATATTAGATCCATTTTCTTAGGTTTTATTTTAAACTTTACCAATATGAGATAAAATATAACCTAGTCATCCCGCTCATAAATAAATAGGCTGAAACTGCCACCTTTATATAAACTGCAATGCAGTATTTTTCTCATTTTTGGTCCTTTTTTGGGCTATAATTGCAAAGAAAAACAACATACATTTACACTTATTTAGTATAGAAATGTACAATAAAAATTTCCATATATAGCAACACTCTCATTGCTTTTACCATTATTTTTACTAACATAGCAACATTTCATTTTTCTTGTACGATAATAGCAACATAATGTACCTCACCATTGCAATGACTAAAAAAGAAACAACAACAACAATCATACCCAGTAAAATCCAACAAATAAAATCCCACAAATAGCACATAACTAGTACTACTAGTTATGTGGAAGTTTATTCCAATTTCTGCTTCTGTTTGTAAAATTGTGGAAGTATGTTGCTATATTATTATTCCTTTCCTTGAATCATCTTACACATTCGTAGAAAATAGAGAGAGTGATTTGTACCCATTTACCTAAAATGGGTCGGTTTAGATTGTATTATTTCTCTAATGGATTAAACATGTACAAATTAACAAAACAGAATCAATACAAATGTGTCAACAGTTGGCCCAAGTGTATTCCACGATGGTTACTCCAACTGTTGTATCCTAAAATAATGTTGTTATATTAATATATAGTTCTTGTAGTCATACGTCAAATATGGATATAAAAGTTATGGCAGTTCAACCAAATCGGATCGGACCTGTAATAGTTAACTGTTTTGACCCATTACCTAGCCTGCCTATTTTGCAACCTTACTAGAAATAGAAAAAAGAGCCTATGTGATTTACTCAGGTTCCTATCTAGAGGGGGAACTTTCAACTAGTTTATGTGAAATTGGGTCAATGTGGTTTATTGATCTATCATGTGAAATGGGCAAATTTTTTTATAAATCAAGAAACATAAAATTGATCAAACAGGTCAAAAGTCACCAAATGTATCCCCAAAAGTGTTTACAACCTTCTAACCGAAACTCAAAAAGTATTTGTGGGTCAATCAAAACAATCCAAACCATTTACACGTGTACAAACATTTACCCATTTTGACGTGACGCCAAACACAATCCAAGCCACCCGACCTACTTAACTGACCCAATTTGCCACCAGCAATCTAATTGCTTGCAAATTGTGATTTGAGCACCCTTTCCTCCTTGCTCATTGAATAAGGAATATTTTTTCTACAATGCTTTATTTATGTCATTTAAAGGTGCAAATTTTGTACTATTTACTTACTTGTATTGGGATTCATTTGGGTTATCTTTCATCTCAAACAAGTGGTTTATCAAACGCACGTTGCAGCGATGATATCACAGGTACATAAAACAATAATTTAAGAAAACGCGACATCTTTTAGTCTCAAAACATTTATACATGTCTATAGTTAGCATAAGGTTAATCTAAAAACATTTAGAAAATTGGATTTTAATAATATCAGTTTTGCCTTATTGGCGGATAATAATACGAGTTTCAAAAATAGCAAACAATAATACCAATTAATGAGGTAGGTGCTTATAATGAAATGTCGTTAGTTGAACACTAACGGTGTTAGTGATTTGCTGACGTGGCACCTATGTTGCTTATTTGGCAGCTGATGTGGCATTGTATGTGTTTTCTAATAAAGTTTATAAATTGAGGGACTAATTTTGTAACTTCAATAAAATTTTATAAAGAAAAGAAAAAGGAACGAGACTTGAACACCTCCCCCTCCGACTCCACTCCGGCGACCACCCTAGCGACTCCGGTGAACAATGCACTCCGGCGACCCCGTTCGAACCTAGCGACTCCGGCGAACCTAGCAACTCCGGCGACCAAGCTCCGACGAGCCTTTACCCCAAACCAACCCACCATTTTTCACTTCTCCAACCCTCGGTGAATTAAAACAGGGCACCGCCGGAGTACGCCACCTATAACCCCGGTGAATTAAAACAGGGCACCGCTGGAGTAAATAAAAATGGACGACCGGCGAGTTTGCCGGCGAAAATCACAACCTATAACCTCTGTTCCGTCAAAAGAGACGACCGACGAGTTTGTCGGCGAACTCAGACAACCGGCGAGGCTCCGGCTTCCTCTTCCCTCTTTTCTTTATTTCCGGTTCGATTTTAGGGTTTTAAGTGGCGGAAGATGATGGTCGGTGAGAGGCGGCAGTGAGTGGTGGTTGTCGGGTGGTTGGTGGCGGCCTCCCTTTCTTCCTCCTTTTTTTTTAGTTTTTAATCTTTATGAAAATTACAAACTAGTCCCTTGTTTTACAAAATAACCCCTCCATTTTCAGAAATTATAAAACAGTCCCTTATTGAATGCCACGTCAGCAAATCACTAACACCGTTAGTGTTTAACTAACGGCATTTCATTATAAGCACCTAACTCATTAATTGGTATTATTGTGTGCTATTTTTGAAACTCGTATTATTATCCGCCAATGAGACAAAACTGTTATTATTAAAATCCAATTTTCCAAAACATTTAACACATTAAAAGAAAAAAATAATAAAAAAAAAATATATCAAAAGAAAAAATACGAATAAAATTCAAACCACACGAAGGAATTCTATCCGAGTTTTAATGAAATCTGAAAAGAAATCTAGACTCAATGGTATGAATTTTAGTATCTGAAAATCGAAATAAATCACAAAATAAAGTTAAAAGTAAAAGAGAAAATGATAATCTAGACTCAACGGTATGAATTTTAGTAACCCGCCAATCGAAATAAATCACATAATAAAGTTAAAAGTAAAAGAGAAAATGATTATAAAAAAAGGCATGCGAGGATCGAACTCGCGCCTCTCATATGAGAAGGTGAGCTTTAAACCAATTGGGTTGGATCGAATTTGTTTATAAATATAATAGTGGACTAAATTGACTTAACAACAAAAAAATGTGTGTGTGGCAATTTTGTAATTTAGTAGACAAGTTCTTGAATGTTGTAATTGGTAATGGGTTGGTGAATAAAAAATTTTTAGTTGAAGAGGAACCCGGTTGCAACTCACCCAAAATCTTACATTAATGCTAATGCATGTAACCTCACATATTGTTTGAACTTAGAGTTCAGATAATTTTTTTTAACAATATAGTATTTAAATCAAATCTAACCAGTTAGTTATAGTATTAAAATTTTAAATAGATTTACTTAAAAAGTGCTTGTGGGGGTCAACGATACCCATTTTACTCCGCACCTAAATTACCGGTTTCACCCATTAAATTAACCAGTCCGAACAGCACGTTCCTCACCTTTAAGGTATATAGTTTCTTATAGAATATACTAGGTCATGATTTGATTTCACAATATTTGACCATTTCTCTTTTCATTTTGCGGAATGGAATCTGTAACTTGATAGGGTGTTTCTATGTTTCCAGGAAGCAAGTAAAGGTCTTGTAGCAGAAAAAATCTTCACATCAATGGCTGAAAAAGGCAAACAAGCCGATTTTGTCCTTTGCATTGGTGATGACCGATCTGATGAGGATATGTTTGAAATTATCGGCAATGCGATTTCAAGAAACATGCTTTCCGTCAATACTAATGTCTTTGCCTGCACGGTTGGACAGAAGCCTAGCAAAGCAAAATATTATCTTGATGACACCACCGAAGTTATTTTAATGCTTGAAAATCTTGCTGAAGCCACCGATTCCCCTGCCACATCTGATGATGAAAATGAGTAATAAAAGTTCTCCTTTTTAAACCAACTTTGTGTTTCATTATTCTTACATAGATCAGGTTTTTTGTTATAAGTTGATTGACTTTTGACCAGAAGGTCATAGGTTTGATTTTTTTTTTTTTTTTCTTCTGAAGATGGAAATGTTAAAAAGTCTCTTCTGTTTTGAGAATTTCATCTGCTTTTGTTTGGACACAATCTGTAAGTAAATTCATTTCATTTGTTTTCATTTCCTGAAGTAGGATCCGAACCTAGAAATAGTTATGGATGTAATAAAACAGGGATTTGTATAATACCCTTTTGGCATGCAAAATCTATAACAAAGGTAACTAGGTTCGTACGGAAGATGAGAATAAATAGAGAGCTAGAACACCAAGTCAAAAGAACACCCAAACAAACAAAAGGAAAAACAATAACAACCAACAAAAGGGCGCT
>JBCNJP010000007.1:60598951-60619255 GCA_039602395.1 Deinandra increscens subsp. villosa | reverse complement strand
TGCTGCTGACTTTGGATCTACGAGTTGACTTGAGATTCCGTAGAGAGCTCCGTTTGCCCAATAAGCTTTTTATATAGGGGTCAAGGCTTTAGTTGTTGATCTTTTAGGTTCAATCGTTTAGAACCCATAATTATAATTTCATGATCAATTTTCATGCCGTAACATATCTAAATGAACCAATAAATGAAATGATTGAATTTGGATTGAATTTTCCGAGAGAAAGTCTTTCTATTTCTCTTTCAGAAAACGTTTATTGAAATGAAAACTTCCTGAAGCTACATGTATTTCAAGAAATTAATTAATCTGATTGAAACAGGACCGATTACGAAGGTCAGGGGGACCTCATTCGTGACATGTGGTCACTTTAACATATATTATTATTTAAGATAATTAAGAACTTAATTTCTTTTTTAACTTTAATTTCATAACTTCAAAAACATCTACTAGTGTTCTTAAAAGGATGACTTTATGGTAAAATGATCGTCTTCAAATTAAAAGATTATGGGTCAAAACATGTGAAGTACACGTGTTGTGATTTTAGTTGTTTAGAAAAAATAATACGGATAAATTTAGTAGATTAATATGGAAGATGTATTATAAATTGTTTTGATTGTTTATTATGAGTTTTCGTAAGTTCTTGTAATATTTAAGGGCTATCTTCTAATGTTTCACATATATATATGCCTATGTATATATATAGGGTATATATATCTAGCTAGATGTCACCTCACATACGAAATTACTCTATTTTGAATGCAAAGTAACTCTGATTTGAAACTCGAGAAGATTAAATAAAGAAATGGTGAAAATAAATTTAATAACACCTATTAGATGAAGAGATCTAATGGTGAAAAAATAAGGTTTACGAATCTATACATTTTAGAGGGGTCTATAATGAACCACAAACTATACGTATGTATGTGTATTTTCTTAAGAATATGGTGCAAGTAGTAGAAAATTTTATTTTGATTTTGTGTATATTCATTTAAAGCAACATTTCTTTCAAAGACTTCTAGAGAATATTTAAACCAATCAATCTCTTCTTTATAACTAGGACTTCATATATATATATATATACATAGACACACAAAACCTTATTTTGCAATTTGTGAAGATGAGATCAAAGAGATTTGTAGGTTTCTTCTCGGCTATTTTCTTTGCACTTATTCTCATTTTTTCTATGATGACTTTTGTTCAAGCACGAGTAGCGGTAGTGGTTGCGGCACCACCACCATCCCTACAGCCACAGGTACAACGAGCACTACAAAGTTCAGATAGAGGCGGTTGGGGTGGTTGGGGCGGTTGGGGATGCTGGGGTGAAGAAAGCTGCTGATAAATGATGTTTGTGAACAAAGAACAATTTACAATTAGTGTGAGTGATAATTTCTCAAATATTATTGTATAATAACGATGTGTCTTCATGTATATTGGTTTACCCCATATTTCTTGCCTTCAAGCAAAGATCGTTCAACTTTGTTGTTTGAGTAGAGTAAATGCTAATACATGTTATTATTATAGTGATATATATCTTGTACATACCAAAAAGGATACATATGATATATATACTAGATTATATATTCGTGAGCTTCACGGGTTGTGTATAAAATTTTACAATAAATATTAATCATTAAAGTAAGACAACATTTGATCAAATAATAGTTTCAAATCACAATGCTAATAGATCGGCATAATGTCGGGTCGATTCATATTGGAGATTGAAAGAGTGTTTCGTTTGAGATAATAGAGCAAGTTATTATTCTCCTATATTAACATAACACAACTTATTGTACAAATTTTAAAACATAATGTACAATCAATTATTGCACACTTGGTACCACTTATAAAGCACACCATACAAATCAATAATGCAGGAAATTGGTGCTGTAAATAGACGTGGGTCATTGGGCTATCCATATCCATATGGATCATATATAAATGTGTGTAGCTGAGATTAGGGCACATAATTTGTGCGCCTCTTTTGCACACAAAGCTTTCTTCTCTGTGTGTTCTTGCCGGCGTTCTCTTCTTTGTGTCTGGTCTTGCCGGCGTTTCTAAATCGCCGGAGTAGGCATGGTGGCCACTGTGCTCGCCGGTCTATAGGATCGGCTCTGAGTACTATGTGCTATTCTTACCGACGTTTGGCATCCACTTCTGAGGGAGTCGGAGTTTTGTTGTCTTTGTTTCGTGATGATCTTGCCGGCGGCGGCGCAACGGTTATCACAGTCATCACCGGTTATAGGCGAGTACTACTTAACATGAGCAAGCCGGTGACATATATGAGCAACCCATGACCGGCTTACCGGTGTTTTTGCCGGCGTTCATAATTCTTTTATGCAATTTCGATGGCCGGTTATGAGCAAGCTGAGGTTTAGTTGGTTCATTATATGGTTTTAACCTAGACCTGTATGGTGGTTGGATTGCTTTGGAGATAAGATTTTTGGTTTTGGGGGTTTATGTAGGTCCGAAAACAACAACCGTTCACGATATTCTATCAATCACGAGTGCGGAATCCAAGTAATTGATTGATTCAATATAAGAAATGAGAAGAAAACTGAGAATACGATGAATATAACAATAAAAACCTGATATTGCACACAAGATGAACTTGTCGGGTACAAAAGAGAAATCGTAAACTATCTTCTCACTCTAGTTTACGATCACGATCGTAAACACCTTCTAGGCCCTCCTCTCAATCGTAAACCAGCAACTAGAATGAGCAACCCCCAAATGGTGAACTCATGGGGTATATATAGTTCCCCATTGGGTTTACTATTGGGCCCCTTCTTGATCATAAACCCAATAGTAAACCCAAGCCCAACCATAAACTAGCCTACTAATCTAATTAAACCCTCTAAGCCCAGCCCAACTTATTTAATATTACAAGCCTCATAATCTAGCCTCTACAATCTTCCCCTAGGCTTGTGATATTAAATGTCTTTGATCTTTGAAAATCTTCTTCTTGACTGGCTTGCATAGATGTTGATGAAGATTCTTTTCGCATAAATCTTCAGTGAGTTTCATGACGGGCACTTGGGACTTCCTCTTGATCAGCATCAGCTAGAACTTCTTGAAATGAACAAGTTAATGAGATGGAGGATTCTCATTGACTTTCTTCTCTTGAAGGAATTGGTTCTTGCTGAATCTTCGGTAACTGTCTTGAATCTTCATAAATTAGAGGGTTGAAATTTTTAAAGCCCCTAACTTTGAAGAATTTGATTGTTGAACTTGGATCTTCATGATCTCTGACTGCTCTCTGCATCACTTTCTTCAACGAGACTTGAAGTCTTCTGCTTCCCCAAAGCTTGTGAACATCTTCTTTGATAATCTTTTAGAAGCTTGTAAAGAAACCAACAACTTCCCCTGAACACTTGCTTATTCAGATGGTAGTCTTGTCCGGCTGGTTCTTTAACTTTAAGCAGCAACAGCAACATCTTTCTATCATCAACCTGTCTGACACACATTTGAAAAAATATACTCCACCAGACATTTGATGACTGGTCTTTGGGTTAAAAGGTAATTAACATTGTAAAAAACCCAGTTATCACCTGTTGATGATAATAAAGTTCCCCTGAACCCAAGACCTCTAAAGACTCCCCCTTAGCTGATTACTTCCCCTCATCTAAGGACTTCCCCTGAGATAATACATATTATCCTCGAGTTCCCTTCGGATACTATGTATTATGGAAGTCTTTTCGGATAATACTTATTATCCTCCATCCTTCCCCTAAAAATTTGTCAAGATCTGACGAAGGAAGTCTTTTCAATTAGATAATAAGTATCATCCTCGAGTTCCCTTCGGATAATACTTATTATCCCATACTCCTTCCTCTAAAAATTTGGCAAGATCTGTCGGGTGCATATTGTCATGCATTAAAACCCATGAAAAACATATTTTGACTTCTCAAATCAACCTGGCCAAGACGAAAACACACCAAAAAGAACTTAACGACTCACACATGAAAGATAAAAACTAAACAAATACTTACCAAACCAAACATGAGAAAGTTTACAAGGTATCAAACCGTATGAATCTGACTGAGGAACCCTTTTCAGCTTCAGTTACTCGACTAGTCCAGGTGATTGCCGGTATGTTTGTCCGCTTTAAACTCAAACCCGTTTAATCCCAACCGAATGCGTCATGTTTAATATAGTACAATATTACCATCATGTTTAATTGTCCCCACACCCAAGCGTACACAGCAAAACCTACCCAACCTCAGAGTTTATTGAGGATTCACAAACCCCCAGCTTGAGAAACCATGCAACACCGTTATGACTACCACTTATTTCATTAACCATTAGTTGGTGATCAGGTCGGCCGTTAAGCACGCAAAGAAGACCAACTGAGTGATTATTTATTCTTTTTTCTTTTTCATTTTTTTATTATTTCTTTTTCTTTTCTTTTTATTATGTGGTGTAGTCATGACAGCACAGACATGGCGTGTGAGAGAGTGAATACTAGGTAATTACCACTCTCAACCCATTTTTGCCAGGACTCAGTCTTTTAAACCATGCAACCTGGGATGGGAAACTAAACATATATATGTTTTAAGTTCACTGCACTTTCATTGGAGGTCATAAGTTTAGGTCGAGCCTACCGAGCATATCACCGTGGAGCTTGCTTTTCACTTCCGCGTTACGCGTGTCAGCCATCTCCAACCCGGATATTCATTTTACTTCCCCTAAACTTCTCAAAAACAAGACACAAACAATTAAAAATTGAAAATCACACTATTTTTTAGGGGTCAACTTTTTTTTCATCTTTACATTTCTTCCCCTTGCTTTTTGATTTTTAATATCACAATCTTGTGAACATCATTTTTTTCAGTTTTTTTTTTTAAATAAAAAATAAAACACACAAACACACTTAAAAGAACAAAACACAAAATTTGGAAGATATCTTGCCAAGCTAACTTTCAAAGTATTGATTTGAAAATTTTTAGAAAAATGGGTTTCATGACATGCACACTTCATTGCATTTGAAGTCAAACACATAATCAATCAACAACTTAATTGAAACTTTAATGAAATAGGTTTGACTCAAAAGACCCTTTGTTGCCTCATCATTCAAACAACCAAGTTAAGAACAGTACATTTCATGCTGATTTTGACCTTTTACCTCTCAATGAGACATACCTTCCATTTATAGATTACTTGACATGTCATGAAGATACGTCTCCTAAACTGTGCCTGGAACAATCACTTATCAACAAACAAATTAGTAATAAAAACGTTAGTGATAATCCTCCTTGATCGTTCCTTCACAGAGTGAGAGATTAGTTAGCTAATAGTACCCAGGCCATTGTTTTTCTGGGTACCCCTGAGGAATCAATGAATGAAATTTCTTTTAAAAACATTCCTTTTGAAAAATCAGGAAGTTGGGATGATTCGGTTGTAGCTGCATTAGCCTTTGGTTTCCAAGTTCCAGGTGATTTAACATTTGTTTTAGTCACCTTTGGAGTTGTGACCTTAGGTATTTCAACCTTCTTCGTTTTAGATTCACTTTTCAAAACAATTTTTGTTTTCGTCACCTTTTGAGTTGTGACTTTAGGTATTTCAACCTTCTGCATTTTAGAATCATTTTTGAAAACAGTTCTAGTTACCTTGGGTTTTTCAAGCTTTGGTTGTTTTGAAACTGGTTTCTTCACCTGTTTTTGAAAATTTTTGTAACTTGGAAGACTGTTGTTTATAGATTTTCTTTCAGCTTTGGCAGCGCCCCAATGTTGATCAGAGGGTTTAACCTTAGGAGTAACAGTCTTCATTGCCTTAGTTTTCTGCACCATCATCGGCTTAGACTTCACAGACTCCTGAGATGAAACCCTTTGACTTTTTGGAAAATAGGGTTCATAGGGGCGATAAAGACAGTTTCTAGCAATATGACCAGCAATGCCATAATTAAAGCAAGTCTGCTTCTTTAGATAGAAGTCAGACGTGTACCCATTTGTCTTCGGTGGCTGGTATGGAGCTGGTTTGCCTTGTGTATGCTTCTTTGGTTTGACTGCAGCTTCAAATTTGACTTTCTGCTGGTTTGTCGAAGCCTGTGTCGAACCTGTCTTTACTGTCTTTGTACTTCCTTGATTCTTTGACGTTGAAGCACCATTCTTGGAATTACAACAGCAACTGCATGATCCAACTAAAGAAATGGGAGACACAGCTACTCCCTTGAGTTTTTCATTCTTCACTCCAGCTGTTGGTTTCATACTCGGATGCTTGATGGTGATCTTTGTCCTCTCAACTTTAGGTTCACTTATCACTCCATCGGTTATTCCCTTGAACTTGGAGGAGAAGGATGGTAATTCATATCCTACATCTGGTTCTTGGTCAAACATTGATCCAGATGTCATAAAGATCTTCCCCTTAGGCCGTGTCATCAAGATCACCTTTTCCCTTTCGACTTTGTCAATTACTTTAAAGTATGGAGTCTCAATTTTGGGATACTGTTTCAGCTTTATCTCCGACACCGGAGCTTTGGCCTCATTCTTAGTCACATCATTAACTCCACTTTTACTTGTACCAGCATCATCAGACTTGGAGCTATGACATCTGTTATACTCCTGGCACTCAACATCATCTCTTGATACGTCCTCTATTCTCCCTTCATCATATGTCATGTTTGCCTCGTTGTCTATTTCCTCTTGAGTCAATGGTGTAGTTCCAATCAAGACACTATCAATAGGAGGAGCAGCTTCTTTATAATCAGATTTGGTTCGTTCAACTTGATCCTCATTAAGAAGTATTCCTAAAATGTCTCTGGGAACTGGTGGAGGAATGATGCTGTTCATTGCCAAAGATTTATCAGTTTTCTCCGACCCAAACCTAGATGTGTCTTTCCCAACTTGACCAGTCACAACAGCAAGTGACAATTCCTTTCCAGCATCGAGCATTCTTTTGCTTCTCATGTGATTCACATCTAGTTTCACTTGCAACTCATTGTTCTTATGTGTGAGCTCATCTACCTGCTTCCTAAGCTCAGCTATTTCTAACTTTGCATTGTCATACAATAGAGTTTTCTCAGTAGCAAGTTTTTGATATTTCACAATGTCTAGTTTCTGAGCTTTTACCTTCTCTTCATTCTTTTGCCATCTACCCTTGAATGAACTCCTTTCACATTTTATCTCAAACAGTTCTAGCTGATAATTTTTTACAGATTTGTCTAAGTCCAGGAATTATACGAGCACAAGTGGGATTGGGGCATATCTCAGTTTTATCAACTTCATCTGTGAAATCATCTTTGTCCTCAACTATATTCTTTTCTTCAACCACTGAACTCATTATGCTAGCTTCTAGATATGCAACCTTATGAAAAATCAGCAAAAATCGGCAAAATCGGCAAAAGTCACTATTCAAAGAATAGTGTCAAAAACTTAAAACTAAAAAACGGAGGCCTTCGGAGTGGAATTTGGGGGTCCAAACGAGCTCCCCTGGACGTTAGTCCGGGGTAATTCTGGGGCTCGGTGTTACGAACGTCGTGTAAAAATTTGAGCTTCTAACTCCAAACGAGTCAAAAGTTACGTCCGTTTCCGTGAAAGTGTGAAATAGTGACTTTTTGCCGCAAATCCTGTTTTCGATCGTAAACCCTGTTTCCGATCGTAAACACCTGCCGGGTCGTAAACAATAGATCGTAAACTCCAGATTCCGATTGAATAAAATCGTAAACTCGATTCCGATTGAATAAAATCGTAAACTCGTTTCCGATTGAATAAAATCGTAAACTCGTTTCCGTTTGAGAAAATCGTAAACTCCCAAAGCTCCGATCTTGAAGTCGTAAACTCGTTTTTCTCAATCGTAAACGCAAACTGATGAAGAACACCTGGTCGTAAACACTTGAAAAACCCAAAAACTGATCGTAAACCTTCAAAACAGCAGCAGCTCTGGCCGTAAACTCGTGAAAAACCCAGAAAGCTATCGAGAACACCCAAGAACAGCAGCAGCAGCGATCGTAAACCTGAAAAACTCAAGAAAACTCGCAATACCTGTTAGATCTTCTTGAATCAATATCGTGAGAACCGCGAAACACTCGTTTCTTGGCTCTGATACCAATTGTAGGTCCGAAAACAACAACCGTTCACGATATTATATCAATCACGAGTGCGGAATCCAAGTGATTGATTGATTCAATATAAGAAATGAGAAGAAAACTGAGAATACGATGAATATAAACAATAAAAACCTGATATTGCACACAAGATGAACTTGTCGGGTACAAAAGAGAAATCGTAAACTATCTTCTCACTCTAGTTTACGATCACGATCGTAAACACCTTCTAGGCCCTCCTCTCAATCGTAAACCAGCAACCTAGAATGAGCAACCCCCAAATGGTGAACTCATGGGGTATATATAGTCACCCCATTGGGTTTACTATTGGGCCCCTTCTTGATCATAAACCCAATAGTACCAACCCCATATAGCCCAACACATAAACTAGCCTACTAATCTAATTAAACCCTCTAAGCCCAGCCCAACTTATTTAATATTACAAGCCTCATAATCTAGCCTCTACAGTTTATAAACCCCAGATCTGAAATCTACTTCGTGTTATTTCTCCCATATGGGGCGACGACTTTCGGTTATCCAGATTTTTTTTGGAAAATTGGATTTTAATAATCCCACCTATTTACTATTGGCCTACAGTAATCCCACCCGAACTTATTTTTTCTGATGGTCCTACCTTTTCATCTATTTTTTTCTGATGGTCTCGCCGTTAAGTTTTTTAACACCGTTAAGAGATTGATGACATGGCATGCTTATATGTCTTTTTTATTTAATTTTTTAATCTACTCTTTATTCTTTACCTGTAACTTTCATTTACCTGTATTTTTTTAATCCACTCTCTAATTTTCACAGATCCTCAATCTTTGAACACCATATATATATCACACACAGTGATATAGATACACCAATCTGTAAGCCTAAACCGCAACATCACCGTCCGGTACGACGCCGACGCTCCAATCTACCGTCAAAAGAAGCTCCGATGACTCCCTCACACCTTCGGAAAAGTCCTCAAGCTTCCGTTTTACTTCGACACCGACGTTTCGATTCACGAAATGCTGATTCGTTGAGATTTTGCGTCGATACGGAGGAAGATATCGGCACCGACATCGCCGGATTCGCTGCTCACACAATCAAAATCTGTCTTGGCGTGACGAAAGTTATGGTGAGGGCGGCGCGCGGTGGTGGTGATTTTGGCGATGATGGTAACGAATTGAAGCTGGATTTGTGGCGGTTTAGGCTGCCGGAATCGACGCAGCCGGAGCTTGCGACGGCGGCGTTCAGTGACGGGGAGCTTGGGTGTTAATTTGGGGAGAATGGAGAAATCAAGGAGTTTGGGGCGAAGGTAACAGAACTGGACGTTTTTGTTTTGGTACACTAATATCATCTTCACAAAATTAGTCATCGATGGTCTAATTAGGATTGAAAATCAATTGTTGATTAGGGTTAGTGGATGGTGCTGAGAACTAGAATCGTAGAGGAGAAAGAGGAGGATGGTGATTTAGAATATGACATGGAAAACAACATAAAAAAATAAAAATAAAAAAGACATGTAAGCATTCCACGTCATCAATCTCTTAACGATGTTAAAAAACTTAACGGCGGGACCATTAAAAAAAATAGATGAAAAGGTAGGACCATTAGGAAAAATAAATTTGGGTGGGATTATTATAGGCCAATAGTGAATAGGTGAGATTATTAAAATCCAATTTTCCATTTTTTTTTGGGTTTTGGCGATGATATGAATTTAGGGTTTACACAACCCTAATTTGAGCCTAATCAACTTTAAATGTTTCAATATATGTTATCTTCTTATAGAATTTGTAATGATATTAGGGTTTTACCTAATAACATTTCTTTGTCTGTTGAATTTTATGGGTTATTGAAGATTAAAAACTATATTGGTACATATTTGGTGATGATATGAATTTAGGGTTTTCAACACCCTAATCTGAGCCTACCTTCTTTGGTGGCTCTCAGTTTGGAATCCAGTTTTGATCCTAATGAGATAATGATGATGTTTGAAATGATGGTTGGTTTGTTTTCCAAACTTGATTTGTGGATTTGGGGGTTTAGAAAACCCAGTTATGAAATCCGAGTTGGTTTGTTTATGATGCTCGCTTACTGTTATAGGCGAGATCTGCTCTCAGGTCCCTTATAGATGTAGGCTTTTTGTTTTCTGATGTGGTTGTCCCATTGTTGCTCCGTTTCTGATGTTGAGTAGCAGTGGTTGTTGAGGCCTTGCTGAGAGAGTGGTTCACTGTCATTTGTTTTGGCTTGATTTATGGGATGTTCTACCATTCTCTGATTCTGAATGATCCCCTGTGATGGTTCCCGATGATTGCTTTGGCTTGATTTATGGGATGTTCTACCATTCTTTGATTATATCAGTTGTTACTTCCGTTTGATTTTTTTTATTTGTGGCGATGATGATTATCCTTCAAATAAGTTTTGGTTATGATGGTCTAACGTGGCGGTTTCCAGCGAGGCGATGACCGGTGTCTTTCGTAGCCGCCATTTATGTTACCTATACCATCAATGACTTATACAACTTATTTGGTACCTGCATTGGTTATAATCTGAGCCATAATTGATGTTTTCCATTGTTGTTTTTCTGTTTTTCATTTTATTTTTATGTTTATTTTCTATTTTTAATAGTTATTTTGAAATTGACATGTTTTAGTTGATTTTCTGTTTTTAATAAATTTTGATTTTATTGAAGATCTTTAAATGGAACATTAGTCTTTGAAGAAGCTGTTCAGAAAGTAGTAAGGGTTGTAGAATTTTTATTATTATAATTTTTTATTTTAATTTTTTTATTAAGAAAGTGGTTGAATGTGTATAATGATTTGATCTAAGTCCCATGCCTTACCGAGAAAGTGGTTCAGTGTCAATTGTTCTAAGCCCATGTCAATCAAAGCCATATCACATGTGCATACATGTCATACTTGAGTATGTAACTATGCAAAAACTTTGACTTAAAGTTAAATGAAAATTACATCTTCACTGAACATCATTGAACATGACAACACTTTATTGTTTCAAACAAATTAAGAAAACCAAAACAAATACATGACTTTGCCATAGAACAAGATAAAAAAAAAATGATAGGAGTCTTTTAACGGTCCGATTCCGTGGTGAAGCGAGAGTCTCTTTAGCTCAATGAAAAAGCAAGTTATCCCTCTCGGATAATTGCCGTCAAATCAGGTGATAAGTAGTAATGGAGAAGAAAGAAGATTGGAACAAGAAAGAGATATTTTATTGATTTTCTAGAGAGAGGAAGTATACAGACGCATGTGTAGTATAAAAGTTACAAATGACATCCGACCCCTAATCTATACAATTCTTTGGGTATTTATAGGCTTCGGACTTGACTCCTCAGCCTCGCATCTGCATAATCGCATCTGCACTGTCACCTGCATCTGCGTATTCGCATCTACCTGTCACCTGCAAGACACCTTAGCGAGAAACATATCCGAAGGACTTGGAAATAAATGATTGGATGTGTATAACACATCCAAATCATCATTTACTTCATCAAGTCCCCCAAGTCTATTAAGTGAAAAACTGAAGTTAATAGACTTGAAAAATCGAAGTTACTCATCCAACATCTGTGACTGCTTGCATTTGCTGTCCCATATGCATGTACAAGTCCAACTTCAAGTTCTGGTCACACATTACTAAAACATACCCAACTTAAACAAAAAGTTTTTAGTTACAACCAAAGCATTTAACATCATTGGAACTAATATTAATCATACCAATTAAAACTTTCCTCGTCTAGTCCCCTAGTCCATTGGCGAAAACATCTGTTAAAGCTAATGGACTATAAGAAATTATACCTGATACACATGCGAAACTCAGCTTTACTATCAACCTCAACATTTCCGCCTACAGCACGCAACTGCATACATTGTTATATATCCACTTTTATTTAACACATGCGAGCTGTCGATCGAATCTCATCAAGTCCCCAGTCTAGTGTGATGTGGTGTCAACTGCATCATGCTAGATTTCTAATCCTCATTTTAGCCATCAAGAAGTTCAGAAATGGTAACACTTGGGCCTTAAGGAACATTGAAGAAAGTACAAGCATCTTATTATCCCAAACAAGACTCAGAATCCTGCGATATGAAAACCCTTAAACAATAATGCGAAATCTTGTAAGGAAAATATAACAAGCCTTCAGCTATCCATTAAAAACCTCCTTTAGCATTTGCAACCTGCACATATCTTCACACTCTTTTTTATAGAGAGCGAAAAACACTTGCGAAACCTTTGATGAAGTGAGAGCAGGATTGTGTTCACTTTTACATACTCTTACGCCACAATGTAGTTCCATAGCACATCCACTTTCCCAAATAATTGGATAATCCTTCATAAACTTCTTTACAGGAAGAGAGCAAGTGCTTACCCAAGTAGAAGAAAACCCTTCAGTTATCTAACATTTTTAAAGAAAAGAAATAATTCTTTCCAACTCATGGTACACGTGTCTAACTGCTTGCAACCTAAACAATTGCTTCCTCTTCATAAGTGTAGTTTAATATTTTGCTTGCAAATACTACCATTTTCTGCGAACACATTCGCATGTATTTTTTGTTTGTTTGTTGAAAACACTTCTTATCGAATGACACATAGTCATTTAATCGGTCACTTAGACCCATCCGGAAATAAGATAGCCCTTAGCTTCTTTATCAATGTTCACGTATGACTTCCGGGAATTTGGATAGCGTGTAGCTACCTCTTATGACCCCATAGGTCGCATCCGTGAAGATGCATAAAAATTGATCAATTTATTTGGTCTCATATGACCACATCTTTGAGAAGATGTATGGTGGCCAGCCATTTTCATGATCCATTGGACCAATTTTTTCATATACGTATATCTCTTTTTTTTTTTAACTAGCGACACATGCGTCCATGTGCCTTGTCATTTTCCCGAACATATCAAGGAAAAAGAATATAGTCTATACGACTTAATTCAGAGTGTGATTACAATAGTAATTTAACTTAACACTATGCTGATCAGGCATGTGTTTGAGTGAAATTATCTTATGCAACTCTGACATTACCCTTCAAAATAGACTTAATAGAGTATATAAAGCATATTCTTATGAATTTAAAAACATACCTGAGAGCATTAGATCCCTCTACATATGCAACCTTCGCAAATGTATTTCATTCGTAAGTGAATAACACTCCATATATGAGAACCAACATGTTCATCAGGCCTTCCCATCAAAGTATAAGCTTCTTCATGTATATTCCTTTGCATATGTCACTATCGCAAGTGTAATTAGTCCCAAACCTGATGTACCTTAATCTGATTTTACTCAAACAACACATGCAACATTCCCTTTTTTTAACAACCTTTATATTCCCAGACCTTGTCATTTCCATTTCACGTTAGCCTTTCCCCATCTTTACCATCTTTCAGCATATTCTAGAGAAAACCTAACTTAAACTAACCCTTCATCCGAACACCAAGCGACCACATCCAGTTTATTGTTGCCCACACTTCTGCCTTAACACAACATATCTCTTCCTGGAATAAACCCCCAACAAATTATTTCCTAACATTATCATCAATAGTCGGAAGCTATTTTCCCCATGAACAACTCATTTCCTCTTAAGCTTCCCTCTCATTATCATAAGAAAATCATTTTCATCCACCCTTATAAGATAGCTTAATGATTACTTATAAAAAATCTCCCATGATACTTTAACCGATACCTATGACCTTTCCACCATCACTCTTAAATCATATTCCTAGCTTTCTCTCCAACCAAACACCATGTAGCATGTACTGATTCTTCATTATGAACTAAAAGCATCTGCTTGTGCCAAACACGAAATCACATATGTGCCATAATTCCACGGTTATTTTTTAATAGCACATACCAATATATTCTGCAAAATCCCTTGAAAACATTCTGAACACGCCACATGCTAAAAGAATCTCATGCTTTATCTAATTATTGGAACCTCCTAAAAAGAAGTTGCTCATGCATATGCTAATTCACCCCACTTGAGCTCATTAATATTTCCTCAAAATCATCATAGAAATAACAGCTCACAAGCATCATAAATCACCACATCCACTTAACTCTTCAGATAATATCAACACATCCACCTTACGCCCCACATGCCTGAATCAGTACCACAACCAACTTTCCATTTTATCATCATAACATTATCAACTCTCATATAAGTTTTCTAATTCCACCAAAATTTCCCATATCACCCATACCATTGAAACATAAAATGATTCCAGAAACTGCTAGGAACGTGTATTTTCTTCTTATATCATCAAAAACTTTCCCATCTTTCATTACACTTCCCAAAACCACCACAAAAGCAAATGCATGTATCTGGATCTCCTTACCAACTATTGCCTTGAAACTCAAAATCCACACATCCTTATAATCATGAAATTTCTTATATTTTCCCCTAAAGAACATTCTTATTGATTCATCTTTATATCAACCAACATTTTCCATCAACAATCTCGCAAATGTTTTTTTTTTACACATCCATATCTGACCCACTTCCATGACTATGTCGCCTTCCTTATCCACAAAAATTCCCTTAACTTGTCCTTTGCATGCCTATTCACCAACTGCTTATACATTACTTATAACTAAATACCTATTGAAAACCCCTTTATACTTTGACTATACTTCCAGAAACACACTTGCAAAAAATACATTATCATACCCCAATTCATACTTTTGTGAGACGTGAAGAATCCCATGCTGATAACCTTTTGAAGCTAAAATCCATCAAATTAGTACACATCCGAAATTTTCCCAAAAACCACCAGATCAGCGTACATCCGAAATTATCCCCAAAAATCATCAGATCAACACATATCCAAAATTATCCCAAAAAATCATCAGATCCACTCATATCCCGAAAATCATCAGGTCAACACATATCCGAAATTATCTCAAAAAATCATCAAATCAGTGCACATCCGAAACTATAACAAAAATCACCACTTCCATCCTATCCATTAACACTTACCTATGCCATAGTCGCTTCCCTATCTTGAATCTTCCCACAACTTTCATTAAAATCTCAAAGATGGGCAATCACATATCCCATCAAATAAATCTCTTACATATATAAGTATTTACTGACACATCCGTAATACTTCACACTTCCCATGAAAATTTAACAACCCCAAAATCTTCGTCCTTAAACTTTTTCCTTACAAGACTTATCTTCTAATTAAAACTAGCCCATGAGCACCGCCACGCTTCCTAAAAGCCAAAATCCATAGTTTCCAACACTTCCATTCCTTCCCATATTAACCATATTGATTGACGAAACAAGTATTGAGACAGGCCAAGTCAAGTTAGTCAACTTATTAACTCATTTTACTCCTAATATATAACAGAAAATGACATTAACAACCAAACTTTTAAAGATGAATAACACTAATCTAGATTTTCCAAGTATCGGCCTCTTTATTACTTTACAATGTGTCCCATATTCCTTACCTAATCATATGCATTTCCCCTTCATTCTTGAATTGTTTTAAAAGAAAAATTACTTAATTCTCATAATTCTAAAAACTCCATTTTGCACTTAACAATTTTAAGTTTCATAATTAAAACCCATCTTCCTTTCCTTTTTTTTTATAAAACGTATGAGAGATGTATCAAGTCTGAATTTGGTTTAATTTGGATAAGGAATAACCGTTTCTCATAAGCAAGAATGATGAGCTAACGGTTTTGATCACAAAATTAGTAATAAAACCAAACATAATCAGATATGATAAAGAAAAAAGAGTTACCTTATTCAGCAAATCGATAGTGTGTGTCGCAAGTGCAAAACTGACGCTGATGCGATGACAACTATGGTCAAAACACATCCAACTAGTATAGCTCCCTCATTTGCCCTTGTAAAGATGACTCCTTTCACCAGTTGATGCTTTCATGAATGAAATTGCCTCATCATTTTTTTTAACCCCTTAAAGCACTCTGATAATGCATGTGACTATGGTCTTGTCGACACAACCTCTAGGTGAAAATGCATCAAACCATACACAAGTAATTCCACCAATATAAAACATAGATTATCTGCATGCGTAAATAACCCTTTCCTCCTACACTCCCTTTTGCACGTATAATTTTCCTGCACTCGCATCCCAACCTTCACACATAGATAAGTGCACATGCCATACCCAACAAAGTTTCGACCCAATTTTCAAAAGACCACCCTTCTATTGCCAACCATTGTTTGTCATGTAATCTCTTCTCATACAGAAAATTAGTGGTTTGCATCGCAAGTGCAATACCTAATGTTGATGCAATGATGACTATTTGCATGTGTAGAGAATCATTTTTACCCACATTTTCTTTTGCATAGTTAACTTTGCTACCCCGCATACATAACCTCTATGTAAGTGCGCATCCCATGTGCAACCAAGTTTTAAGTCGATGCTGAAATTTCCACTATCTCCAAATCTTTTAAGGCCACTCTTTCACCGAGCACAAATATAATGAATTATATGAATACTTGAACCAATCATAAGATGCACATCCAATTGCATATCCATCTGGACATTCGGAACTTGCAAAATGATAACCTATTATCCTATATTTTTCTCTATTCACATTTGTATACTAGAACCTTTAATCAGATCTTCATCAGACACCACCCAATCTAGCACTTGGGACCTAAAAGAAATACTTCTTGCACTTGCGATATGCTCCTTTCTGTCAAAAGAAAAGAGGATGCCTCCCATCCAGAATCTAGAACACACATCTTCAGTTATTCAAAACACTTCAAACCACATAATTATAACGACCGCATATCCACTTGATGAGTCCCTGAAATAAACTTTCACATGCTCATACCATTCGCCTTCTTATAAAGTACCCTCTCATATCCAAATCCTTATTAATCACCTTATTCATGTTGATTACAATATGCAACCATCTAAACCCCGCATGTGTCATGTATCCATACATGGCACCTTCAATGTTTAAAATCATCCGTAAACCCATGCGATAAAAACAACCAAACCCGCAATCATTTGTAATGCAAAAAGCCACAAGATGCAGATCCGACCACCATTACACTCGCAACTCCTTGAATAGCCAGTTACCAAAATTTATAAATTCTTCCATGTGTATTGATCGAACCACTCACATGATAAACTTTCCATCTCTGTTTCGACAAAACTCCACTAATTTTTATGAAAATTTGATATCTAGCAATATCGAGATGGTATGGAGCAAGAACTTAAGCTTGATTTTGAGATTAAACACCTCGAATTGATTTCCGATATAAAAACAATTTACACACACAAAAATCTACGTGTAATAGAAAAATACTTCAAACCCCCAAAATTTTAGTTGAAGTTTTTCGAAAACACCATGATCTCATATCTGAGACATTATTATTATTTATTATTATTATTATTATTTTTAAATAAGAAATGAAAATCAACCAAATGAACTTAGAATTCAAAATACAAAACGTATACCGAAGATTTTTTAAACCAAAATTTTTGTTTAAGACTAAATATACATAAATCTTCATGTTTTCTTACAAACTCAGCAATTAACTTTAAACATGTTGACTTTAAAAAGTCAAAATAGATATGAAACCCATCACCTTTTTAAAAAAATCATCAAATGACAATCTATTGACCTTGTTTTGGATAATTATCCGCAACAAAACTCTAAAACGACCGACCCAAAACCGACTTTAAATCGCTGACAATCTTTATTCCTTGAAGAACATCAAGAACACACACTAATGTTTGCTCTCATAAATTTCCAAAAAATATACAATAATCAGCTCCAAAATCATACCGAACTGTGCCAAAATCCGATAACGGACAACCGAACTGGAGTGGATTAAACCATGCTGGATTAAACTTTCCTCTTACCAAAAATATGATAACCTATGAACCTTATAGCATCCAGAAGGTCTCACGTATACAACCGTGAATTAGCAACCATTCCTACAAGCCACAGGCATGTAACAAGCTGGTCAAATATCAATAAATGTATTAGCAGGCGTCCCCCATACGTTGAAGAACATTCATTCTACCTCTATATTTTTTGTCCAAGGTTAGTTCCTAAATTGTTCATTTTCCCTCAATTCATATAACCTTGACAATTCCTTCCTATTCATTGAGTTAAATACTAAAAAGAGTACCTACATTGCCAATCGCCCCCAATAGCCTTTGTCCGCTCAAACAGATGCAAAACCTTGTCGTGTGAGGACTTTTGGTTTGCTCCCCACATCAGAATCCAAACTTTATCAATCCAATTGTACTGTAGGCAAACACCCTCGCCGGAACCATTGAATCAAACTCCACCAGTTTTACCTTGTTGTACCACATGTTTGACCATCAACGAATGTTGAATAAACCCAGCGAAAGCTCAAAAATATTTCTAACGAGAGTCGCCCCTCAGAAATATGAGCTAAAACTGATTTTCTATGCTACCAGTTTTCCCGAAATCAAAACCTTCAAAGCATCAATGAAACCAAATCCCCAAACACATTTCGGCATGTCACTAAATCGTAATCACCATCATATCGTCAATGTAACCAGACCAGAAACTAATTTTGAACCAAATACATAGTCCTCTTCATTGACGAACCTCAAGAACACCGTGTCCTAGAAATTTCTTGAGACTATGACGTAATCATGTAACAGAACCAAACCAAACCGGATAGAAATGTAATAACGATCAAATTTGTTACCAAATCCATCACCAGGTCCTAAAGACGAATCGACTTGCAACCAGATTAACCCTTGTTGACTTTGGAAAAAGTCAAAGTTTGACAAGAACTTAGACTAGTCAATTAACCTTACAATCTACCAAGATATTTGATATGAAGCGAAAATGAGCGTGAATTTGAACCTCATTCTTAACCGACCAACTTCTAAAAGTCGACTGATACGACTTTAACAGCCTTCATCTACAAATTGTTGACATAAACACCAAGAACACCAAGATGCTAGTGTGTGTACGACGAAATTGCCAGAGGACAGGTATCGATTAACTCCAACACTTTCTTGTATTGCATCAAAATACATTTCTCCCAAAATAATGTTAACGTTTCACACCAATTTAATTAATTAATCCCCAAATCACGGCAACATTTTGAACTTTTTTGAAGTCATCAAATCAGAAAAAAGTCAAAATGAATTTAAAAGCCAAAATAATCAGTTAAATTTCATTCGAAATCGAAAAGAAAACTCATTCCGAACAAGATCAAAATGTGTTTTCGGTTCAAATCATGCGTTTGTTCACACTTGTTCACCAAAACGGAAATCAAATTTGAAAAACACACACTTAACATACACAGACGAAGAATACCTTTTCAATTTCTCATCCTAACTACAAACTTCAAATTGTAAAAATTAAGATCTTTCGGTGGAAAAAATAAACTGATAATCAGATCTCAGTCAATCTTAAGGAGGAAGTAATTTATTTTAAAGTTTTCTCTCCCACACAGACTATGTGCTCCTCAAAAACACCGTTACAATATCAATATAAATAATTATAATTTTTCTTTTTTTATTATTTACCAAGAAACGAGAATAAAACCCAAACGCAGATTATGAATCATGCACCTGAGACTTCGAACTCGTATGCATTCGAACATTTCTCATCAAAAAATCACACAAATAACCTTATATAAACACGAATCGGAAAATTGTAAATTAGGATATCATACCTGGAAATTTGGAATTCATCCTATAAGAACTCGAATAATTATAGATCAGGAAGCAGTTACCAATTTAAAAAATCCTCACCAGAACTTGAATGAAGCCATATTTGAACAAAACTGCTTCTCATAAGCATCTTAACTCCTTTCATCCTTAAAATCTTCTTAAATCTCCAAGACAAAAGCAAAATTCGTGTCAACTATCGGATGGCGCCACTGAAAAAGCAAGTTATCCCTCTCGGGTAATTGCCGTCAAATCAGGTGATAAGTAGTAATGGAGAAGAAAGAAGATTGTAACAAGAAAGAGATATTTTATTGATTTTCTAGAGAGAGGAAGTATACAGACGCATGTGTAGTATAAAAGTTACAAATGACATCCGACCACTAATCTATACAATTCTTTGGGTATTTATAGGCTTCGGACTTGACTCCTCAGCCTCGCATCTGCATAATCGCATCTGCATGTCACCTGCATCTGCGTACTCGCATCTGCGTATTCGCATCTACCTGTCACCTGCAAGACACCTTAGCGAGAAACATATCCGAAGGACTTGGAAATAAATGATTGGATGTGTATAACACATCCAAATCATCATTTACTTCATCAG
>JBCNJP010000007.1:60537949-60598451 GCA_039602395.1 Deinandra increscens subsp. villosa | reverse complement strand
CCGACGTCGCCACACCGCCGTTAACCACCGCAAATCGCCACCATCACCGAGCTAGTACCACCCGCCGCTGTTGGTATCACTCAGTGAGCACGGTCGCGTTTTTCGTTCATCAAACCACACCCACCGCCACTCACCGTCACCACCCAGCCAACCGGCGATCGACCACCACCGCCATACACCGCCGCGCGAGCATCCAGGTTCCCTTTCTCGTTTGTTTTTTTGTTAGTATATGTAGTTGATTAGTTAATTTTCGTTGTTTAGGGTAGTTTTTGTTTAAATTCGTTGAATGGAACCGATTGTGAACCGATTTGTGTGAGATATTGATGTTGTCGGAGTGTGGTTTAGTCTTAGATGGATCGGTTGTGACCGATTTTATTTTTTTTCGGCGATTAATTGGGCGGCGTACCGCCTAGGTTACCCACATTTTGGGCGGTACGACCCAAATTGAAATTAGGGTTCCTGAATAGAGAATTGGGCGGCATACCGCCCCAATTTCACCATTTTTTGGGCGGTACGCCCTGGGAGGTATTTCACAGATTTTTTGATTTTTCCCAAAAAACCCAATTTTTGTCGTTTTTGATTTTCAGTTTTAGTTTTAGTTTTCTTTTACGTTTAATTTTGTTTTTCTTTATAAAATTTTGAAAAAAACCAAAAAACTTAAAAAATCAAAAAATACAAAAATAGTTGTGAAAGGTGGAAGTTAAGTGTAGGACGGCTCGGTTGTTATTATTATTATTATTGTTTTGTGCTAACTTGTTTGAATCAGGATGTCGGACCAACCGGGCTCTAGTTCCGGACGTAGAGGACCCAAGA
Organism: Deinandra increscens subsp. villosa; assembly: GCA_039602395.1. Classification (NCBI taxonomy): domain Eukaryota; kingdom Viridiplantae; phylum Streptophyta; class Magnoliopsida; order Asterales; family Asteraceae; genus Deinandra; species Deinandra increscens. Next base: position 60,597,638 of record JBCNJP010000007.1, on the reverse strand, counting down.
GAAGGAGGCACGGAGAGCCAGAGGCTGCTGTTCCGGTTCCGCCATTCAGGAGGAGGATCATCAACTACTGGGGGCCCGAGATCCTGCCAGAGGCCGATGTGCCGCCACCACCCGTCGCGAGGAGGAACCACGCGCACCATTCACTTCTGAGGTTCGAGCGCGACTCGCATGAGGACAGGCAGATGAGGAGGTTTATTGAGATGCCGTTGTTGCACCATCGTACGATCGACTGGGGGTTGTTGGCTCAGCTTGGGCAGCTAGAGAGGATTCGTGGACTGATTACTAACCGGTGGAGGAGAGCGTTGACTCCGGATGACCATCAGTATGGGGAGCTCACTGTTGAGTTTTTGGCGACTTTTCAGGTGGGTCCGGGGAAATTCGGAGATGGGAACGCGTTGTCATTGCTCTGGGCCGTCGGACTCATCATATGAGCATCCCAGAGTTCGCGGTTGTTTCAGGGTTGTACACCCAGGAGGAGGTTGGGGCACCAGCGTTTGCGGAGCTGCCGAGGGGGCTTTTTAGCCGACCAAACCCCCAGGGGGTTACTGATTTACAGCTGGCTGCGTTTTGGGATGCGATTGTATCGGTCCCGTATTTGGATAGTGTGGTGGAGTCACAGATTAGAGATCCAGTGCTGCGTTATGTTCACAGGATAGTAGCGTGTACCATTCTCGGCCGTCGGTCTGGCGTCGAGAAGGTCACGAAGCTAGATTTAGCGGTTCTGCGTTCGATTGTTGAGGGTCATGACCTCAACATCGCTGGGGTTTTGATTTCATCGTTTGCGAGGAGGAGGACATCAGGGAAGGGCGTCCATCTGAGTATGGGGCCCTATGTGACTAGGTTGGCCAGGAGATTGGGTGTTTTTGAGCCGGGTAGGTATTTAGAGACCCATTTGACGATAGGTGCTGAGACTTCACATTATGAGCTGGGTGATATGCGGTTGGCATCTATGGTGACCATGACTGATCCCCCGCAGTGGGAGGCCGTTAGGGGTGTGATTGTGCAGGGCGATGAGGCAGCGAGGGCCGCGAGGCGGCATAGGATTTTACATCAGGTTGAGAGGCCATTGAGGCAGAGACTAGAGAGGTCGCCGAGGGCTGATCAGGTGACATTGGATATGGTTCAGGTGACATTGGAGAGGGCTATGCGTTGTATGATGACCCATCAGGGTATGCCTATCCCTGATTTCTTTCAGGAGCCTGAGGGTGCTGGAGATGAGCCTGAGGAAGGTGATGGTGATGGAGATGCTGGTGCTGATGTTGGTGCTGAGGGAGATGCTGGAGGAGATGCTGATGCTGCTGGAGATGACGCTGGAGGTGATGAGGAGTAGGTGCTGTTCATGCTGATATCACTGCTACTGCCGATCGGTTTTGTTTCTTTTACCCTTGTACTTTTTGGTTATTTTGTTTTCATTTGATCATGGTCTGTATGATATGATATTATACTGTAACTGGGGGTACTGTACGGGGTAACCGGTTGGGTGGTTGTGATTTTCTTTTTGATTGTATATATATGGCATGATGTGTTTGTTCTTTGGTAGCACCATGAGTGAGATGTGAATCCATACATTACTTCTTCCATCCGATTTCTGGAATTCACGATCCGTTATGAGAGGGCGTTGGCACGACTTCCGAGGAGCTTTTCACAATGATATCAGGGGAGTGTGTTCCAACTTGTTCTTTTTATTTATTTAGTTATTTTCTTTTTATTTTTGCATTTTACCTTTATTTTTATTTTTATTTTCACCATACATGTCTGTATATTCGTTATGTGCGTGTTTCCTATCACACTGAGGGCAATGTCGATCTTAAGTGTGGGGAGGGGGACAGGACGTCAGTTTAGGTAGTTTTTAATTTTTAGGTAGGTGTGTTTATTTTGAAAAAAATAAAGAGTAAAAAATACAAAAATCCAAAATGATTTTTCATTTTTCTTTGAGTCATTTTTAGTTTTAAGTGTTTAAGTCAAATCTGTTTTGGGATTAATTACCGGTACATGGAAAATGATAGAAAAATTGGGAATCGATTTTCAAAAATAAAAATTAAAGAAAGAAAGGGAAAAGTGGTAAGAAAAGGAGAGAATGGAAAATATAGCTAACTTGTGATGTGTCGATAGGCCCAACTGATTTAGTAAAGCTTAATTATCCCTTTGTGTTTATTGTTGTATAAATATGTAATTAAATTAGTTTGCTAGTGGGTTCCCATTTTAGGAGTTAGAGTGAGATTGAAACTGACGATTAGGAGGAAAGAGACCTTTTTAGATTAGAGACTTGTATATCCTCAGAATAACTGGCACGTTATGATCTTTTTGCGAAAGCAAATCCGAGAAATAACGGCGCCCCATTTTTCCATATTTGAGCATATTAGTTAATAATTGGTTAATGAATTAGAGTGAAGGGACAAAATACTCACGTACGAACTAAGGATAGTATCCCGTGGTGAGTGCCTCTGATGATGTTCCGGATCTCGCGGGCAGAACGCTCACGTATGATTTCGGGGGTAAGACCTTGTGAAAGAATGTCTCTGATGATGTCCGTTGGTAAGTATAGTTAAAATTAACCAACTATAAAAAATTAAAAAAAAATGAAAAAAAAGGAGAAAAAGAAAAGAAAATGAAAAAAAAATAGAAAGAAATAGTAGAAAAATAAATGCTCAACAACTTCATTCATCCATTAAAATCCATCATTCTTGGGATATATAAGTATCTGGTTTAAAGAGGGTGGGGAAGATTTAAATATTTCATATTTATTACCCTTTGCTTTGATCGAATTTGAGTCGGGGATTAGATTGAGCTAGAACTTTCTGAATGTGGGACACATAGGTAGATTGATACAAACTGATTGGTAAATTTATAAACACTTTGGGGGCTCAAAGATCAGTGGTTGGGTTTAGTCGGACCGAAACATCGGCAGTTGCAATTAGTATATATATGAATACATTTTTGGAATGTGGATTGAAAAAGATTGATAATTTGAATTGTAAATGATTTTGAGTTGATATTCCCAATTATGATTCCATGGCAATTTTTCCGAGACGGAAAAAGTCAAGTGTGGGGATGTGATGTCAGTCCAATGTGTCGTCATTATTATGCTTAATTTGTCATATTTATTTATAATAATGGTTGGATTACATAGCATTTTCACTAGTTTTGTGTTTTGAGGTACCATGAGTTAAATGAGCTAAAATGGAGCTATTATGAGGAACTGGAAGCTGATTGGTACAAGGTTCGAGAATTGAGCGGGAACGAGTGAAGATTTAGAAGAAGATGAAGAAAAGTTCCTGAAATGAAGACCTGGGCGGTACGCCCAGAGATGCAGAGTTCAGGGCGGTACGCCCTAATGTTTAGAGAAGCAGCCGGAAGAATAAAACCGGGCGGTACGCCCAGGGTTGCATAATCTGGGGCGGTACGCCCCGAATTGGCCGACAGAAGAAAATTAGGGTTTTGATATTTAAATTTGTTTGTGAAGTTATTAGACTAATCTTCTTCATTCGTATTCGAGCAGAGCAGTTTGTTTACGACTTTTCCACCATTGTTGAGGATCTTGGAGTTGTTTCAATCATTCGGTAACTTAATTAAATGCAGTTTTTCATTATGCTTTCGTTTGTGTTATTAGCTATGTCCGGCTAATCACCACTAACCGCTTTTGGTGATGGGTTGGTAAAATCGTTCTATTCCTAATCAATTGCTTAACTAGTTGTTCCGGAATACTTGCTACCGTTGAACACCCGCATCCTAAATTGTTTAATCTAACTAGTAACCTAGGGTTTTAGTGGTCCACTGTTTAATGATCTAGCACTTTCTTGCGGCATGACTAATCAGCCCATTAGGAACTTAGGTTATTAGGTCAAGGAGGCAATTGGGGGGCATGTCTATGTGTCACAGTTAAGTAAGTTGGGTTTTGCCTAGATCGGTAACCAACCAGGATCCAAAAGTGGTTAGCTTTGTCTCATTTGATAATTCAATTAATTTTCTAGTTTAAAGTTAGTTAATTTGTTAGTTAATTCACCTCAACAACTCAAAACAGCCAAGTGGCAATCTTAGGTAATTTTAGGTTAATTAGTAATTTTGGTTAATTTAGTAGTCAATTAATCAATTTCCACATATTCCCTAGGTTCGATACCCTAACTTCCACTACTACAAAATTAATCTAGGTTGGGGATTTGAAACGGCCTGACAAACCGTTATCACCCGTTGCTGATAAAGAAATTGTTTTGGGGGAATCAGAAACTACGGAATTGAACAAAGAGCCGAGCCCGAATGAAGCCGAAGCAGAGAAATGAAGATCCAGAGGCTGAATCCCTCCCTAGGGGGAATATTGAAGATCAATGTAGGGAGGAATTCATAGTTTTGTTAAGTTTGCTTGTTTAGATTAGTTTTAATTGTAAACTTGTCATTTTGGTAGCTAGCGAAACTACCGAGCGAAACTGTTGTTTCGCTCGGTAACTAGTTTAGTCTGGTCTCAGTGACAGTTTCGCTTGGCCAGCGAAACTGCCAGCGAAACTGTCTACCGTTCTGTATAAATAGTCGCCTTTGTGCACTCTTTTGTAACTTTTGCAACTTTATCAACCCTAATACAAGATTTCTGGAATTTGGTAAGTTTGGTGACGGCTAGGAGCATTCTATTCAATCTTTGTAGCTATTGTTCATCTCTTATCATCCATTTGGTTGTAGTTGTGATTGTTCAATACTAAAAACCCATTTTAGCTATTGGAAATCATCCTTTATTGATATTTGATTGGTTTTCTTCTCAAAACACCTTCATTAGCACTGATTAAGATCAGTGAGGACCAACAGGCCTCATCATACTTCAATCCAAGGATTTTCATCCCATAATTGACATTTGAGTTGGTAGGCATCTTTCTTAGGTCTTTGGTAGTGAATTGCTGCGTAGCCTTTAGATTTGGAGCCATCTTTTTCCATTCGTCATAGATGGGAGGGTTTTCTTTCCTCTTGAGAGCCTCAACTCGTTCCTGCTCTCTGAGTCTGATCTGTTCCAACTTTGCCAAATGTTCAGTCTTTCGGTACTCACACACAAACTCTCGTAGACCTTTAAGTCGCTTCCTGTTGTAAGGCTTTTTATCCACATTCTTGAATCTACAATTGCGGAGTTCCTCGAAAGTCATCCTGTTGGTAGTTGATTTGATGTATTTATTCAGTATCATGAACTTCATCAGATGAGTTTTCAGGAGGAGGAAGATATGTGTTGCCAATGTCAAGTACAAGATCAGAAAGATGGTCGCGGATAGGAATAAAATCGACCGTTTTGTTGGTGTCAGGAAAGACATCCTCGAGGGGATCAGATTCAGCTTCAATATTTTGATTTTGAAGAAGGTGTGAATTTAATCTTTCCTCATCAGTGTACAAATTGGTTAACTCAATTTCGGTAAGACTCATCAGATACTCCAATGAGAAGTTGTCACTCATTAGAGTTCTCACCATGTGAGCTGTTTCAGATGTATCTTCTTCATCCACATCTGTGCCCTCTAAGTTAGTGACGATGCGGATCCTTAGTTCACTTGTTCTGGCTGACTCAGAACAATCCGGCAAAGTACTTGAGCCCTTTCCGTATACGACAGCAGGAGGATGTCCTGATTCATATCTTTTTAGTGCATTGGCTTTTTCTTCAATCATTCGGTTCAGTTCACTGTATGTTTCTTCAATGAGTGCTCGACGAGACCTATCTTTTTCAGCTTCCCTTCTCAGCTGCTCCTCTGCTATTTCCTCAGGAGTCAATTTTCTCTTCCCCTTATCCTTTTCGGAAGGTTCGGGTTGCTCTGTGATAGCAGGTTCTTGAGCTGCCGTCAAATTGGGATCAACTTCCTCCTTTTCAGAGTCACAGGAGAAATGCATAAAAGAGGCTTCAAATATCTGTTCATGAAGGTCTTGCTCAGCAGATACTGCAGGATCAGGTTGACTTTGAGATTCTTGACCAGCACTTGTTTCAAGGTTTATGAATTCAGCATCTGTTGGGATAAAACCTGGAACATGTGGGGTGATGTCCAAGGCAAGAGTCTCTCCTCAGATGATAGAGGCACACTCACATATTCATCGTCTGCTTCCATCTTTACTTGGATTGGAGTAGGAAATAGAGGTTCCTCTTCATCATCATCTTCACTATCGTTCGTATCCAGATCAATGTAGTTCAATGGATTAGCTTCATTCATGAGCACGTTCAATCTCTGACTTAGCTCATTCATGTCATCTTCGTCTCCAAAGTCTACAAAGTACGAATGTTCTTCATATGTTGTTTCATCACCATCATCAAGATTCTCAATTAGAATTCCATAGGAGTTTCTTCTTGAGTATATTTTCTCCGCATAGTATTCCCTGAAATTTGACATTTCAAAGTCTAAGAAGGCTGAGTCAACGTGCATTTGACGGACACCTTCAGTCACGGGAACTATGGCAGAAGAGGTAGATATTTCAGCATGAACGATGGGAACAATGGATAGTTGAAGAGAGTTGTCAGGTTCAGCTTTAGACTTTGCACTTGTGGATGCCTCAATAGCAGGAGCTTTAGATGCTTGTGCAAATCTTGGAAGTTTTAGATATTCAGTTACAGGGGCAAGCTTCTTGATTGAGTCCAATGTTTCATCAACAGGTTCGTCATGAAGGAGGATGTTGACGAAAGATTCTTCGTCATCTGATAAGTTGGATCATCTCCTTCAATGACTGTATCAGCATCATCCTCAAAATCACTGTCATTCATAGGGCTTGAAGTATCTTGAACACCAGATGAGTCTTTGCTAGCAGGAACAGTAGTAGAAGATATAGGATCTTGAGAATTCCCTCCTTCACTTCTTTGATCAGTTTGAGGTTGTTCTTCTTGTATCTCAGTTTCTTGATCACCAGTATTATCATCTGGTTTGTCGCTTGATTGTTTGTCTTCATTTGATTTGGCTAACAAATCTTTGAGTCTCAAAATTTTTGCGGCTTGTTCAGCAATTAAATGTGACTGATCATTTATCTTTTGATTTGTCACTTGTAGAGAACAATTGAGGTGATCATTCTGACTTTGAAGATTGACAATTTCAGCCTGAAGTTCCATCACCTTTTCAGATTCTGAAACTGTTGGGCTGGTAGCAACAATACCAGCTGTGTCACTGGTGGTAACAACCGCTCCAGCTAGCTTCTCCAGTGCTCTCATATCCATATCAATTCTCTCAATTTGTTCAGCAAGAGATGGAGAGACAGTTGTTGTAGCTAAGGTTGTATCAGATTGAGTGCTAGATGAACCCACGACTTCATAATCATTTAGTGAACCGGGCTTTCTCCTGACTTTGAGTTTTTCTGTACATGACTTGCTTCTCCCAGCTCTGATCATGATGAACTCAGAGGATATATCTCTGTCTTCAGCTGTTCATGTTAGATTTTCTAAACTTGTCTTAGAAGGAAACTGAGGAGGGCTGTCAGGCTCATCGAGATCATAAGTCAGATCGACTTGATCGAGAGACACTGAAGTCTCATCATCGTCTTGTTCATCCTGTGACGGCCTGTAGCTTTCATCAGAGGATGATTGTTGTGTCTGAACGGTAGAGGCCCTGGAATAATCTTCAGTCCTCTGTCTTTTCCAAGGATGAATGCCCTCAGGTTGTGCAGGACTGGCATCAGAGTCTGAAGAGTCAGACTCTTCATCTTTATCATCTGCGTCTCCTTCTTCTTCTTCTTCTTCAGACAAGTCCACTAGTACAGGACTTGAGGTACGTTCAGTAGGATCAGAAGCTTCAGAACTTGTACCCTGGAGATTCCCAAGGTCTTCAGTAGCATTAGCAGGATCAGTAATAACTGGTGCATTCAAATCCAGTTGAGGTTGGACTTTAGCAGCTTCAGCATTTTCTTATTGTTCTTCGATAGCTGCTTCACCCATTTGGACATCTCCTTCAGCACCAGCAGGAGCAATCCGAGCGATCATCTCGGGAAAGAAAGGTACAGCAATTCCTTGATATTTACCTTTATGGTACCTACTGTATGAGCCAGTGTTCATTGAGCTTGTGGAGAAGGTCTCTCCTTGCTTGATCAAGTTAGGGTAATAATGATCCAGTATAGCTTGAATGAAGCGAGGATACATCAGAAACTTCTTTGCTCTTCCAGTAGGGTGTAGGTTAGCAATCATCCACTTGAGGAGTTGGTGAGATAGATTGAAACCCTCACCAGTGATAAACCCATGTAAATCCCATGCGGTTTCTTCAACAAAATCATCTGGAGCTGCCTTTCTGTGTCCAAAGGCAGCAATGAAGAAGCTGATTATGAACTTCCAATTGGTTGGAAATAAGGTCTTGAGTATCTTGTTGCTGACATCTGGGAGAAAGATGCCAGAATATCCCATCCTTGTGATTGTAGATTGCCACTGAGTCCTTGTGAAACACTTGGGCATGCCATCATCTTGCAAGTTCAGGACCGTTATGATCTTCTCCTCGGTAATTTCAACATCAATGTTCTGGATCCTGGACCTTATTATACTTGAATCATCATCAAGCTCTACAGATTGAGCATTGTTGTTGGGTATTTTGGTTTGACACTACTTCACACCCAAAAAGAAGGGAGCTACGTTTCCAGAAAGCTTCAATGATACCCTTGTAGATGACAGGGTAAATCTGCATTACCGTTTCCCATGTTGATTGTAGCAATAGGTCAATGGCTTGCTCATCAGCACCTTCCCAGTTTTTGTTAAAAATGCACCTTCCGTTGTGCAAACGACCATACTCCAAAGCTTCTACAGCTTGTTTGGGAGGCATCTGCACATATAGAATTATTACAAGATTATATCTGAGTTGACACTAGATGAATGTCATGTCACACTAGACTCGTGATAGTGTCAGAGCTTTTCATATTAGAATCAAAGAGATAAACTAAATCACATAGTGCATATACTCCAAAATGATCACAAGCAACCGGAATATCATGATCAACAATAGCAAGTATCTTAGGAAGTAAAAATGTTGTGTGTGATAAATTAAAATCTGGAAAACAAGGAGCCAGATCTAAATCTCCATTAATTTTAGCTTAATTGAAAGTTTTGCATGAGAACAACAAATTGACCCAAAAACTTAGTCCGAATCAACCAAATTTTGACTTGTTGTTGAGTCAAGGAGAAATTTATTGAAAAGTCTACTACTTAGACTCAACAACAGTCAGCGACATCAAATCTAGGAAGTTTTGACAATCTGGGATCAAAAACCAAGGTCTCTAAGTACAATTGGTATAAAATGAGGTTTTAGGATCCCAGTTTGTCAAATTAGTTCAGGGAAAGTCACATTTGGGACTTGGTTCCACCCGAGCTTGTGAATCCCTTGATTTGGTGTCTTACGATTGATAAAAAGGAACAAGTTACTCTAAATTAGCACATTTAGGTATAGGACAGGCAAGTTAGGATATAACATGTTTATCCTATTTCAAAGGCTAATTAGATGCATGCAATAAGTGTAACAATGACTTGTCAAGCTAACAGTTCAATCCTAGTGTATCAGAAGTTCAAATACTGATCTAATAGCATGAAGACTTGACTCAAGTCCGCTAAGCATGCTTCAAGTTCGCTAAGAAAGAATGAAGTTCGCTAAGGACTAAAACAAGTCCGCTAAGATCAATGTGATTTCACATGCAGATACATAACACTTAGAATTTACCATGAAGTGTCTAAATCACATTTCAACAACAACTGAGATTATCTAGAAGCAACAAAGTCAAGTTAACACACATGAACTTGCCAAAGGTCCTAATGGGTTAATAAGTTCAATTTTGAGCATTAAAGGACAGGATTTGGTGATCTATGCTTAACAGATTAGATGGTGGCTTTAACATGTTAAATTCAATCCAAACAAACAAACTTATGCACATAAGGATCAAGAAGCACATAATCAGGTCACCAAATTCACATTCAAGCAAGATAACCACATATGTCTCATAAAGTCCATTTCATGCAAAATTTGACTTATCAAAGTCAAAATGACCAAGTAAGTGTTTGAACAGAGCTTAATTACCTGAGATAGTTCATATGAACCTTAGAGGTGTCATAGATCACATCCTTTGTAGTTATGCTCACAATTGATCACAAAGATGATCAAACACTACTACAAAAGCTGGCATTCTTGACGTGCATTGCGCGTCAAGAAAGTGCCTTCTTGACACGCAAATGCGCGCCAAGGATGCGGGGGTCAAGAAGCTTCTTGACGCGCAAAATGCGTGTCAAGAAGCTCTTGACGCGCGAACAATGACACGCTATCTTTGACACTCCATTCTTGACACCCATTTTGCGCGTCAAGAAAGGGTGTCGTCTGTGATTAATATATTTTTTATTTATAATATTTTTTTGTGTCGTCTGTTTATGACACGCAGATTTGTGCGTCAAGAATGTAAAAATAAAAAATAAAAAAAATATTAATAATAGAATCACTAATTTCTACATTAAATAAAAATTAACCTGCTATTACAAAATAAAATACACTTATAACAAAATAATGCATTTCATATATATAGCAAACCAATACATTTCATACATTGATATATATCGATCTACATTATTCACTTAAATGTCAATAAAACTCATATTTGTTTAAGTAGTACTTGCACATATCTTGACTTGATAACAAGATTCTGCCTTTCTAGCTCCTTCCTCGATGAAAACATGTTAGAACATCAACTTTGATTTCCTGTGATATATCAAACCAAACAGAATCATCCCACTGTGATGTTCCAACCTTAAACATCATTAAAAGTAGAAAGGAACTAATATATTATATATGACATAAATATATTTTGGTTGTACAAAGACCAAATATATTTTGGTTGTGTGAACATTTATGCTTAAAAAAGCATAACATTATTTGAAAAAGATACAAAAGTCAGCAAGAAGAAGTGGGAACCTTTTGTGCAGGTTCCAAGCCCATCAGCAGCCTTTGCCTTTGCTTTCTACACCTCCATCCTCACTCCCACCTGCCTGTTTTCTTTTGCCTTTTCCACCCTTCGCATCCTTTCCCATTGTAGTTCAAGCTTCTCGAAAAAAAAAATGTAAAGATCAGAACCAGCAAGATCAGTGGTTCAATGGGTTAAAACGGGCTGGGATAACTAGCTAACATTGTTAAACACTATTAAGACAAAAAGTTAAGATACCAATGAGCAGAAAGTAATACTGGGCAAAAGCACATACAATTAAGACAAAGATTGTTTTAAACTCTACAGGAGACAAAAGTCGTAGTATATCGACGTCTAAACATAGAGACAAAATACTATCATACCACTCACCAAAAGCCATAGCATAGTCTGGCTTAGACTGAAGAGCATGCTGATAACATACAATAGCTTCATACCTGCCAAGAAATACTAGTAAAAACAGCAAAAGCTTCACCTTGTACACATTTCCTAAGTTCAAATAGGCATCAGAAAATGTTGGTTTAAGCTTGACCGCCTCCTGCAATGTGCAAGGCCCGCATTGAGAGTGAATAAACATAACCAGAAAATGCATGATATACACTTGCATACCATTGACATTTAACAACAAAACAAAACTTGGTAGATGAACAAACAAATTATATACATGACCTTTAGTACAAGTTGGGGGATTTTTAACAGCCAAACCAAGTATCGGGTTATTTTTGGCATAGTGTAATTCTAACAAGAACCAGCAATTAAAAGAAACAGGACACATATACCTTGTAATACTGAAGTGCCCTGTTAAGATCACCGGACTCCATGAAAAGGCCAGCAAGGTTAGACCAAGCAATGGCAAAAGTTGGTTGAATACGAAGTGCCTCCACATAGCAATTGTATGCCTGTTTAAAAAACGGTTCTCAACATATAGCAGGAGCCTCAAAATGACCCATTAAAATCTTGAAGAAATAATCCTGATGGAAATTCCCCTTTCCACATGTCTGAACCTCACATGTGATATACAAAGATGACATGTTTCAAGAATATTAAACACAACTACATTTAATACATAATTAGATGACATGCTGGTGAAATTTTCTTACTTGTTGAACCGATCCTTGAGCTTTCATCAAGTTCCCAAGGTTGCTGTGAGCATCAACCTACAGAAACAGATAGAAGAGCTACATGGTTAGAAAAGAATCAAGCAAATAAACCAGAAAATAAAGACTAGAAAAACTCTGACCAAACGAGGGTTCAATGAAAGAGCCTGTCGACAGCACTGAGCAGCTTCAGTTAGCCTTCCTTTCCGCATGTAAGCGCTTCCCAAGTTTGACCAAGCATCCGCAAAATTGGGACGAAGCTGCATGAATCATACTTGTAGAAATAAGCAAAGAAGAACCAAATACATTTTACCAAAATAGACTGCAATAGTACAAGGTTTTTATCCCCCTATATGTTTGCAGAAATTATGATATGGTCTCCGTATACACTTCAGGGGTAGGATATGACGTGCATTTGTAGAATTTTAATCCTAGTAAATACTTTCTCTATCAAGCAATTAAGAGAACCTTTTCCTCTCCCTATAAGCATCTAAACCAAAGATTCTATCAAGCAACACTTACACTTTTTTAGATAGTAGGTGAGGAGCAAGATGTTCAAGAAAGCCTGGCCCATATAGCTCTTGCATCCAACCAGAGAATAAGCAGATATGTTTCTAAAAGAAATGGATTATAAACCCAACTTACAATCATTACACCATCGAATATGAAAATTTGAAATTATTTAAGGAAAACCAAAACAAAGGGCTTCTGTATATGCCATAATCACGTGTGAGATATAATATCAATGTACCTCGATTGCACGAACAATATTACTATATCCCTTGACTCTTGCAACATCAAGTGCGGTTTGACAGTCATCATTCAACGTCAACGCATTAGCTGGAATTTATGACAGTAAATGGTGTATTAAGTAATAACAAACGATCAAGAGGCCTGTAACAAAAGCAATCAATGTCAACATAGCACGATTTGACTAATAATCACCCACCACCATGTGACAGCAGTAGATTAACCATCTCCCCTAGGCCACTTCTTGCAGCATGATGCAATGGAGTTCCAGCCTGACGACCTGATAAAATCCTTTAAAAAGTGAGATAAGAAAAAACATTCCTAACAACTCAAATACATATTTTATACATGTATCATATTGCAAATAAGTATTTCAGAAATTATATATAGATTCCACAGGGTCCAAACAGTCAAATAATTTTAACTTTGTGTCAAATAGGTCCAAGATCCTTTCACCTGAGTTATTGACTAGTTCCACACCCATGTGGATCCTAACCAGACTACACCACCAGTGTTAGGCTCAATTGGATGTCAATTAACACAAAGAAAGATATTTATTCAAGTAATAATGAAAAGATGAAGTTCTACCTGATTAATAATCTAAAAGCTTGTATTGAGAAACACATACCTTTGTGAAGATCTATGGGTGACTAAGATCTAATCTAAAATGTAGAGAGTTCTCAATTGACTCAGTGAATAATCTGCTGGGATCAAGCAATTTATATTAGAAATCAGATAAGCTTCAATTGTAATAACTAAAATAAAGATTTGCCCCTGTGTAGCTAAGTTTGAGCCTTAACTCAATTGTCATTTGTTAGAACAACATACCTCTTTGATGATCTATATTTTTCTAAGATCACTTGACAGAGATGCAATTATCTCGAACAATATCACAACAGTTTCTGTTATAGGATCAGGCAAAGTAAGTTAAATTCAAGAAACAGATATACATAGTAAATATAGGCAAATGATTCAATCAAATAGAGTTAAAGACTTAATTGAGAAAAATTAACTTAAACCATCAATTTTACTAATGATCAAACCAATCAGGAGTTATCAACAGTTTATGAGTTCCTGATTCATCATTTAGTCAGTAACTAACGAGATTAAGGAAATATGATAGAAGACAAGGTGAATTCAAAACAATGTGAGATTCTCTATGTCAATCCTATCATGAGAGTCGGAAAAAATCAAAGGAATTTCAAAGTTGTCAACTTAGGACACATGGGCAAATCTCTACAAACTGATTTGCGAATCTCAAGTAAGACAGCAACAGCCACAGTGATACTTAGTTGCTAAACCAAAGTCCCACAATTTCAGAGAACAGAGAAATTTCTAAGTTACCAACTAGAGCAGTGGTTGGTCTAAATAGCATAGATTCAAGCATTATAAGTAATTTATAACATTCAAACCACTATCTAATACAAGTTTACCAATAGTTATCAAAATTTAAATAAATATAAAGTTCATCCACAGTTAAACCGAATCCCCTGTACTCAAACCTTTCGGATTCAAGAAAAAAAAATTGACGGATTGAGATTCTCATACCTTAAATGTGTTCACAAGTGAAGTAAGAACAAGAAAAGGTAGAGGAATCTGTTTAATCATAAAAAATTCAACATCAGAACCCTAGAAATTGATCTCATACCTACGGCACATGAACCTTGATAGCCGAACCCAATCGATCCAAATTAACCTAGAAAGAAAGTGAAATCGAACCTGTAATCACAAGAGGAGTGAGTGAATCAACCCCAATTGATGATTTAAAAACAGATCCGAGAGAGAAAATCCAGGAAACGATCGAACATCGGAGGTTTTTGAGTTGACGGTTCGAGAGGAAGAGAGGCGGGTGTGTGTGAGTTTGAACAAGTGAATGAACAATCGACCAAGTTCTCCCTTTTATACTCTTAGGTTAAGCGGACTTGTAAATATCTTTAAGATTTAAACAAGTTCGCTAAACTTGTCTTAAGTTCGCTAAGAACTAAAGAGCCCAAGACAAGTACGCTAAAGGGAAATGCAACAAATTTGAACAAGTTCGCTAAGGCCTAAAAGAAGTACGCTAAGCCTAAAAGAAGTTCCCTAAGGCTATGAAAGTTCGCTAACCTAGGGAAGTTCGCTAAGGCTTTGTGTTAAGTACGCTAAGGCCAAACAGAACTTGTGGAGAGAAATTTACCAAGTAAAGAATGAAGTCCGCTAAGATGTAAACAAGTTCACTAAGAACTAATACAACCTCAGCAGACTTACAGACTAGTAGAGAAGTTCGCTAAGGCAAAACCTTCTTAGCGGACTTCCTAAACACTTAATAAAATATTAAAAAGTAAACAAGGGAGAAGTTCGCTAAGGACAATATCAACTTAGTGGACTTTAAATCCCAACAAAAATATTCTAAGTATAGAAGAGAAGTTCGCTAACAATAACTGTTTAGCGGACTTCTCAAGACTTAGACAAATTTGAAGATTAAAAGAAAGGGAGATGTTCGCTAAGGATAAAATCAACTTAGCGGACTTCTCACCTGAGATGATAAATAAAATTTACTAACAGGTAAGTTCGCTAAGAACAAATTTGTTCTTAGCGGACATCATGGAATGAAAAATAGAAGGTATTCACAAGTTCAAAAAATAAGTTCGCTAAAAGCAAAATTGTTCTCAATCTCATGAATTTGTCTTAGCGGACTTGCCTTAAGTGTGAAGTACTCTAAGGCCTAAACAAGTTCGCTAAGGCCAGAATAAATGAAAAAAACCTCAAGAAAAGATCCTAAGTCTTAAATTTGAACATAAAATCAAAAAAATTGCAAATTAACAAATGACTAAAAGCTAAAGGACATGTCTACCACCAGTAACCTATCAGGAAGATAAATTTTGTATAAAATAAGTCAATCACTTGTTAATTTCAACAAATTTGACAAAGACACATTTAGCACCTAAATTTGACTTTAAATGGTTAAAATTCCACCCGAACTCAAAATTTTCAGTTTCATCCAAGTTGGGTCAATTTTCCACTCGAACTCAAGATGTCATTTTCTTTTAAGTTAGTTTATTTTAAACCAATTCAAAGATTGATTCAAGCACAAGTTGGTCAATTTTACACCAAACTTGGAAATTTAAGCACATTGACTTAAAATTCACCTATTTTTGCAAGGTCGTGGTCAGACATGTTTAGAATCATACCGGTCATTTACGTGATCAATAACACTTACAATTCAAATCACCTATCGGATCCGGTACCCTAAGTCAGATTGTCGGTATTGTTTATCCACTTAAGCTCAGACAAGGTAATTTTCAACTTATTTATGTGATGTATTTATCATGTTTTGTCCGACTATTGAACGATGTGATTAACCTTATATACAACTTAAGTCACTAGAATTCTACCTTGGGTCATTTTTTCACTTCGGATACAACCCACACACATACGAATTTTAAAATTGGAACATATGGCATTTCTTCAACATATGACAACTTATATTATTTCCCCCTATTTCTTTAGTGTTAAGTAGCTGATTTCATGAATAGATGTTAAGATAGATTGCGTGAACACAAGGTCATTGCTTTCGTAAAGCAGACGTGTCACGGATAATGATGAATGTGATGATGGGATCGCGTGGACACAAGGTCATTGCTTTTGCAAAGCAGATGTGCCACGGATTTATTGATGGATGAAGCAGCACCAAGGTCTTTGCATAAGCAAAACCGATGGTGTGCTGATGAGTGAAATCAGGGACTTATTGCTAAAGAAATATTCGTGTGTGTTGGGATATCATACTTAGCTCAGACTTAGGTAAATTTAAAGAATTTAGGACTAGTAGACTTATAGGTTCACACTTTCAAGCAAATTAATGTGTAATCACAGAAACAGTCTACTTCTAAGTATGTTGAGCCTACTGACACATCAAATAATAGAATTACTGGTCGATTGGATCATATCCTATGGTTAGATTGACAAGACCAGAATCATATCATGTTTCGTACATTTTGTCCGACCACAGACCAATGATTTTTGATTTTTCTTTGTTTTTGACTTGTGTTTAAAAACACTATTGACTTTCAACATAGACACTATTTTTGTTGTTTTTGTCAATTTTTCAATGTTTTTGGTTTATCTTCCACATTGCAGAACCAGTAGACACAAAAACATAAATAAACAAGAAAAATCTTTTTGGTCTTTTCAAAATGAATTTGACACGGGACGACCACAAACAAAAGCGTTCAGGTCAAATCAAGGTCAAACAAAACAAGAAGATTGACTCAAGGAGTCAAAATAACAAATGATCTTAAATAATTGTATAAGTAACTATATACATGTAAAGAAAGTAAAACCTTTTTGTGAAATTTTCATGCAGGGCACATATAACACTCCTAAGCAGATAAACCTATGAAATCAAGACACTAACATACTACGGAAAGGAAAAAGCTTAATCATAGTTAATCATGCCTAGAACACTAACCAGAAAGTTAAACCTAGACATATCAAATGGTTTAGCGAATAGGTCTGCTAACTGATCATCAGTACCAACATGGACAAAGGTAACTAGCTTTTTCTCAGCACAATACCTAATGAAATGGTATCTAACCTCAATATGTTTAGTCTTGGAATGCTGAATAGGATTTTTAACAATTGAAACAGCAGCAGTATTATCTATATGAATAGGGTACCCATGAAATTCAAACCGTAATCCATCAGCTGATTTTGAATCCAAAGCACTTGAGAGTAGCAGGAGGCAGCAGCAATGAACTCCGCTTCAGCCGTTAAGACTGACACTGTTGTCTGCTTCTTGCATTGCCATAAGACCAGACGGTTTCCTAAGAACTGAGCTCCTCCCGTCGTAGACCTACGATTGAGTTCACAACCAGCGTAGTCACTGTCTGAGAAGGCTCGAAGATCAAAGGTTGAATCTTTAGGATACCAAAGTCCTCTATTCGGATTAGACTTCAGGTATCGAAAAATCCTCTTCACGGCCATCAAGTGCGATTCTTTCGGCTTACTTTGGAAACGGGAACATAGACAAACTCCAAACATAATGTCGGGATGACTTGCTGTTAGATACATGAGAGAGCCAATCATGGACCTGTATTGGTGCTCATCTACACAAACACCATCCGGATCCTGATTCAACTTGTGACGAGTGACTACGGGAGTAGAAAAACCTTTAGAATCTTGAAACCCAAACTTCTTCAGGATCTCTTTCACATATTTCCCTTGGCTGATTAAAATGCCATCAGGCTTCTGTTTCACTTGAATTCCGAGGAAAAATGTCATTTCACCCATGGCACTCATCTCAAATTTCTTCTTCATTAGTTCCTCAAATACATAACATAGGTCGACGTTGGTTGAACCAAAAATGATGTCATCGACATATACTTGCACTAACATCATATTTCTCTAACGTGACGTATGAAGAGAGTCTGATCAATCACACCCCTTTCATAACCATTAGATAGCAGATAAGTAGATAATGTCTCGTACCACCTCCTTGGGGCTTGGTGTAGACCATAGAGGGCCTTGTCCAGTTTGTAACATTTCTTGGGAAAAGATTTGTCGACAACCCCCGGAGGTTGTTCTACAAATATGTCTTCATCAAGCTCTCCGTAGAGGAACGCGGTCTTCACATCAAGTTGATAAACAGTGATATTCATTGATGCGGCATATGCCAGAAAGATCCGTATTGCCTCCAGACGAGTGACAGGCGCGTAGACATCTTTGTAATCAATGCCGTCAACTTGCATGTACCCTTTCACAACCAGGCGAGCTTTATTTCTATTAATAATGCCTCGGTCGTCTCTCTTGTTTTTGAAATTCCATTTAACAGGTATAGGCTTTACACCTATTCGGGGATCAACCAAGTGCCAGACATTGAGCAATTTGAATTGTAGTAACTCTGTTTGCATGACTTCAATCTGGTTATCATCCAAAAAGGCAACAGCAAAAGTGGGAGGCTCTTCTTGTGAAATGAAACAAGAATACAAACTTGTGTGCATTTCCTTTGATTGACTCCGGGTAAGACGTTTGTCAACTAGTCCAATAATCTGACTCGTAGGATGTATTTTGTGAATTCGAGTCTCTTCAACAGCAGGTGCTGGAATAGACGAATCCAGATTTCCAATTTGTAGATCAGCGCCAGGAGTCTCTCTGGTATCAATCTCTGTTATGTCATCTGAGTCAGAATCATGCGTTACAACATCAAGTTCTACAGTGTTGTCTGCCTCAGCTGTTGCTTGTACTGGTTCTGTTTCCACAATTATAGGTTCAGTTTTCTGAATGGTTGACTGTTCAAATGCTGGATCGACTGAATAAATGGTATCCAGGATCGATGAAGTAATAGGAGCAAGCATATCAACAGTTGGATTAGCTGCTTCATTTCCTTGATCAGCTACAACAGATGAAGTACCTGCATCATCAGATTGGAACATATTAAAGGTAGAAGTTGTTGGGTTATATAACCATTATCGATTTAAACACGAGTACGCAACGGATATTTTCCTATGAATTAATCTAACTAACCGGATAGACAACATGTACCTTTTGAGCTCGACAAGAGAAGGTCTTCTAGGATTTGAAGCAAATCCCTCTACGATCGCACACTCGACACACCGATGTACGTATGCTAGTACTTGATTACGAAATTCCCTTGATGTAGGCTTTGGTCGAACCACACAAGAAATCGAACCCCTTGGGTTCTTTTCTTGTTGCCGAAAATTAGAGAGAGAAAGATAGGGATTGGGATGGGGACCATCCACGAATTCGGCCCTAAGGCCTTATCCCAATCCATCTCTCAATTGTAATCCAATTCTAACTCTCTCTAATTACAACTAACACCCCTGTTAACAATTAACTGTTAGTTTTTAACGACTTCTCGTTAAATGTTCGTGATAAATATTAATTAACTCATTAATTAATACAAATACATTAGTGTCGAGACGTGTAACCCCGTAGGCTTAAATACTTTCCGGACATACGCTTATTAATACGTGATCATATTCCTACAGCTCCCACTTGAGCTCGTAGTAATAAAGGTAATAACATTGGTTAGCGTCTAGCAACACGCCAATGTTCCCGGAAATATTTAAGTACAGTTTCTCAAAGTGTATTTAAATGGTACAGTCATTTACTATCCCTTTGTTACCGATACCGTTGTTAAATATGAATATGGATCAAGGTCATTTCATACTTTAACGATTCCGTTTCTCATTCCATAACTAATTAAAGATTACCAAATTGAAAATCGAGACACATCTGGATTTCATTTGGGCATGGCCATGCAGACATCTTAATTAGTCCCAATGAGGGGCCCAGTGGTATCTGCTTCAACTTTTAAGCTGAAGGAACAAATCCTCTTGACTACACGTGTCCAGTCACATACTTCACTACACTTACTGAAAATAGCCCTTTTGTACTACCTTATTCAGGATAGTTAGAACTATATCAAGTAGGTGCAATCCATACATGCATGACCTGCTTGTATCTCAAGTCTAAGGATAAATAAAGCAACCATTTACGAATTTCACTTAATGACGACGATCCATAAAGTGACAACTCGTTAGTGGGGTAGTCCGATATGCATCTTATGAATATCATGTGAGTTTGGTGGGACCATCCATTATATATTCCAAGAATATTACCAATCACTCAGATTTGTCTTAGTTTAACTATATTCCCATATAGTTAATTGACAATGGACAATTTAGAATATTTGACAAGTACTCAAGGATTAAACATGCAAATATAGGACACAATTTACTATTAAATGAAATCAAACATATCAAATACTTTATTTCATTATATAAATAGAAATTGTTTAACATCCCTTATCCAAATACCGAACATCAGACATACATGATTTAACTAGCTAATTTAAGTCCCATGCCCTCGGCATGCCTTTCAAGCTTCGGCCTCGACAAAGCTTTCGTGAAAGGATCAGCTAAGTTAATATCTGTGTGAACTTTGAGTAATATGATCTCACCTAGTTCGATCTGCTCACGAACATAGTGATATCTCCTGGCATGGTGTCTGGCGCCCTTCTGAACTCCAGGTTCTTTGGCAATGATTAATGCACCAGTATTATCACAGTACATATCAATAGGCAAGTTACTTGTAGGGATCACGTCAAGCCCACAAATAAACTTCCTTATCCTGACTGCCTCCATTGCAGCTTCCGAAGCAGCAATGTACTCAGATTCTGTTGCGGACATAGCAACTGTGGTTTGTTTCTTGCTTTTCCAATCCATAGCGGCTCCATTCCGAACGAAGACGTACCCACACTGAGACTTCATGTCATCTCTATCAGTCTGAAATCCAACATCATAGTATCCGGTCACTTTGAGCTCTTGATCTGGATTTCCCCCATATACTAAAAACAAATCTCTAGTAGCTCGTAGGTACTTGAGAATGGTCTTAACAGCAGTCCAGTGACTTTCACCTGGATTCTGTTGAAAACGGCTAACGATATTTTGCGCAAACGCTATATCAGGTCTAGTGCGTCTTACCGCATACATTATAGAGCCTACAGCCGAAGCATAAGGAACTCTTTGCATACGCTTCACCTCATCAGGTGTAGAAGCACCTTGTTTGACCGATAGACCAAGTCCTTCCTGCATAGGTACTGTACCACGCTTGGAATTCTCTATCTTGAATAGCTTCAAGATCTTATCAATATAAGCACTTTGACTTAGTCCAATCAACCGCTTAGTTCTATCTCTATAGATCTTGATTCCAAGAATGAATGATGCTTCTCCCAAGTCTTTCATGGCAAAACACTTTCCAAGATGGGATTTTACATCTTGCAATATTGGAATGTGTTTTCCTATAATCAATATGTCATCTAAATATAAGACAAGGAAAGTAACATTACTCCCACTAGCTTTGCGATATACACATGGCTCATCGGGATTCTGAACGAAACCAAACTTTTTTATTTCTTCATCAAACCGTTTATTCCAACTCCTCGATGCTTGCTTTAGTCCATAAATGGACCTTTGAAGCTTGCGTACTTGGTTGGGATGTTCTGGATCAATAAACCCTTCAGGTTGATCCATATAGACTTCTTCATCCAAGTAACCATTTAAGAAGGCAGTCTTAACATCCATTTGCCATATCTCAAAGTCATAGTACGCTGCTATGGCTAAGAGAATCCTAATAGCTCTAATGTCAGCTACTGGTGAAAAGGTCTCATCATAGTCAACGCCAAAACGTTGAGTATAACCTTTCGCCACGAGACGAGCTTTATAGGTGTGTACATTTCCATCCATGTCGGTCTTCTTCTTGAAGATCCATTTACTCCCAACGGTCTTCGCGTTAGGAGGAAGATCAACCAAGTTCCAAACTTGATTATCTCTCATGGATTTCATTTCCACGTTCGCATCTTCAAGCCATTTGTCAGATTCCGGATCTGATAATGCAGCTTTGAGATTCGGAGGCTAATTGAGATCTCCTGATACGTTTTCCTCGGATTCGACTAGACCAATCCATCTATCCGGGTTACGTATGACCCTTTCGGATCTACGAAGTGGAATCGCAACATCATCGACTTGAGGTTCATCACTTTGAACATCCCCCCCCCCAAGTTGATGATTACTAGTTGTTTCAGAAGGTGACACATCTTCTAGTAGTTCTACAATTCTCCCACTGTTCTCTTGAGCTATAAAATTCTTTTCAAAGAATTCAGCATATCGAGCAACACGGACAGTATTTTCGGAAGGATTGTAAAAGTAGTAACCCATTGTTTCCTTTGGGTATCCTACGAAGATGCACTTAGTAGTCCTGGGTTGTAGTTTATCAGGCGTATCACGCTTCACAAGTGCCTCACATCCCCAGACTCTTAAGTAAGACAACACAGGGACTTCTCCATGCCACAATTGATGCGGTGTCTTTTCAACCTTCTTGGTTGGAACCATATTTAGAACGCGTACAGCGGTTTCTAGAGCAAGATCCCAAAATGATATTGGGAGAGTTGTAAGGTTCATCATCGACCTCACCATTTCTAGTAAGGTTCGATTCCTCCTCTCAGATACTCCATTATGCTAAGGAGTGTAAAGAGGAGTAAGTTGTTGGACAATTCCACAAGCTTTAAGATAATCCTTAAACTCTTGGCTTAAGTATTCTCCACCACGATCCGATCGAAGGATCTTGATGGTCTTTCCGAGTTGATTTTCTACTTCGTTCTTGAACTCTTTGAATGTTTCAAACACTTCATGTTTATGTTTAAGCAAGTAAACATAACCATAACGACTGAAATCATCCGTGAAAGTCACGAAGTAGCTAGCACCTTTTCTTGACACATGTCTAAATGGGCCACAAACATCAGTATGAATGAGTCCAAGTAGTTCTTTAGCCCTTTGCGGCTTGTTCGGAAAGGGTTTTCTTGTCATCTTTCCTGAGATACAGGAAACGCATTTATCAAATGATTCATCATTTGATTGTAAGATCCCTTCACGTTGAAGTCTTTCAATGCGGTTTTTGCCAACATGGGCAAGACGACAGTGCCAAAGGTAGGTAGAGTCCAAACTAGTTTTGGCTCGTTTGCTAATATTGTACATTGAATTATTTGAAACACAAGCACGTATATCAATTCATAAATGCCATCACAAGGAACAACATCAAAATAATGAACATTATTTTCTAGAAACTGAAATACCGATATTATTAAATGCATTAATAAATCCTTGGTTTTTCAACAAAGAAACTGAAATTACACCTCTAGTAATAGAAGGTGCATAATGACAATTGTCTAATACAATAATTAACCCAGAAGGCAGAATTAAATGATATTCTCCTATAGCTTCCACAGCTGCTGGCAAACCATTTCCCACGAACAATTGCAAAGCTCCAGGCTTCAGTTTCCTCCTCTTTCTAAGACCCTGTAACGAATTACAGATGTGAGTTCCACAACCAGTGTCATACACCCATGAATCACACTTAGAAAAGGAAAATAATTCAATTGTGAAGATACCTGAAGTACTAGTCCCACTAGTATTCTTTCTCTTCTTCATCAACTCAGCTAGATAGGTAGGACAGTTCCTCTTCCAGTGTCCAACTTCACCACAATGGTGACAGATCTGGTCTTTAGACGGATGCTCTTTTGCGGCCAGAGGGGTTTGTTTGGTTTTAGGAACCAGCGCAACTGCCTTGCCTTTTCCCTTATTCTTGCCCTTCGCCTTTTGCGGTCGTTTAGCCTTTTGGATCTTTCCCCCTTTGATCATAAGAACTTGGGGTGTTTCAGTGGCCTTCTTAGGAATCGGTTTTTCATACTCGACAAGCATAGCATGAAGCTCATGTATAGTTTTAGTCATACTATGCATGTTGTAGTTGCGCATAAAACCCTCATAATCCTTCGTAAAATATTTGAGGATAATGCCAACTGCCACAGCCTGATTATACCCATAATTGAGCGATTCCAATTTGTCAAAGTAGCTCTTCATCTTGAGCACATGACTACTAACCGATTTACAAGTTTCAAGCTTCAAGTCGTGGAGTTCCACAACTAGGTTGAACAATTCAACACCAGCTTGTTTTTCATACATCTTCTTTAGCTCTTTGATCATATCACAAGGTGTATGAAATTCGTATTTCTTCTGAAGATCGGGAGTCATACTCGAGATCATCATGCAAGCAACCTCATCGTATCTGCTATACTCAGCATTGTAGAACGCTTTCACTTGCTCAGTAGCATTAGCAGCTGGCTCGGTCGGCCAATGATTTTCAAGGACATCAGTCCTCCTTTCAACTCTAAGGACGATACTCAGTTGACGATACCAGTCATTGAAGTTAGATCCATTCAGCTTTTCTCTTTCAAACATTTGACGAAAAGCATGACCAACATTGTTTTGAGGAGGGTTTGTTGCCATCTACAAAACAGATTAAGTTCAAAATCAATATTTTCGATAATCTTTTCCTTAATAAATTTAATTACCCAATGTTTAAACATTTTAAACAATTAAGCTTATTAAGGATAGGATCCAATTGACATGCCATCATTTCATCAGTTGATCTGCTAGAAATGATGCATTCAAAAGGTAAGTGACGATCAATAATTTGTACTCCAAGTACAATTCCTAGATTTTATGGGACCTACAAATAACACTTGTGAATCTTGCACCAAGTAATTTGTAGTCATATTTCATCCCATCTTTTTCCACGGGCCAAGGGTCTCAACGCCTAGCTCGCTTTAAGTCGTCCAACTAAGAACGCACAAATTATCCACCATTGTGTACCAATGAGTGGGAATTTGCCATGTAAATTCCATTTTACCATTGTGTACCAATGAGTAAGATGACATCCACAAGTGTCCTTTTCAAGGTGGATGGCAAAGACTTAAGTTTGGTTTGGGTCAAAACAATTTTGATGTGTGATCAAAAATGTTATGTGTGAAGATTCATGCACATCTTCACCATATAATGTGTTTTTATAATTCTTAGTTTGTCTTCCAAATCAAAAGAGCTCGGTAGCTCCATTTGCAACACACAAAGAAGCGTAGGGGTGAGGTTTGCACTTTTGCAATTAAAAACCTACCCACTTTAGGGAAGCATGGCGACCCGACTTATACCTCTCTTAGAGTGTGTTCAAATGGGTGAGCCGGTGTTTCTTTTGAGTTTTAGGACATAAATTTTATTTTATAAAAAAAAATCATATTTCAATAGATGTTTTAGCAAATTTCGATTTTCATAAATTAAATTTGCAATAAAACCTTTTATTATGTCACAATTATCACAAATAATCACATAATTTTAGGGTTTCTAATTATCTAACATAATTTTAATTTTAATCCTCTTTGATTTAAGTAATAACCATAAACGATTTGCATGAAACTTCATGGTTTTTACTTCTTTTTAACATTTAAAATTAAAGGTACAACATGTTGTTTAAACAATTATCAAATAACAAAAACTTGGGTTCTTAATTTTAGATCACAAAAATCGAATTTTAGACCTAAAATTAGGGTTTCCGATTCGGCTAGAGGTTTTCGATCCATAATATAGATTTCGATCGGGTTTCCGATCGGAATGGGGTTTACTAGCTACGATATGGTTTCCGATTGGAATGGGGTTTTCGATCGGAACTAGTAGGGTTTTCGATCGGGTCGTAAACAGTTTACGATTTGAAATCGATCGGAAATAGTTTCACGATCGAGAACAAGCGGGTCAAAAAGCAGTTTTCGATTTGGGAACCAAGCCACGGGTCGAGAACCGGTTTTCGATCAGGATTAGGGTTTTTCGTTTTTACCAATTTGCGAAACCTTTTTCCAATTGTAAAACACGATTTTGAGTGGATCGAAAAGCTAGAATCTTGATTTGGTTACCCCCTTTAAGTTTTTATTCCTGGTATTTAATTAAAATCATAGGTGGCTCGTGATACCACTGTTGGGTTATATAACCATTATCGATTTAAACACGAGTACGCAGCGAATATTTTCCTATGAATTAATCTAACTAACCGGATAGACAACATGTACCTTTTGAGCTCGGCAAGAGAAGGTCTTCTAGGATTTGAAGCAAATCCCTCTACGATCGCACACACGACACACCGATGTACGTATGCTAGTACTTGATCACGAACTTCTCTTGATGTAGGCTTTGGTCGAACCACACAAGAAATCGAACCCCTTGGGTTCTTTTCTTGTTGCCGAAAATTAGAGAGAGAAAGAGAGATATTAGGGTTTGCACTTTTATCAGATAAATGCAGCAGCTTGAACCTTAAACCCATAAGGTTTATTTATAGTGTTTAGAGACTTGGAAAACAAGATAGGGATTGGGATGGGGACCATCCACGAATTCGGACCTAAGGCCTTATCCCAATCCATCTCTCAATTGTAATCCAATTCTAACTCTCTCTAATTACAACTAACACCCCTGTTAACAATTAACTGTTAGTTTTTAACGACTTCTCGTTAAATGTTCGTGATAAATATTAATTAACTCATTAATTAATACAAATACATTAGTGTCGAGACGTGTAACCCCGTAGGCTTAAATACTTTCCGGACATACGCT
This sequence comes from Deinandra increscens subsp. villosa, assembly GCA_039602395.1. Classification (NCBI taxonomy): domain Eukaryota; kingdom Viridiplantae; phylum Streptophyta; class Magnoliopsida; order Asterales; family Asteraceae; genus Deinandra; species Deinandra increscens. Next base: position 60,570,949 of record JBCNJP010000007.1, on the reverse strand, counting down.
TATTAATACGTGATCATATCCCTACAGAAGTAAACGACTCAAGGTTATACATACTATCTGGAGCAGGATCTCTAGTGTTCTGAGTGTGCTCATTACAAGTCATGTTGCACGACTCAATAACAACTTGAGTTCTTCTGTTGAACACTCGATAGGTAGCGTATGTCGTCCAGTATCCAACAAAATAACCGTTATCCGCCCGAGGGGCAAATTTGGTTAACTGATCCGACTGAATTAAAACAGTACAAGCGCATCCGAATGGTTTTAATCGTTTTAAGTTCGGTTTTACTTTTTGAAAACAATTCGAATGGCATCTTGTTAGCATGTTTTACCAAGAGTGTTCTGTTCAGAACGTAGCAGGCTGTATTGACAGCTTCTGCCCAGAAAGATAATTTTAAGTTAGAATCAACAAGCATTGTTCTAGCAGCCTCGATGATAGTTCTATTCTTTCGTTCAGCCACTCCATTTTGTTGTGGTGTATACGGTGAACTGAACTGTCGAGTTGTGCCTTTTTCACTACAAAACGCGTCAAATATCTGATTTTTGAATTCCGACACATTGTCTGGTCTGATGATTCTAACCCGCTATCTGCATCTGCTCTCGGTTCGTATGACAAAATACTTCAAAAATTTTAGCTGTCTCAGACTTCTCTTTCAGGAAGAACACCCACAAGTATCTGGAGTAATCGTTTGTGATAACCAGGCAGTATGACTTTCCCCCTAAACTCTTGATGCTCACTAGCCCGAAGAGGTCAAGATGGAGTTGCTGAAGTATTGTTGTTGTTCTACCCGGTGGCTTTGGCTTATGGGACGTTTTGTGCTGTTTACCCTTCAGACATGCTACACAGTTGTCGATGTGGATGAATTCCTTCTTTGGCACACCGTTAACGTGTTTCCTCCTAACAAGGCAGTCAATGTTCCGAAAGTTCACATGCCCCATTCGCCTATGCCATAAAGTAGAGTCATCTTCTGATGCCTTTGCCAAGAAGCATGCTACAAAATCAGTCGGCCTTGTAGCAGACATATCCAAAGCATACATGTTCCCTTTCCGTTTTGCACAAAATAGAATCTGATCTTCAGGAATCTTGAATCCAGGCTTCAGAATATAGCATTCACGGTCATCGAAGAACATCGACATCTTGTTGTCGCAGATTTGTGATACACTCAGCAGGTTGAACTTCACATTGGACACCAGATTAACCTTATCAAATGAAATTTCCCCATTGGTCAAGAGACCGTTTCATATTATTCTACCACCACGAACATCACCTCCAAAGGCAACAGGACCACCATCACTACAAAAAAAATGCCAATTAGTGGCATACAATATGTGCCACTAAAAGCCAAAAAAGTGCCACTAAAAATCTCTTTAGGAATTTGCGGCACAAAAAACAAGTGCCACTACAAGTGGTGACACTAAAGCCTTTTAGTGGCACTTTTTCAATGTGCCACACAAACTTTTTGAGCTTTAGTGGCACTTTCTTTTTGCCACTAAAGGTTAATCTAGTTTTCTATCTATAGTAGTTTTAGTGTCACTTATTTTTTGTCACTAAAAGATTATCATAACGAGACACATATATATATAAATATATATATATATATATATATATATATATATTATTTTAATGACACATTGCAACAAAATCACATTATTATAATATAAAATAAAAATTCAATAAGACGATTTGCAAATGAAACTCCAAAATGTTTACAGAGGTAGTTTAAATATTCAGACATCTTTCAATTTTCAAGTGTTTACACAAGTAGTTTAAACATTCAAATATAGTTATCCTGCCATCATCAACCATATAAGCATAGCTTCCAAACTTCTCATTAATCCACCAATCATCATCAACCATATAAACAAGCATTAGTATAAACTAACCCGCACGATGAAACGATGGCGACAATCACTTATATAAAAAGAAAAGTGCTATAAAAAGGTCATAAGTACCATATTCATTCATTATATTTTGAATATATTCTATGGCTGCAAGAAACATTTATAAAAGGGGTCACAATTTTGACCACGTTACATAATCGAATACATAGAAAATACCAGTTTTAACATGCATTCAACTGCTTAAGCAAATAAATATATCATAAACGTGTCATTTCAAGTTGTTCTTTATGAGAATCAAATCTTATAAATTAACCAATGCAAAGGTGGATTATACAACCTTAGAGATACTAAAAAGAAACTAATCAGACCATAAGCCCCTACCACTTGTAACCTACACTAAAGAGGAATTAAGGAAAGGTAATGAAAAAATAAACAGATGCATGGAGATCATCGGGAGGAAGATGTCACATATAAACAAAAACTCATTTTAAATAGAAAATCAAGGGCGGTTTCCCTGCTTCTTTTCTAAAATGCGGGTAATGAATTAAGTTCTCGACTGAATGCAATAAGCAATTATAGATTCATTCTTTGAACAATAGCTCAAATCCATTTTGACTCATTAACTAAACCCCCGAACCTGCCCATCTTACCACCTCTAATAACAAAGCACGTAGTAAGAAAAGTTGTAGAGAATAACATCTGAAGGACAATTTACACATATTCTTATAACAGTATGAGAATAAGAGACGTGGACATACATGCTTTCAGAGCTGCAGTTGTGTCTGTCTCATTAACATTGTTCTGCTCCTTCACTAAAGATGGGTTGGGTTTTTCCAGAATACTTTTCTCTAATTTTTCCAAGTTTAAACTTCGATGAAAAAGAGGGTTGTATGTCTCTACTTCACCTGTAAACAAGTATACCACTATACCTGTAAACAAGTATACCACTATGAAACTGAAACACAAAATATCTAGAGATTACAAGGATTAATGAGTCGTAATTAAAAAAAAATTGACCTTTTTGCTGGTAAAAACTTGGTACCTCTGGTGGTGCTTCACAAAGTAGGTAAATAAAGTGATAATAGGTTCATTTACTTGGCAAACACGAGATCTTTCTAAAAGGTAGGCCCTTATAGCTGCTCCCGATATTCTCCCATGCTTGTTAGATTGTATCTCGACAAACTTCCCAAAACGGCTAAGAATTATCACATAGAAAGAAATTAAAAGAGAAAATTATATATGAACTTAGATTCTTTCAATTACATGAGGATAAGCAAGTCACCCAGAATTGTTATTTCTAATAGTTTTAGTATTGCCAACGATTCAAGAACTGGATTTGACTGCAGTCAAAATGGTAATAGGTGGCCTTAAGTGATATACAATATAAATAACTAAGAGGTTCAAAGATTGCATGAAAAATAACTTAACCAGAATGATAAAAAATAACCTGTAGGATGTATGTGCAATTACAAATACATGGGGACTCAATTCGCCAAATGGTGCTCCCTTGATTGTTGCATCATATGAGCATCATATAAATGAGGTAACTTTTGGAACAAGTTGATTGCAATTAGAATGTTTCCGGTGTAAGTCTGACATTATTAAAAAAAAAGTAAGATATATTTGTTGTATATTGCCTAGATTAAAACATGAGATGAAAAGTAGAAAAGCAACATAAATTTCATTAAGTTCATATCGGGTTCTTAAGTTCTGCAAGACTCCCGGTTCATGCAAACAAGTTAGCTTCGTCATGTCATCAACACCACCAGAAGGAGCTTCCATATCCATTGGATATATTTTTGATAAATTAGCAATCACCTAGACAAAAACAACCAACCATAATACAAAAATTCGAGGTGCTACTTTTATTTTTTTAATACCACTAACCGTTTTCCATCACTAGTCTTAACTTCAACTTCTTTTCAACCCAAGCTAATGTTGTATCTTCAACCCAAACATTAGAGCCTACTATTATATTCACTGCAGTGCTCTGTAGTGCAAACAAAGTGATTAAAAACTAGCAATTCAAGCACCTAATTAATCTCCTATGCATATAATAATGTCAATGTTGCATTGCACATTGGTTGAAGAAATAATTAAGATACTAAATCATTTGCATAACAATTCAAAGATTGTATAAAAATAACTCTAAATCATTTTAAATGTTGAAAAGAACTGCAACATTTTAGTGATCGGTCATTTTAAATTAAGCGGAAAGCTTTAGTAGGATGAAATGTAAAAAATATTGCATGAAAACTAACATAAAATCACTCTTTATCAATATCATTGCATCGAGTGGTAACAATTTATTCCGGACTTTGTATGTTGAATTGTCGATGTTTAGCATTGCCCAATTCTCTCTATCGCCAAAGAAACCCTATTGGTGTTCGTGGTATGTGTAGCCATTGCCTCAAAGTTGATTAACTTGGAGGATAAGGTGATGATCTCTGTGATATGAACAGTATATAAAGAAGATAGTAATAGAATAGTCATCGTATGTTCCTGAAGATAGTAAAAGATATAGTCATCGTATGTTCCTTTAAGCCTTTCGGCGCCGGCCATAATATCATGTTTTCTGGTTTCAAATCCTCTAAATTCTCTAGAACACCAGTGAACCCCTCTGCATCAAGTGGCAGTGCAACTTAATTGCTTGAAAAAGCATATTGTACTTTGCAAAATGTTACAACACCTGCATTAATAAATTAACTGATAGCAGATAACCCAATCTATTTAAATATGATTAATCAACTTAGTAGAACAAATAAATGTTTTAAAAAGAACCAAAAAGAATCTGATACAAAAAATACAGAATTGGCTAAATTAACCAACTTGATTGTGATTAGGGCATTTTAACAAACACCTTAGCTACTTACCAGAATAATCTATGCGGCCTTTTTCAAGAGAACGAATGCATGAAAAAAACGACTCATACCCATCTGCTGAAACCACATCAACTCTCACTTCTTGCCTCTAAAATTTCGTTTCCTTAATGTTGTATTAAGCAAAAACAAATGAAATTAGGTGATGAGGCGATCACATATTTGTGAAATTAAACGTGAAATTAGAAACAGATGGAGACCTGGAAGCATATGATGCCTTTGAACCAAGAGAAATTCGAGGTCTTAGCCGGTTCACGTTATACGTTGCTGTATTCATTCATACCTTGAATTGGTCCAACTTGGCTGTGTACTTCAAGAACAATGGCAGCGTGTGCGTCTCTCACTCCCGCAGCTTCAAAATGTAGGATAGTCTTTGATTGAACCAAACCGCCATTGTGATCGAAATCTAACACCACCTTGAAGAAACCCTTTTTCCAGGCCGTGAATTAGGGCTTTTTGAACAACCCGCCTTTTGAACCTAATATATAGGAAAAATGAATTGGGTTTTTTTGAAGATCCCGCCTCTTGAACAACCCCCGCGATATATCCATTTTCACTTTGTTGAATTTTTTGTATTTGTTTTTGTTAGAGAGAAAAGAGGATTTGTTGAAGGGAATTTTTTAGTGAATAATGATGCAAAGATTTAATGACATATAAGTAAAAGCCATAAAATGGTATGTTGGGTAAGTATAACACGTTTCTATTTGGAGGATTTTGGTTCCAGCCTTTTTTTAGAGGATTTTGATGATTTTGGGAGGATTTACTGCTCAAGATAATTTTTATTAGATTTTGGTTCCAGACTCGAATAGGTTAATATTTTGGTGGAATTAAATTTTTTATTCCACTCAAGTTAATTTTTAAGGAAATACATTTAGTGGCATATTGTAAAAGTCACAAAATGATAAGTTAGGTAGTGTGGCACAATTGAAGTGCCACTAAAACCTATATTAGTGGCATAAAACATAAATGCCACTAAAACTATACTAAAACCCTGTATTAGTGGCACAAAACCTAAATGCCACTAAAAATTTGTGCCACTATATGGCATTTTATTTGTAGTGCATGTGATATTGTTTTGACATCATACAACAGGTCCTTGTTCCCCGTCATGTACCTGGAACAGCCACTATCCAAGTACCACGTGTTGACAGCACTGTGGGTCAGTCCCTGCACATGAAAAAGAAAGTGATTTGTTCAGAGATGGACCTTGGCCAGATTGACCAGGGGCCTTCTTTTTAGGTGCCTTTTTTGTTGGTGGAGCAGTTGGTGGTGTTATGACTACAGCAGGAGGAGTTTGTGAAGCTGTAACATCTGGTCGAGGAGCCCGGACGAGTTGTTGCATCATAACAGGCCTTGGCATGAAGGCAGGCCTTGGTCGAGGCATCCAAGATCTTACAGGAAAAGGATTTGGTGCAGTCATCCCCACTGAGTGTTGAACTTGTGGCCTTAAAGCGTTCACATTCCTTCCCAAACGACGAGGGACATACTGGACTTGGTTAGGAACATAGGGTTGGTTCGGGTAAGATTGCTGAAACATGGTGTCAAACCGTTGATCTATGTAGTCCTCACCATAGTTCCCATAATACATTGGAGCCAATTGATTTCCTTGTGGTACCACTTGTTGTTGCTAGTAGAAATGAGCAGGAGGCACTGGAGCGTTTCTGAAAAAGCAGAATAACCCGTTTGGTACACACACACCCTTGCATCATGGTGTGGATTCCCGCAAACTGTACATCCCAATGTCTCAACTGTCCCGCTAGGGTTAACCACAAGAGGTGGTTCAACAATTTGTGGAGCCGCTGGTTGTGGGTCATTTGACATTGCACCATCAGCCTTATCAGTGTCAGTGACAGTCTTCTTCTACCTCCTCCTAGTTTGTTTCTTTTTCTTTGGCGTATTCTCACATTCAGGAGCATCAACAGTAACAACATATAGCTCGACCACAGCAGGCTGATTTTCAACACTTGGTTCACCAATCAAAACAAGTTCATATTGAGGTCTCTTTTTCTTAGGACCATTTGTCTAAAATAGTGTCATTATGGATTTCCCAGCCTCATTGGGAGCTGTGTTGACAGATGCTTCACTTGGTTTGACAAACACGGGTGCAGAAGTTGCTTGATCAGTCATCATTGGAGCGTTCAGTTGTGCTGCAAGAATAGTGATCACTTTACCATCGGTGATTGTAAGACCAACTTTTGTGTGCGTAACTGTCTTACCATGTTTTAAGGCCATTTCGGCAAAAGCACGACTAACTCATCATCGTTGATGACTTGCTGAACCACAAGTTTTTCATTTGTAACCTTCTTCTTTGGCTTGCGCCTCCGAACGGTTTTAGTCTTTTTAGGAATTTCATTTATGTTGAAAACATCATACATTTTATTGAACAAAAACGATTGACCTTTAGAAGTGCTTTGTGTACACAAATTGAGAAAATCGGTTTCAGTAGCCTTTTGCACATATGCTTCTGAGATACCGGTGTTAACATAATTTAAAGAAATCGCATCGAAATCACCGAATTTAAGTGTTTCATCAATCGGTGGAAGACCCGAACCAGTTTTGGCGTTAGCTAATTGGTCGTCCAACGATTTGATTTAAGAGGTACTTGGAATCAAACTGGGGTCAATGAACTTAATGTGGCTCTTTGGATTGATTTTGGTCAATGCAGGGACACAGGGATAATTATGATTTAGAGGATGTTCGGCAGCATTATCCAGTACCTCCCGAGTAAGACCTAAACCAGATCTAAGACGCGACATTATGTCCTTTGCAATCACACTGCCTAAAGTTTCAGGATTCAATTTCATCAAATCGATTGTTTCTCGAGCTTCAACATAGCTGTTTCTCAGAGAAGTCAATTTATTTAAAAGATCAGCAATTTGGATTTTTAAGTTTGCTTCAGTGTGCTTCATAAATTCAATATCATCCTGAAGTGATTTAATTTTGATCAGAAAATTTTGTTCATTTGCTTGAAGAAGTTCAACTTGGCTCTCGCTCTCTGCCTCCCTAGCATGCAACTCAAGAATCTCATCAACTCCAGCTATCAGACAGAAATCAGTAGGAAACAGAGGGTCAAACTCGACAGACTCATTAATCTCTTCTCCATCTGAATTGACCAATAGTGCGTAATCTGACTGGCTTGAAGGTTGTGATATTGAAGAAGACGTCCAGTTGTAGTTACCACCTTCAAGTGAGACCAATGCCTTGCCAGAGTTGTCATTTCTTTGAGCAGATTGTGAACTTGACGATCCAGGATGAGAGACATTTGAATTTCCATTCTGTGGCTTTTGATAGGATGAGCTGCCTTGCTTCTGATAAGACTGGTTTACGTTGCCAGCTTGTTTCTGAAAAGCCTGATTTCCTCCACCCGAGCTTACAGGAACATTCCACGTTCATGGTTTTTGACATTCACGCGTGAAGTGTCCGAGCTCCTGGCAGTTGTAGCATTGAGCCTTGGACTTATCAAACCCAATGTTGGCGTTTGAAGGAGGTTGAAACAAGTTCCTCCTAGTCTTTATGAAGAATTTTCTTGTTCTTGTAGCAATCATACCCATCTGCCATTTAATATCAATCTTTTCCAGATCATCAACAGATATTTGGTCAAGATCTTCTTGACAAAGAGTCATGCTCTTAATGTTTCCTAACATTTGAGAGTTCATGTAGGCCAGGAAAGCATTACACAACTCTTGATCTAAGCTGGTGTTGTTGGTTGAAATTGGTGCTGACTATTGAACCAAGTACCCACAAAATGGCTGTTGAACAAATGTTACATTGGAAGGCTGATGAGTTGCATGTGATGCAAATACTTCAGTTTGAACAAGAGCTGGTACAAGAGATGGAGCAATTGCAGGCCGTGTTGAGCCAGAAGAATTGGAAAACTGATAATTCTCCTCACAGGCAGAGGCAGCAAAAGTAGCATTAGGAGCCGAAGCAGATGAGCTCCTTGAAGTCACATTACCCATGAACGACTTACCAGTACGTTCAATTGCTCTGACTTCATAGTCTCGAACCTTGTCAATCATATCCAGATAGTCAGCCTTGGTTAGATCAGTGCTTTCAATCAGATACATGACATAGGAGGCAAATTCTTGAGGAAAATGCAGAATCTTCCTGATGATGTCTCCAGAATCAGGACGGATATTTTTGGTAGTCATTTCAGTAATGATTCTGTAGAATTGATTGACATGAGTTTCAAATGACTCTCCATTTCTGTGAGCATAAGTGTTGAAAGCCAATCTCAATTTTTCAAGTCTTCTTTCTTTAGTGGCAGCATTGCCTTCATACCTTTTCTCCAAGCCAACCCATATCTCATGACCTGAGGTGGCCTCTTTAAATTAATGAAGTAGATCATCATTAAGAGCCATCTTAATGCAACCTAATGCATGCTTATCAATCTTCATCTGTGCATGTTCAGCCAAGGTTAACTTGTCCAAAGGCTTTGGAATCTTCTTCTTGGGTATCGACGTATCAACAAAAGTGACAATAACTCCAGGAGCAGTAGCTTCTTCAATTTCAAACACAGCAGGACCTTCAACAAATGAAGTCAAAAGATCAAAGTTAACATACTCTAGAAACAACACAAACTTTCCTTTCCAATCATCAAAGTCACTTGCGCCCATTAGTTTTGTTGGACGATTGTTACTCTGCACGACGGGATTGAACTGGGTGCCTTCAGCCATTGGAAGTGAGAAACACAAACTTGCTAAATTGATGAACGGTTCAGACATATTGAACGATTGGTGCAAAATGCTCGAATGCTTGTAGAACGCTTGAACTCACACAAATACTACATTCACAAACAATAACAAGCATATTTAGTCACTAGCAAGTGAGATTTCAGCAAAAAATTTGAAATGTCAAATTTCCAGACTTAGCCAAATTTTGAACAGCTTGTTCTTGAGCAAATTTAAACTTCAAAAATCAAAGTTAACGAAATATGCGTTTTAGGGCATCAATAGTCTCGAAATTTGTGTAGGATCAATTGATTCAACTAACACAAACTCCAAAAACCTCTCTAAATGACCTAATTTGATGGAATAGTAAGATTATGTGAAGAACACCAAAACCGTGACTTTTGGCCTCTAAAATCTTCAATACTTGATGTTATTGAGTGAAACTAGTGCCTACCAATTCGGTTTTAGGTGTTATAACCTCGCAATCCATCAATTTTAACAAAGAATCAACATTTGAACGAATTTGAAAAATTTGCTCAAGTACAGAACTATAAAAATGGTGTAACTATCCTTGGCTAAACCCTAGAAATCGACTAAATGGCATGAAATTTACAAAAATTTGAGTATTGCATTTTGTTCATTAAGTGATTTCTACCAAGAATCAACTCAAACAACTAGCAAAACCAACTGAAATCGACAACTCATATGAGATTTTCTTCATTTTGAGAAAAAACCTCAAAAATAAAGAACATGGCTCTGATACCAATTGTCAGGACCAGATTTGAGCACAAGTTTCTTATATGATTCATCACACAAGTGCGGAAATCATGTGTGATGGTTGATTCCGGTTGAATCTGCATCGATGCTCACCCATTGATGATTTCTAAAGCTCAAGAACACACACTACACCAAGAACACACACACAAAAATGCTCTCTCTGTAGAATAATCCAGGAGTGGCGTATTCCAAATAGGGTTTTCTCAACTGTATTTATACTACTAAAGAGAGCATAGGACAAAAGGAATGTTTGACACAACAATCATTACATAGATTTCAGCAATGAATATTCCATCAGACAGACAAGTTCGCTAAGCATTAAACAAGTTCGCTAGGAATTAACAAGTTCGCTAACAAGTCCGCTAAACAATAACAAGTTCGCTAGCAAGTTCACTAAACACAAACAAGTCTGCTAACAAGTTTGTTAAGCAATAACAAGTTCGCTAAACACAAACAAGTCTGCTAACAAGTTCGCTAAACACAAACAAGTCTGCTAACAAGTTCGCTAAGCAATATTAAGTTCGCTAACAAGTTCGCTAAGAACAAAACAGGTTCGCTAAGATCATGAACAAATTTGCTAAGTAAACAAGTCCGCTAGGAATAAATTAAGTTCGCTAAGACATGTATATTGAAAAATCAACAAGTACGCTAAAAGTAAAACAAGTCCGCTAAGTACAAGATCAGAAGTTCGCTAAGAAGAAATACAAGTCCGCTAATACAGAAACAGAATTTTACTAAGTACAAACCCAAAATCTATTACAAAAGCAAAGTATCAATTCTTGTTAAGGCATCAAGAGGTCTTCACCAGCAATACTCAACGGTGAACAGTTTGTGTTGCCAATAACCAAAATGGGTTCCAACAAATTCCACCCTTGTTGGCAATGCAAACACTTTGAGCTTTAAGCCACCTGACCGAGTAGCTTGAGCAGAAATCTCCAGTTTTCTCTTGCGGCTTCTTTGTCTTTATCAAAAAGCACGGTAATTCCAAGATCATACAGCCCCCAGAGATCTTTCCAGACAAGCTTCTTCAGATCATTATAGTTGTTCAGCTCTACCAATCTCTTTGTCTTATCAAGGATAACACTTGATCCATGATCTTATATCAACCTGCAGGTTGCTGTTCTTATGACTTCCTTATCAATTGTAAGTTTACCCATACCTGCAAGTCTAGTACACCACCAATTTAAAAACATTAAAAAGTAGTTGGCGCCATAGCATTCGTATGGTCTTAGTTGAACAGGAATGGTCTGCATCTTCTCATAGTAGATCAGCTTCAAATAGGATCTTGAGAGAAGTCGGAGTTCTATTGCTGCAAAGATTTTGATAGAATCAGCACCAACTCTCTTAATTACCAATTCATGAGTCTTTCCGTTGTAGTACGAGCTAATTATTGGAGCATGTTTCTGATTCCCTGGTATAGTCTTCACTTTCACCTCTTTACCAATGTCCTTGAACATTCCACGATGAGGGGCGCGGAGACGCCTTTTCTCTACAAGCAGCTGAGCTTTCTTCTCCTCTTCAGGAGTTTGCTTGTTCTTCTTGTGCTCATAAGCATCATTGATTAGTGAAACAGCTTTCACACATTTTTCATGATTGGTGTGGTTCACCAGATCAAGGTATTTTAGCTGTTTGAGCTCCCATGAAAATAAGCTGCGGAGAGCTCTGAAGTCTGCAAAGATTTGAACATATTCATTTCGCCTCTTCACTAGAAATGCATCAAAGGCCTCATCATACTTCCACCCAAGTATTTTCATCCCATAATTGACATTCCGCTAAACACAAACAAGTCTGCTAACAAGTTCGCTAAACACAAACAAGTCTGCTAACAAGTTCGCTAAGCAATATTAAGTTCGCTAAGAACAAAACAGGTTCGCTAAGATCATGAACAAATCTGCTAAGTAAACAAGTCCGCTAGGAATAAATAAAGTTCGCCAAGACATGTATATTGAAAAATCAACAAGTACGCTAAAAGTAAAACAAGTCCGCTAAGTACAAGATCAGAAGTTCGCTAAGAAGAAATACAAGTGCGCTAATAGAGAAACATAATTTTACTAAGTACAAACCCAAAATCAATTACAAAAGCAAAGTATAAATTCGTGTTAAGGCATCAAGAGGTATTCACCAATAATACTTAACGGTGAACGGTTTGTGTTGCCAACAACCAAAATGGGTTCCAACACAAGAGGCCCTTGATACAGAACATGTAGAACGGTGGATAATGACACCATTGAGCAATAAATTCCCAAATAGATTGCGCAAGGCCGCATGAAATGAAAAGATGCTCCGTAGACTCTTGAGCATTGTCGTAGAAAGGTCACGACGAAAATGCAACATGCACACGTCTCAAAATCAGGTTATCAACGGTTGGCAGTCTGTCCAGGTAAAGCCACTAAGCTAAGAATCCGACCTTTTTGGGAACCCAATTATGCCATTTTAAATGATAACCCGGAGCATATAGATTCAAATAATGCATCTTCTCCTTAATGCTCTAGACCAATAAATCCCCCAAAACATCCAACTCCCACCGCCATCTATCTTTGGAAACTTGCAAAAATCACTGATCAAGCAATAAACACAGATTAGACAGTTCACTCACCTCTTGAGGCGAGTCCGGATCCCTGGTCCAATCCCTATGAAAAATCCATTGATTATCCTCCTAGATGATTTTGCCCATAACAAAGCAGGATTTGAGATGGTCCAGCCCGAACAAGAAGGTAAATTGTTCATCAACGAGCCGTCGCCAACCCATTTATCAGTCCAAAAAGAGAGTGCTAGACCCGTCCCCCACCAAGAAAGAAAAGGAGGACCTAAGATCAATGCCAATGGTGGCAAGATCGAAGGTATTCCTATGAATTTTCCTCCATGTGCTAGACAGAGAGAGCCAAATAGGAATGAAATTCCAAGAGCATGATTTATTGTGAATATCCCATATAACTCTCCAGCAAACTCGTTCTGTCTTAAACCTCCACCACCATTTAGCGAGGAAGGCCAAGTTGGACTCACGAATTGAGCCGATCCCCAAGCCACCATATTCGCGAGGAGCCGTGATAGTGGCCCAGGCAACCTAGTTTATATGCCTATCATTACCAAACTTTCCCCACAAGAAGTCTCTACGGATGCGATCCAATCGCTTAATGACAGAAATAGGAGCCCAGTACAGAGAAAAATAGTAGGTAGGCAAAGAATTGAGCACCGATTTGATGAGAGTAATTCGACCTGCAAAAGAAAATGGAACTAGCTTTCCAAGTAGATAAGCATCTTTTGAAAACCTTAATGACCGACTCCCAATTTTTAAGAAGGTTCATATTAGCCCCAATTAGCAAACCGAGGTGAATGAAGGGCAGCTTCCCAGCCTTGCAAGCGAGGGATCCAACCAAAGATGAGACCTCACTACTGTCGACCCCAATCCCATAGAGAGTACATTTCGAGATGTTAACGCCCAGCCCCGAAATGAGGTAAAAGCACCTCAAATTTCTTCTAAGATTAGCCATGTTATTGATCTCCTAAGAAAATAACATCGTCCGCGAAGAGAGAGAGAGAGAGAGAGAGAGAGTGAGAAATAACTGAACTAGAATCCCAACACTTAATCCCGTGAAAGATTCCCAATGAGCAAGCCTTCTTCATAAAGATAGACAAAATCTGCATAGAAATAATAAACAAGAAAGGAGAAAGAGAGTCCCCTTGTCTAAGGCCCCACTGACAATAAAACTCGCTGGTAGGGGACCCATTTACAAGCACCAAAGTTTTCAAGCATGAGATAATAGCCATGATCCATCTCTGCCAACGCAAAGAAAAATTCATTTGAAGGAGGACTTTATCCAAAATTTCATAGCTCAGAGAATCAAATGCCTTATTAATATCCACCTTAAAAATCATGCTCGATATTTAGCTCTCTTTTTAAGCCAAGTAATAATTTTATTAATCACTAATGGGCCGTCCAAGATGCTCCGATTTGCCACAAACGCCGACTTCTCTTCCAAAACAAGGCTCCAATAACCCCTTTAAGACATTTACAAGGACTTTAGAGAGCACCTTGTTGATACATCCATTGAGACTAATAGGCCGAAAGTCAGCTAAGGAGCCAGGCTCGCCAATTTTGTGGATTAAGGCCATAAAGGAGGAGAAACAAGCATGATGGAGGTTGCCCATGGCAAAGAAATTCTCAAAAACCTTCAGAAAATCTAGCAGTATAGGGCAATGATCAGAGAGGAGCCGAGGTAAACCCAACACCATAGCGGCCGCCCAAAGATTGAAAAAATCTCGGCACACCAAGAACCTGTCCAAATTACTCAATTTAGAACCATTATCAGATAAGTAAGTTAGCTAAATACTTAGGGAGTTATATTCGAAGAGACTGTCAGCTTCAATAAAGGCGTTAAAGTGAGCCGCATACCCCGCAACAAATTCCGAATTCAGCCGCTTATGTTCCCAACGCACATCTTTGAAATCCCCCATGAAAATCTAAAGACCTGACAAGTTGAACCTGATATGTTGCAAGTCATACCAAACCCCGCACCTAACCACCAAATCATTAGGGGCATAGACATTGGCAATGTGGATCTGAAGGTCCGGACTAGAAAGAGAACCAGTAACTATGAGGAAGTGTCTTCCCCTAGTGATGTTGTCAGCAACCAGAATGCTTGGGGTCCCAAATTGATACTAATCCACAGATCTCCCGTTTCCAGAAGCATTAAAACCTCCATTTGGAATCAATTTAAGCCCTAAGAATTTCGAAAGCGAACCACCGAGTAGTTTGCCGTTTCTGTTTCCAGCAAAGAGATGAAATTGACACCATTAAAAGTTTTAATGTCTGAAATCCAGTTAGCTTTCTTCAGGTCCACAATACCACACAAATCGAAAGATACATAATTCATTGTGGAACCAATTAGATACCGGCATCGTCTTCAACAACTAATTTGACCGGAGAGACGTGATTTTTGAGCACGATATCAAGGAAATCACCGATCTAAACAATACACTGGATTTCCTCCTGAATATGGAATCCACGCCTTGCATCTGAGCCATGGCGGATATGGTGTTAAAAGGCACTGAAGGATGGGAAGCCGACTCAGCCTAAAGGTCATCTAGTTGCATATAAACAGGTACAAGAGAAGTAGATTGACATGTCCTTGTGTCTTTGTCCCTGCCAACACAAAGATCAGCGGAAGAAGGGCTACATAAGGCCCTGGGCCTTTTATGGTATCTCATGAATTAGACAAACCTGTGCTGTCCAAAAAAGAAGTCTGTCCCCTAAGCCCTGAAGGCCCAGCCACATAACCCCGACCCAGTAGGAGTGCTATGTCTCACCTCTTCCACATCCACAATCCCCGAGACAACCTCCCACTGTAACAGCCCAGGCCCATCGCAACCAAGATATTGTCCGCTTTGGAAGCCGACATGCCCTCAGGCATTTGCCCCTCAAGGATTTAAAACGCGTCTTGGTGGGGGAGGTATCCACACCCTTATAAAGGAGTGTTTAGTTCACCTCCCCACCAATGTGGGACGTCACAATCCTCCCCCCTTAGGGGACCAGCGTCCTCGCTGGCACACTGGCCGACGACTGGCTCTGATTCCCACTGTAACAGCCCAGGCCCGTCGCAACCAAGATATTGTCGCTTTGGCAGTCGTCATGCCCTCAGGCATTCGCCCCTCATGGATTTAAAACGTGTCTTGGTGGGGGAGGTATCGACACCCTTATAAAGGAGTGTTTAGTTCACCTCCCCACTAATGTGGGATGTCATAAGTTGGTATCAGAGTCTTGGTTTAAGAGATTTTGGTACTAAATGCAGTATCTAGACTTAAACTAGGACTCTAGGAAAACAGTAAGATAAGATAGAATGCTAGCAGAATAGCTTATGCCCATAAAAGGACGAAGTTGCATTA
This sequence comes from Deinandra increscens subsp. villosa, assembly GCA_039602395.1. Lineage (NCBI taxonomy): Eukaryota > Viridiplantae > Streptophyta > Magnoliopsida > Asterales > Asteraceae > Deinandra > Deinandra increscens. The sequence continues at coordinate 60,554,901 of JBCNJP010000007.1, read as the reverse complement.
GGAACATAATAAGTAGGACCTAGGATATGTAAATTTGGTAGTACCTAATTGCAATTAGCTACTGCCATCAGGTATTAACCATGTATATGTATCTAGGGTACTAACTGTTATGTAGCCAAAATGCGGGAAGTAGACCGGATTGAATTAGAATCACTGATAGAGATAGAAAGGAAAAGAATAGACACTATAGAGGAATGTAATGAAGGTAACTGGGTTTTGAGAGTATCATGACTATGTAATTGTATGACGTCTTAACTTATCTAATCATCATGCCGCCAAAATTTAGAGACTCGACTTCACATGAATTCTGAAATGTCTGTAGATCATGGTAAGGGAAGGACAAGGCGATAGAAGAGTCGGCAGACCAACGGGTTCTGGGAGGCGTGCTCGAGGAAATCCTAAACCCAATAATGCTGGAGGAGGAAACGTCTTTACTGAGGAGCAACGAGCCGTAATGGCTGCAGAAGTAGCAAACACATTCCAGACTGCAATGCCTAACCTAATAGTTCAGCTTCAAGGAGCCGTCGGAGCAGGTGGAGCCGGTTATTATCGTAGGTTCATTCAAGACTTCTCAAAGATCGCAACACCTCTAACCAGGTTGACTAAGAAAGATGTCAAGTTTGTTTAGGGTTCAAGTTAATAGAATGCTTTCAAAGAATTGAGAACCAGATTGACTCAGGCACCGGTATTAACTTTACCGAATGGACCTGATGATTTGGTAGTATACTCCGATGTTTCTTATCTAGGGTTAGGTTGTGTGTTGATGCAACAGGGCAAGGTAATTGCCTATGCATCACGACAACTAAAACCTCATGAGACAAACTATCCAACTCACGATTTAGAGTTAGCTGCGGTAGTGTTTGCGCTCAAGATATGGAGGCATTATTTGTATGGGGTGAAGTGCACTATCTACACTGATCATAAGAGCTTAAAATATTTCTTTGAGCAAAAAGATCTTAATATGAGTAAACATTGATGGTTGGAGTTGATTAAAGACTATGATTGTGAGATTATGTATCACCCAGGTAAAGCCTAAACACCATGTGCGGTGTTGAAATACTCCAACACGGATGCATCGGTCAATATGTTCCAAGTTAAACTTGACTTAGGATGGCATAGACTACCTGTTTTAGGCTTAACAAATAGGATTATTAAGTCATATTTTAATAATTAGTGTAATGATGAATATCACGAATCCTATCTCACTCGGGACGATCATTTAAATATCCTAAGTATTAATGATCTACGCGTCGCGAGATGATAACCAATTATTAACTACGTTCGATTCATTTGTAGAAAAATCCGAATTTAATGTCGAATTAAATTGGTCCTTAAATTCTATAAAGTCGTAATTAAAATTAGGAATTTTCTTTAATTGTTCAAAAAATTAGCTGTATACCGGTAAAACTAAGTTTCGACTTTAGTCGATGCGTTAATCAAAATTAAGACAAGCAACCAAAATCAAGCAAACACACATGCACATATTCGGCCATACATGGGTTTCGATATTGTCAGAGCCTATGACAATATCGAGGAAGGTCGAGGGACGTAAAAGTAAATCAACCACGAGATAGAAAAACTCCCTGATCGATTTAGTCGCTCCCACTTGCTTCAACAAGCTCCTGCGCGTCATGAGGAACGTCGGTCTCGTTTCGGACTTTAGCCATTTTCGAAAATCCCTAGAAGGGATAATCTCAAAATGGGTCGTCGTGTCTAGCTCGTCTTGTTCGTCCAGGCGAAGGTGAGCAATTACAAAATTAAAATAAAACTAATCTATTTTAAAATTATATACAATTTTGAACCCATTCAAAAGTGGGCCAATCCAAAACAAAACAAAATGGGCCTAATGGGCCAAACCATAACGACATTCACGACAAACCAAAACTGGGATGGGCTGAATATGTGCGAAAGATAATTCAATCAATTTTATCGAATCAGATCATGTTTAGTGGATTCAAATCGACTGAACATATCTAAAGAGCGATTCATTCAATTTCGTGACTTTCGGGTTCGGAACCCCACTTCGTGAAAATACACCGGTTTAAAATCGATCGCTTAGGGTTTGCGTGTGGTGATCAAGGCTCTGATACCACTGTTGGGTTACGACAGTGGTAATCGGGTTCCGGTAGTGAAATTTTTTCTTTGTTAATTAAATAATTATTTATGACAAATAATTATTAAATCATTTACGAGTAATTTAGTAAATTAAATTCAAGATAATTAAATTAACAAGTAATTTAATTCGCAGTGGAAAAACAATTTAATTTACAATACGTAAAAACCAGTTTATTAACATAAACCATTATTAACAGGATTCAACAATCACCAAACGCGCAAACACCAATCATGTTAAAATAAGAACGCGATAAAATAATAAATAATAAAATAAATCTAAACTAACGACGAGTTTAGATATACCTAACCGGTGATTCAAACAGACGCTTAAAGTCAACGGGTCACACTAGGGTTTCGCAGGGTTTGATTCGGCGAGCGAATCAGACAATTCTCGCAGGTTAAGATTCACGAAGCGGTGACTCAGGCACCGAGAGAATCCCAGACGTTGGATTGGGCGCGAATTTGGGTTTCACGGACGACGAGCGAATACGCTGTATGACGGCAGTTCGCGGCACATGTTGTCAGCGGAAGAGCAGGCGACGGCGAGGAGGAGGCGGCGGCGGCGGGCTGCTGTGGCGGCTCGGCTTGGGCGGTTGCGGTGGCGGACGACGGGGTTGATGGCGGAGGCAGACTCGGAGAGGCGGCACGGCGGCGGTTCTCGGCTTCCTTACTTTGGTTCGTGCGAGAGTAGGAACCACAACAAGGGGTGATGGAGGATTTGATTTTTCGCGAGCGACAGGGATGAACGACCGGAGAAAAGCGGCAGCGACGACGGCCCTAGGGTTGGCCGAAAATTGCAAGGGAGAGAGGTAGAGGAGGAGGCTGAAAAATCTAGTCTGTGGATTAGGCTTTCGCACCTCCTTTAATCAGATATAAGTATATGATTAATTTTCCGTTTAGTCCCTCATTTTAAACTAATCCTTAATCGAACCTTTTAATTTCGCGACTAACATTTTAACTCATTCAAATATTTGTCGTTTTCCGAGACATAACGAATATTAGTTAAATAACTGATTCGTTAACTGTCGTCTAAGACGTAAATAATATTTAATGTTTTTTACGCTAAATTAATCATGACAATTAATTAGGAATAATTAATTAATTTATTTATTAAACCAGTTAATAAACAAATAATTAATTCTTTTGCGAATTTGCCGGTTATTCAGGTAAATGGACTTCAAAACCCGTTGCCTTCGGTGTAACTCTTACGGGTCTTGACCGGGTCGGGTTCTTGATTTAGCCGGGTCTAGACACCTAAATCCAACAGTCTCCCACTTGGACTGAATCGCGACTACAATCTAAGAAACAGTCAGAGGTGCTCTAGCTACACGTGGCTGTCCCAACTAGTCATGACACTTCAAGTCAAATAACCAAGGCATATCAACAAAATCGTGATATAGTTTAGACTTATGGTATCTGTAAAGTCATCAGATCCTTACTGTATGAGACTTCAATCAAACTAGAGACATAGATTTATTCATTCTCTTCCGTGTTTGATCATTGTATTTCTTGTTTTTCCATTGGAAGTGGTCCAATCAAACACACAGTAAGTTTGGGTACGACCTTACACTTAACACTTGGAACTAACGAGAGGGCCCATGATGTCAAGCTATTGCATTGCCTACAAAATTCCGTATTGACTACATACAACTCCCACTAAGCCTTAGATCCATTCCCAAAAGTAACTGTTATGGCTGGCAGTTACGCGACAACGTTAAGCTACAATCAAAGAATGTTCTTTAGCAGACGGGAGGCCGCTCATGTATCTCAGGTTGAAGGATACTGTTGAGTATACCATTTATCAAAATCGTCTTATGATTAAATCCATGAAGATAATTTGATGCGAGTTACGTCCCGATGTCATTGTCTGATAAGGCCTTGTGAGTCTGGATCATCAACACTTTGAGTCCAGAGTCAGAATAGTCTTGCTTCAGGCGTTGCTCCCACAATGTCTGATCGACTATAGACTTTTAGAATATTAATGGAATATTCATGGATAGTAAAACATATAAAATTTGAACACGTTACGCAGAATTCAGACTTTCGTCTAACAGCTTAGAGGGGTCGAATGATTTGGTGCAAACGTTAGTGTTCAACATCCAACACTAAATTCGAACATTGATATGGTGTAGAATTCACGCACTATGCTATAGCATCATTTCACTGATCTAGCCTGATCATTGAACTTATGAAATCACTACCATGTCCTCGAGTTTCGTTTTAAGATTGCCAATGTTAGTTGTTTCTTAAGCTTCAGTGTTTATCTTGAACAGTGAGTCTTCTAAAGTGAATCGAACTTGTGATAATGTAGTGCCCCTGGTAAGCACATGTACGAATGTGTTATCACTTGAGCATGTTAATCGACTATTTACAGAATCGAATTAACCCTTTGAACGTTTTATCGCATTCTTAGTTCAGATTCAATTAAGGTGGCTATTAATGTTCAAGGAGTATAATCAGTACTCAATTAATGAACATTTATTTCTTTTCATCAGTGTCTGATAGTGATGATGTGATTTTCCATCTAATGCCGTTGCGTAATCCTTTACTGCGACATTCCATGCAATATCTAAGTATTGGATTTCTTTCGTATCATATTTATTATGATTCGAATCATTTCAAGAGATCGATCGTATCTGTGGTTGCTCATCCACAATGTCATCAATACTTAATTTTAATCTTGAAACATTAAATTAATTGAGGTGTCATTAAAAATTTAATCCAGTAAATTTAAATGATCTTCAGATCGGCATCTGATCGTTATTCCAGTAAGGATCAGTGGCGATGCTCCCACTTGCTTTAGGCAGACTGTCATTCCCATTATCATCGTTCTTTCAAACCGTTTGGATATTAACTTGCACGAAGGAATTGTGGCAATTAAATTTCGTTTTCAAGAACGAATTTGTTCGCTTTCGTAGCTGCAGTACGAAGTTCGAACGCTTAATATCTAGTTTTTATTATGACTCGCTCATAAATTAAAGATGATTGTTAAAGTCATTCAAGAGTTTGATAGCATGGAGATGCTTTCGTCTAGATTGTTTGAAAGTGTCTTGTGATGATCGAGATGATGATTTTTCTTTCAGACTCTTGGGTCCGACGTTAGGGATGTTTCCTTATTCAAGTAAGGTTAACATTCAAACTCTAACCGGATTATCAACACGTTTCATTAAGCAACAAACCATTGTCGGTGAAACATTGTTTGTCTGGCTCGTCTCGTATAGGTGCGAGAGTTGCTTTACACAATCCAGTGATTTATCAGAATCACGTTTCTTTAGAAACTTAAAGATCTAATTATGGACATGTAATTACTAAATTCTCATCTTCACAAGATTCCGGTCTTGGGATTGGAAGTTAGTTATGCAAGTGATGTGTGAAGGGGTGTTTTGGTTACAAGATGCTAAGGGATATTGTTGTGACAAGTCATTAGTCTTGTGTTTGTTGGTTTCAAAGTGTAACTGTAAATCCTTGTACTAAACAATTAGTGCATGCTGGATTAAAAAACACATGAGTACAACGAGTGTAGTCTAAGACTTCCAAGGTACATGCAGGTATGCACATGTATATCTAATGGTAATGTGCACTAGGAATGGTGTAACCATTCTACGTTTTCATAATCAGCAAATGATTACTTTTGTAGTAGTTTAGCTGGTGATTCGAACTTACATGAACAAACGTATGCGTCAGGTAGAGGATTGATTTGTTCACATGGTTAAAGATCGAAACGGCGATCTTCAATCAGTTCGACTTGATTTAACATTCTTAACGTCGGTGGTTAAAAATCAAGACTTTGTGAACCACCGTTATGTCGTGCGTTTTCTCGTAATAAGTACGATAAACGCTCAAGGTTTTATAGCTTTGATGGGATATAAAAACCAAAAGTTTTTCATGTCGCATTTTAAGCTAGCCTTGATAAAATTAAGTGCACAAGGTATAAGTTGTGATGTATGTTGTTTACGGATTTTAAACTTAATCTAACAAAAGGTTGAATCAAATTCAAAATAGATTAAAAACTGGTCATGCATATTTCGAAATCAAGCATAGTCAAAAGGCATGTCACAATCAAAAACCACAGAATTCAATTGTTCATCATGGAAAACAGGCTGGGAAACCAAAAACAAACAAGTTGTTTTAAAAACCACCAAGAATTGTTTTAAACTGAAAACATTATACATGAGCTTTTTTCATGGTGCGAATCTCGCAGGGTAGCTCAATGTCATCTTGGTCTGCTTTCTTCAGCTTCATACACCTACAAAATGTAAAGTATGTCAAAATATATTTTGCAGGAATTAGTGAAGCATCATAAAACATAAACTTATGTGTATACCTGAGGGATTACCCTGTTGGGCTTTCCCATTCTTCACCTTGGTAAGATACTTTGGGCAGTTTCTTTTCCAGTGCCCCATCTTATTGCATTAAACACTGGCGCTGATCTGGCAGCGGTGCCTTGGATGCTTTCGACTTGCCCTTCTTGGAGCTTCCAGACGCTCTGGGAACAGCTGCCTTGCCCTTCTTCTTGTTTCCACGCCTTCCTTTCTTCACTTCTCGCTTCTTGGCGCCTCCTGATTGGATTGCAAGTACATCGGGTGCCTTGCCGTTAACAAAGTTAACCTCGGCAGTCTTGAGCATGCCATGAAGCTAAGTCACTGTCTTTACCATGCTATGCTTGTTAAAGTTCACCCTGAAATGGGTGAAGGCACTGGACAATGAGTGCATAATTAGGTTTGTTGCCATTTTAGCGGGAATAACGTAATTTAGCTTCGCTAGGCGGTCGATGTAACCCTTCATCTTCAGGACATGGGCGCTGATGGGAGCGCCTGCAGCCATGCAACAGTCAATAAGTGTCACAACGGTGTTGTAGCGCTCCTACCGAGCCTGGGTTTCAAACATGCCCCTTAGATCATCGATCATCTGAAAAGCCGTCCTGTCGACCATGTTCTTCTGAATATCAGAAGTCATAGTGGCTAACATAAGACATGCGACATTTTTGGCATTTTGTCGCAATGTGTTATGGGCATTACGCGCTGGAGCAGTGTCAGCTTCAGGTTGCTCAGGAACCTCAGCTTCTAACACGTTTTCCATATTAGCCATTTTCAGGACGATTCTCAGATTCCTTTCCCCATCAAGGAAGTTGGCGCCATCAAGTTTCTCCTTCTCAAGAAGAAAAATCTCTTAGTTTGCGTGGTTTGCATTAGCCATCTGAAACAACAGGAAAATTTAGTGTTTTGATGTTTGATTCGTATTCAAGGATGGCAAGATAATCTTGAATAGGAGATGGGAATTTAGTTAGTTAGACAATTTCTCCAGAAAGCGTAAAGTGCTTTCAAAATTTCTAAGTAACCAAACGGACAACGATTGTCACTTGTGAGTAACTGTCTTAACTCCCATTATGGGGCTTTCTCGAACGGATCAACGAAATACATGTAGCCCCATCTATGCCCATTTTGTCTACAGGCCGACCAGAGGTACGGTGTTGAAATACTCCAATACCAAAGGTGCGTGTAAAGAAAATGGTAGTTGTACTAAGTGGTTAGTGAGTGCGTACGGTGTTGAAATACTCCAATACGCTCACCTTGGAAGATACCCTAAACATCACGTGCGGTGCTGAAATACTCCAAAACGGATGAATCGGTTAATATGTTCCAAGTTAGACTTGACTTAGGATGGCATAGACTACCGGTTTTAGGCTTACCAGATAGGATTATTAAGTCATATTTTAATAATTAGTGTGATGACGAATATCACGAATCCTATCTCACTCGGGACGATCATTTAAATATCCTAAGTATTAATGATCTACGCTTCGCGAGATGATACCCAATTATTAACTACGTTCGATTCATTTATCAAAAAATCTGAGTTTAATGTCGAATTAAATTGGTCCTTAAATTTTATAAAGTCGTAATTAAAATTAGGACTTTTCTTTAATTGATCGAAAAACTAGTTTTATACCAGTAAAACAAAGTTTGGACCTTAGTCGGTGCATTAATCAAAATTAAGACAAGCAACCAAAAGCAAGCAAACACACATGCACATATTCGGCCATACAAGGGTTTCGATATTGTCGGAGCCTATGACAATATCGTGGAAGGTCGAGGGACGTAAAAGTAAATCAACCTCGAGATAGAAAAACTCTCAGATCGATTTAGTCGCTCCTACTTGCTTCAACAAGCTCCTGCGCGTCATGAGGAACGTCGGTATCGTTTCGGGCTTTAGCCATTTTCAAAAATCCCTGATAGAGCATGTTCCGAGTGTGGTCATTACTATGCGAATTATGTAATTGTCTAGATTGTTGAAATAGCTAGGTTGCCAACGTACCATGAAGCGTACCAGATGGTATGCTGCAGCGTACCAAATGGTACGCTGGGTACTCTGGTACGTTGGGCAGTTTACCTATAAATATGTGAAGCTTAGTTTGTCAGTTTAGACTTTTGTTAGGACCGATTTCACATCAAGAATCTCGACATTGATCTTTCAGTTGCATTTTTTCTATCAATTTCGATCCTAATTCAATCCTCTCAGTTGTATATGATCTACTGCTGAAAATCTCATTCAAAACGTATAAAATCACGAAAATTAGATAAAAATGCTTCAGTTCGTCGAGTTAGTCTGATCAGCTCCACTTTGCAGAAATAACTGCCACGAAGTTTCAGTTCATGACTCAGTTCGTTGCCACGAAGTTCCAGTTCATTTCTGATTTAGTTGTCTAGTTCGTCACCCACTTTGTTGTCAGTTCATGACTTACTTAGTTTTTCACTTCATGAACCACTTTCTGACTTAGTTCGTAACCTACTTCATGACTCAGTTCGTTACTTCTTAGTGATTCAGTTCATTGATAGATTTTGAACAAATCCAAATATGGTTGATTATCAAGCATTTGCTGCAATGCAAACTTGCAAACCACGATGCAAAGTTTACTGAATTATGATAATGAAATTGGAACGAGTCAAAAAGTTCCCAAATTACTCAAGTTGGAAAATTATCTTAGTTGGGTAAAACGATTCGAAGCGTATGTTGGTACAAATGATATTGATATTTGGTTATCGTATACTGAACAATATGTGTATCCGGAAAATGGTAATGGAAAACCAATTTTACAAAGAACTTTATCATCTGATCAAAAGAAGGCATATTAACCTGAACAAAAGTCTTTTGGATCTTTGACAATGGCATTACCCAAGGAATTGTTACATCAGTTTTTTGCATACGATACTACAAAAGAATTATGGGATGTGTTACAGAAATGATGTGAAAGTAATGATTAGTACAAGAAAAGCCGACAGAAGGTCCTAAAGAAAGATTGATATTTTTAAGCATTATCAAAACGAAACCATTCCATATCTGATTAAGGTTTTCACATCTGATAAGTGAGATGGTATTTGAAAATATTAAAAAGGATGAAGCTAATTTGAAACAAAGATTGTTGGATGCCTTACCCGAAAGTGGGAAAATTATGTCATGATGATTACCCATGATAAAGAATATACGGGTTTGTATTTCAATGATTTAATTGAAAGAATACAAGAAAGGGATATGAAACTGACTGTAAACAATTCAATGCCTGCACAAATTCAGAATCCTGCTGTGTATCATGGAGAGAATGATTCTACCGTTCATGTTGTGAAAACAAGTGTTTTTAGTCCAAGTCCTACTACAAAATTTGTTGCTAGAACAACTAGCAATTCTTGTTATTCTTCTGGTTGTACTGTTTCAATTCTAAAGTCATCATCACCCAATGCCTTGTCTGCAAAAAAAAAACAAAAAAAATAAATTAAGGATTATATGACATTGATGTCTGCATTGGTATCTTCATACATTGGTGTTATTAGTGCAGCAGTAAATAATGCAGAATTAACTGAAGAAGATTATGATCAGATTGATTATGATCATCTGGAAGAAATGGATTTGAATTGGCAGTATGCTATGCTTTTCAGGAGAACAAAGAAAATTTTTAATAGAACTGGGAAGAAACAGTTCAATTAAGATGGCAATATTGGGTTAGACAAACCAAAAGTGAAATGTTTTAAATGTTCACTATTTGGACATTTTGCTCGTGAGTGTCGAAAGTCAACTGATAACAAGTCTAATTTTGGTCAACATGCTCATCTGCTAAGACTTCAATAAGTAATTCTAATCAAAATAAAAAAGCTTTTGTTACTCATGCTGCTAATTTGGATGTGATATTTTGGCATCCAAATGAATATGTATGGAATGCAGATAGTGAGTGTAGAAAGAATATGTATGGTAATATTTACATCAATGAGATACATAATACTTGATGAAGACACTGCTGCTTTAATGGTTCAACAATATCAAAAAGTTGTTGTTCAGACTCATTCTGAAACAAGTTTAGGTTAAACAATAGTTGAAGAGATTCAGGCAAATATGGCCAAAATTTAAAAGGAAGAAGAGATTAAATGTTCTGATTGTGTTATTTTAAGTAAAAGTATGCAACTTTGGAAATAAACATAAATTTGGTAAATGAAGAAATCCTCTTGCTTAAACAAGAGTTGGAAATTTCTCAGAAAAAGTTCTATGATTTGACTACAATCAATGAGAATTTGATGAAAGAAAAAGATGATTTGTTTGCTGAATGTGAAAAGAGAAAAGATGAAGCTAAAGAAGCTGCTGAATATTTTGAAGCTCTATTTCAGAAAACCTATCCTCTTCAACAATAATACGAAAGAGTCAACAGTATTGCAGTAGAAGCAGCTGATAAGGTGATTTATCTTGAAGACGAAGTTGCAAAGCTCAGAGCTGAAAATCTTCTCATTCGTGACAAGAATGAAGTATTAACAAAGGATGTTGATATTTTTAAGAAGAAATGGGAAAAGGTTACTGAAGAACTTCTTGAAGAGTGTGATTTGAGAAGACAACATAAATATGAGTACAATTGTCTATCTGAAGAATTCATTGCTTCTCCAAAAGAGTTATTTGCTTCTCAACAACATATTTCTGAGTTAAAGTTACACATTCCGTATTTGCAGAGACAAATTAAAAATTGCAATTTATCCTCGACACTTCTGAATTTTCTATACAAGAAGGAAAGAAGCGAAGAAAGTGCAAGGGAAGCTGATCTTCATAAGGTTCCTGCACAAGTGGATATGTCTGAAATTTCGTGTGCTCCTCTTGATCCAAAAGTAGGAATGAATGATTATTCTAAATTTGCAGTTCCAGTGTTTGAAAAGAAAAAGAAATCTAAGTCTGAAAAGAAGCAAGTGAATGTTGGTGAAGCTCCAAAGTTTGTTAGAACACAATGTAAATGTAACGGAACATAGTCAAGTATTAGAAGAAAAGATGATATATATATATATATATATATATATATATATATATATATATATCAAAAGAGAAAGGATATGAAAATCTATACGATATACATATTTCTGTATTCGTACAGAACTACTCTGGAATTTCCGAAGTAGTTCTATACAAACCAGATTCTATAGAAATCCTCATATCTGTAGAAGGCTTCTACGAGAAGAACAATTCTACCTTTGTTTGAAGAACAAGTAAAGTGAACACGAACTTGTCATTAAACACGGAAGTAGTTGAAGACAGTTGAAAAGAGATAAATTGAATATCCTCAATTTATCTCTATATACTCTGACACACTCCAAATTCAACCGTCCTCAACCACTTTATCCACTTGCAACTTGGTACATCTTCCTATAAATAGCAAGCAGACTTCACCAAAGAAAGCACGCCAACAAGAACACAATTCACAAGCTTCTCAAAGCAATTACAACTTACTCACATAGAAAAGTTCTTTCTGTAGATATATTGTTATATTATAAACTCGTGTAAACCATTATTAACATTTGAGATATACAGAAAAATCATTTTATGAATTGCTGTCTTCCAGTTTGATTTACTTTCCGCAACTTGTTAATCTTGTATAAATCAATTTGTGACAATATTGTTAAAGAGCCCCTCACGGGACCCAACAATTGGTATCAGAGCAGATTGAATAACTAATATTCAAAAATCTTTCTCTTTAACATCTTTTCCTTAACATTTTCTCAAAAATGTCTTCAAGCTGGAATAATGGGAAATCACTTGGCTCATTAGCAAAACCCCCTATGCTTGCTCGGGAGGAATATCCACATTGGAAACTCAAAATTACCAACTTCCTAAAAGAAGTTGACGGTTCCCGGTTGGAATGCATAGCCAAGGGACCCCATTGTCCCATAGTTGACATTCCTGAGATAAAGGAAACTGAAACCTTAGTTGGAGTTCCTGATCACACCATACCCAAAGAAAGAAAATGCTGGAGCGAGGAGGACAAAACCAAAGAGATAAATAAGGACGGAGCCAAAACTGTTCTCATTTTGGCTCTTCCCCATGAGATATTCTGTCAAGTTGATTGCAATAAATCAACCAAGGGCATATGGGAATCCCTTGAGAAACTCTTTGATGGGGGAGACCAAATGAAAAGAAACAAAAGAACTAAAGCACTAAACGAGTATGAATCTTTCAGATCACTCCCGAGAGAATCACTCATAAACACTTATAATCATTTTGTCACAATAATCAATAATCTAAGGAAGTTCAATGTCTCTAAATCAAATGAGGAAACAGATACTAATTTATAAAAATACTTCCTCATGAATGGAGAAGTCTAACCATGACTCTCCAGTCAACTTTGGATTTGGTAGAAAAAAATCTAAATGACCTCTTCTGTATTCTGGACTCTCAAGAGGCTGAAATGCTGGATATCTCCAAATCCAAAGGCGATCCATTGGCTCTTTACTCTGAAAAGAGGAAAAGAAATACTAAACAAGAGCTAATCCACTCAAAGAGAAAATAAGTAAGTGACTCAGAAATAGAATACTTTGAAAGTGAAACAGAAAATGAGTCATTTGAAAACTCATTGACACTACTGACGAGACAGTTTGGGAGATTCAAAAGTGTTGGAACTAATAATATGTGTGACTGACGCCATCAAATCTATTCTCGAATAATTCGGTTGAAGAATCCATTGTGATTTGATTCAGAGACACGGGTTGTGATGATCGAGGCTTGCAAGTTTGGACCGAAGACGTTTTCTTGAAAGTCAACTGTTCGAGTCAACGGTCAACATAAAATTCAACAGAAGATCGGTTCGAACGAGTCAAGCTTCATATTAATTAAATCAACTTTGATTTAATTAATAATTTACTTTAGTTGTTTATTTGTAGTAAGCTCATTTTATTTTTGTGTCTTGCTAGTTAGTGGGCTAGTGAGCACATGGGCTCTCATATATATAGGGTGAGTGTGCTCATTTGTAAGAGCGATGACTCTTAGAGTGAGTGAGCACCATTCTAGAGAGAGAGAGAGTCACACATTGGGTTTGAGCTCAACCCAATGTGACCATGGATTTCCTATGACGATTTTGTAATCATTCGGTTCGTTGTAATCATTCAGCAATAATCAATGAATCGTTTGATTTATTATTTCTTGTCTTTTATTATCCTAGATTCTCATCATCCCGTCTCCTCATCTAATATTCGTTCTTACAAAATATGGATCCTAATACATTTTTCTAGTAAAACAAAATGCACCTAATCCATTACATTACATACCAAATGAAATAAATAGATTACATGCCCAAAATGACGAACTTGAAATTATTACAACTTTTGAATAATTACAACAAGCACAAACATTCACCACAAAAAATCACAAGGTCTTTTGGCTAGGCTTTATGCACCAAACATATATCTAAAAATACATCCATATGTACAAGTGTAAAAATGGTTCCCTTTTAACCCATTTTCCTTTTCGGTCCAACACAAAACCGAAAACGTGGGTTTGTTGTCCAAACAACAAAAACAACAAAATGGACGAACGGATTCTTTACTTGAGGGGGAGCTTGTTTGAAGATACAGTTTTGATGATGTTGAAGAAATTAGAGAAGAGATACTACACACGACGAGGGGGAGTTTGTTGATACCTGAAATGTGCGTCGTGTGAAGTATCGAACGAAGACCAAGTTCAAGCCAAAATAGGGTTGGCCGAACTAGGTCCAGAACCTGAAGTTCGGACCGGCCGAACCTGGGGTTCGGTGGGAGTTTGGCCGATCGGGTATATATAGTAGTTTGGTCTTTGTGTTTAGGAGTTTTGAGCGTGTGAGTAAATCTTAAGTGTGTGTTTCTGAGTGTGTAATCTCTGTGTCAATTCTCTGTGTTTACACTGGTTGTAATTGTTCGTTTTGATCAATAAAACAATCGGTTAATTACGTTTCGATGTCCGATTAGCTAGATCGAGTAGACGATCCGATGCTCACGCATTTTCACCATCAAATCTATTCTCGAATAATTCGGTTGAAGAATCCATTGTGATTTGATTCAGAGACACGGGTTGTGATGATCGAGGCTTGCAAGTTTGGACCGAAGACGTTTTCTTGAAAGGCAATTGTTCGAGTCAATGGTCAACATAAAAGTCAACAGAAGATCGGTTCGAGCGAGTCAAGCTTCATATTAATTAAATCAACTTTGATTTAATTAATAATTTACTTTAGTTGTTTATTTATAATAAGCTCATTTTATTTTTGTGTCTTGCTAGTTAGTGGGCTAGTGAGCACATGAGCTCTCCTATATATAGGGTGAGTGTGCTCATTTGTAAGAGCGATGACTCTTAGAGTGAGTGAGCACCATTCTAGAGAGAGAGAGTCACACATTGGGTTTGAGCTCAAACCTAATGTGACCATGGATTTCCTATGACGAGTTTGTAATCATTCGGTTCGTTGTAATCATTCAGCAATAATCAATGAATCGTTTGATTTATTATTTCTTGTCTTTTATTATCCTAGATTCTCATCATCCCGTCTCCTCATCTAACCTTCGTTCTTACAAAATATGGATCCTAATACATTTTTCTAGTAAAACAAAATGCACCTAATCCTTTACATTACATACCAAATGAAATAAATAGATTACATGCCCAAAATGACGAACTTGAAATTATTACAACTTTTGAATAATTACAACAAGCACAAACATTCACCACAAACAATCACAAGGTCTTTTGGCTAGGCTTTATGCACCAAACATATATCTAAAAATACATCCATATGTACAAGTGTAAAAATGGTTCCCTTTTAATCCATTTTCCTTTTCGGTCCAACACAAAACCGAAAACGTGGGTTTGTTGTCCAAACAACAAAAACAACAAAATGATAAAATGCTTTAATCTTTCAAGATAACCACATGCATGTTAGTGAAGCATCTTGAAAGACAAAGGGAAACCATGAACAAAACTTTCGGTTTGTGGTATGAGGAACCAAAACCAAGAGCTTTGTGGAGCTAACCAACTAGCTCTTTGAAGCATGCATCCATATAAGCGGCTCTAGATGCCATTGTTGGGTTTTTAAGAACTTTATCAAAGCCATTTTAACTCCTTAAAATGTAAAACACAGCGGAAAATCAAAACCATATTTGATTAGTTGATGTACACTTTGGTTAGTTGATGTTAAAACTGATTTTAACAAGGATATGTAAAACCCAAAACCAAGGATCCAAATATGAGTGTGCATGCTATCAAAACTAAAACCAACCATAGGGGATTTTAGATTTACCTTCTTCCAAGCTCAAGATTATGAAGAAGATGATGTGGATGAACCGGCTTGCTATCTAACTTGAAAGCCTCAAGTGATGATACCCACGAGCTCGAACAACAAACACCTTTGTTGCTAGGATTTGGTGAAGATGAACACTCTTTGTCTCCTTGCTTGAATCCGAATTCCACAAGTCTTTTTCACCCTTGGTACTGATTTCCTTCAAGGAAAAACGGATGGGTGGGAGAGCGAGAGTTCTTGTGCACTAATGAAACTCAATAGTGTGTTAGAGAAGGTAGTTGGGTGTTGGCGATTAAAATCTCCAAGGGGGAATGAACCTAGACACTTGTATGCATGTCTAGGGACTCCCAATACACTCTCCCAAGTCTATTTGAAAGGGAGAGGCCGGCCATATGAGAGGGAAAACCAAAATTCCAATTTCAAACTTGAAACTTCTCTCATACTCTTTTAATTAGCAGCCCCAACTACGTATCGTGCTTTGGTCATGTACAATGCGATGTATCATGTCCAAAATGAAATATAACATATAACCTATTACATATTATGTAACAATTTATTTAACCACTTAAATAACATTGTTATCATACTTCTCCATTTTAAATAATCCATATGATTTAATCACAAGTGCAACTATTTAGAAACCAATTTCTAAATATCTTCGATTGGTAATATTTATTTGTTTGATCATATCTAAATAAATATTACATTAGATTTTTGTCTAACTCGTTATTGGGTATGACCCGTCTTGGATCATAACGTACTAGCCACATCAATCTAGTATGTGTTTTGGGCAGACCGAGTCCAACAAAGACCACGTAAGCTAACAACCACTGACGGACTGGTTTCGCTTCTCGGTTAAGTATGCGATTATTTCGTTATGTCTCACTCCAAGTTGTTTAGCTGATGCAGCGCTGATGTCATCTAACCGTATTAACTGGAATCTCAATTTAAATATTGGAATATTCCGTTAAATCTCTAATGGAAGTTCGTTACTTTAATAAAATTGACGGTTTTCTCAGATTCATTCCAAATTGCACCGTTTGACTCAGAACTCTTCACGGAATATTTTTCCGAACGCGATTTTCTTCGCCAAAATTATGAAGACTCCGGTTATGAATAAATTTTGCGTTTATGCTCGGGAATCTTTACAACAGAAAGATTCAGGTTTATCAGTTGTTCTTTGAAGATGCACGACAGAGCGGTTCTTCACCAGTATGACAGATTTGACAGCGTCAGTCAAGGTGCGAATTGTTGGAACTAATAATATGTGTGACTGACGCCA